>CM051036.1:260200-982453 GCA_027627225.1 Congeria kusceri
AAGCATTATAAGCTTTACAATGAGGTTCCATCAAGTACCAGGGGCAGAAAGGCAGCTCAGATCAATGTAGGCTTCCAAATAGGTGTTGCAAGTACTTCTATTGGGAACACAGGTTCCTGCAGAATTCTCAACACAACCAATATCATTGCTCCCTCTCCACTTGCTATGCAAAAACAAGCAAATAAGGTCAATACTGCCCTTAAATCCCTAAATGAGAGAAGCATGTACCAGATTAGAGAAAACTTAGTTTGCTGAAAATGCCAAAATTGGTCAAAAAGATCCCTCTAAGGTAAATGTTGAAGGGGGACACTTGCTACAACAATCCAATTTTTAACTCTGACGCGACACCCTTTCAAGCCGGAACTATTGCCATAAGCACTATGTGTGAAAACAATACCAGAAACAAGCAAATTGTAGGGGTACAAGTAGCAAATAAACTATGCAGGACTGCATCAATGCTTAGGAATAAGGGTAAACCTGTTCAGTGCCCCAATCATAGGGGGCATTGTTCTGCAAATGTTTCAGAGAGGGAACCAATAGGTGATGAAGGCAAATGGAATAGGTTGTTAGGTGACCAGATCTCTAAGGACATCAAAATAGCAAATTTCACTTGTGATGGGGACAGTAGGGCATTCCAAGGTGTTCGTAACTCTCACGGTCACAATGTGGGTCCATCTTAAGGATCTGAGGCACCTAGGCAACTCGCTGAAGCGCGAGCTCAACAAAGCGCCCTTTCTCAAAGGGCATGCTCAAGGGTCATTCCAAGTCTAATATCAGGAGTCGGTTCGCTCTCTCGGTCAAAGCTAGGTGTATGGCTGAGCTTAAAGCTGCCCACAATAAACACCAGGGTGACATCAAGGTTCTAAAGAAGGTCATGGTTGATGTAATCGCAACCATTGTTCTATGCTTCAGTGGTTACTGCGGTACTCATTGTGCAAAGTACAGTTATGTCTGTGCTGGTACAAATAGGCAAGCTAAGAATTTCATGCCAGACAATGTCAAGGTTAAAATGGTTGACAGTGACCAACAAGTCCTTAAAAAATGCATTGAAATGGTTTTAGGTCCAGCTGCTCTTGACGCTACCAAACTTTTAACCACAACCCCAAAAAGTGAAGCAGTAAACAGGTCGTACCAAGCTGTCAATCCTAAAACTGTGACTTTCTCACGCAACTGTGTAGGTCGAATTCACGGGCAGGTTCACAAATTAAACAATGGCTATGCTGACTTTGTAATTGCAAAAACCACTGAACTAAATGCTAACCTTACCCAGGGGTCAAAGATTATTAAGCAGATAGCATATGAGGACCGCAACGACCTTAACCGAAAGCAAACATCCGCTACCAACAAAGCACGAGCTTTACGTGCCAGGACGCGGAATTATCGATACAAACTGCATGAGGAATTACACTACGGCAAGGGCATGAGTGACCCCAAACCTGATTATGACAGTCTTCCACACCTTAAGCATCATAAATATGCTTAGTTGATTGTGTACCTGATAATAAATTGTTATTATTACCTGTTTTGGCATAAGAGACCTCTAACAAGTGGCCCTCGCGTCAGCATCAGGCGTTCCTCTACCTGAAAAAGGCAAAAATACCCAATAGAAATAGATATAAAATGAAAAAAAACATGCATTTATGTATTTTAAGTGTATTTCTATGAATAAAAGGAAGTGATAAAGCTTGTTGTATTCATGTTTTTACCAAATATGCAGGCTGGCTCAGTTCCATGCCCGCTGCACTGTCCGAACTGTAAACATGTCCGCCGTTCCATGTTGGTGGAATGGGGCTCTATGTTTAAATGTTGAGGCTTAACACACAAGCTATTGTTGCATAAGTGGCTCACAGAGTCCCTGGCGTTCAATTCTGACTTCATGTAGCACATTAACGCTACACGGTGAACCAAGTATGTCTCTGATTTTATGTCCGAAGGCAATTTAGCCCTCATTCGGCCATAATAGGGTAAGGAACTATTTGAAATACAAACATTCCAGATCAAACAATCTGAATTGATGCATTTAATGCACTTATTTTCTACTCTTTTGCTCAGAAATGACCAAAAATCTGCTTTCTCATCCATATTTTGCACTTGCAGACGATATTTTATTTTAACCCAAAGTCAGTTTAGGTCACAATATACTAAAAGATTTCCTTAACAAATTCAATGTAAAAGCAATAAATTCAACAAAAAATAAACTCAACATTTTGCGCGTAGAGACCCTCATAACCATACCTTTTCTTAAAGAGCATTCCGAGCCGAATTGATTTAGACAATAAAAAAGATAGGTCATGTGATATGTAAGAAAGAACTCGACGCGAATCAAAGTTCACTGTTTTACTGCCATCTTTTTACCGGCTACTCTCCAGTTGAAGGTATACTGCCAACTGTCAAAGTCTCGTCATGTAGTCTCCAACCTTCAAGCGAAACAGTGAATTTTTAGTACACAACAATGTTTTTCCTACCACACGTACAAAGAATTATTCAAAAATAAAGTCATGGCAAGTGACTATACAGAAAATTGTGTCTTCAAATAAATGGTGTTGATTTATTTAGAGAGTATAGCATTGCACACCTGAAATATTTAGTATACTGTAACCTATAAGAGAAATTTGTTCTCATTAAAATTAGTTTTTCTTGCATATAATTATCTTCCCATGCATATTGCACCAATATATTAAGTTTGGCTTGTATATCTGTCCATTTGGCCATTTTATTTCATATTTTCAAACACAGGTGATTTTGGTCGGAAGCCGGTGATTTCAAGCGTCTTGAAGCTTAAATGTCCCTCTAACAATTAAAGCTGATATTTGCAATATTTGTGACAAAATACCCAAACAAACCAAACAAACATGTATGGGGGGCTTATGTGGGGTGAGGAGAGAATGACTTTGTTAGATATTTTTACTCTAAGCCATTTGATAATGTATTTTTTGTGTATTTTTAAAAAAAAATCACCCCAAAAATGTAAATTTAATAGAAAAAAAATTCCAATTTCATCCAAGACAATTAACAAATTAGTCAAAATGGGAGATCAAAGATACTTTGAAGTGTAGAAATCAATCAGCTTCCAGTAATTGCTTGTTTCAAACCAATAAAGTGTAAAATCTTTAAAGCACCTTGTTTGTCGCAGCCTCTTTAATTACAGGCCACCAATGATATATTCTAGTATATAATGTCATGAGTGCCTTTAAACTGCAGCAGGTGGTCAATTTGCATTGCCTGCTCACATTTAGAGGTTTAAGGGAATACAAAATTGCATATTTTGGGCACAAAATAAGTACTTTGACTTTTTTTAAGGTGGCAATCTGGTCAAAATGGGGTTCATAACCAAGCAAAAGAAAAAGTTGCTCAATGTTGGTTTTAAATGAGGTGGGACTAGTCCGGTGAAGGGGAAAAAAACATAATTATGAAAGAAGGTCAAATTCCAACACAACCTATGTAAGGTTAGAAAGGTCATCCTTTGAAGCACGGGTAGCTTACAATGACAAGGTTCTTACTTTTCGGGATGTAGACGGCTCTCAAACCCCAGCTAAGCCCTTGCGTCCGAGAGCGAACAAGATTCGCTATGTAGACCTGTTACGGGTTCCTGCTCCATCAAAAGTCCATCCCGACTTACTTACGAACAAGGTCTATGTCCCCGTCCTACTCCAGTCTATGATGTCCCTCTGAAAATAGAAAGCATAGGTTAAGAAGTGATAAATGTAGGGGCGACTTGGTAATTGACGGCAGTGCTTCCATAAAGTGGGGCTTAGGCTGGGAGGAAAGGTTAAAATGTACAAGATGCAGATATGTAGGCAAGCATTATAAGCTTTACAATGAGGTTCCATCAAGTACCAGGGGCAGAAAGGCAGCTCAGATCAATGTAGGCTTCCAAATAGGTGTTGCAAGTACTTCTATTGGGAACACAGGTTCCTGCAGAATTCTCAACACAACCAATATCATTGCTCCCTCTCCACTTGCTATGCAAAAACAAGCAAATAAGGTCAATACTGCCCTTAAATCCCTAAATGAGAGAAGCATGTACCAGATTAGAGAAAACTTAGTTTGCTGAAAATGCCAAAATTGGTCAAAAAGATCCCTCTAAGGTAAATGTTGAAGGGGACACTTGCTACAACAATCCAATTTTTAACTCTGACGCGACACCCTTTCAAGCCGGAACTATTGCCATAAGCACTATGTGTGAAAACAATACCAGAAACAAGCAAATTGTAGGGGTACAAGTAGCAAATAAACTATGCAGGACTGCATCAATGCTTAGGAATAAGGGTAAACCTGTTCAGTGCCCCAATCATAGGGGGCATTGTTCTGCAAATGTTTCAGAGAGGGAACCAATAGGTGATGAAGGCAAATGGAATAGGTTGTTAGGTGACCAGATCTCTAAGGACATCAAAATAGCAAATTTCACTTGTGATGGGGACAGTAGGGCATTCCAAGGTGTTCGTAACTCTCACGGTCACAATGTGGGTCATCTTAAGGATCTGAGGCACCTAGGCAACTCGCTGAAGCGCGAGCTCAACAAAGCGCCTTTCTCAAAGGGCATGCTCAAGGGTCATTCCAAGTCTAATATCAGGAGTCGGTTCGCTCTCTCGGTCAAAGCTAGGTGTATGGCTGAGCTTAAAGCTGCCCACAATAAACACCAGGGTGACATCAAGGTTCTAAAGAAGGTCATGGTTGATGTAATCGCAACCATTGTTCTATGCTTCAGTGGTTACTGCGGTACTCATTGTGCAAAGTACAGTTATGTCTGTGCTGGTACAAATAGGCAAGCTAAGAATTTCATGCCAGACAATGTCAAGGTTAAAATGGTTGACAGTGACCAACAAGTCCTTAAAAAATGCATTGAAATGGTTTTAGGTCCAGCTGCTCTTGACGCTACCAAACTTTTAACCACAACCCCAAAAAGTGAAGCAGTAAACAGGTCGTACCAAGCTGTCAATCCTAAAACTGTGACTTTCTCACGCAACTGTGTAGGTCGAATTCACGGGCAGGTTCACAAATTAAACAATGGCTATGCTGACTTTGTAATTGCAAAAACCACTGAACTAAATGCTAACCTTACCCAGGGGTCAAAGATTATTAAGCAGATAGCATATGAGGACCGCAACGACCTTAACCGAAAGCAAACATCCGCTACCAACAAAGCACGAGCTTTACGTGCCAGGACGCGGAATTATCGATACAAACTGCATGAGGAATTACACTACGGCAAGGGCATGAGTGACCCCAAACCTGATTATGACAGTCTTCCACACCTTAAGCATCATAAATATGCTTAGTTGATTGTGTACCTGATAATAAATTGTTATTATTACCTGTTTTGGCATAAGAGACCTCTAACAAGTGGCCCTCGCGTCAGCATCAGGCGTTCCTCTACCTGAAAAAGGCAAAAATACCCAATAGAAATAGATATAAAATGAAAAAAAACATGCATTTATGTATTTTAAGTGTATTTCTATGAATAAAAGGAAGTGATAAAGCTTGTTGTATTCATGTTTTTACCAAATATGCAGGCTGGCTCAGTTCCATGCCCGCTGCACTGTCCGAACTGTAAACATGTCCGCCGTTCCATGTTGGTGGAATGGGGCTCTATGTTTAAATGTTGAGGCTTAACACACAAGCTATTGTTGCATAAGTGGCTCACAGAGTCCCTGGCGTTCAATTCTGACTTCATGTAGCACATTAACGCTACACGGTGAACCAAGTATGTCTCTGATTTTATGTCCGAAGGCAATTTAGCCCTCATTCGGCCATAATAGGGTAAGGAACTATTTGAAATACAAACATTCCAGATCAAACAATCTGAATTGATGCATTTAATGCACTTATTTTCTACTCTTTTGCTCAGAAATGACCAAAAATCTGCTTTCTCATCCATATTTTGCACTTGCAGACGATATTTTATTTTAACCCAAAGTCAGTTTAGGTCACAATATACTAAAAGATTTCCTTAACAAATTCAATGTAAAAGCAATAAATTCAACAAAAAATAAACTCAACATTTTGCGCGTAGAGACCCTCATAACCATACCTTTTCTTAAAGAGCATTCCGAGCCGAATTGATTTAGACAATAAAAAAGATAGGTCATGTGATATGTAAGAAAGAACTCGACGCGAATCAAAGTTCACTGTTTTACTGCCATCTTTTTACCGGCTACTCTCCAGTTGAAGGTATACTGCCAACTGTCAAAGTCTCGTCATGTAGTCTCCAACCTTCAAGCGAAACAGTGAATTTTTAGTACACAACAATGTTTTTCCTACCACACGTACAAAGAATTATTCAAAAATAAAGTCATGGCAAGTGACTATACAGAAAATTGTGTCTTCAAATAAATGGTGTTGATTTATTTAGAGAGTATAGCATTGCACACCTGAAATATTTAGTATACTGTAACCTATAAGAGAAATTTGTTCTCATTAAAATTAGTTTTTCTTGCATATAATTATCTTCCCATGCATATTGCACCAATATATTAAGTTTGGCTTGTATATCTGTCCATTTGGCCATTTTATTTCATATTTTCAAACACAGGTGATTTTGGTCGGAAGCCGGTGATTTCAAGCGTCTTGAAGCTTAAATGTCCCTCTAACAATTAAAGCTGATATTTGCAATATTTGTGACAAAATACCCAAACAAACCAAACAAACATGTATGGGGGGCTTATGTGGGGTGAGGAGAGAATGACTTTGTTAGATATTTTTACTCTAAGCCATTTTGATAATGTATTTTTTGTGTATTTTTAAAAAAAAATCACCCCAAAAATGTAAATTTAATAGAAAAAAAATTCCAATTTCATCCAAGACAATTAACAAATTAGTCAAAATGGGAGATCAAAGATACTTTGAAGTGTAGAAATCAATCAGCTTCCAGTAATTGCTTGTTTCAAACCAATAAAGTGTAAAATCTTTAAAGCACCTTGTTTGTCGCAGCCTCTTTAATTACAGGCCACCAATGATATATTCTAGTATATAATGTCATGAGTGCCTTTAAACTGCAGCAGGTGGTCAATTTGCATTGCCTGCTCACATTTAGAGGTTTAAGGGAATACAAAATTGCATATTTTGGGCACAAAATAAGTACTTTGACTTTTTTTAAGGTGGCAATCTGGTCAAAATGGGGTTCATAACCAAGCAAAAGAAAAAGTTGCTCAATGTTGGTTTTAAATGAGGTGGGACTAGTCCGGTGAAGGGGAAAAAACATAATTATGAAAGAAGGTCAAATTCCAACACAACCTATGTAAGGTTAGAAAGGTCATCCTTTGAAGCACGGGTAGCTTACAATGACAAGGTTCTTACTTTTCGGGATGTAGACGGCTCTCAAACCCCAGCTAAGCCCTTGCGTCCGAGAGCGAACAAGATTCGCTATGTAGACCTGTTACGGGTTCCTGCTCCATCAAAAGTCCATCCCGACTTACTTACGAACAAGGTCTATGTCCCCGTCCTACTCCAGTCTATGATGTCCTCTGAAAATAGAAAGCATAGGTTAAGAAGTGATAAATGTAGGGGCGACTTGGTAATTGACGGCAGTGCTTCCATAAAGTGGGGCTTAGGCTGGGAGGAAAGGTTAAAATGTACAAGATGCAGATATGTAGGCAAGCATTATAAGCTTTACAATGAGGTTCCATCAAGTACCAGGGGCAGAAAGGCAGCTCAGATCAATGTAGGCTTCCAAATAGGTGTTGCAAGTACTTCTATTGGGAACACAGGTTCCTGCAGAATTCTCAACACAACCAATATCATTGCTCCCTCTCCACTTGCTATGCAAAAACAAGCAAATAAGGTCAATACTGCCCTTAAATCCCTAAATGAGAGAAGCATGTACCAGATTAGAGAAAACTTAGTTTGCTGAAAATGCCAAAATTGGTCAAAAAGATCCCTCTAAGGTAAATGTTGAAGGGGACACTTGCTACAACAATCCAATTTTTAACTCTGACGCGACACCCTTTCAAGCCGGAACTATTGCCATAAGCACTATGTGTGAAAACAATACCAGAAACAAGCAAATTGTAGGGGTACAAGTAGCAAATAAACTATGCAGGACTGCATCAATGCTTAGGAATAAGGGTAAACCTGTTCAGTGCCCCAATCATAGGGGGCATTGTTCTGCAAATGTTTCAGAGAGGGAACCAATAGGTGATGAAGGCAAATGGAATAGGTTGTTAGGTGACCAGATCTCTAAGGACATCAAAATAGCAAATTTCACTTGTGATGGGGACAGTAGGGCATTCCAAGGTGTTCGTAACTCTCACGGTCACAATGTGGGTCATCTTAAGGATCTGAGGCACCTAGGCAACTCGCTGAAGCGCGAGCTCAACAAAGCGCCTTTCTCAAAGGGCATGCTCAAGGGTCATTCCAAGTCTAATATCAGGAGTCGGTTCGCTCTCTCGGTCAAAGCTAGGTGTATGGCTGAGCTTAAAGCTGCCCACAATAAACACCAGGGTGACATCAAGGTTCTAAAGAAGGTCATGGTTGATGTAATCGCAACCATTGTTCTATGCTTCAGTGGTTACTGCGGTACTCATTGTGCAAAGTACAGTTATGTCTGTGCTGGTACAAATAGGCAAGCTAAGAATTTCATGCCAGACAATGTCAAGGTTAAAATGGTTGACAGTGACCAACAAGTCCTTAAAAAATGCATTGAAATGGTTTTAGGTCCAGCTGCTCTTGACGCTACCAAACTTTTAACCACAACCCCAAAAAGTGAAGCAGTAAACAGGTCGTACCAAGCTGTCAATCCTAAAACTGTGACTTTCTCACGCAACTGTGTAGGTCGAATTCACGGGCAGGTTCACAAATTAAACAATGGCTATGCTGACTTTGTAATTGCAAAAACCACTGAACTAAATGCTAACCTTACCCAGGGGTCAAAGATTATTAAGCAGATAGCATATGAGGACCGCAACGACCTTAACCGAAAGCAAACATCCGCTACCAACAAAGCACGAGCTTTACGTGCCAGGACGCGGAATTATCGATACAAACTGCATGAGGAATTACACTACGGCAAGGGCATGAGTGACCCCAAACCTGATTATGACAGTCTTCCACACCTTAAGCATCATAAATATGCTTAGTTGATTGTGTACCTGATAATAAATTGTTATTATTACCTGTTTTGGCATAAGAGACCTCTAACAAGTGGCCCTCGCGTCAGCATCAGGCGTTCCTCTACCTGAAAAAGGCAAAAATACCCAATAGAAATAGATATAAAATGAAAAAAAACATGCATTTATGTATTTTAAGTGTATTTCTATGAATAAAAGGAAGTGATAAAGCTTGTTGTATTCATGTTTTTACCAAATATGCAGGCTGGCTCAGTTCCATGCCCGCTGCACTGTCCGAACTGTAAACATGTCCGCCGTTCCATGTTGGTGGAATGGGGCTCTATGTTTAAATGTTGAGGCTTAACACACAAGCTATTGTTGCATAAGTGGCTCACAGAGTCCCTGGCGTTCAATTCTGACTTCATGTAGCACATTAACGCTACACGGTGAACCAAGTATGTCTCTGATTTTATGTCCGAAGGCAATTTAGCCCTCATTCGGCCATAATAGGGTAAGGAACTATTTGAAATACAAACATTCCAGATCAAACAATCTGAATTGATGCATTTAATGCACTTATTTTCTACTCTTTTGCTCAGAAATGACCAAAAATCTGCTTTCTCATCCATATTTTGCACTTGCAGACGATATTTTATTTTAACCCAAAGTCAGTTTAGGTCACAATATACTAAAAGATTTCCTTAACAAATTCAATGTAAAAGCAATAAATTCAACAAAAAATAAACTCAACATTTTGCGCGTAGAGACCCTCATAACCATACCTTTTCTTAAAGAGCATTCCGAGCCGAATTGATTTAGACAATAAAAAAGATAGGTCATGTGATATGTAAGAAAGAACTCGACGCGAATCAAAGTTCACTGTTTTACTGCCATCTTTTTACCGGCTACTCTCCAGTTGAAGGTATACTGCCAACTGTCAAAGTCTCGTCATGTAGTCTCCAACCTTCAAGCGAAACAGTGAATTTTTAGTACACAACAATGTTTTTCCTACCACACGTACAAAGAATTATTCAAAAATAAAGTCATGGCAAGTGACTATACAGAAAATTGTGTCTTCAAATAAATGGTGTTGATTTATTTAGAGAGTATAGCATTGCACACCTGAAATATTTAGTATACTGTAACCTATAAGAGAAATTTGTTCTCATTAAAATTAGTTTTTCTTGCATATAATTATCTTCCCATGCATATTGCACCAATATATTAAGTTTGGCTTGTATATCTGTCCATTTGGCCATTTTATTTCATATTTTCAAACACAGGTGATTTTGGTCGGAAGCCGGTGATTTCAAGCGTCTTGAAGCTTAAATGTCCCTCTAACAATTAAAGCTGATATTTGCAATATTTGTGACAAAATACCCAAACAAACCAAACAAACATGTATGGGGGGCTTATGTGGGGTGAGGAGAGAATGACTTTGTTAGATATTTTTACTCTAAGCCATTTTGATAATGTATTTTTTGTGTATTTTTAAAAAAAAATCACCCCAAAAATGTAAATTTAATAGAAAAAAAATTCCAATTTCATCCAAGACAATTAACAAATTAGTCAAAATGGGAGATCAAAGATACTTTGAAGTGTAGAAATCAATCAGCTTCCAGTAATTGCTTGTTTCAAACCAATAAAGTGTAAAATCTTTAAAGCACCTTGTTTGTCGCAGCCTCTTTAATTACAGGCCACCAATGATATATTCTAGTATATAATGTCATGAGTGCCTTTAAACTGCAGCAGGTGGTCAATTTGCATTGCCTGCTCACATTTAGAGGTTTAAGGGAATACAAAATTGCATATTTTGGGCACAAAATAAGTACTTTGACTTTTTTTAAGGTGGCAATCTGGTCAAAATGGGGTTCATAACCAAGCAAAAGAAAAAGTTGCTCAATGTTGGTTTTAAATGAGGTGGGACTAGTCCGGTGAAGGGGAAAAAACATAATTATGAAAGAAGGTCAAATTCCAACACAACCTATGTAAGGTTAGAAAGGTCATCCTTTGAAGCACGGGTAGCTTACAATGACAAGGTTCTTACTTTTCGGGATGTAGACGGCTCTCAAACCCCAGCTAAGCCCTTGCGTCCGAGAGCGAACAAGATTCGCTATGTAGACCTGTTACGGGTTCCTGCTCCATCAAAAGTCCATCCCGACTTACTTACGAACAAGGTCTATGTCCCCGTCCTACTCCAGTCTATGATGTCCTCTGAAAATAGAAAGCATAGGTTAAGAAGTGATAAATGTAGGGGCGACTTGGTAATTGACGGCAGTGCTTCCATAAAGTGGGGCTTAGGCTGGGAGGAAAGGTTAAAATGTACAAGATGCAGATATGTAGGCAAGCATTATAAGCTTTACAATGAGGTTCCATCAAGTACCAGGGGCAGAAAGGCAGCTCAGATCAATGTAGGCTTCCAAATAGGTGTTGCAAGTACTTCTATTGGGAACACAGGTTCCTGCAGAATTCTCAACACAACCAATATCATTGCTCCCTCTCCACTTGCTATGCAAAAACAAGCAAATAAGGTCAATACTGCCCTTAAATCCCTAAATGAGAGAAGCATGTACCAGATTAGAGAAAACTTAGTTTGCTGAAAATGCCAAAATTGGTCAAAAAGATCCCTCTAAGGTAAATGTTGAAGGGGACACTTGCTACAACAATCCAATTTTTAACTCTGACGCGACACCCTTTCAAGCCGGAACTATTGCCATAAGCACTATGTGTGAAAACAATACCAGAAACAAGCAAATTGTAGGGGTACAAGTAGCAAATAAACTATGCAGGACTGCATCAATGCTTAGGAATAAGGGTAAACCTGTTCAGTGCCCCAATCATAGGGGGCATTGTTCTGCAAATGTTTCAGAGAGGGAACCAATAGGTGATGAAGGCAAATGGAATAGGTTGTTAGGTGACCAGATCTCTAAGGACATCAAAATAGCAAATTTCACTTGTGATGGGGACAGTAGGGCATTCCAAGGTGTTCGTAACTCTCACGGTCACAATGTGGGTCATCTTAAGGATCTGAGGCACCTAGGCAACTCGCTGAAGCGCGAGCTCAACAAAGCGCCTTTCTCAAAGGGCATGCTCAAGGGTCATTCCAAGTCTAATATCAGGAGTCGGTTCGCTCTCTCGGTCAAAGCTAGGTGTATGGCTGAGCTTAAAGCTGCCCACAATAAACACCAGGGTGACATCAAGGTTCTAAAGAAGGTCATGGTTGATGTAATCGCAACCATTGTTCTATGCTTCAGTGGTTACTGCGGTACTCATTGTGCAAAGTACAGTTATGTCTGTGCTGGTACAAATAGGCAAGCTAAGAATTTCATGCCAGACAATGTCAAGGTTAAAATGGTTGACAGTGACCAACAAGTCCTTAAAAAATGCATTGAAATGGTTTTAGGTCCAGCTGCTCTTGACGCTACCAAACTTTTAACCACAACCCCAAAAAGTGAAGCAGTAAACAGGTCGTACCAAGCTGTCAATCCTAAAACTGTGACTTTCTCACGCAACTGTGTAGGTCGAATTCACGGGCAGGTTCACAAATTAAACAATGGCTATGCTGACTTTGTAATTGCAAAAACCACTGAACTAAATGCTAACCTTACCCAGGGGTCAAAGATTATTAAGCAGATAGCATATGAGGACCGCAACGACCTTAACCGAAAGCAAACATCCGCTACCAACAAAGCACGAGCTTTACGTGCCAGGACGCGGAATTATCGATACAAACTGCATGAGGAATTACACTACGGCAAGGGCATGAGTGACCCCAAACCTGATTATGACAGTCTTCCACACCTTAAGCATCATAAATATGCTTAGTTGATTGTGTACCTGATAATAAATTGTTATTATTACCTGTTTTGGCATAAGAGACCTCTAACAAGTGGCCCTCGCGTCAGCATCAGGCGTTCCTCTACCTGAAAAAGGCAAAAATACCCAATAGAAATAGATATAAAATGAAAAAAAACATGCATTTATGTATTTTAAGTGTATTTCTATGAATAAAAGGAAGTGATAAAGCTTGTTGTATTCATGTTTTTACCAAATATGCAGGCTGGCTCAGTTCCATGCCCGCTGCACTGTCCGAACTGTAAACATGTCCGCCGTTCCATGTTGGTGGAATGGGGCTCTATGTTTAAATGTTGAGGCTTAACACACAAGCTATTGTTGCATAAGTGGCTCACAGAGTCCCTGGCGTTCAATTCTGACTTCATGTAGCACATTAACGCTACACGGTGAACCAAGTATGTCTCTGATTTTATGTCCGAAGGCAATTTAGCCCTCATTCGGCCATAATAGGGTAAGGAACTATTTGAAATACAAACATTCCAGATCAAACAATCTGAATTGATGCATTTAATGCACTTATTTTCTACTCTTTTGCTCAGAAATGACCAAAAATCTGCTTTCTCATCCATATTTTGCACTTGCAGACGATATTTTATTTTAACCCAAAGTCAGTTTAGGTCACAATATACTAAAAGATTTCCTTAACAAATTCAATGTAAAAGCAATAAATTCAACAAAAAATAAACTCAACATTTTGCGCGTAGAGACCCTCATAACCATACCTTTTCTTAAAGAGCATTCCGAGCCGAATTGATTTAGACAATAAAAAAGATAGGTCATGTGATATGTAAGAAAGAACTCGACGCGAATCAAAGTTCACTGTTTTACTGCCATCTTTTTACCGGCTACTCTCCAGTTGAAGGTATACTGCCAACTGTCAAAGTCTCGTCATGTAGTCTCCAACCTTCAAGCGAAACAGTGAATTTTTAGTACACAACAATGTTTTTCCTACCACACGTACAAAGAATTATTCAAAAATAAAGTCATGGCAAGTGACTATACAGAAAATTGTGTCTTCAAATAAATGGTGTTGATTTATTTAGAGAGTATAGCATTGCACACCTGAAATATTTAGTATACTGTAACCTATAAGAGAAATTTGTTCTCATTAAAATTAGTTTTTCTTGCATATAATTATCTTCCCATGCATATTGCACCAATATATTAAGTTTGGCTTGTATATCTGTCCATTTGGCCATTTTATTTCATATTTTCAAACACAGGTGATTTTGGTCGGAAGCCGGTGATTTCAAGCGTCTTGAAGCTTAAATGTCCCTCTAACAATTAAAGCTGATATTTGCAATATTTGTGACAAAATACCCAAACAAACCAAACAAACATGTATGGGGGGCTTATGTGGGGTGAGGAGAGAATGACTTTGTTAGATATTTTTACTCTAAGCCATTTTGATAATGTATTTTTTGTGTATTTTTAAAAAAAAATCACCCCAAAAATGTAAATTTAATAGAAAAAAAATTCCAATTTCATCCAAGACAATTAACAAATTAGTCAAAATGGGAGATCAAAGATACTTTGAAGTGTAGAAATCAATCAGCTTCCAGTAATTGCTTGTTTCAAACCAATAAAGTGTAAAATCTTTAAAGCACCTTGTTTGTCGCAGCCTCTTTAATTACAGGCCACCAATGATATATTCTAGTATATAATGTCATGAGTGCCTTTAAACTGCAGCAGGTGGTCAATTTGCATTGCCTGCTCACATTTAGAGGTTTAAGGGAATACAAAATTGCATATTTTGGGCACAAAATAAGTACTTTGACTTTTTTTAAGGTGGCAATCTGGTCAAAATGGGGTTCATAACCAAGCAAAAGAAAAAGTTGCTCAATGTTGGTTTTAAATGAGGTGGGACTAGTCCGGTGAAGGGGAAAAAACATAATTATGAAAGAAGGTCAAATTCCAACACAACCTATGTAAGGTTAGAAAGGTCATCCTTTGAAGCACGGGTAGCTTACAATGACAAGGTTCTTACTTTTCGGGATGTAGACGGCTCTCAAACCCCAGCTAAGCCCTTGCGTCCGAGAGCGAACAAGATTCGCTATGTAGACCTGTTACGGGTTCCTGCTCCATCAAAAGTCCATCCCGACTTACTTACGAACAAGGTCTATGTCCCCGTCCTACTCCAGTCTATGATGTCCTCTGAAAATAGAAAGCATAGGTTAAGAAGTGATAAATGTAGGGGCGACTTGGTAATTGACGGCAGTGCTTCCATAAAGTGGGGCTTAGGCTGGGAGGAAAGGTTAAAATGTACAAGATGCAGATATGTAGGCAAGCATTATAAGCTTTACAATGAGGTTCCATCAAGTACCAGGGGCAGAAAGGCAGCTCAGATCAATGTAGGCTTCCAAATAGGTGTTGCAAGTACTTCTATTGGGAACACAGGTTCCTGCAGAATTCTCAACACAACCAATATCATTGCTCCCTCTCCACTTGCTATGCAAAAACAAGCAAATAAGGTCAATACTGCCCTTAAATCCCTAAATGAGAGAAGCATGTACCAGATTAGAGAAAACTTAGTTTGCTGAAAATGCCAAAATTGGTCAAAAAGATCCCTCTAAGGTAAATGTTGAAGGGGACACTTGCTACAACAATCCAATTTTTAACTCTGACGCGACACCCTTTCAAGCCGGAACTATTGCCATAAGCACTATGTGTGAAAACAATACCAGAAACAAGCAAATTGTAGGGGTACAAGTAGCAAATAAACTATGCAGGACTGCATCAATGCTTAGGAATAAGGGTAAACCTGTTCAGTGCCCCAATCATAGGGGGCATTGTTCTGCAAATGTTTCAGAGAGGGAACCAATAGGTGATGAAGGCAAATGGAATAGGTTGTTAGGTGACCAGATCTCTAAGGACATCAAAATAGCAAATTTCACTTGTGATGGGGACAGTAGGGCATTCCAAGGTGTTCGTAACTCTCACGGTCACAATGTGGGTCATCTTAAGGATCTGAGGCACCTAGGCAACTCGCTGAAGCGCGAGCTCAACAAAGCGCCTTTCTCAAAGGGCATGCTCAAGGGTCATTCCAAGTCTAATATCAGGAGTCGGTTCGCTCTCTCGGTCAAAGCTAGGTGTATGGCTGAGCTTAAAGCTGCCCACAATAAACACCAGGGTGACATCAAGGTTCTAAAGAAGGTCATGGTTGATGTAATCGCAACCATTGTTCTATGCTTCAGTGGTTACTGCGGTACTCATTGTGCAAAGTACAGTTATGTCTGTGCTGGTACAAATAGGCAAGCTAAGAATTTCATGCCAGACAATGTCAAGGTTAAAATGGTTGACAGTGACCAACAAGTCCTTAAAAAATGCATTGAAATGGTTTTAGGTCCAGCTGCTCTTGACGCTACCAAACTTTTAACCACAACCCCAAAAAGTGAAGCAGTAAACAGGTCGTACCAAGCTGTCAATCCTAAAACTGTGACTTTCTCACGCAACTGTGTAGGTCGAATTCACGGGCAGGTTCACAAATTAAACAATGGCTATGCTGACTTTGTAATTGCAAAAACCACTGAACTAAATGCTAACCTTACCCAGGGGTCAAAGATTATTAAGCAGATAGCATATGAGGACCGCAACGACCTTAACCGAAAGCAAACATCCGCTACCAACAAAGCACGAGCTTTACGTGCCAGGACGCGGAATTATCGATACAAACTGCATGAGGAATTACACTACGGCAAGGGCATGAGTGACCCCAAACCTGATTATGACAGTCTTCCACACCTTAAGCATCATAAATATGCTTAGTTGATTGTGTACCTGATAATAAATTGTTATTATTACCTGTTTTGGCATAAGAGACCTCTAACAAGTGGCCCTCGCGTCAGCATCAGGCGTTCCTCTACCTGAAAAAGGCAAAAATACCCAATAGAAATAGATATAAAATGAAAAAAAACATGCATTTATGTATTTTAAGTGTATTTCTATGAATAAAAGGAAGTGATAAAGCTTGTTGTATTCATGTTTTTACCAAATATGCAGGCTGGCTCAGTTCCATGCCCGCTGCACTGTCCGAACTGTAAACATGTCCGCCGTTCCATGTTGGTGGAATGGGGCTCTATGTTTAAATGTTGAGGCTTAACACACAAGCTATTGTTGCATAAGTGGCTCACAGAGTCCCTGGCGTTCAATTCTGACTTCATGTAGCACATTAACGCTACACGGTGAACCAAGTATGTCTCTGATTTTATGTCCGAAGGCAATTTAGCCCTCATTCGGCCATAATAGGGTAAGGAACTATTTGAAATACAAACATTCCAGATCAAACAATCTGAATTGATGCATTTAATGCACTTATTTTCTACTCTTTTGCTCAGAAATGACCAAAAATCTGCTTTCTCATCCATATTTTGCACTTGCAGACGATATTTTATTTTAACCCAAAGTCAGTTTAGGTCACAATATACTAAAAGATTTCCTTAACAAATTCAATGTAAAAGCAATAAATTCAACAAAAAATAAACTCAACATTTTGCGCGTAGAGACCCTCATAACCATACCTTTTCTTAAAGAGCATTCCGAGCCGAATTGATTTAGACAATAAAAAAGATAGGTCATGTGATATGTAAGAAAGAACTCGACGCGAATCAAAGTTCACTGTTTTACTGCCATCTTTTTACCGGCTACTCTCCAGTTGAAGGTATACTGCCAACTGTCAAAGTCTCGTCATGTAGTCTCCAACCTTCAAGCGAAACAGTGAATTTTTAGTACACAACAATGTTTTTCCTACCACACGTACAAAGAATTATTCAAAAATAAAGTCATGGCAAGTGACTATACAGAAAATTGTGTCTTCAAATAAATGGTGTTGATTTATTTAGAGAGTATAGCATTGCACACCTGAAATATTTAGTATACTGTAACCTATAAGAGAAATTTGTTCTCATTAAAATTAGTTTTTCTTGCATATAATTATCTTCCCATGCATATTGCACCAATATATTAAGTTTGGCTTGTATATCTGTCCATTTGGCCATTTTATTTCATATTTTCAAACACAGGTGATTTTGGTCGGAAGCCGGTGATTTCAAGCGTCTTGAAGCTTAAATGTCCCTCTAACAATTAAAGCTGATATTTGCAATATTTGTGACAAAATACCCAAACAAACCAAACAAACATGTATGGGGGGCTTATGTGGGGTGAGGAGAGAATGACTTTGTTAGATATTTTTACTCTAAGCCATTTTGATAATGTATTTTTTGTGTATTTTTAAAAAAAAATCACCCCAAAAATGTAAATTTAATAGAAAAAAAATTCCAATTTCATCCAAGACAATTAACAAATTAGTCAAAATGGGAGATCAAAGATACTTTGAAGTGTAGAAATCAATCAGCTTCCAGTAATTGCTTGTTTCAAACCAATAAAGTGTAAAATCTTTAAAGCACCTTGTTTGTCGCAGCCTCTTTAATTACAGGCCACCAATGATATATTCTAGTATATAATGTCATGAGTGCCTTTAAACTGCAGCAGGTGGTCAATTTGCATTGCCTGCTCACATTTAGAGGTTTAAGGGAATACAAAATTGCATATTTTGGGCACAAAATAAGTACTTTGACTTTTTTTAAGGTGGCAATCTGGTCAAAATGGGGTTCATAACCAAGCAAAAGAAAAAGTTGCTCAATGTTGGTTTTAAATGAGGTGGGACTAGTCCGGTGAAGGGGAAAAAACATAATTATGAAAGAAGGTCAAATTCCAACACAACCTATGTAAGGTTAGAAAGGTCATCCTTTGAAGCACGGGTAGCTTACAATGACAAGGTTCTTACTTTTCGGGATGTAGACGGCTCTCAAACCCCAGCTAAGCCCTTGCGTCCGAGAGCGAACAAGATTCGCTATGTAGACCTGTTACGGGTTCCTGCTCCATCAAAAGTCCATCCCGACTTACTTACGAACAAGGTCTATGTCCCCGTCCTACTCCAGTCTATGATGTCCTCTGAAAATAGAAAGCATAGGTTAAGAAGTGATAAATGTAGGGGCGACTTGGTAATTGACGGCAGTGCTTCCATAAAGTGGGGCTTAGGCTGGGAGGAAAGGTTAAAATGTACAAGATGCAGATATGTAGGCAAGCATTATAAGCTTTACAATGAGGTTCCATCAAGTACCAGGGGCAGAAAGGCAGCTCAGATCAATGTAGGCTTCCAAATAGGTGTTGCAAGTACTTCTATTGGGAACACAGGTTCCTGCAGAATTCTCAACACAACCAATATCATTGCTCCCTCTCCACTTGCTATGCAAAAACAAGCAAATAAGGTCAATACTGCCCTTAAATCCCTAAATGAGAGAAGCATGTACCAGATTAGAGAAAACTTAGTTTGCTGAAAATGCCAAAATTGGTCAAAAAGATCCCTCTAAGGTAAATGTTGAAGGGGACACTTGCTACAACAATCCAATTTTTAACTCTGACGCGACACCCTTTCAAGCCGGAACTATTGCCATAAGCACTATGTGTGAAAACAATACCAGAAACAAGCAAATTGTAGGGGTACAAGTAGCAAATAAACTATGCAGGACTGCATCAATGCTTAGGAATAAGGGTAAACCTGTTCAGTGCCCCAATCATAGGGGGCATTGTTCTGCAAATGTTTCAGAGAGGGAACCAATAGGTGATGAAGGCAAATGGAATAGGTTGTTAGGTGACCAGATCTCTAAGGACATCAAAATAGCAAATTTCACTTGTGATGGGGACAGTAGGGCATTCCAAGGTGTTCGTAACTCTCACGGTCACAATGTGGGTCATCTTAAGGATCTGAGGCACCTAGGCAACTCGCTGAAGCGCGAGCTCAACAAAGCGCCTTTCTCAAAGGGCATGCTCAAGGGTCATTCCAAGTCTAATATCAGGAGTCGGTTCGCTCTCTCGGTCAAAGCTAGGTGTATGGCTGAGCTTAAAGCTGCCCACAATAAACACCAGGGTGACATCAAGGTTCTAAAGAAGGTCATGGTTGATGTAATCGCAACCATTGTTCTATGCTTCAGTGGTTACTGCGGTACTCATTGTGCAAAGTACAGTTATGTCTGTGCTGGTACAAATAGGCAAGCTAAGAATTTCATGCCAGACAATGTCAAGGTTAAAATGGTTGACAGTGACCAACAAGTCCTTAAAAAATGCATTGAAATGGTTTTAGGTCCAGCTGCTCTTGACGCTACCAAACTTTTAACCACAACCCCAAAAAGTGAAGCAGTAAACAGGTCGTACCAAGCTGTCAATCCTAAAACTGTGACTTTCTCACGCAACTGTGTAGGTCGAATTCACGGGCAGGTTCACAAATTAAACAATGGCTATGCTGACTTTGTAATTGCAAAAACCACTGAACTAAATGCTAACCTTACCCAGGGGTCAAAGATTATTAAGCAGATAGCATATGAGGACCGCAACGACCTTAACCGAAAGCAAACATCCGCTACCAACAAAGCACGAGCTTTACGTGCCAGGACGCGGAATTATCGATACAAACTGCATGAGGAATTACACTACGGCAAGGGCATGAGTGACCCCAAACCTGATTATGACAGTCTTCCACACCTTAAGCATCATAAATATGCTTAGTTGATTGTGTACCTGATAATAAATTGTTATTATTACCTGTTTTGGCATAAGAGACCTCTAACAAGTGGCCCTCGCGTCAGCATCAGGCGTTCCTCTACCTGAAAAAGGCAAAAATACCCAATAGAAATAGATATAAAATGAAAAAAAACATGCATTTATGTATTTTAAGTGTATTTCTATGAATAAAAGGAAGTGATAAAGCTTGTTGTATTCATGTTTTTACCAAATATGCAGGCTGGCTCAGTTCCATGCCCGCTGCACTGTCCGAACTGTAAACATGTCCGCCGTTCCATGTTGGTGGAATGGGGCTCTATGTTTAAATGTTGAGGCTTAACACACAAGCTATTGTTGCATAAGTGGCTCACAGAGTCCCTGGCGTTCAATTCTGACTTCATGTAGCACATTAACGCTACACGGTGAACCAAGTATGTCTCTGATTTTATGTCCGAAGGCAATTTAGCCCTCATTCGGCCATAATAGGGTAAGGAACTATTTGAAATACAAACATTCCAGATCAAACAATCTGAATTGATGCATTTAATGCACTTATTTTCTACTCTTTTGCTCAGAAATGACCAAAAATCTGCTTTCTCATCCATATTTTGCACTTGCAGACGATATTTTATTTTAACCCAAAGTCAGTTTAGGTCACAATATACTAAAAGATTTCCTTAACAAATTCAATGTAAAAGCAATAAATTCAACAAAAAATAAACTCAACATTTTGCGCGTAGAGACCCTCATAACCATACCTTTTCTTAAAGAGCATTCCGAGCCGAATTGATTTAGACAATAAAAAAGATAGGTCATGTGATATGTAAGAAAGAACTCGACGCGAATCAAAGTTCACTGTTTTACTGCCATCTTTTTACCGGCTACTCTCCAGTTGAAGGTATACTGCCAACTGTCAAAGTCTCGTCATGTAGTCTCCAACCTTCAAGCGAAACAGTGAATTTTTAGTACACAACAATGTTTTTCCTACCACACGTACAAAGAATTATTCAAAAATAAAGTCATGGCAAGTGACTATACAGAAAATTGTGTCTTCAAATAAATGGTGTTGATTTATTTAGAGAGTATAGCATTGCACACCTGAAATATTTAGTATACTGTAACCTTTATATGTCTATGGTTCTACGGAAAATACCGGAAATGTACTGTTCTGGGAAAATGGCAGAAGAATTCCGAATGGGATATTAATGTGTGTTACATGAAAAACAGGTAAGAACATGGCATGCTTGTCCCGTAGACAATTAACCAATAGTTCGGAATTTCAAAGACCTGCATAATTGCTGTAAACTACAAAATATGCATACGTGTATGTATGCTTAATGAGCACGGGTTGAGTGTGTGTAGTGAATTTTTATCGAGTGCACCGCGATTCTCTTCCAATGGCCATCGCGGGTTGACCAGTTTATGATAGTTTTATAGGTTAAGATTAATATTTTCCTTGTTGAATGTTTACAATAGCTTGTTGTATAAATTTTTATAGGGACTTTGATCTAAAACCCACTCAGGCACGTCTTTATGTCTCCGATAGAAGCAATAGGAAATAAAGACAACGTCAGGTTAGTGGCAACATTATTGAAACATTAAAAGTTACTTCTTTGAAAATGCCTTATTTTTAATTAATGTTACAGCATAACTTTAGCTATTTGTTTCAGATTATTTATTTATAATTATTTTATATACATGTACATGAAAAAGGCAAAACTTATTCTATAAAACTCAGTAGAGTCTGTGCATGTATTAATATTTTATTTAATAATTCAGACAGTGAATACAAAAATAATTCTATAAAAACCTGTACAGCTAAGGTTCAGTTCATATATTCCTATTTTATTGGTATACTTACCTGGTAAGTGAATTACAAATGTCAAAATACTTCGTAGAACCAGTGTAGGGATCCGACTTAAGAATCTGTCCACACACACAATTACACATTATATATAACTGTAACCATTAGCTGACTACAAGACAGGGACGTAGCTTCCTTTAGGCACTAGAGGCAAGTGCCTATACTTTTTTTTTCCGAGATGAAAAATTTAAATATGCCAAAAATGCAATAAAAACAAGAGGGTGGTGGGGGTGAGGGGATCTTTCTTGGTTGTGTTGATACTTCATTGTTTAACGAGTCGACTACGTCAATATGAAATAAATTTCATGAAACACACGCTTATTTTACAATTATTTTGTAGAATCGGGGTTAAGCTGAAGTTAGTTGTTTGGAGCCACATACGAGTATAAACACTCATGGCCCAAATTATCGCTTGCAGCATCATTTTGTAGATTCCGCCTATTGTGCCTATACATTTTTTGAACCCAAGCTACGCCCCTGCAAAGTACTTTTGTTCTAACCCAACTTTACACTGTATTGATGTGAGTTTCCTTACCCTTGCACTGGGACACAGGGCATATAAGTATGGAGGCTATCTTGTGCCAAAAATGTAATGATGTACAAACATAGAAATATAAGCGGAATTTTCAGATGTATAAAATCCATTCTCTAAAATAAGAAAGTAAATCATCTAAATTCTATTTTCAAACAAGAAAAGTACATTATTGTGAAAACAAATCGAATTCTTGATTATCAACTAGATATGTACATAAAAATTAATAAGACAGCAGTCCTTTACATTTGGAAACATTAAAATCAGTATACAGTTCTTTATTTTGACCACTCGCATTATTACCCTGCACTTCTATTTCTTCTCAACGTACTTATGAAAATGTAAAATAACGATTAAGTTTTGGCATCTGACCAACTTACTTTCACACTTCACCGATTGCGATTCGGTAATGACAAATTGCGATTCGGAAATGACAAATCGCAAGTTGCAATTTCACTGACTTCCATATAAGGAAATGCTTACGGAGTTTTCCGAAGTATTCTCCCCGCCCCCAATTTTCTCGGGTGTTGTTCGGGATTCACCGTATGCAAATTAATGTAATCGATGAAGTTTGGCCATGAAATGGTTTACCAGTACAATCAAGAGCTCCGTATACAAATCGCGCAAGTTAATTTTCAAAGTACTTGCCTGACAGGACAAGTTGGTAGTCAAGCTAATGCACAGCTCTGAAACACTGGCTTAGAGTAATTAATCTAATGAATGAGTCACTAAACACATATTTAGAGCTACTGTTAATGTACATTGTATATGTGCTTAACTCAATTTCTGTGTAGGGCCCAACATGTGCTAGAAGCAAATCTGTTACTTGATTTTGGTAAATATCACAGTGGCAATAACTCCTCTCATCGCTTTTGATCCAATGCATGAACTTTAACAAAAAAGTTCCACAGAAATAAGTATTTGTCTCAACGACTGTTTCTATTTTTTTCATGAAATTGGAAATATATTTTAAATTAAGAAAAAAAGTATCCTAAAGTGCCCTATTTTAAAGCCTTTAAGAACATAAATATGATGTTTCTCTAATGCAATTGTATTTTGAAAAATAATACAAAGGTATCACTCAGTAATTTCTTCTTGTTAAAATAAAAACAATAAATTGGCATTCTCTATCAAACAAAGATTTCAACTGGTCAAATTATATTGACAAACGATTCAAGACCCTCCACATTTTCTGAGAGGGACTTAAAATAAAGCCTTTGGTTGCATGCCTTATATAACCCAAAAGAACAAGGCTGTACAGAAATCAGTTAATATTTACATAGAAATAATGAAATTCAGAACATGTTATTATATTAAGTTCATTATAATAACAATTAAATGTCATTTTTAAGAACCTTGCATAATTATTGCACATGTACAAGTGTATGTTGTTTTTTTTTTTTTTTCAGGACATACCCAGTTGTGAATCAAAACATTACCAATTTACCATATACTAGTAACTAGCACAAAGATATAAGTAGGCCTACTGCTTTTTGTGAGTGAACATAATGACAATGGAAATGGTGGCTTTTATAATTTTTACACATGTCTTTTCTTAAAGCTTAATATAATTAATACATTTGCCATGAACATACATTACCAATTACTTTTGATATAAAATATACACACAAGAATTTTTTTAACTGATAAACTAAAATATGTCACAATTAGGTTATGTGACAGATTAAAGTACTGTAGTTAATGTCTTCTGTATGACAGAAACTCTCAGAACAGCTTTTGCTCACACTCACAGCCGACACAGGCATTTGTGGAATCAAATATCAGCTTTTTTAACAATTGTCAATATGTATACGCCGTGGTAGCTGAAATAATTCGCGTTCAGAATAAATATGAACAGCAAAAACCATCAAAAGACTCTTATGGCGGCAATATATATTGACCAACGCCGTGGTTTCTGCTGAAATATATCTTACATTACTGAGACAGATAGATGGCTTAATAAATTCCATAGATAATACGAACATATATTTCTTTCCGGTGTCCGGATTTACATACTGTCCGGATGTATTTACGTAACTTTGCTAGAATGTATATTTGACATAAACGGTCTACAGTACTGTAGACCTTCCACTAAATCCGGTAATTTCCGATGATGCACGAGCGTTCGATAGGCTCCTCCCACATTCTTATTGACATTTTCCATATATGGGCATGTGCAAAATTCGATACTTGTTTCTTTCGAGTTTTGTAAACCGAGAAATGTAAACGGCGACTTTCCATTTGCGTTGTTCCACTGTAGATTTGTCAGATGAACTTTTTCGCATATTCAAAACATTGAATTAAGTAAAGCTAGATCTTTTTTATGAGAAATTATTCAATAGAATGGATATTATATAGGATTTTGGTTTTCTACCGATTCCTTTTCCATAACATAACATTAGAAATTGCACAAAACCATGTTGCGATTAACTAACAGCGAAAGAGCGGAATTATATTTCTTAAAATAAAATCGTATTTCTACAATTGCACGTGTAATCTTGAAAACTGCAAAATGTTAGTTAATTTTTAACCGCTTTACATTTGTAATTTGTCGATTTGTACAAAATTTTTCTACAAAAAACATTTGTACATTTTTGGCACAAGATAGCCTCCATATATAAGATGTCTGACTCAAGTTCAGGTCACAGACAATACTCAGCATTTGCCAGTTGCGGTCGCAGACAATACTCAGCATTTGCCAGTTGCGGTTGCAGACAGATACTCAGCATTTGCCAGTTGCGGTTGCAGACAATACTCAGCATTTGCCAGTTGCGGTTGCCGACAATACTCAGCATTTGCCAGTTGCAGTTGCAGACAGATACTCAGCATTTGCCAGTTGCAGTTGCAGACAATACTCAGCATTTGCCAGTTGCAGTTGCAGACAGATACTCAGCATTTGCCAGTTGCGGTTGCAGACAGATACTCGTGTCCAGCCAGAGCAGGTATTAGTCATCAAAATTAGCAGTTTGGCCCAGCAAGCCCAAACTCTTATATTGTTACTTGCAAAATAAATGTTGCAAACCCGCCTGTATAAACAAGAGAATCTCAAGCAAGTCCAGTTCAACAGTTACAAGTGAACTTCTTATGGGCTTGTGCACATTTAGATTACTGCAAGCATTGATGATTGTAACTCTAGAGTAGAAAGTCATTCTGTAATGTAAGTCTTAAATGCCCCGTGGCAATGTTGAAAACCCCACATTAAGCTTTTTCATGCTTCTTTCATCGTTATCTGTTAATCATCCTACAATTTTACATGTTCAGTTGTAAAATATACATGGTATATACAATGTAAAAAATATCATCTGGTACTGAAAATTAGCCTTAATATAAGAATCACTGGACTCATTAACATACCATCAAATAACATTGTTGGATTGAGAATTGTTAAGACATCACAGTTACAGTGTAACATAGGCAAACATATTTGAATTTGGTACTATTACAATGATTGAATATATTGGATTGGAAATACCAGAACGATTGGGAATACCCACAACAGCTCTATGCAGAAATAAACAAGTAGTTTTTGGTTATTAAAATACTTACTTTCATTTTTGTAAAAGGCACATACTGGCAGTTCAGTATATAGCATGTAAATGATTGACTAAATGAGATTTTCACTGTACACTGACCATTGCAAAACAAATATATAGCAATGCATAATACTAATTAAAATCAATTAATCACATAATTTGTGCATTTATACTGCACGTATTATTTGTACAACCATAATCTTGTACACATTCTCACAGATTTACATTCATAATTTTGTTCTACACTTAACATGTTTATGTTCTACCAGTATGAACTGTGCAACATCATACAGCTGATTCAAACTTGCATCCTGCGTTAGCGCTATACTGACTTGAGCTGCGTGAAGCGCGCCGTGAGTTATAGTCGTACCCTGACTGTGACAGACTTTCCACGGAGTCCTTTCGTGTCATGGACTGGGTCCCGTCCGAGTCCTCTGCCTCTCCCGGCTTCATGGAGTAAAAATAGTTCCTAACGATAAAGTCTTTGTCTGACTCATTGAGTGACCCAATTTCTGGATCATTATGTTTGCGCTTTTCTTTCTTCTCAATAAAGTATTTTGTCTTTTTAATTTTCTTGTGGTGGTTTGATTGCTCCACTGGCTTGTTCTGATGTTTTACTATGTTGTTAGACTGGTTAAGCTGCATTTCATCTTCGTTTTTAACTCCATTGAAATGTTTTTTCTTGTGTTTTCGCCTATACCAAAGGCAAACTAAAATCACTACGATTATCACAATCACTACCACTATTACACCAATTATTGCACCGATCACTATGTTAAGACTGCCTGACCCAGAGTTGGCTGCGTAGTGGTCGCACTTGTCCAGTACACTGTCAGTCAACATGGCAATGTCATAGTTAGCTAGCCGTGATGGTGTGGAGCATGTAGGCCTCTGACAGCTGATTCTGAACATGATCTGACTGACATCCTGGCAGAACAAAATCTGTGGCGTTTTTGGATTCCGTAACCACTCGCGGAAGTCCCGAATCCTGCAGTCACAGTACCACTGGTTACCGTCCAGTCTTACAAACTTCATGTCATTGGCTATCGTAAAATCGTAAAATGCTGTTGGCAAGGAGGTGAGCTCGTTCGCTGACAGGTCGATATGTCTGAGGTTGCCAAGGAACGTGAAGTGGTTGTCGTGCAGCTGGTGCAGGCCGCAGGAGGAGATGTTCAGTTCCTGCAGCGATGTGAGGCCGTCAAACACCGTGGAGCTCAGTGCACTGAGACCCGGATTGCTGTTCAACCTGAGACTGTACAGGCTGTCAGAGATGGGTTGGAATGTGGATGAAGGCAGAGACTTCAGCTTGTTGAAAGATAGGTCCAGACGGTTGAGGCGTTTCATGTGTTTAAACGTGTTGTTTGATATCGTACTGATTGCATTGTGAGACAGATCTAACGAGTCGAGCTGCAGTCCCTGAAATTGGTTATCTGCTAGGGTTTCTATTTTGTTGTTCTGTAGGTAAAGATGTTTTAGGTAAATAAGCTGGGAGAGTTCTCCTTTTACTGGCAAGAAGTGCAGAAGGTTGAAGGACAGGTCCACAGTTTCAACATTGCTTATTGACTTGAACAAGTCATTTTCCATGGTTTCGATATTGCACGAATTTGAACGAAGTTTGCGTAGATTACGAACACCTTGAAACGCTGATCCTTTTAAATTAGCAATACCATTGTTTTCAATGTTTAACTCTTCTAGATTGGACTGGGAAGCAAAAAACCCGTTTGGAAAGTCCACAATTTGGTTAAAGCCCATGTTGACCTGCACAACACTGACAAGCGGCTTCAGAATGTCTGGACTAGCAAGGTGCTGGATTTGGTTGTGCGATAAATCCAGTATTCGTAACTTGCGTAGGGGAGAAAAGGCATTTGGATGCAAGTCCTCAATTTCATTGTGACTCAGGTCTAGAATCTCCAGTTCTGTAAATACTGCCAAGGCTCTGTCACCAATTTTTCTCAGTTTGCTGAAGGTCACAACCAACTTTTTTAATCCGGTTGCCCTGGTTTGAGAAAAATCCCTTGTTGTGAATTCCATAAAGACGCCATTGTGTATATCCAGTGTCAGTGTGTCACTTGGGATTGAACTCGCCATGGATTCCACGTTGGGCAACAAGGAGCAGTTAACAAGTGCTGGCATGCAGAAACAGTTTCCTGGGCAACCAGCCGCCGTTCTGACAACACCCGCAAGCCACAGCAGCTGGATCAGCGTGCTCCATCTGAAGGAAAACAGTGTACTTAAATGTTGTTGTTTCATAAAGTAAATAGTCACATAATGTCTCCCTTTCCCCACTCCATCCCATGTCTTGATGATAAAGTTGATACAGACAATTTAATGAAGATCATTGAACTTCCGTGCATAAAAACCTGGCAACATTGTCACAATGTGCCATGTTCTTTCACACAAATGTGCATGGATATACATGTATTGTCTAGATAGAGACATAAAACTTAATCGACCAGTGGTTGAAAAAAAAAATATATATATATATTTTACAAAACAATGCAGATTTTCAAGATTATCTGATGTGACATTGAATAACTAAGCTAACATATTGTCTTGGGTCGGAATTGAGAAAGCCTTTACTTGATATGACTTCTTTATTAGGTGGTTAACAAATTTAATGTAGATCGTTTTATATCTGTTGGTAGTGAAGTCTCATGCATAGATGTTAAGTACGTTGTTGAAAATTATGAATATTTGTCTTTACACATATCTGTTCATTCGCAGAAAATTAAAACTATTGAAGCCCAAATGGTATATATAACTATTAGTCAGATTCATTACAATGTACATGTAGAAAACATCATTAAAACCTTGTCTAAATGCTGCACACTTCCAAATGGCTACAGGTATTTACAACTACTGAACGTGTTTAGGTATCACTGTGGGCCCTGGACATTTTGTAATAGAGTTACTTTTGACATTTACTTTTGACAGAAAAAATATTCAATTTTTTGCAAAATGTCTGAATTATCGGAGCATATTGATTTTGAAGAGATTTGATCTCTGCGAGACTAAAACCTACAAATAAACCTGCTCATACTGACATTCTTTGGAAACAGTTGGTGAGTAATAATCATCTGTTCAAATGCATATAATTATACAGTACTAATTTGACAAAATTTGAATGAATGGAATGTAGCTGCTGTAATGTATCATGGAATGTAGCTGCTGTAATGTATCATGCAATGTAGCTGCTGTAATGTATCATGGAATGTAGCTGCTGTAATGTATCATGGAATGTAGCTGCTGTAATGTATCGTGGAATGTAGCTGCTGTAATGTATCATGGAATGTAGCTGCTGTAATGTATCATGGAATGTAGCTGCTGTAATGTATCATGCGCTAGTGCAGCTTTGCAATACGCAGCGTAAATAGTTCCTTTGAGGCAATTGATAACACTCAAGTTATAGCCAGTAGAGTTGGGACGATACTGTGAATATCGATATTGTACCGATATGCACCGCTTCCAATACGTATCGATACACAAAACCAAAATATTGATATTTTCAGAGTGGCAATATCCGAACGACATCACGTTACGTTTCATGTTACATGTACGTTTCGTTTGACGGTTTTTAACCTTTCCCAGACGTTAACACAATTTCATTGGCTGTTAGGAGGGCTATTCAGAATGTCAGTAAGAACTTGCTTCGTTAATACTATGAAAAAGGACGACGTAAAAAGGTACCTATAACTCCAGATATGGTGGACAAACATGTGCCTTTGAAACACAACATAAACAGTTGAACATGGGAAGCAAATTCATTTTGTTCAGTTACAATATTCTACAAGTGTTTGATTTTTACAAAGTGCATAAAATAAAACACAGTGTGTTTGACTTTTATTAAGGATATTGAAAAAACATTTCCATAACTAGTTTATCACTTCATTTTGATAGACAGAAAAATTAAAATAAATGTTGTGAACTTAAACATAAATCATATTAAAAGACAGTATTAGCTATTACCAAACAACAATATCCAACTGTTTTATTAGCAAAAAGATGTTTAAATAACTTCCAAACATATATTAAATTTTATATTATATTCAAAACATCTGGTTGAAATTTGCTTTGTAACAGTATCATATGGCTGTATCGTAAAATATCGTATTGGCAACCAGCCATATCGAAACGTATCGTATCAGGCGATGAGCATAGCGTCCCAACCCTAATAGCCTGTGTGGCAGCGTACATATCATATCGGGCAATGAGCGTAGCGGCCCAACCCTAATAGCCTGTGTGGCAGCGTGCGTATCGTATTGGGCAATGAGTGTAGCATCCCAACCCTAATAGCCTGTGTGGCAGCGTACGTATCATATCGGGCAATGAGCGTTGCATCCCAACCCTAATAGCCTGAGTGGCAGCGTATGTATCGTATTGGGCAATGAGCATAGCATCCCAACCCTAATAGCCTGTGTGGCAGCGTACGTATCGTATCGGGCAATGAGCGTAGCGGCCCAACCCTAATAGCCTGTGTGGCAGCGTACGTATCATATCGGGCAATGAGCGTAGCATCCCAACCCTAATAGCCTGAGTGGCAGCGTACGTATCATATCGGGCAATGAGCGTAGCATCTCAACCCTAATAGCCTGTGTGGCAGCGTATGTATCATATCGGGCAATGAGCGTAGCGTCCCAACCCTAATAGCTTGTGTGGCAGCGTGCGTATCGTATTGGGCAATGAGCGTAGCGTCCCAACCCTAATAGCCTGAGTGGCAGCGTATGTATCATATCGGGCAATGAGCGTAGCGTCCCAACCCTAATAGCCTGTGTGGCAGCGTACGTATCGTATCGGGCAATGAGCGTAGCATCCCAACCCTCATAGCCTGTGTGGCAGCGTACGTATCGTATCGGGCGATGGGCGTAGCATCCCAACCCTAATAGCCTGAGTGGCAGCGTACGTATCATATCGGGCAATGAGCGTATCTTCCCAACCCTAATAGCCTGAGTGGCAGCGTACGTATCATATCGGGCGATGAGCGTATCATCCCAACCCTAATAGCCTGTGTGGCACCGTACGTATCGTATCGGGCAATGAGCGTAGCATCCCAACCCTAATAGTCTGTGTGGCAGCGTACGTATCATATCGGGCGTTGAGCGTAGCATCCCAACCCTAATAGCCTGTGTGGCAGCATGCGTATCGTATCGGGCAATGAGCGTAGCATCCCAACCCTAATAGCCTGTGTGGCAGCGTACGTATCGTATCGGGCAATGAGCGTAGCGGCCCAACCCTAATAGCCTGTGTGGCAGCGTACGTATCGTATCGGGCAATGAGCGTAGCATCCCAACCCTCATAGCCTGTGTGGCAGCGTTCGTATCGGGCGATGGGCGTAGCATCCCAACCCTAATAGCCTGTGTGGCAGCATACGTATCGTATCGGGCAATGAGCGTAGCATCCCAACCCTAATAGCCTGTGTGGCAGCGTATGTATCGTATCGGGCAATGAGCGTAGCATCCCAACCCTAATAGCCTGTGTGGCAGCGTACGTATCGTATCGGGCAATGAGCGTAGCGGCCCAACCCTAATAGCCTGTGTGGCAGCATACGTATCGTATCGGGCAATGAGCGTAGCATCCCAACCCTCATAGCCTGAGTGGCAGCGTTCGTATCGGGCGATGGGCGTAGCATCCCAACCCTAATAGCCTGTGTGGCAGCGTACGTATCGTATCGGGCAATGAGCGTAGCATCCCAACCCTAATAGCCTGTGTGGCAGCATACGTATCGTAGCGGGCAATGAGCGTAGCATCCCAACCCTAATAGCCTGTGTGGCAGCGTACGTATTGTATCGGGCAATGAGCGTAGCATCCCAACCCTAATAGCCTGTGTGGCAGCGTACGTATTGTATCGGGCAATGAGCGTAGCGTCCCAACCCTTATAGCCTGTGTGGCAGCATACGTATCATATCGGGCAATGAGCGTAGCATCCCAACCCTAATAGCCTGAGTGGCAGCGTACGTATCATATCGGGCAATGAGCTTATCATCCCAACCCTAATAGCCTGAGTGGCAGCGTATGTATCATATCGGGCAATGAGCATAGCGGCCAACCCTAATAGCCTGTGTGGCAGCATACGTATCGTATCGGGCAATGAGCGTAGCATCCCAACCCTAATAGCCTGAGTGGCAGCGTACGTATCGTATCGGGCAATGAGCGTAGCATCCCAACCCTAATAGCCTGTGTGGCAGCGTACGTATCATATCGGGCAATGAGCGTAGCGTCCCAACCCTAATAGCCTGTGTGGCAGCGTACGTATCATATCGGGCAATGAGCGTAGCATCCCAACCCTAATAGCCTGTGTGGCAGCGTGTGTATCGTATCGGGCAATGAGCGTAGCGGCCCAACCCTAATAGCCTGTGTGGCAGCGTACGTATCATATCGGGCAATGAGCGTTGCATCCCAACCCTAACAGCCTGTGTGGCAGCGTGTGTATCGTATCGAGCAGTGAGCGTAGCATCCCAACCCTAATAGCCTGTGTGGCAGCGTACGTATCATATCAGGCGTTTAGCTTAGCGTCCCAACCCCGGGCGTTGAGCGTAGCGGCCCAACCCTAATAGCCTGTGTGGCAGCGTTAGGATTCAAACTTTGACATCTAAGTCAACACACACTCCTGTCAATACATTTATGAAATTTGTGATGTCTGTACATTTGACAAAAAGTCATAAACATGATACTTTTAAATCATAATGTTTGTATTATAAACTCTTAATTAGCAATGATCTAATTAACATTTTTTGTAATAAGCAGTGTTGTGTCTATTTTGCTGTATGTGACAACATTGAAATCTCCAGTTGACACAAATGTGAAAAAAGTACCTGTGATCCTTATTAGAGAAATAGCTAAAATGTGTCTGCAGTAATTAGAAAAATAGCTAAAGTATGTCTGCAGTAATATTATTATAACGATTACAAAATATTATATCGTCTCGTTACAAATGATTTCATCAGCAAATATATATTTCTCAGCAGCATTATCTTTTAAGCAAACAACATCACACATAATGAGCTATATGCCTAGAGGCAGCAATTGTCATAGATTTCAAATCTCTACTGATGAGAGTTGTTTAGTTCCAATAATTGGTGTCAGATATACTGCACATAGTACACCAGTTTCACACTGACAGATTACTATCATATCTGTAGTTTTTTACCTTATTTTTTTACTTAATAATGTGTACATTGATCTATGTTTTCAATAATTTACCTGTCCAATAAACTATTTTCTAATTACCTGTTAATTGTTATCTCCATTATAAAAATCCAGCTCCAGTATTCACTAATTTGCATTAAGACTCCAAATAGCGTCCATATTTTATGTTTAACGATAGGTCAAACTGGATTGATCTACCTGACACTTAGTAAACATTTGCCAGCCATGTTTACTACTGTCAAGGACACTTGAAAAATTTTACCTGCAGTTCTATTTTTAGCCTGTTGGAAAAACAGGGATCAATCAGGTGTGCATTATTCCCTGTTAAACCACTGTCCACACAATACATTCTGTCTGACAGCATTTTCACTTTACTAACAGAGCACTGGGATAAAAATTGTGTAAATGTTGTTGTACATATTGATTTACCTGCTCTGTAAATGGTTTAAGCCACCTGTACAAACATGTAAGGTATGCTGTATGGGTTGTGTATTGGGTCCCAGTATTCAGTAGTGGGCTGAGTGCATTATTGAAAATACAGCGGTGTCCAGTCGGTTAGATGATGTCATACTTTCATCTAGTGATATTATCAGTTACAACGTACAGATTTTATTGCTTTAATTGTAAGCAATATCATTGAAGCACGAACTAAAAGGTTCTCCTTATAAGAAACCCCAGTGTGGTGGTTTTATTGCAATGATACACTTGACTGCACACACATCATGTACATGTATATGACTTGTCATCAATGAGAGTATACTTCTGTTGTAAAGCAATTTTGTCAGCAATACACCAGGTATGTTGTTTGAATGTTAATGTAAATATAAACATAGATGATTTTGTTACATGTACTATGAGAAGCATATACATGCACATTGTTGTATTTTATTGCCGTAATGTATAAACAAGACCCGTTGTTGGGTGGGATGCATCAATACACATAACATGGACTGCTGTACATACTTTATCACCATACAAACAGTGGTTTTGCTTTTGATTGTAGCATTGAATGATTTCTTGTATTCTAGTAGAGATTCACTTTAATAGTAACAATAGACTGCATTTTAATGTAAACTATTGTCATAAGGCTATAGTGATTTGTGAACCCCAAGCCTTACAACAGCCTTGCTGGTGGGCTAGCTCTTTAGCATCGTGGTTAGGGTGTTCACCTCTCATTGATTTGTGAACCCCAAGCCTTACAACAGCCTTGCTGGTGGGCTAGCTCTTCAGCATCGTGGTTAGGGTGTTCACCTCTCATTGATTTGTGAACCCCAGGCCTTACAACAGCCTTGCTGGTGGGCTAGCTCTTTAGCATCGTGGTTAGGGTGTTCACCTCTCATTGATTTGTGAACCCCAGGCCTTACAACAGCCTTGCTGTGGGCTAGCTCTTCAGCGTCCTGGTTAGGGTGTTCACCTCTCATTGATTTGTGAACCCCAGGCCTTACAACAGCCTTGCTGGTGGGCTAGCTCTTTAGCATCGTGGTTAGAGTGTTCACCTCTCATTGATTTGTGAACCACAAGCCTTAAAACAGCCTTGCTGGTGGGCTAGCTCTTCAGCGTCCTGGTTAGGGTGTTCACCTCTCATTGATTTGTGAACCCCAAGCCTTACAACAGCCTTGCTGGTGGGCTAGCTCTTTAGCATCGTGGTTAGGGTGTTCACCTCTCATTGATTTGTGAACCCCAAGCCTTACAACAGCCTTTCTGTTGGGCTAGCTCTTTAGCATCGTGGTTAGGGTGTTCACCTCTCATGGAGACACCCGTGTGATCCCCTGCACATGTTTATACCTTAGAGCTAATCCACTGTAGGAAGCAAACATGGGTATAATATGTTTATAGGATTTACACAAATGGGAGAATCCTACCACTTTGCACATCATAATATTTCAGGTGAAGCTTAGCCGTCCGGTCACAAACTGATCTCCCCTATAGCATCACCAGGTCACATCTGAGGGGATTGCTGTGAGGATGGAGGAAGTGCTGCAGCCCCAGACATCTGAGGGCGATGTCAAGTTCGAGCCCCTGGTCGTCATGGAGTTTGCCGTAAACACCAACCAGGCAGCCATAAACTGGATGATGTCCAAACTGCAGGCACCCAGCGAAAGGAACGGAGCCGAGCTGAGTGTGACTGCGGTCATGATGGAGCACAGTCAGGTGAATAGATAGACTGTGATGAACAAGGAGCATATGCTGGCTAACCAGGGATCATATGTTTGATAGACAGGGCTCATATGTTTGATAGACAGGGACCATATGCTGGCTAGACAGGGATCATATGTTTGATAGACAGGGCTCATATGTGATAGACAGGGCTCATATGTTTGATAGACAGGGATCATATGTTGATAGACAGGGATCATATGTTTGATAAACAGGGATCATATGTTTGATAGACAGGGCTCATATATTTGATAGACAGGGATCATATGCTGGCTAGAAAGGGATCATATGTTTGATAGACAGGGATCATATGCTGGCTAGACAGGGATCATATGTTTGATAGACAGGGATCATATGTTTGATAGACAAGGCTCATATGTTTGATAGACAGTGATCATATGTTTGATAGACAGGGATCATTTGTTTGATAGACAGGGATCATACACTGGCTAGACAAGGATCATATGTTTGATAGACAGGGCTCATGTTTGATAGACCATATGTTTGATAGACAGGGATCATATGTTTGATAGACAGGGATCATAAGTTTGATAGACAGGAATGATATGTTTGATAGACATGGATCATAAGTTTGATAGACATGGCTCATATGTTTGAATGATAGACAGGGATCATATGTTTGATAGACCATATGTTTGATAGACAGGGATCATATGTTTGAATGATAGACAGGGATCATATGGATAATATGTTTGATAGACAGTTTTTGTCATTATTTGCAAATTGGTTATTTGGAATGTTGTATCCAGATTATTGATTTTTTTAACAATACTGCATACATTGTCTGTGTCATTAAAATGAGCATCATCCAATGAAATCGAACAATTGTAATACAAATAATTCCATTCCAGTGTTTTTCACCAATTGTTTGAGTGTAATAACTTACCATAGATCTGAGTAACAAATTCTTAAGTTGGATATTTTAAAAGCAGCCTAAAAGCACAGGGTCTGCTTTGAATTAACATTATTTCGAAAATATTACAATTCTTACTGTATTCAGATTTGAAGAACATTGACTGAACATAGAATTCCAGGCCTAAGTAAAAAATTGTCTTTTAATACATTTTCTGAAAATATACATTTGTTGATATTGTGAATGACCTTGACACAGAACATGAAACCTTGATTTAGTAGAAAATACCCGAATATGTTGGTTCTGTAGCATCAGTTTGCATTACTGATTACTTATCTACAGTTCTGTGCTTTGAAACATGAAACACCACATGTAATACACGTTTTCTGATTCTGCATGGTTTATTACTATTTTTTTCACATATGTAAACATACTCCGTAATTATAAACAATTAGTTGAATTTTTTTCCCGTTTTTAAAGCGTTGATTAATAGAATCCCAGGACATTGCTGATAACAGTTGTCTCATGATATAACAGGAGTCTCATGATATAACGGGAGTCTCATGATATAACATTGTGTGGAGCCATACTAATCATTCAAGAAACTAAGTGTGAGATTTGTTTGGCTGACCATTTTTTGTTGCAAAAATCCTATGCTGTGTATTGATTTTAATGCTTGGTGAGCTGCACTGATATTGTGTATAATGATGTCTGTATAATAACAGCTACCATTTACATGTGTTACAGGGACAGTCTGTAAGTATGGGAAGCATGGATTGGTGTGATCTGACCAATACCAGTGTATTATAGTTTATAAAAATCTAGTGCAAGTCAGAAATAGTGTCAGCTCTCACTACTACTTGCTGATGAACATTACTGGCTTGCATTACAGGTAGTCAAGTTACAGGGGGGGTGAACGTATTTAGCATCGAGTCATTTTTAAGTGAGCGATTTGCATCGAGTAACCAAGATGGCGGCGTAATGGCAGTTTTTGTCTAAAACTGAAGATTCTTTAAGCTGGTAAGTGGGTTAAAATATTTATATTTTTAAACATAAATGTGCCTATCGTGTTGTCCTTTGATTAAACTTCACTCGGCATAAACCAGTTTTGTTCGGCCATATAGGCCCCAGATGTGGTGCAAATTGAAAAGAAAGTCTAAATACGGTTATTTTACGTATTAAAACATCAAAAGTTATATACAACAACCATATAGCGTCTCTTAAACAACTCAGAAACTGACAATAAATCGTTTTGAAAGGTGTAAACAAACATCGTGGTTTATTATGACTGCAATCACTTTTGTATTCTAGCTGCTACGAAGGTACGATAACAAACCGAGTGAAGTTTAATCACAGGACCACATGATAGGCACGTTTATGTTTAAAAAATAAATATTTTAACCCACTTACCAGCTTAAAGAATCTTCATTTGTAAACAAAAACTGCCATTACGCCGCCATCTCGGTTACTCGATAAAAATCGCTCACTTAAAAATGACTCGATGCTAAATCCGTTGACCCCCCTGAAGTGATATGTATCGGTTCATGATTGAGTACTAACTCAGTTTGCAAGCATGTATTTTAGATGATCACTGTATCACAAATAATTTATATCCAAAATAACAGTTTAAGAATTATTAATAGTTTTATCTTAAAATGTACGCAGTACTTAAACAAAATCTCTTTAAAATCGACTCCACTCTGACCCTAACTATAGTCTATACTGTACTTTATCAGCCAAACATTTAAAAGTGAGCATTATGATTTGATTTAATGAGATTGTGTTTCAACTGTTAAGTTTCGTTCAGTTTGATTCGTTTGCAATCAGTATTTAAGGTATTTTCATCATTTTCAAATCATGTTGATGTTAGTTGTTGAATAATGATCAGTAATGGTAAATTGAATGATGTTGAATAATGATCACATCAGTAATGGTAAATTGAATGATGTTGAATAATGATCACATCAGTAATGGTAAATTGAATGATGTTGAATAATGATCATATCAGTAATGGTAAATTGAATGATGTTGACATTCTAGGTTCCTGCGTCCCACAGTAACATATAAAACACATTCTGTTTTAATTTCTATGTTTGTTTGTTGGAGAATTTGCTATAAAACATGATATGGTGCATAGTTTTCCTTAGTTTTCATATTTTATGTATTTCTGTATGCCTGTATTATTGACATAAGGCCGCTTTTCCATATGTCCGTATCCGCATCCGCATGAATATTATACGGATGGGCTTTTTCATGAACCCGCAAATAAACATCGAATATTTTAGTTTTCTTCTTATTTTCAAATAGTTGCAATGTCTGAGTAAGAAACTATTAAACATTTTTTAGTTACATTGGCTGCAAATATTTGTGCCAGTAACTGAAAACATTCACATGTGGTGGATTTTAGACAATATAAAGCATCCAACAATTATATCTTCAGTGTTTGTCATGACTTATTTAAAGGTTACCCGTTATTACCCAGTTATTGTACTCGGTGAGTCTTAGGTTAAGTTATCCAGGTGAATCTAGAATAATTTTTCTATTTTGTCAATGTTTTATGTATAACAGCCCTTTGTTTAACGTGCTAAGTTAGATATCATGTGGTCCGCATCCGCATAAAATTGCTCACAGAGCAATTTCTGGCAAACGGCTTTTGCGGATGCGCTTTGCGGATACGGACTCTGGACATATGGAAACAGTCCAACCGTTTTCAACTTGTTTGATTTTTTAAGGATGCGGATTTGTGCAATGCGGATGCCGATACAGACATATGGAAAAGCGCCCTAACCCTTACGTATATTGTGTATTATCAGTTCATGTTGATATACTAACCAGACCAGGTGCATCGCATCGCAGTTCTCTACTCAGATAGTAACTTTATCATTCATTTACCTGTACACTTCCTCATGTACGAGAGTATATTCTATAAAATGCAAAAGGTGTGGCAAAGTATTAGCATAATTGAATGTAAATTGGCATGATATATAAAACTGCATTATTACTGTGTGATGATAAATTTGTTGAAATGTTGAAATGTGTATGCAATAGGCTTGTTATAGTGAATGTACCTGTTAGTGTTATGTACCTGTCAGTGTTATGTAGAAGTACTTCACTTGTTGTAGTGAATGTACCTGTCAGTGTTATGTAGAAGTACTTCACTTGTTGTAGTGAATGTACCTGTCAGTGTTATGTAGAAGTACTTCACTTGTTGTAATTACTGTACCTGTCAGTGTTATGTAGAAGTACTTCACTTGTTGTAGTGAGTGTACCTGTCAGTGTTATGTAGAAGTACTTCACTTGTTGTAGTGAATGTACCTGTCAGTGTTATGTAGAAGTACTTCACTTGTTGTAGTGAATGTACCTGTCAGTGTTATGTAGAAGTACTTCACTTGTTGTAATTACTGTACCTGTCAGTGTTATGTAGAAGTACTTCACTTGTTGTAGTGAATGTACCTGTCAGTGTTATGTAGAAGTACTTCACTTGTTGTAGTGAATGTACCTGTCAGTGTTATGTAGAAGTACTTCACTTGTTGTAATTACTGTACCTGTCAGTGTTATGTAGAAGTACTTCACTTGTTGTAGTGAATGTACCTGTCAGTGTTATGTAGAAGTACTTCACTTGTTGTAGTGAATGTACCTGTCAGTGTTATGTAGAAGTACTTCACTTGTTGTAATTACTGTACCTGTCAGTGTTATGTAGAAGTACTTCACTTGTTGTAGTGAGTGTACCTGTCAGTGTTATGTAGAAGTACTTCACTTGTTGTAGTGAATGTACCTGTCAGTGTTATGTAGAAGTACTTCACTTGTTGTAGTGAATGTACCTGTCAGTGTTATGTAGAAGTACTTCACTTGTTGTAGTGAAGGTACCTGTCAGTGTTATGTAGAAGTACTTCACTTGTTGTAGTGAATGTACCTGTCAGTGTTATGTAGAAGTACTTCACTTGCTTTGCAGTTAGTGAATACAAAATGGCTTACACTATGCATAAAATAGTACAAAAACATACAACTATCTAACATTGCTAGAAACTTTTATATATAACAGCTTTAAATTATGATATCTTTGTTTTATGGACTTTATGAAATATGTGTTCACCTTTGTGACATGGTAGTTTGGTGACCAAGAATTGGAGAAACTAATAGAGTTGTGTAAAAGTTATACATTCACTCATACATATTGGAGAAACTAATAGAGTTGTGTAAAAGTTATACATTCACTCATACAGATTGGAGAAACTAATAGATTTTTGTAAAAGTTATACATTCACTCATACAGATTGGAGAAACTAATAGATTTTTGTAAAAGTTATACATTCACTCATACAGATTGGAGAAACTAATAGATTTTTGTAAAAGTTATACATTCACTCACACAGCAGATTCATACTAAAGCTTTTAAACTCTAACTAGTGTGTGACTTCATAAGGATGATGATTAAACATGATATTCTGAGATGTGTATTAGTCAGTGTAATAAAGCAATGTTGTTGCTAAGCACTTAGAATAGCAGTTCCTGGCCTAGAAGCCACGTTTATGAAGAGTGGAGTTGGCTCAGTTGGTGGCCCATTACTTGTTTATACACTACTGGAATAAAAAGGTTCTTTAAAAAAATAACTGCAAACTATTTTGTTTATCAAGGAGCAGCATGTGCAGGACATTTCCAAAATGTTTTAATGTGTTACAAACTTGCCTTGCTGTAACTTCTTTGTTGTATGCCGAAACAATGACATGTGCTCCTGTAAGAAATAGCCCTGCCAAATGTGTACCTTGTTTCAGATATATTTAAAGTAATGTAAGGTTAAGAAACAACACAGTATGAGGAGCAATACAGGGCCATCATTTTGATCCTGTGTGAGAATTGGAACATTTGTAAAAAAAATATGAACATCATTGTCATAAATGTTGTTAAATCCTTCTTCAGACCGTGAACTGTGACTGTTGCAGGAGACGGTGCTGTTCATCGGAGGCACGACTGACCGTCTGCTGCAGGGGGCCGAGATGATGAGCCTGATGAAGGAGTACAGGGACGGCAGCCTGCGAGAGTTCACCCTCGCAGACATCGCTAACTTCAGGGGCTCCGGTAGACCAAAAACCTTACTGAAGTGCAGTAGATCTTCTTTAACTTGAGCATCAGTAACTTGAGGACATGGCAAATTCCAGAATCACGGAAAAATTGTTCTTTGTACTGAAATAAGCTCGAGTATGAATATGTAGAGCACCAGATCATGTGTTGTTTGCTTGATATAAATTGTTTATTTACTATAGGAAACTAAAGTTTTGAATGTATTTTAACTTGTCTGACTGAGCAAGTGTTGGTAGATGATAAAGTCTTCTTTGTCTGTATCCTGTTTATATTATTTCAAAAGACTGAAAAAGCAACTGGTATTGGTATATTGTGTTGGCAGACAACCCTGACTGTGTCCATTGGTATATTGTGTTTGCAGACAACCCTGACGGTGTCCATTGGTATATTGTGTTTGCAGACAACCCTGACGGTGTCCATTGGTATAGACAACCCTGACGGTGTCCATTGGTATATTGTGTTTGCAGACAACCCTGACGGTGTCCATTGGTATATTGTGTTTGCAGACAACCCTGACGGTGTCCATTGGTATATTGTGTTTGCAGACAACCCTGACGGTGTCCATTGGTATATTGTGTTTGCAGACAACCCTGACGGTGTCTTAACGATGGCTGAGAAGCAGAAGATCATCTTCCGAGAGCTGGAGAACATTCGAGCCACGGATGATGATGAACATGTGCCTGGATACGACTTCATCAAGCTCTACCCAGGCCGCACCATCGGTAAGCGGGGTTCAGTTGCAGCTAAGATTTTCATACAGCATAAACATGTATCATTATCCTAAATTAGAGATTTTAAAAACATGGTCATTTAACTTTGGTGTATGATTGTCTTGCAGTAAAAGCCCGCTAATACGACCACTTGGAGCTTGGAGGTCTTTATAAAAGTTGTGGTCATATTATCGAGGTATGGCAGATCACCAAGTACACTACATATGAATGCAGTACATGTATTTGTCTGTGTTATTTAAAAATTACATCAAAATAACAATGAATACGTAGCAAATTTTTTGTATATAATGGTTTATTGAATACAGATTAAGAAATTTATAGTTATGGATATAAACTTTACATTAAATCGAAAATTAAATTTAAAAGATGATAAATTAAGCCCATTTTTGGTTCTGCATTTATCAGTGTTATCACCTAACTGTCAGATAGTGTCAATTAGCGTAATTTGATGCACAGTCAATGTGCTAATCCTTTATCAAAACATATGAGTTTTTCACTAATTGCTTTGAAACTGCAATCAATATGTTATCTTCACAGTGTATGTCGTTAAACGAAGATGTAAAGAGATAACGACCAAATGACATTGGTCGCAATAAAGGGGTTATTAAGAACATTATTTGGTTCCTTCGGTCTGGCGTTAGTGGTCGTTATACGGGATAGCAGGGTGCTGGTATAAATGGGGTTTGCGACCAATGAAATCTATTGGAGCACAATCGGCTCTTTTAAAAAGTGTCCGCTTTAACGGGATGGTCGTAAAATAGATGTGGTCGTTAAGCCGGAGTTTTAGTGTAATTTGTTATTAAATATTTTGATTTTTTATATTTAAACTCCAAATGCTCTTTATTTGTATGAATATGACATGCTATGTTTTTTGAAACGGAAATAATATCATTGTATACTGGCATTTTATTTCTTGCTTCCTTATTTAAATTATGTATAATTTTCCAATAAAGAACAGTTGTGAGTTGTATTTAAAAAGATAAGAAAACAACAACATCAGGGCAGCAATAAGAGTACGATACATGTATTGCCAAACTATCATGCATCGGCTGTAACCACTGCTTCAGTCTAACCATTCATATTGACAAGTGTAATATAAGAAAATGCTAATGTTATTTAGGTACTGATTGGCCAGGTTTTGTACACTTTAAAGAAAAACAAAGATTCTTGTATACTGTATAAGTACTATTTTGGCGGGTGTTTAATTTTGGCTATATTGGCAGTCACCAACAGTAGCACAAATTCAAAACACTGCAATTTAAAAACCTCCCCATATTAGAAATAAATACTTCCACTTAAATCTACTTACACTAAAGATCACAATAAACATTTTTTTTTATTTATGAAAAAATCGTACTTAATAAACACACCTGCATCGTCTAATAGCAAATATTTAACGCAGTATTGTATATTAAACACTTCAGTCACAGTTCTAACAGATTACTTAATAAACACACCTGCATTGTCTAATAGCAAATATTTAACACAGTATTGTATATTAAACACTTCAGTCACAGCTCTAACAGATTACTTAATAAACACACCTGCATTGTCTAATAGCAAATATTTAACGCAGTATTGTATATTAAACACTTCAGTGACAGTTCTAACAGATTACTTAATAAACACACCTGCATTGTCTAATAGCAAATATTTAACGCAGTATTGTATATTAAACACTTCAGTCACAGCTCTAACAGATTACTTAATAAACACACCTGCATCGTCTAATAGCAAATATTTAACGCAGTATTTTATATTAAACACTTCAGTCACAGTTCTAACAGATTACTTAATAAACACACCTGCATCGTCTACTAGCAAATATTTAACGCAGTATTTTATATTAAACACTTCAGTCACAGCTCTAACAGATTACTTAATAAACACACCTGCATCGTCTAATAGCAAATATTTAACGCAGTATTGTATATTAAACACTTCAGTGACAGTTCTAACAGATTACTTAATAAACACACCTGCATCGTCTACTAGCAAATATTTAACGCAGTATTGTATATTAAACACTTCAGTCACAGTTCTAACAGATTACTTAATAAACACACCTGCATCGTCTAATAGCAAATATTTAACGCAGTATTGTATATTAAACACTTCAGTCACAGTTCTAACAGATTACTTAATAAACACACCTGCATCGTCTACTAGCAAATATTTAACGCAGTATTTTATATTAAACACTTCAGTCACAGTTCTAACAGATTACTTAATAAACACACCTGCATCGTCTAATAGCAAATATTTAACGCAGTATTGTATATTAAACACTTCAGTCACAGCTCTAACAGATTACTTAATAAACACACCTGCATCGTCTAATAGCAAATATTTAACGCAGTATTGTATATTAAACACTTCAGTCACAGTTCTAACAGATTACTTAATAAACACACCTGCATCGTCTACTAGCAAATATTTAACGCAGTATTGTATATTAAACACTTCAGTCACAGCTCTAACAGATTACTTAATAAACACACCTGCATCGTCTAATAGCAAATATTTAACGCAGTATTTTATATTAAACACTTCAGTCACAGCTCTAACAGATTACTTAATAAACACACCTGCATCGTCTACTAGCAAATATTTAACGCAGTATTGTATATTAAACACTTCAGTGACAGTTCTAACAGATTACTTAATAAACACACCTGCATCGTCTAATAGCAAATATTTAACGCAGTATTGTATATTAAACACTTCAGTGACAGTTCTAACAGATTACTTAATAAACACACCTGCATCGTCTAATAGCAAATATTTAACGCAGTATTGTATATTAAACACTTCAGTCACAGCTCTAACAGATTACTTAATAAACACACCTGCATTGTCTACTAGCAAATATTTAACGCAGTATTGTATATTAAACACTTCAGTCACAGCTCTAACAGATTACTTAATAAACACAGCTGCATCGTCTAATAGCAAATATTTAACGCAGTATTATATATTAAACACTTCAGTGACAGTTCTAACAGATTACTTAATAAACACACCTGCATCGTCTAATAGCAAATATTTAACGCAGTATTGTATATTAAACACTTCAGTCACAGCTCTAACAGATTACTTAATAAACACACCTGCATCGTCTAATAGCAAATATTTAACGCAGTATTGTATATTAAACACTTCAGTCACAGCTCTAACAGATTACTTAATAAACACACCTGCATCGTCTAATAGCAAATATTTAACGCAGTATTGTATATTAAACACTTCAGTGACAGTTCTAACAGATTACTTAATAAACACACCTGCATCGTCTAATAGCAAATATTTAACGCAGTATTGTATATTAAACACTTCAGTCACAGCTCTAACAGATTACTTAATAAACACACCTGCATCGTCTAATAGCAAATATTTAACGCAGTATTGTATATTAAACACTTCAGTCACAGCTCTAACAGATTACTTAATAAACACACCTGCATCGTCTACTAGCAAATATTTAACGCAGTATTGTATAATAAACACTTCAGTGACAGTTCTAACAAATTGATGCACGATTACCAGTACATTACGTACCACCTACAGCATACAGGTAGTTAGTTGTTAGTGACTGAAAACTGCCTGTATCTCAGACAAACAGAGGAGTTACATCACACATACTGTTATGTTATGAAAATTGTTTGTGAATGCTTTTAATTTGGAGGTTTTGGATGTTTGCACCAATTTATGACACTGCCATTTTCAAAATACCTCTAAAAACACCAACATTTTGCACTATACAGTATACTGTAAACTATTAATGATCTTATCTTAACAATACTAGACGCATTCTTTTCATGACGAGGGCTTTCTTACGCTAGGGGCAAATGCTGTTGACAGAGTTACAAAAATGCCTACTGGTACTTAGTTTGATCTCTGCCAACCAATATTTAAAGAATACAGTTATTTCATGATGAGTAAAATCTGAATGGTTCGAGGCATTGGCATTCAAATCTCATACATCATGCAATTGTTGCTGATTGCAACTAATTATTCAGCCATCACACCAGCTAGTTTGGTAAACTGTTGATATGTCTTTAGGTTTTACATAGTCTTCTGTCCTATTTCAGTGAAGAAGATGTTGAGTTCAGACATCGTCAAGCGACTGTTCCCGATCCATGACCAGGACTTCCTGAAGAAACTTGGGGCTGAGTGGTACAAGAGGCCATTTAGCAGTCAGCCTATAGGTCAGTGTGTATCTATGGTTTACCCCAGTAGCAGTCAGCCTATAGGTCAGTGTGTATCTATGGTTTACCCCAGTAGCAGTCAGCCTATAGGTCAGTGTGTATCTATAGTTTACCCCAGTAGCAGTCAGCCTATAGGCCAGTGTGTATCTATGGTTTACCCCAGTAGCAGCCAGCCTATAGGTCAGTGTGTATCTATGGTTTATCAAAGTAGCAGGCAGCCTATAGGTCAGTTTATCTGTGTATCTATGGTTTACCCCAGTAGCAGGCAGCCTATAGGTCAGTGTGTATCTATGGTTTACCCCAGTAGCAGGCAGCCTATAGGTCAGTGCTTATCTATGGTTTACATCAGTAGCAGTCAGCCTATAGGTCAGTATATCTGTGTATCTATGGTTTACCCCAGTAGCAGGCAGCCTATAGGTCAGTGTGTATCTTTGGTTTACCCCAGTTGCAGTCAGCCTATAGGTCAGTATATCTGTGTATCTATGGTTTACCCGAGTAGCAGGCGGTCTATAGGTCAGTATATCTGTGTTTCTATGGTTTACCCCAGTAGCAGTCAGCCTATAGGTCAGTATATCTGTGTATATATGGTTTACCCCAGTAGCAGGCGGTCTATAGGTCAGTATATCTGTGTATCTATGGTTTACCCCTGGTGGCAGTCAGCCTATAGGTCAGTATATCTGTGTATTTATTAGGGATGGGAACCAATAATCGAATATACGAATATCTGATAATATTCGAATATATAAAAACAAATAGGAATATTCGATTTTCAAATTTATTTAAAGAACAAAATTTCTTTTAAAAAATCATGTTTTTTTCCAGTTTTATTGCAAAGTTAACATGAATTCCAGTCGTATTTGCTGCCTAGCAGGTGGGGGGGGGGGGCAGTGTAACGTTTTTACAACACATGCCAAACATGTCCAATTAACGATAATAATTAACGATAAGGGCCACGAAATAATGGTTTGTAGGAGGCGCGAATATGACGCAGTGTATCCACAAATAACAAACTGGGCCATGTTGTGATAACGGTTTCACAGTTTGCACAAGGCGTACATTGTTGTATTGTCCTAAAGTAACATCTAAACGGTTAACTTCTTTTCTTTACAGTAAATTACAATTACTCTCTAAGTAAACCAATCAAAATGGATCCATGATCAGACAATCAATTTCTTTACTTAAACGTGCTTAATTTATTGCTATTTGATGTATTTAGTGTATGTATTAAATTATTGATAAAGTTGTTTGCTACTTAAACGTGCTTAATTTATTGTTTATATTGTGGTGCTATGGGTTTGTGTGAAAATTCTTTGTGTTGCTTTATATAAAATTTAAATTTTAATGACATAGTATCGTGTATTTTGCGAAATAAGAAAGGGCAATACTATCTATGTGTTTCTTCAGATTTATTCCGGTTGAAATGTTCACTTCAAACAAAATCTATATATACTCTCGTATATGAAAACATGAGAATGATAATATAATATAATATCAGCAAAATAATATACTTCGATTAGTCACGAATCGCTGCACAACAGATACAAGCTTCATGGTTCTGAACAAAAAACGGAAAGATTAACGAATTAATTAACTATACATTTAACAATATCTTACATTTCTTTATATTTGCCTAACACTCACTAAGTTATATCGCTCATTTACCAATAAAACAAGGTAAAACAACTATGTACATGTTGTTTACATATTTCGGCTAGGTACATATTCGGACAAAGTGCCGTATATAGTAGCAATTACAAAACGAATATTCGAATATATTCCAATACCTAAAATGAATATATTCAAATATTGATTTCAGTAGTCGGTCCCATCCCTAGTATTTATGGTTTACCCCAGTAGCAGTCAGCCTATAGGTCAGTATATCTATGTATCTATGGTTTATCCCAGTAGCAGGCAGCCTATAGGTCAGTATATCTGTGTATTTATGGTTTACCCCAGTAGCAGGCAGCCTATAGGTCAGTATATCTGTGTATTTATGGTTTACCCCAGTAGCAGTCAGCCTATAGGTCAGTATATAGAGGATATTTGTTTGTTTTCAGTGTGATAACGCGTGATATCGTCACCGGAAAAGGAGACAATTAATATTTTCACAAGCCCTTGCGCGAGTGAAAATATGTATATTGTCTCCCTTTCCGGTGACGATACCACGCGTTATCACACCGAAAAAAAATAAATTTCTTTTTATTCAAATGCTTTTTGAATATTCTTTACGTTTGATTTTTATTTAGGGGATTTTCAACACGATATTTACAATATTACATCCGCACTATTATCTCTATAATGCGTAGTAATCGGGATTAGTACAAACATTCCAGCGCCATCTTGGATTATGATCAAATGTGCCGTGGATTAGATCTTGTAAAGCAACTTAAATCGCAATTTTTTTTTACTGAAGGCATTATTATGGCAGCGTGTTTACAGTACGACAGTCTACTGTGCTACACAGTATATTCATAGACAATCCGTGTTTCTAAATTTATTTAAGTTTAAATACAATTGGATACACGTAGTCGTTGAATAATGGTCAGCTTTTAAATCAAGATGTTAACACTTACTGCTAGCTTTAAATATATTGATGATAAAAGTACATGTTGAAAGTGAAAGTGCGTTCAGTTCTCCGAAATTCAGTTTTCTAAAAATAGCGTGTGCATAGGTGTTATTATGTAAACAATAGTTAACACAGTCACGACATTCAAACGCACATGTGTTTTCGCAAGCAATTTAAGCTGATTAAACTCGTAGATGCGCGTTAAAATGTAAAACAACAAAAGATGTACTGTTAGGAGTGTTCTGAAATTGAATACTTAAACGTATAAAGTGTTTTCTATATTAATTATTCGGACTTAACAACACAATTGGATTAAAAGCCGGTCAAGAATTTGAAGAAAACAAGATGAAGGAGAATTAAACGCTGAACACTACTTTATGTATGATAAATGGTGACAACACCTACAATTAAATATTGTTCAAATCAAATAAAATTTCAAAAAGTAGTCCATCACTGTGAGTGATAAAGTGATATATCTTACTGATATTTTTTTATATTTCACTACTTAGCATTAAATAAATAAGTGTATCTATGGTTTTCCCCAGTAGCAGTCAGCCTATAGGTCAGTATATCTGTGTAACTATGGTTTACTCCAGTTGCAGTCAGCCTATAGGTCAGTATATCTGTGTAACTATGGTTTACTCCAGTAGCAGTCAGCCTATAGGTCAGTATATCTGTGTAACTATGGTTTACTCCAGTAGCAGGCAGCCTATAGGTGAGTGTGTATCTATGGTTTACCCCAGTAGCAGTCAGCCTACAGGTCAGTATATCTGTGTATATATGGTTTACCCTAGTAGCAATCAGCCTATAGGTCAGTGTGTCTATGGTTTACCCCAGTAGCAGACAGCCTATAAGTCAGTATATCTGTGTATCTATGGTTTACCCCAGTAGAAGGCAGCCTATAGGTCAGTTTATCTGTGTATCTATGGTTTACCCCAGTAGCAGGCAGTCTATACGTCAGTATATCTGTGTATTTATGGTTTACCCCAGTAGCAGTCAGCCTATAGGTCATTATATCTGTGTGTCTATGGTTTACCCCAGTAGCAGGCAGCCTACAGGACAGTATATCTGTGTATCTATGGTTTACCCCAGTAGCAGGCAGCCTACAGGTCAGTATATCTGTGTATCTATGGTTTACCCCAGTAGCAGGCAGTCTATAAGTCAATATATCTGTGTATTTATGGTTTACTCCAGAAGCAGGCACCCTACAGGTCAGTATATCTGTGTATTTATGGTTTACTCCAGTAGCAGTCAGCCTATTGGTGAGTGTATCTATGGTTTACCCCAGTAGCAGGCAGTCTATAAGTCAATATATCTGTGTATTTATGGTTTACTCCAGTAGCAGTCAGCCTATAGGTCAGTATATCTGTGTATATATGGTTTACCCCAGTAGCAGTCAGCCTACAGGTCAGTATATCTGTGTATCTACGGTTTACCCCAGTAGCAGGCAGCCTATAGGTCAGTGTGTCTATGGTTTACCCCACTAGCAGGCAGTCTATAGGTCAGTATATCTGTGTATTTATGGTTTACCCCAGTAGCAGGCAGCCTATAGGTCATTATATCTGTGTGTGTATGGTTTACCCCAGTAGCGGTCAGCCTATAGGTCAGTATATTTATGTATCTATGGTTTACCCCAGTAGCAGTCACCCTATAGGTCATTATATCTGTGTGTCTATGGTTAACCCCAGTAGCAGGCAGCCTACAGGTCAGTATATCTGTGTATCTATGGTTTACCCCAGTAGCAGGCAGTCTATAAGTCAGTATATCTGTGTATTTATGGTTTACTCCAGTAGCAGGCAGCCTACAGGTCAGTATATCTGTGTATTTATGGTTTACCCCAGTAGCAGTCAGCCTATAGGTCAGTATATCTGTGTATATATGGTTTACCCCAGTAGCAGTCAGCCTACAGGGCAGTATATCTGTGTATCTACGGTTTACCCCAGTAGCAGGCAGCCTATAGGTCAGTGCGTCTATGGTTTACCCCACTCGCAGGAAGTCTATAGGTCAGTATATCTGTGTATTTATGGTTTACCCCAGTAGCAGTCAGCCTATAGGTCATTATATCTGTGTGTGTGTATGGTTTACCCCAGTAGCAGGCAGCCTACAGGTCAGTATATATGTGTATCTAAGGTTTACCCCAGTAGCAGGCAGTTTACCCCAGTAGCTGTCAGCCTATAGGTCATTATATATGTGTGTGTATGGTTTACCCCAGTAGCGGGCAGTCTATAGGTCAGTATATCTGTGTATTTATGGTTTACCTCAGTAGCAGGCAGCCTATAGGTCATTATTTCTGTGTGTGTATGGTTTACCCCAGTAGCAGTCAGCCTATAGGTCATTATATCTGTGTGTGTATGGTTTACCGCAGTAGAAGGCAGCCTATAGGTCAGTGTGTCTATGGTTTACCCCAGTAGCAGGCAGCCTATAGGTCAGTATATCTGTGTATCTATGGTTTACCCCTGTAGCAGGCAGCCTATAGGTCAGTATATCTGTGTATCTATGGTTTACCCCAGTAGCAGTCAGCCTATAGGTCAATATATATGTGTACCTATGGTTTACCCCAGTAGCAGGCAGCCTACAGGTCAGTATATCTGTGTATCTATGGTTTACCCCAGTAGCAGGCAGCCTATAGGTCAGTATATCTGTGTATATGTGGTTTACCCCAGTAGCAGGCAGCCTATAGGTCAGTATATCTGTGTATTTATGGTTTACCCCAGTAGCAGGTAGCCTACAGGTCAGTATATCTGTGTATCTATGGTTTATTCTAGGCGTACGTGGGTAATTCCACAAATTAAAATTTCAGAAGAAAACTGAAGTGTTTATTTTTTACAAAATTTGTTTTAAACAACAAATTCAGCCTATATAGGTAACAGAACAATTGTTAGCAAGCAGCGCTCAAAAGGCAATAAATGTGACCAAAATAATATGACCTTGACCCCTATCTCTGCCCAAATTGTCATTACCGCAACGGTGAAAAACTTGCAGATATTAGCTGTATTTGCACGAAAGTGTCATTTTTAATTGTGCATCATGTTAACACATAGTAATGTTCTATCGCAGGTAAAAATATGCAATACATGTATTAAAACAAAAATACATTGTTAGTGTTTTTATTAATTTTGTTTAAAAATATTTTACATATTTATGAATCAATGCTAAAAAGATATATTATAATTTCTAACTGTTTTTTAAATACTTTTGCATTTCTTAAGTAGTTGATTTGATCATGATAATTTCAAGAATGTATTGTATTTACTTTTTATATTTTACAAATATTGTAGATAAATTATGTCGTTGCGGTAATGACAACTCGTTTTGGTAATGACACCCCGTTGCGGAAATGACATCGGCTATGAAATACAGTAAAATATAACGGATATATTTACTTTCAATTAATGATTAACTCATTTTTTTGTTGGAAAACATCCATTTAATGAATTGAGCCTAAATCAAGCATGTTTTATTGATCCAAATTTTACCAGCATTTTGGAGATGACCATTTCGGTAATGACACTTTAGCAAAAAATTCAATTGAAAATGCAAGAAATATTGTTTTACGTGCATTAAAAACTTTTCACATGAGATAGAACCATAAATGAAGGTGAATGGATTCAATAAGCAATAACTAAGTAGCCACAGTTTTATTTATCAGCACGTACGGTAATGACAATTAGAAAGTATACACGGTATAAATGACAACTTTCCCTCGACTTGGGATGATAACAAAAGTATAAGCTCTGCTACCAACCGGTTTAAAATATTCCGCTTAAATTCCTGATGATGACGCAGTATGTTTATGTCTGTATATGTCATCATTTCTAGAATTTTCAGTGTTATTATGGATTGTTGCGGTAATGACAAAATAACCAAAAAATGTCACCATGCAAAGTTTAACTTGTCAGAAATACGATAAAAAATGAAGCATCATATAAGTTACTCTTACAGACATATTTATAAGTCAACTTTTTATGTTTTTATTAGTTATTTTCTTATTTAAGTTGTTTAACATATGGACACACTTTATGAGTGACGATGTAATTTTAGGCAAGTGCGCAATTTGAAGATCTGCATTCTATTTTATTGATGAAAGTTTTATATCACAACCCATTTTGTTTTATTCCTTATATCATATAGAATAAATACAACACAGATTGTGGTTAGTTTGCGAGCAAGAAAGTCTTAAAAATAACATTTGAAGATGCCGTTGGCCATTTTTGTAGCATTACCCACATAGGACTATACAGAGTTTTGTAGCATTACCCACATAGGACTATACAGAGTTTTGTAGCATTACCCACATAGGACTATACAGAGTTTTGTAGCATTACCCACATAGGACTATACAGAGTTTTGTAGCATTACCCACATAGGACTATACAGAGTTTTGTAGCATTACCCACATAGGACTATACAGAGTTTTGTAGCATTACCCACATAGGACTATACAGAGTTTTGTAGCATTACCCACATAGGACTATACAGAGTTTTGTAGCATTACCCACATAGGACTATACAGAGTTTTGTAGCATTACCCACATAGGACTATACAGAGTTTTGTAGCATTACCCACATAGGACTATACAGAGTTTTGTAGCATTACCCACATAGGACTATACAGAGTTTTGTAGCATTACCCACATAGGACTATACAGAGTTTTGTAGCATTACCCACATAGGACTATACAGAGGTCTTAACATAAATGCATAATATAAGTGCATTTAAATAGTTAACTCTTGAAAATGCAGTTGTGTCAAGGATATGATATCCGCTCTTAGACCCAATGGTTGTGAGTTCAGTGCCTACACAAGGAGTGATCGGTCCAAATGGTTGTGAGTTCAGTGCCTACACAATGAGTGATCGGTCCAAATGGTTGAGAGTTCAGTGCCTACACAAGGAGTGATCGGTCCAAATGGTTGTGAGTTCAGTGCCTACACAAGGAGTGATCGGTCCAAATGGTTGTGAGTTCAGTGCCTACACTAGGAGTGATCGGTCCAAATGGTTGTGAGTTCAGTGCCTACACTAGGAGTGATCGGTTCAAATGGTTGTGAGTTCAGTGCCTACACTAGGAGTGATCGGTTCAAATGGTTGTGAGTTCAGTGCCTACACTAGGAGTGATCGGTTCAAATGGTTGTGAGTTCAGTGCCTACACAAGAAGTGATCGGTCCAAATGGTTGTGAGTTCAGTGCCTACACAAGGAGTGATCGGTTTAAATGGTTGTGAGTTCAGTGCCTACACAAGGAGTGATCGGTCCAAATGGTTGTGAGTTCAGTGCCTACACAAGGAGTGATCGGTCCAAATGGTTGTGAGTTCAGTGCCTACACCAGGAGTGATCGGTCCAAATGGTTGTGAGTTCAATGCCCACACCAGGAGTGATTGGTTCAAATGGTTGTGTGTTCAGTGCCTACACAAGGAGTGATCGGTCCAGATGGTTGTGAGTTAAGTGCCTACACGAGGTGTGATCGGTCCAAATGGGTGTGAGTTCAGTGCCTACACAAGGAGTGATCGGTCCAAATGGTTGTGAGTTCCGTGCCTACACAAGGAGTGATCGGTCCAAATGGTTGTGAGTTCCGTGCCTACACAAGGAGTGATCGGTTCAAATGGTTGTGAGTTCAGTGCCTACACAAGGAGTGATCGGTCCAAATGGTTGTGAGTTCAGTACCTACACCAGGAGTGATCGGTCCAAATGGTTGTGAGTTCAGTACCTACACAAGGAGTGATCGGTTCAAATGTTGTGAGTTCAGTGCCTACACAAGGAGTGATCGGTTCAAATGGTTGTGAGTTCAGTGCCTACACAATGAGTGATCGGTTCAAATGGTTGTTAGTTCAGTGCCTACACCAGGAGTGATCGGTCCAAATGGTTGTGAGTTCAGTGCCTACACCAGGAGTGATCGGTTCGAATGGTTGTGAGTTCAGTGCCTACACAAGGAGTGATCGGTCCAAATGGTTGTGAGTTAAGTGCCTACACAAGGAGTGATCGGTCCAAATGGTTGTGAGTTTAGTGCCTACACAAGCAGTGATCGGTCCAAATGGTTGTGAGTTCAGTGCCTACACAAGGAGTGATCGGTCCAAATGGTTGTGAGTTCAGTGCCTACACAAGGAGTGATCGGTCCAAATGGTTGTGAGTTCAGTGACTACACAAGGAGTGATTGGTCCAAATGGTTGTGAGTTCAGTGCCTACACCAGGAGTGATCGGTCCAAATGGTTGTGAGTTAAGTGCCTACACAAGGAGTGATCGGTTCAAATGGTTGTTAGTTCAGTGCCTACACAATGAGTGATCGGTCCAAATGGTTGTGAGTTCAGTGCCTACACCAGGAGTGATCGGTCCAAATGGTTGTGAGTTCAGTGCCTGCACAAGGAGTGATCGGTACAAATGATTGTGAGTTCAGTGCCTACACAAGGAGTGATCGGTCCAAATGGTTGTGAGTTCAGTGCCTACACAATGAGTGATCGGTCCAAATGGTTGTGAGTTCAGTGCCTACTCAATGAGTGATCGGTCCAAATGGTTGTGAGTTCAGTGCCTACACCAGGAGTGATCGGTTCAAATGGTTGTGAGTTCAGTGCCTACACAAGGAGTGATCGGTTTAAAGACACTAAGTACTGGTTCTACCCAGGAAACGTACTTGAGAGTTTTGCCAGAATTTCAGGGTCTCAAGACACAATTGTAAGAATAATCAGAAAAGAACATCATCAGCTCAAAATCAAACAAAACATAATAAATACAAACACAACAGAAGGACAATATAAGTATGAATAATGACAATTCATACTCAATTATTTGATAAACTGAATCTCATTTCAGAGAAGATTCAGTATTACTTTGGTGAGAAGCTTGGAATCTACTTTGCCTTCCTGGGTTTCTACACGATATCTTTGATACCTCCAGCTGTGATTGGTTTCCTGTACTGGATCACGTCCTGGCAGAACCTCTACAGGTTAGCTCACACCCTCTATGTACATTTATTTCAGGAATTGTCTGAAGACTGTGCCAGTCTTTTTTACCCCATTTTCTGGAAATTGCTTTAGCTGACTGTTTTGGAATGAAAGTTTTGTTGTTTTGTACTCGAAAATATTCCTTTTGTGATTGTATCTTATACAACTCACATGCTACAAAACAATATACAGCTGAACATTGTTATTTTGAATTCACAGGGAGTTGGATATATCCGAAGTTCAGCATATCCAAATATAAACTATACACTAAAACCTGGCTTTGCGACCACCTAGATTTTACGACCACCTCCCTAAAGGGGAAACTTTTTTAAAGACCCGATTGTTTTCCTTTATATTTCAATGGTCGCAAACCCCGATTATATGGGCACTCCGCTATTCCGTATTATGACCACTAATTCAAGACCGAAAGTACAAAATAATGCTCAGAATAAACCTGTTATTGCGACCAGTCATTTGGTCGTTGACACTTAACATCATCCATAAATAATATATGCCATGGCGATAACATAATGCTTTGGGGTATAAATGGAATGTGTGAAAAACCATGTTACAACTGTTTTGATAAGGGATTAGCACATCCACTGTGTTTCAGATTACGTTAATTGACAGTAGTGGGTAACACTGATGAATGTTGAACCTTAAATGGGTTATTAATAGTTAATAAAGTTTTAATCAATTTCCGACTTAATGTAAAATTCATTTCCATAACTACAAAATCTGTATTCATTAAAACATTGTTGAAAACAAATTGGAATTTTTGTATTCTATTCATTATTTTCATTAAAACATTTAATTACACAGATATTTTAAAAATAATGTGATCAGTGATCTGCCGTACCTCGATAATACAACCACCCCGCTATTAATGTGATCAGTGATCTGCCGTACCTCGATAATACAACCACCCAGCTATTAATATGATCAGTGATCTGCCGTACCTCGATAATACGACCACCCCGCTATTAATGTGATCAGTGATCTGCCGTACCTCGATAATACGACCACCCCGCTATTAATATGATCAGTGATCTGCCGTACCTCGATAATACGACCACCCCGCTATTAATATGATCAGTGATCTGCCGTACCTCGATAATATGACCACCCCGCTATTAATGTGATCAGTGATCTGCCGTACCTCGATAATACGACCACCCCGCTATTAATGCGATCAGTGATCTGCCGTACCTCGATAATACGACCACCCAGCTATTAATATGATCAGTGATCTGCCGTACCTCGATAATACGACCACCCCGCTATGAAGACGACTTTTGTTAAGAGCCCAAGAGGGTGTTTTCTCGGGGTTTTACTGTAAATGTATTGGGTCCAATCATTGATAATTCTTGGGGTTTTACTGTACATGTATTGGGTCCAATCATTGATAATTCTCGGGGTTTTACTGTACATGTATTGGGTCCAATCATTGATAATTCTCGGGGTTTTAGTATAAATGTATTGGGTCCAATCATTGATAATTCTCGGGGTTTTACTGTAAATGTATTGGGTCCAATCATTGATAATTCTCGGGGTTTTACTGTAAATGTATTGGGTCCAATCATTGATAATTCTCGGGGTTTTACTGCACATGTATTGGGTCCAATCATTGATCAATTGTACTATAAAATAGCACTTCTGTATGCATATACAGTACTGTAACCAGGGATCATTGACTCAATTTACAAACACACTTTACCATTAAATTCTGTGAAAAGACATGGTTATAAGTTTTTGCTATGTGTGACAAACCTCAACTGTTACTTCATACCTTTTGCACGTTCATCTTTACTGCTAGATAAACCACATAGAAGTAAGTGTGAACATACTAGTTGGGATAGGAAACCACTGCAATATAACCAAATATTTGAGTTAAAAGTTCAAGAGAAGTGTATTTATTTTGTATAACAAAAGGAAGTAGAAAGTCAGGAATTATTTTCTACTTAGACATTCCTGGGATTTCAACTTCAGGGAGATACCAAAGTTCAGCTGTACAAGCAATTTGCATACAGAACAGCGATTCAAGTTCAAGTTTACAATGGTACTGAAGATGACATATACCTATTTAACTGCCAGGTTGCATTTTCAGAATGTGTTTTTAGCTCAATGGTGAGCTATTGGGATCAGTCTGTGTCCGGCGTTCATTGTCTGGAATCCGGCGTTTATCGTCCAGCATCCACCGTCAACATTTTACCTCAAACAACTTATCTGAAACCACAGGGTGGATTTTAACCAAATTTGGCAGGAATGTTCCAGGGATGGTCTTTTAACAAATTCCTTCAATTAATTAGAATAAATCGAAAACTGGTTGCCATGGCAACCAAAAGCTTAAAAACTCGAAAACTTCAAAAATCTTCTTGTAAGAAACCACTGGCTGGATTTGAAAATAGTTTCACAAAAATGTTAATTGGGTGACCATCTATCAAATTCATTAAAATCATTTTGATCCGTGAAAAAACTTGGCCACAAGGGGGCGTGGCAGTTTTTCTTATATGGCTTTATTGAAAACTTTGGTTTAAACATATTTTTTCATGAAATACATGCATTATACAAATATATACAATGTCAAAGTGGATTAACTTAAAAGCCCAAATTTATTGTAAGTCGAAGTCACAATTTTTGCCCAATATTCTTGAAACTTGCTCAGAACATTTGTTTTAATGATATCTCAGATGAGTTTGAAACTAGGTCACATCTGGTAAAAAAACTAGGTCACCAGGCCAAATTGAAGAAAAGCTTATGAACACTCTGAAGGCCACATTGATAGCCCAATAATCATGAAACTTGCAGAGAACATTTGTCCCAATGATATCTAGGGCAAGTTTGAAACTGGGTCAAAAACTAGGTCACCACCAGGCCAAATTGAAAAAAAAGCTTTTAAACACTCGAGAGGCCACATTTTTAGCCGAATCTTCATGACACTTGCTCAGAACAATTTTGTTCTTTAGCCCTCAGGTGAGCGACCTAGGGCCTTATTGCCCTCTTGTTACTAATCACTCGATTGTTTCACATTTTGAAGGCTAATGTAATGGTTTTATTTGTTCATTAAATTGCATTTTGCATAATCACTTCTTTATTACATTGAATAAAGAAGGAAAAATAACAGGACACCCATCATTTTCGTGAATGATGATGTTTGTTAGTCATTAATATATGTATGAATCTTCTGAAATCATGGTACTGGCAAACATTGTTAGATATTGCATAATGTGCCCAACTACACTGACATTATGTGGAGTACATCCTCTCACATCCTGTCTTTGTAATCACCTGAGGTTCAGCTGGATTCCATATATGCTGTTAATAGTGTTTGTTCATATAGTCATGGAACAATATTAAAAATTATTGAATAAAACTTGAAAATGAACGTCATAAAGGCACCTGTAAGCGTTAACTATGTATCATCAATTCGATACTTATAACTAGTCAATTGAACAGACGAACATACTGTAATTGTGTAACTGTTTAAGTCCTATAAAGATATCTGGTTAACCCGTTAACCGCTCGAATACCAAAACCGGTTAACCAGCTAATGATTTGCTCTTTGTTTATAACTTAGTTGAAATAACTCTTGCCAATGAATATATCGTGTTTACCTTTTGAATGACAGATTGGGTTGCAGCATGTGCTTGTGTATTTTCAGAGAAGCCATCTTTGCAGTCTTCAACTTAGTTTGGGCCACAGTGTTTCTGGAGGCCTGGAAACGCTACTGCGCAGAACTGGCCTTCAAGTGGGGCTGTATGGACTTTGTCTCCTCCAAGTTTGAAGAGCCACGAGCAAACTTCCATGGTCACATGGGAAGAAATCTGGTCACCGAGAAACCGGAGCCAGTTTTTGCGAAGTCTCAACAGCTGCTGCGGTTTTACGGAGTCACAGTGCCCGTTCTGTTCCTGTGCCTGACCTGTGCCTTCTACGCCATGTTGGGATACTTCTGGCTGCAGGTAGCACACTTTGACATCATTACTCATATCCGTTTGACAGATTCTATAGTGTGTCATTATTTATCATATGCAGTGTGTACACCTATGGTTTGGTGCCAGAGGAAAATGTTTGCGAATATTATTGCATTTGCAGTGGTCTTTTGTGTGATCTGTGAGCAATTAAGGATGAAATACCTGTTGCTTCATTACCAGAATGCAAACAGGAAGGAAATGCACCGATCTAATTTTACACATTCACAAGAAACAGAAATTCCCAAACCTACCAGTAAATAGTTGTGTTGTAAATCCATGTTTTGCATGTAGGGTTCATTCAATAACAACACCAGGTAAAATATTGTGCGCACATATATTAACCTATGTACTGATCATATCTGTGGTACCAAATGTTTTTAAAAAGTGTTTTGAAATGGCGGTGTCAATAAATGTGTGCAGGCTTTAACTACCTCCGTGTGTCATAAATGTGTGCAGGCTTTAACTACCTCCGTGTGTCATAAATGTGTGCAGGCTTTAACTACCTCCGTGTGTCATAAATGTGTGCAGGCTTTAACTACCTCCGTGTGTCATAAATGTGCGCAGGCTTTAACTACCTCCGTGTGTCATAAATGTGTGCAGGTTTTAACTACCTCCGTGTGTCATAAATGTGTGCAGGCTTTAACTACCTCCAAATGAAAACCGTTACCATTCAATTTGCACAGACTTTTCTTATAATAATAATGGAAAGGAAAGGTGTGATACTGATGTAACAACCTTGTTTTTCTCCCGATCAAATAGTTGTCACAAGTTGATTTATAGTTGCTGTAAACTTATTAGTCATGCACTGTATTAGACATTTTATATAATTGTTAATCAAACTGCCACAGTTGTTCAATAGTATTCTAGCAGACCATCCATGTGTACGTATTATGCATTATTTCTACATAAATATATATTTATACCCCCACAAACGAAGTTTGGGGGGGGGTATATAGGAGTGAGCTTGTCAGTCTGTCGGTTTGTCGGTCTGTTGGTTTTTTTGTTTCTGGATGATCACTCAAGAAGGGCTTGACATATTCAAATAATTGTTGGTACACATGTGTAACATCGTAAAATACAGGTCAAGTTCGACTTTGGTTACAAACCACTAAATTTTGACAGAGTCATGGCCCCTTTTGGACTTAAATTCCCAGAGTTATGGCCCCTTTTGGACTTAAATTCCCTAAAAACATGGTTTCCGGATGATAACTCAAGAATGGCTTGACATATTCAAATAATATTTGGTATACATGTGTAGCATCATATGACTTTGGTTACAAACCACACAATTTTGACAGAGTTATGGCCACTTTTCGACTTAAATACCCTAAAATTATGGTTTCCTGACATTAACTCAAGAATGGCTTGACATATTCAAATAATTCTTGGTATATATGTGTAGCATCATAAAATACGGGTTAAGTTCGACTTGGATCACAAAGCACACAATTTTGACAGACGGGTGGCAGAGTCAACTTTTTTTTTCTGCTCTCTAACTCGAGAACGAATTTGAACTATTGTAATGAAACTTCATACATAGATACCTTATATTGAGACTTTGCTCCGGATTGCATATGGGGTGGGTGGTGTCAGGGTGAAGATCACCATTATTAAAAATAGAAAAACAGGTTCCTTCCGCTCAATAAATTGAGAATGCATTGAGATATTTTACTGAAACTTCATATGTAGATACCTCATATTGAGACCTTGCTTGGGACTGAATCTGGGGTGGATGGGTTCAAGGTCACCATTACTAAAAATAATAAAAAACAGTTTGCACTCAATAACTAAAGAACTTATTTAGGTATTTTAATGAAACTTCATATGTAGATACCTTATATCTAGACCTCTCTTGTGATTGCATATGGAGTGGGTGGGGTCAAGGTCACCTTTACTAAAAATAAAAAACGGTTTGCACTCAATAACTTAAGAACTTATTTAGAGATTTTAATGAAACTACGATAAGTGGGGTTATTTAATCTCGGGACTTCTGTTAAAAACCATTGCCCGAGCACACTGCTTACCGTAAAACGCCGTGTATAACGCGCAGTCATGTATAACCAAAGCCAAAAATCAGGGAAAAAAAGATTTTAATTGAAATTTTGAAAAGCTTAAATAAGCAGCTGTGTGCTTTTGCAGGCGTTTTTTTGATAAAAATGCACAAAATTGCACAGAAAATCAGTTATATTTACATCGCCGATCTCCTGCGTTATTTCCCGAGCACCTATTTGATATAGAGCAAAGGTTACATTACACCAACATGTTATTGACAATTTCATATAGTTCTTTCAAGAATTTGTGCGGCCCTAAAAAGGACCTTTGTTGCTGTCGTCATTGTTCTCGGTGATTAGTCTATGACATGAGATGTGAACAGCTCAATCTTCTCAACGCCATTATTGACACGAGCCGTGACAAACAGAAACAACGAAAGTGTAAAATATTTATTAACACCTTTGAATTGCAAAGAAAACTGTTATTCACACATTTTGACAACGGCCCCTAACAGAAATGCTATCGTAAATCGACAATGGCCCTCAACAATGTTGGTTGTTACAAAGTACAGTAGGGCATTGTATTATCAATACAACAATAACATTTAAATCAAAATGGCTTCCTTTTGTCTTCAAATTCATTGTTTAAAATACTGGATACGTACCTGAAAAAGATAATAAAAATATTTTGTATCATTATAAACTTTGGCCCATCTATTTTTGATCGTAAATAGAATATAATTAAGTCAACAGTTGTATTTACATTACTGGGAAGCAATATGTCGTAAGTTACACAATGCAGTGGAAAATTCCTCTTACATCGTTATAGTAGTGTATAAAGCGCATCAAATTTTTGAAACTGATTTTGGGGGGAAAAAACTGTGCGTTATACACGGCGTTTTACGGTAACATATTAAACTCTGCTTGTATAAAACTATAAAACATCCATTCTTTTAAAGGTTGTGAACACATAGAATCTTTGCAGTGTGGGTATGGTGCTTTATATAAAAATCTAAGCTTAAAAATTAGAAGTACATAAAAAGACTGTTTTTAAATTAATCGTTGTAAATGATAAAAAGAAACAGTAATATCTGCTTTAGAAATAACTTTTCTGAATTTATGCAACAATTGTATAAACTTAATAATCGAATATACATACATTTTAAGGAAGAATGCGATAGCGTGGGTAAGTAATTTACCAGATCTCTAAGTGGTTCAACATAGTTTTACAGAATAAATATGATATTTGCATGTCTTTGCTACAATTTTATGCTGCCGGTATATGAAAAGGCAGAAAATTAACATTAAGTCACCTAGAAATGATGTCATAATAAATAATTCTCTGAATAAAATGAGTATTATAATGTAATGCAATAAAAAGTTTGTATTTAGGGTTCTTACCCTGTTTAACCGTATGTTGAAGTAAGAATACTTCTTGTAATAAATAAAATGGATCAAGGGTCACTAAATAGTGTAGAGTTAAAATAATATAAATGAAAAAAAGGACTTTCATAGGCAAGTATGTTATGTGTGTAAGTAATTTTTATTTTTAACATGTGTGCGAATAATTGAATGGGTGAAGGTATATCTGTTGGGGTTGTGTCCGCTAATGAAACTTCATATGTAGATACCTTATATTGAGACCTCTCTTCGGATTGCTAGGTCAAAGTCACCATTTCCTAGCCATAGGTGTATGGCCTTTACCGTGCTCCCAGAACTGTCTTTCATTATTGTGTTGCCTTATGCATTTTGTTAGAAAAATTAGTTTTTCTTGGAATTTCCACATTTCTTGTTAAATTATGTTTGGTACTCAGGTGTAAAAATAATAAAATATAGATCAAGTTCAACTTCAGTTACAAACTACTTAATGTTGACAGAGTTATGGCTCCTACTGAAATGAAATTTTTCCAAATACACAGTTAAACATTCACAAATGAAAGCATTCTCACTTTGTCTATTTCTTTCAAATGGATGCCATAGTTTAATGACGAGGCCATATTGTGGGGGTATATCCGTAACTCATGTGACAATTCTAGTTTGATTTCATATTGACCTTTTCATAAACTAAAATATTTTGTTTTAATAGAACTTCTATTAAAACTAAGAAGCATTAACACACTATACTTAATTACTCTAAATTTGAGGGAAGAGTTATTGGCCCTTGTTTGTGAAAAAAATAGCAAAAAATGGACTATGCTCAAGATAGAGACTTCATTTTTCACTAGGGATGGCAACAAATAGTATTTCAGTTACCAGTGAATTGGTTTTGGTATTTGGTATTTCAGTTACCAGTGAATTGGTTTTGGTATTTGAGCTGCTTACCGGTAAGCTAAATATAAGACTAAAAACACAAAGTAAAAAGGCGTGTGAGCTGTTGGATTGCCTAGTCCTTGTCGATGATAAACATAATGCCGACAGGTGTCTTTATTGCTGTTGCTTGCGACTGTTCTAATTATCGGTCTGTAAAAATTAAGAAAAAAACACCGTATATGGAAATCAGCTGGATGTTTAAACCTCATGTGAGTGTAGAGATTGGATGAACCTCTGTGTAATGTAAGTGTGATTGAGCATGGTAAACATAACCGATTGCTTTAACAGTTTCTACTGTAAATGCATCATTATTACCTCAATTAATTGCCAGGTGAAATAGGCTGGATAGGCATCTGTATAAGCAATGTCGATTGCCAGGTTAACTACAGAAGAAGGCAGGATAGGCATCTGTATTGCACCTGTCAACTGGCAGGTCAACAACAGTAAGATTTCTGTTTTATATGGGTAATTTGGTAGGCAATGACATTCAGATGTCAGAACTATTCTCTGTCATTGCCCATACTGAGGTGACATGCCTTAATAAAACATGCTCAAATGTGTAACACATTCGCTTGTTCCAGGGGATAGTTGACATTCCTTGTACAAACACTGTATTCCAGGCGATAGTTGACATTCCCTGTACAAACACTGTATTCCAGGCGATAGTTGACATTCCTCGTACAAACCCTGTATTCCAGGTGATAGTTGACATTCCCTGTACAAACACTGTATTCCAGGCAATAGTTGACATTCCTTGTACAAACACTGTATTCCAGGCAATAGTTGACATTCCCTGTACAAACACTGTATTCCAGGGGATAGTTGACATTCCTTGTACAAACACTGTACTCCAGGCGATAGTTGACATTCCCTGTACAAACACTGTATTCCAGGCGATAGTTTACATTCCCTGTAAAAACACTGCATTCCAGGCAATAGTTGACATTCCTTGTACAAACACTGTATTCCAGGCGATAGTTGACATTCCTTGTACAAACACTGTATTCCAGGCGATTGTTGACATTCCCTGTACAAACACTGTATTCCAGGCGATAGTTGAGATTCCCTGTAAAAACAGTGTATTCCAGGCGATAGTTGACATTCCTTGTACAAACACTGTATTCCAGGCGATAGTTGACATTCCTTGTACAAACTCTATTCCAGGCGATAGTTGACATTCCCGGTAGAAACACTGTATTCCAGGCGATAGTTGACATTCCCAGTACAAACACTGTATTCCAGGCGATAGTTGACAGTCCTTGTACAAACACTGTTTTCCAGGGGATAGTTGACATTCCTTGTACAAACGCTGTATTCCAGGGGATAGTTGACATTCCTTGTAAAACACTGTATTCTAGGCGATAGTTGACATTCCCTGTACAAACTCTGTATTCCAGGCTATAGTTGACATTCCCTGTACAAACTCTGTATTCCAGGCTATAGTTGACATTCCCTGTACAAACTCTGTATTCCAGACGATAGTTGACATTCCCTGTACAAATTCCAGGCGATAGTTGACATTCCTTGTACAAACTCTGTATTCCAGGCCATAGTTGACATTCCTAGTACAAACACTGTATTCCAGGCGATAGTTGACATTCCTTGTACAAACTCTGTATTCCAGGCGATAGTTGACATTCCTTGTACAAACTCTGTATTCCAGGCGATAGTTGACATTCCTTGTACAAACTCTGTATTCCAGGCGATAGTTGACATTCCTTGTACAAACTCTGTATTCCAGGCGATAGTTGACATTCCTTGTACAAACACTGTATTCCAGGCGATAGTTGACATTCCTAGTACAAACACTGTATTCCAGGCGATAGTTGACATTCCTTGTACAAACTCTGTATTCCAGGCCATAGTTGACATTCCTTGTACAAACACTGTATTCCAGGTGATAGTTGACATTCCTTGTACAAACACTTTATTCCAGGGGACTGTTGACATTCCTTGTACAAACACTTTATTCCAGGCGATAGTTGACATTCCTTGTACAAACACTGTATTCCAGGCGATAGTTGACATTCCCTGTACAAACACTGTATTCCAGGCGATAGTTGACATTCCCTGTACAAACACTGTATTCCAGGCGATAGTTGACATTCCCTGTAAAAACAGTGTATTCCAGGCGATAGTTGACATTCCTTGTACAAACACTGTATTCCAGGGGATAGTTGACATTCCTTGTACAAACTCTGTATTCCAGGCGCTAGTTGACATTCCTAGTACAAACACTGTATTCCAGGGGATAGTTGACATTCCTTGTACAAACTCTGTATTCCAGGCGATAGTTGACATTCCCTGTACAAACACTGTATTCCAGGCAATAGTTGACAGTCCTTGTACAAACACTGTATTCCAGGGGATAGTTGACATTCCTTGTACAAACACTGTATTCCAGGCGATAGTTTACATTCCCTGTACAAACACTGTATTCCAGGCGATAGTTTACATTCCCTGTAAAAACACTGTATTCCAGGCGATAGTTGACATTCCCTGTACAAACACTGTATTCCAGGCGATAGTTGACATTCCTTGTACAAACACTGTATTCCAGGCGATTGTTGACATTCCCTGTACAAACACTGTATTCCAGGCGATAGTTGAGATTCCCTGTAAAAACAGTGTATTCCAGGTGATAGTTGACATTCCTTGTAAAAACACTGTATTCTAGGCGATAGTTGACATTCCCTGTACAAACTCTGTATTCCAGGCTATAGTTGACATTCCCTGTACAAACTCTGTATTCCAGACGATAGTTGACATTCCCTGTACAAATTCCAGGCGATAGTTGACATTCCTTGTACAAACTCTGTATTCCAGGCCATAGTTGACATTCCTTGTACAAACACTGTATTCCAGGTGATAGTTGACATTCCTTGTACAAACACTTTATTCCAGGGGACTGTTGACATTCCTTGTACAAACACTTTATTCCAGGCGATAGTTGACATTCCTTGTACAAACACTGTATTCCAGGCGATAGTTGACATTCCCTGTACAAACACTGTATTCCAGGCGATAGTTGACATTCCCTGTACAAACACTGTATTCCAGGCGATAGTTGACATTCCCTGTAAAAACAGTGTATTCCAGGCGATAGTTGACATTCCTTGTACAAACACTGTATTCCAGGGGATAGTTGACATTCCTTGTACAAACTCTGTATTCCAGGCGCTAGTTGACATTCCTAGTACAAACACTGTATTCCAGGGGATAGTTGACATTCCTTGTACAAACTCTGTATTCCAGGCGATAGTTGACATTCCCGGTACAAACACTGTATTCCAGGCAATAGTTGACAGTCCTTGTACAAACACTGTATTCCAGGGGATAGTTGACATTCCTTGTACAAACACTGTATTCCAGGCGATAGTTTACATTCCCTGTACAAACACTGTATTCCAGGCGATAGTTTACATTCCCTGTAAAAACACTGTATTCCAGGCGATAGTTGACATTCCCTGTACAAACACTGTATTCCAGGCGATAGTTGACATTCCTTGTACAAACACTGTATTCCAGGCGATTGTTGACATTCCCTGTACAAACACTGTATTCCAGGCGATAGTTGAGATTCCCTGTAAAAACAGTGTATTCCAGGTGATAGTTGACATTCCTTGTAAAAACACTGTATTCTAGGCGATAGTTGACATTCCCTGTACAAACTCTGTATTCCAGGCTATAGTTGACATTCCCTGTACAAACTCTGTATTCCAGACGATAGTTGACATTCCCTGTACAAATTCCAGGCGATAGTTGACATTCCTTGTACAAACTCTGTATTCCAGGCCATAGTTGACATTCCTTGTACAAACACTGTATTCCAGGTGATAGTTGACATTACTTGTACAAACACTTTATTCCAGGGGATAGTTGACATTCCTTGTACAAACACTTTATTCCAGGCGATAGTTGACATTCCTTGTACAAACACTGTATTCCAGGCAATAGTTGACATTCCCTGTACAAACACTGTATTCCAGGCGATAGTTGACATTCCCTGTACAAACACTGAATTCCAGGCGATAGTTGACATTCCCTGTAAAAACAGTGTATTCCAGGCGATAGTTGACATTCCCTGTACAAACTGTATTCCAGGGGATAGTTGACATTCCTTGTACAAACGCTGTATTCCAGGCGATAGTTGACATTCCTTGTAAAAACACTGTATTCCAGGGGATAGTTGACATTCCTTGTACAAACACTGTATTCCAGGCGATAGTTTACATTCCCTGTACAAACACTGTATTCCAGGCGATAGTTTACATTCCCTGTAAAAACACTGTATTCCAGGCGATAGTTGACATTCCCTGTACAAACACTGTATTCCAGGCGATAGTTGACATTCCCTGTACAAACACTGTATTCCAGGCGATTGTTGACATTCCCTGTACAAACACTGTATTCCAGGCGATAGTTGAGATTCCCTGTAAAAACAGTGTATTCCAGGTGATAGTTGACATTCCTTGTAAAAACACTGTATTCTAGGCGATAGTTGACATTCCCTGTACAAACTCTGTATTCCAGGCTATAGTTGACATTCCCTGTACAAACTCTGTATTCCAGACGATAGTTGACATTCCCTGTACAAATTCCAGGCGATAGTTGACATTCCTTGTACAAACTCTGTATTCCAGGCCATAGTTTACATTCCTTGTACAAACACTGTATTCCAGGTGATAGTTGACATTACTTGTACAAACACTTTATTCCAGGGGATAGTTGACATTCCTTGTACAAACACTTTATTCCAGGCGATAGTTGACATTCCTTGTACAAACACTGTATTCCAGGCGATAGTTGACATTCCCTGTACAAACACTGTATTCCAGGCGATAGTTGACATTCCCTGTACAAACACTGAATTCCAGGCGATAGTTGACATTCCCTGTATAAACAGTGTATTCCAGGCGATAGTTGACATTCCCTGTACAAACACTGTATTCCAGGCGATAGTTGACATTCCCGGTACAAACACTGTATTCCAGGCGATAGTTGACAGTCCTTGTACAAACACTGTATTCCAGGGGATAGTTGACATTCCTTGTACAAACGCTGTATTCCAGGCGATAGTTGACATTCCTTGTACAAACACTGTATTCCAGGCGATAGTTGACATTCCCTGTACAAACACTGTATTCCAGGCGATAGTTGACATTCCCTGTAAAAACACTGTATTCCAGGCGCTAGTTGACATTCCCTGTACAAAAACTGTATTCCAGGCAATAGTTGACCGGTGGTACCTGGAGGACAAGAGCTGGTTGAACCTGCTGGACACGTTCATGCCCACGGTGGTGTACGCCGTCATCATAGCGATACTCAACGCCATCTACAGGAAGGTGGCCACACTGCTAAATGAATTTGGTAGGTACAGCGCCAGATTGGGGATTCCCATTATGTGAAGTTTCATATATAGTAGAGGTGTTATATTGTAATACATTATACAGTGAATAGTATTTTTTTTAGTCACTATCGACAGTTAACATGCTATAACTGCTGTCATTACAAGAAAGCTGGGAAATAAAAACTACTGGACTACGGATTTGTTCATTTAGTTTTGTATTTTAGTTTGTGTATAATGTTACATGGATTTGTATAAAGAGGCAAATATACATGATGGTCAAACAAGTTTATATTGATTCTTAAATTATTAATCATCATGCAAAAAAACCTAAAATTTTGACATTGCCAGTATGCCTTACAGTCATGTCGTGTCTTGTGCTTGCCAGTATGTCTTACAGTTGTGTCATGTCTTGAGATTGCCAGTATGTCTTACAGTCGTGTGATGTCTTGAGATTGCCAGTATGTCTTACAGTTGTGTCATGTCTTGAGATTGCCAGTATGTCTTACAGTTGTGTCATGTCTTGTGATTGTCAGTATGTCTTACAGTTGTGTCATGTCTTGAGATTGCCAGTATGTCTTACCATCATGTCATGTCTTGAGATTGCCTGGATGTTTTACCATCATGTCATGCCTTGAGATTGCTAGTATGTCTTACAGTCATGTCATGTCTTGAGATTGCCAGTATGTCTTACAGTCATGTCATGCCTTGGGATTGCTAGTATGTCTTACAGTTGTGTCATGTCTTGAGATTGCCAGTATATCTTACAGTCGTGTCATGTCTTGAGATTGCCAGTATGTCTTACCATCATGTCATGTCTTGAGATTGCCAGTATGTCTTACAGTCATGTCATGTCTTGAGATTGCTAGTATGTCTTACAGTCATGTCATTTCTTGAGATTGCCAGTATGTCTTACAGTCATGTCATGTCTTGAGATTGCCAGCATGTCTTACTGTCATGTCATGTCTGCACATGTATTTCATGTACTACTGTTTTGTTTGGACTCAGAAAACCACAGACTGCAGACCAGCTATGATAATCACATGATCCTGAAGTTGATTCTGGTAAGATTTCATGGCTAAAAGTTTACTTATTGTTATCTTTCTCTAAGTTTTAAAATTATATTTTTAGAAGACAAAAAAGAGATCTTTTAAAATCTTTGGTTCTTAAAGAAATTTTATTTTAATTATATTTTTTTAAGTTCTATAGCAAATGTTGGCCAGTGTCAGTAAAGATTGTTTATATTTCATACACATTTAATGAATTTCATGTCGATAAGGCCTGTGTTTTACTGATACAAGTTCTAGCACATTTAACATGTTCAAGTAATTCCTACATAGGAGATTTTTTTAAACATGGTGATATAGAAAATATTTGTTGATTTCAGTGTAAGGTCATGTTTTATTTCATGAGTGATCATAGATGACACATTTCCAAGAGTAAAAAGATCAATATATATTGAACAAAGTAAAATAAGATGTAATAAACAAATTTTCTTTTATTTCATTTTTAATAATAATTATAAAAAATAAATGTATTGAATTGATATAACCCAGTCTGAAATGATCGTCCACTGGTATTTTCCACTCTTCCACTGCATAGCATGAACTAAAATATTGAGTGTTTTCAGAGATACAGTTGATCTCCATTTCAGTTTGAGTTCATCAACTGCTTCATGTCGCTGTTCTACGTGGCGTTCTACCTGCAGAACATGAGGCTTCTCAAAAGTGTCAGTGAGCTCCCGTGGCTGTCTGTTATCATTCACGTGTACATAATCATTATTAAATAGACCAGTTTGCAAAAAGACCTGGGTCCAATTTTTCTGGATTTTGTTAAGAATAACAGTCTATAGTCTTTTAGTGCCTGTTTCAAAATTATTATTTTAAAATTGGTCTTTCAACAGAAACTATTATTTATTGTGATTATCAGACATAATGGTTTATTTAAAATGGTTTATGTCTTTACAATAATATTTAATATGCCCACTTTATTGCAGTATGTAAATAGTGGGCTTAAGCTCATCTCGTTAATCTTGTTATGATGTACTAAATACTTTCTAAGTAATCCTGGGAATGCATTTCCCGGAATACAAGTCATGTTCTAGCCATCAACTGTTTTTAGCGATTGCTGACAGTGTTACCTGACATGTACTGTATTCCTTCTAGTGTAAAGTACATGATTTAAATATAACACACCTTCAGGAAAACTGATATAATTTATAAATTTACAAAAACTAAATATCTGGATCTCTTCTGTGAATCCTGCTATATGCTGTGCTTGATTGAAAAAATAATCGCTAGGTTACAAACAGCTATAAAGTTGAACCTGGTTACAATGAATGCTTATGATATCGTTGAATGGGCTTATAATTCTGTTATGTGTGATGTTTGTAGCACCTGGCGGCGTTGTTGATCACCACTCAGATCCTGGGGCAGGTTCAGGAGTCCATCGTGCCGTTCCTGTTCCAGCGGCGGCGGGCCGGCAGGTTGCAGGAGTCCCTGAAGAGGCTGGAGACAGCACAGTCTGTGAGGTACACGCACGGCCAGGTGAGCCAGGAACTGCAGAGACAAGTGTCCATAGAGAGCACCATGGATCAGTACAGGGTAGGCTTCCTTGTGAAAATGTTAGATAATGGTGGTCACTAAGTGGGGCTGTAGAGCATTCATGCGTGTTGGTCCATCCCAACGTCTGTCCCTACTTATGTCTGTCTGTCCATATTTTGTTTCCGCTCCATAACTTCTACAAGCCAGGAAAGATTGTCATATTACTGCAATTGATTATTCCCATATTACTGCAATTGATTATTCCCCATGACCAAGTGATGTATTGCTTACATGACCCATGCTTGTCTACAAGTGTCAAGGTCTCAGTTGAAGGTTATCTGTGTGAAGCAGTATCAGTCCGGACTGCTCTAGTGCTACTCTAGTTTTCTGAGACAAGGTTGTGGTTGTCTTTGTACAATGTACTGCTAATGTCAGATTTGTATTCTGTAGAATGATTTAATAGACATAATTTCAACCAGTCTGCGTAGCAGTTGATAAAGATAATGTTCCAGTCTGCGTAGCAGTTGATAAAGATAATGTTCCAGTCTGCATAGCAATTGATAAAGATAATGTTCCAGTCTGCGTAGCAGTTGATAAAGATAATGTTCCAGTCTGCATAGCAATTGATAAAGATAATGTTCCAGTCTGCGTAGCAGTTGATAAAGATAATGTTCCAGTCTGCATAGCAGTTGATAAAGATAATGTTCCAGTCTGCATAGCAATTGATAAAGATAATGTTCCAGTCTGCGTAGCAGTTGATAAAGATAATGTTCCAGTCTGCATAGCAATTGATAAAGATAATGTTCCAGTCTGCATAGCAATTGATAAAGATAATGTTCCAGTCTGCATAGCAATTGATAAAGATAATGTTCCAGTCTGCATAGCAATTGATAAAGATAATGTTCCAGTCTACATAGAAGTTGATAAAGATAATGTTCCAGTCTACATAGAAGTTGATAAGATAATGTTCCAGTCTACATAGAAGTTGATAAAGATAATGTTCCAGTCTGCATAGAAGTTGATAAAGATAATGTTCCAGTCTACATAGAAGTTGATAAAGATAATGTTCCAGTCTACATAGAAGTTGATAAGATAATGTTCCAGTCTGCATAGCAATTGATAAAGATAATGTTCCAGTCTACATAGAAGTTGATAAAGATAATGTTCCAGTCTGCATAGCAGTTGATAAAGATAATGTTCCAGTCTGCATAGAAGTTGATAAAGATAATGTTCCAGTCTGCATAGAAGTTGATAAAGATAATGTTCCAGTCTACATAGAAGTTGATAAAGATAATGTTCCAGTCTACATAGAAGTTGATAAAGATAATGTTCCAGTCTACATAGAAGTTGATAAAGATAATGTTCCAGTCTGCATAGCAGTTGATAAAGATAATGTTCCAGTCTGCATAGCAATTGATAAAGATAATGTTCCAGTCTGCATAGCAGTTGATAAAGATAATGTTCCAGTCTACATAGAAGTTGATAAAGATAATGTTCCAGTCTACATAGAAGTTGATAAAGATAATGTTCCAGTCTGCATAGAAGTTGATAAAGATAATGTTCCAGTCTGCATAGAAGTTGATAAAGATAATGTTCCAGTCTACATAGAAGTTGATAAAGATAATGTTCCAGTCTGCATAGCAGTTGATAAAGATAATGTTCCAGTCTACATAGAAGTTGATAAAGATAATGTTCCAGTCTGCATAGCAGTTGATAAAGATAATGTTCCAGTCTGCATAGCAATTGATAAAGATAATGTTCCAGTCTACATAGAAGTTGATAAAGATAATGTTCCAGTCTACATAGAAGTTGATAAAGATAATGTTCCAGTCTACATAGAAGTTGATAATGTTCCAGACAGCATAGAAGTTGATAAAGATAATGTTCCAGACAGCATAGAAGTTGATAAAGATAATGTTCCAGACAGCATAGAAGTTGATAAAGATAATGTTCCAGACAGCATAGAAGTTGATAAAGATAATGTTCCAGACAGCATAGAAGTTGATAAAGATAATGTTCCAGTCTGCATAGAAGTTGATAAGATAATGTTCCAGTCTACATAGAAGTTGATAAAGATAATGTTCCAGACAGCAGAGCAGTTGATAAAGATAATGTTCCAGAGAGCCTAACAGTTGATAAAGATAATGTTCCAGACAGAGTAACACACTTGTGATTGGGAATGTACAGTCTTAATTTTTTAACAATATAACATCTATATAGATAATATTAGTTGTATCAATTATATGCAAAGTGTGTACAAACATTAAACTTATGGTCACCTTTGTAACATGTGTTTATATTTTGCATATTATTCATGTATAATACTTTAAAGATAACAAAGGAAGTTATATCTTTGTATTATTGACTTTATATACTCAATCGTAATACATTTAACTCTATTTGCTAATGACCACACTGTTGTCTTGTTAATTTTATGATGGTTTTGAAAGAACTGGTATGTTGAGCCTGTTGTCGCCTGCTGTGTTTTCAGGGCACCCAGGACGACTACCTGGAGATGTTCCTGCAGTTCGGTTACGTGTTCCTCTTCTCCTCCGTCTTCCCCCTGGCCGCCATGTGGGCCCTGATTAACAACATCACAGAGATACGCTCCGACGCCTTCAAGATATGCAGAGTCTTCCAGCGGCCATTTGCAGAGTCCACCGCTAATATTGGAGCCTGGCAGGTGAGGTCTCGAATATGTCATTTAGACTTGTATTGGTTAAATAAACATTATGTAACGTCTTTATAGTGCCATGAACTGCTGTTGTTCCTTTTTATGTTAAAGTTCACAGATTTTACATATTTTTGAAAACTGCCATTTAATCTCATAGGTGCACAACTATATCCATTTCAATTAATGATTATCTATAGGGACACTATATCCATTTCAATTAATGATTATCTATAGGGACACTATATCCATTTCAATTAATGATTATCTATAGGGACACTATATCCATTTCAATTAATGATTATCTATAGGGACACTATATCCATTTCAATTAATGATTATCTATAGGGACACTATATCCATTTCAATTAATGATTATCTATAGGGACACTATATCCATTTCAATTAATGATTATCTATAGGGACACTATATCCATGTCAATTAATGATTATCTATAGGGACACTATGTCTATTTCAATTAATGATTATCTATAGGGACACTATATCCATGTCAATTAATGATTATCTATAGGGACACTATATCCATGTCAATTAATGATTATCTATAGGGACACTATATCCATTTCAATTAATGATTATCTATAGGGACACTATATCCATGTCAATTAATGATTATCTATAGGGACACTATGTCTATTTCAATTAATGATTATCTATAGGGACACTATATCCATGTCAATTAATGATTATCTATAGGGACACTATATCCATTTCAATTAATGATTATCTATAGGGACACTATATCCATTTCAATTAATGTTTATCTATAGGGACACTATATCCATTTCAATTAATGATTATCTATAGGGACACTATATCCATTTCAATTAATGATTATCTATAGGGACACTATATCCATTTCAATTAATGATTATCTATAGGGACACTATATCCATTTCAATTAATGATTATCTATAGGGACACTATATCCATGTCAATTAATGATTATCTATAGGGACACTATGTCTATTTCAATTAATGATTATCTATAGGGACACTATATCCATGTCAATTAATGATTATCTATAGGGACACTATATCCATTTCAATTAATGATTATCTATAGGGACACTATATCCATTTCAATTAATGATTATCTATAGGGACACTATGTCTATTTCAATTAATGATTATCTATAGGGACACTATGTCTATTTCAATTAATGATTATCTATAGGGACACTATATCCATTTCAATTAATGGTTATCTATAGGGACACGATAGGGACACTTTATTTCCTATATATTCCATTGTCAGAAGTGTTGTTTTGCTTGTTTAGTCTTCATTTGCAAATAAAAACTGCAAGGTTTGTATAGATGGCTTTAGTTATTTCCCTCTTTGTTTAACAGTCAAGTATCTTCTGCATTGAGCTTTAAAATGTCCAAAATACGTGTAACTGAATAAAATGAGCTGTAAGCTTTGGAAAAGTAATTAAACATTGACATGAAGCGTTGTTGTGTCCTACAGACTGCCTTTGAGCTGGTAAGTGTGCTGGCAGTGATGACCAACTGTGCCTTGATAGGTATGAACCCCGAGGTACAGAACCTGCTGCCCAGCGACATCACAGCCGTTAATGTGGTCATCATATTCGTGGCAGTGGAGGTAGGCACACGTGCAGTGGCTGGTCTTCTGCAGATGATTTGAGTGATGTCATTTATAGTGCCAAGTCACATAATGCAACTTGATACCTGCTTGTTTCTTTAGCTAGATGAAGTAGTAATAGCAACTATGATTTTATGTTTGACCTTTTCATAGCTGTTAGACTTCAATAAAATTAACAATAATAAAAAAGAATCAATTTTGTCCAGATAAAAACAAATACATGTTTAATCTGATCACTATAACCCTTGTCATCAGTATTCCAGCACATTCTCCTGGCTGTGAAGGTGGCATACTTTATACCTGTTATGTCTCTCTATATATTCCAGCACATTCTCCTGGCTGTGAAGGTGGCATACTTCATACCTGATATGTCTCTCTATATATTCCAGCACATTCTCCTGGCTGTGAAGGTGGCATACTTCATACCTGATATGTTCATCTATATATTCCAGCACATTCTCCTGGCTGTGAAGGTGGCATACTTCATACCTGATATGTCTCTCTATATATTCCAGCACATTCTGCTGGCTGTGAAGGTGGCATACTTCATACCTGATATGTCTCTCTATATATTTTAGCACATTCTCCTGGCTGTGAAGGTGGCAGTGGCATACTTCATACCTAATATGTTCCTCTATAATTCCAGCACATTCTCCTCGCTGTGAAGGTGGCATACTTCATATCTGATATGTCTCTCTATATATTCCAGCACATTCTACTTGCTGTGAAGGTGGCATACTTCATACCTGATATGTCTCTCTATATATTCCAGCACATTCTGCTGGCTGTGAAGGTGGCATACTTCATATCTGATATGTCTCTCTATATATTACAGCACATTCTGCTGGCTGTGAAGGTGGCATACTTCATATCTGATATGTCTCTCTATATATTACAGCACATTCTGCTGGCTGTGAAGGTGGCATACTTCATATCTGATATGTCTCTCTATATATTCCAGCACATTCTGCTGGCTGTGAAGGTGGCATACTTCATATCTGATATGTCTCTCTATATATTCCAGCACATTCTGCTGGCTGTGAAGGTGGCATACTTCATATCTGATATGTCTCTCTATATATTCCAGCACATTCTGCTGGCTGTGAAGGTGGCATACTTCATATCTGATATGTCTCTCTATATATTACAGCACATTCTGCTGGCTGTGAAGGTGGCATACTTCATATCTGATATGTCTCTCTATATATTCCAGCACATTCTGCTGGCTGTGAAGGTGGCATACTTCATACCTGATATGTCTCTCTATATATTACAGCACATTCTACTTGCTGTGAAGGTGGCATACTTCATATCTGATATGTCTCTCTATATATTCCAGCACATTTTACTGGCTGTGAAGGTGGCATACTTCATACCTGATATGTCTGTCTATATATTCCAGCACATTCTGCTTGCTGTAAAGGTGGCATACTTCATACCTGATATGTCTCTCTATATATTCCAGCACATTCTGCTGGCTGTGAAGGTGGCATACTTCATACCTGATATGTCTCTCTATGTATTCCAGCACATTCTACTTGCTGTGAAGGTGGCATACTTCATACCTGATATGTCTCTCTATATATGTCAGCACATTCTACAGGCTGTGAAGGTGGCATACTTCATATCTGATATGTCTCTCTATATATTCCAGCACATTCTCCTGGCTGTGAATGTGGCAGTGGCATACTTCATACCTGATTTGTATCTCTATATATTCCAGCACATTCTACTGGCTGTGAAGGTGGCATACTTCATACCTGATATGTCTCTCTATGTATTCCAGCACATTCTGCTGGCTATGAAGGTGGCATACTTCATACCTGATATGTCTCTCTATATATTCCAGCACATTCTGCTGGCTATGAAGGTGGCATACTTCATACCTGATATGTCTCTCTATGTATTCCAGCACATTCTACTGGCTATGAAGGTGGCATACTTCATACCTGATATGTCTCTCTATATATTGCAGCACATTCTGCTGGCTATGAAGGTGGCATACTTCATACCTGATATGTCTCTCTATGTATTCCAGCACATTCTGCTGGCTATGAAGGTGGCATACTTCATACCTGATATGTTCCTCTGTATATTACAGCACATTCTGCTGGCTATGAAGGTGGCATACTTCACACCGGATATGTTCCTCTATATATTCCAGCACATTCTGCTGGCTGTGAAGGTGGCAAACTTCATACCTGATATGTTCCTCTATATATTCCAGCACATTCTGCTGGCTGTGAAGGTGGCAAACTTCATACCTGATATGTTCCTCTATATATTCCAGCACATTCTCCTGGCTGTGAAGGTGGCATACTTCATACCTGATATGTTCCTCTATATATTACAGCACATTCTGCTGGCTGTGAAGGTGGCAGTGGCATACTTCATACCGGACGTACCCAGCTGGGTGGAGGTGGAGATGGCCAAGATAGCATACCAGTCCAAACTGGCTCTTCAAAAGGAGGTACATTGAACTGAGTAGCAGACTCATTAAAATATCATTTGACCTTTGCTACGTTGTACAAACTCGGTACTTGTACCATGATGAGCACTTACTGCATGTAGATACTTGTACCATGATGAGCACTTACTGCATGTAGATACTTGTACCATGATGAGCACTTACTGCATGTAGATACTTGTACCATGATGAGCACTTACTGCATGTAGATACTTGTACCATGATGAGCACTTACTGCATGTAGATACTTGTACCATGCTCCGCACTTACTGCATGTAGATACTTGTACCATGATGAGCACTTACTGCATGTAGATACTTGTACCATGATGAGCACTTACTGCATGTAGATACTTGTACCATGATGAGCACTTACTGCATGTAGGTACTTGTACCATGATGAGCACTTACTGCATGTAGATACTTGTACCATGATGAGCACTTACTGCATGTAGGTACTTGTACCATGATGAGCACTTACTGCATGTAGATACTTGTACCATGATGAGCACTTACTGCATGTAGATACTTGTACCATGATGAGCACTTACTGCATGTAGATACTTGTACCATGATGAGCACTTACTGCATGTAGATACTTGTACCATGATGAGCACTTACTGCATGTAGATACTTGTACCATGATGAGCACTTACTGCATGTAGGTACTTGTACCATGATGAGCACTTACTGCATGTAGATACTTGTACCATGATGAGCACTTACTGCATGTAGGTACTTGTACCATGATGAGCACTTACTGCATGTAGATACTTGTACCATGCTCCGCACTTACTGCATGTAGATACTTGTACCATGATGAGCACTTACTGCATGTAGATACTTGTACCATGATGAGCACTTACTGCATGTAGGTACTTGCACCATGATGAGCACTTACTGCATGTAGGTACTTGTACCATGATGAGCACTTACTGCATGTAGATACTTGTACCATGATGAGCACTTACTGCATGTAGATACTTGTACCATGATGAGCACTTACTGCATGTAGGTACTTGTACCATGATGAGCACTTACTGCATGTAGATACTTGTACCATGCTCCGCACTTACTGCATGTAGATACTTGTACCATGCTCCGCACTTACTGCATGTAGATACTTGTACCATGATGAGCACTTACTGCATGTAGATACTTGTACCATGATGAGCACTTACTGCATTTAGGTACTTGTACCATGATGAGCACTTACTGCATGTAGATACTTGTACCATGATGAGCACTTACTGCATGTAGATACTTGTACCATGCTCCGCACTTACTGCATGTAGATACTTGTACCATGCTCCGCACTTACTGCATGTAGATACTTGTACCATGCTCCGCACTTACTGCATGTAGATACTTGTACCATGCTCCGCACTTACTGCATGTAGATACTTGTACCATGATGAGCACTTACTGCATGTAGATACTTGTACCATGCTCCGCACTTACTGCATGTAGATACTTGTACCATGATGAGCACTTACTGCATGTAGATACTTGTACCATGCTCCGCACTTACTGCATGTAGATACTTTTACCATGCTCTGCACTTACTGCATGTAGATACTTTTACCATGCTCCGCACTTACTGCATGTAGATACTTTTACCATGCTCCGCACTTACTGCATGTAGATACTTTTACCATGCTCAGCACTTACTGCATGTAGATACTTTTACCATGCTCCGCACTTACTGCATGTAGATACTTTTACCATGCTCCGCACTTACTGCATGTAGATACTTTTACCATGCTCCGCACTTACTGCATGTAGATACTTTTACCATGCTCCGCACTTACTGCATGTAGATACTTTTACCATGCTCAGCACTTACTGCATGTAGATACTTTTACCATGCTCCGCACTTACTGCATGTAGATACTTTTACCATGCTCCGCACTTACTGCATGTAGATACTTTTACCATGCTCAGCACTTACTGCATGTAGATAATGATATAGAGGTTTTTTGTTGAATTCAGTGTGCAAGTTCGTGTTTTATTTCAAGAGATGTAATAGAAAATACATATTTTAAGAGTGGCTCAAACCTTTCTCAGATCCAAAAATGGAATTTATTGGTATTAATGCTAACTGGTTGATCAAATGATATCATTGAACTGCTTGTGCTTATAATGAGACCAAATGAGTGATATCATTGAACTGCTTGTGCTTATAGTGAGACCATATGAGTGATATCATTGAACTGCTTGTGCTTATAGTGAGACCAAATGAGTGAAATCATTGAACTACTGGTGCTTATAGTGAGACCAAATGAGTGATATCATTGAACTGCTTGTGCATTATAGTGAGACCAAATGAGTGATATCATTGAACTGCTTGTGCTTATAGTGAGACCAAATGAGTGATATCATTTGCAGTCATGCTATTTATGACCTGTTAAGAATAATTTGTTCTGGAGAAGAAGTTCTTTCTTTCTTTATTGAAATAACATTATTGTTTCAGCAAATTCAGCGCAGTGCATCATCAAAGAAGAAGACGGAAGTGATCAGTACTATCTGAAAATGTTGACTGCAGATACTAGATAGAATTCAAATTGTTCAATATATGCTCAATTGAGCATCATTATTACATTTTAGTTGCATACTTATTTTCAATAAATTATAATGACATATATAGTTATATTTACAAAGTTATGAGTTATGTTATTTCGTTATAAAGTCACTTTTCTGCAATAATCATATTGTGTTATTCTGTTAAAAAATACATGTATATGCACACTTTGTATTAGTCACAACAAGAGAATATCTGTAATATATGTATCTCCGTAAAACTCAATACATGTCTATGTTGTCTGTAGGTACATCAACACTTCAGGGACTGTCACACTATACAGACAACTCGCATTTATCTCCTTTGTACATTTCTTCTTGTATGCTTATTTATCCGTTGAAATGAAGTCCAACATACATGATTTCAAACCCTTGATGCTTCCAGGGATTCATTATGGTGTCTTTGCATCCGTGTTCAGTTAACAGGCAATATCATGTCTATGTGCAATTGGGTTTCTTTGCAATGCCTTTTTATGTTAGTCTTTGTATAACTGGAATTTATTATTACAATTGTTTTCACCTGTTAAGAAATACTACCACATGTATTTAGTTCTGTTAAAAAAATACTACCACATGTATTTAGTTCTGTTAAAAAAATACTACCACATGTATTTAGTTCTGTTGAAAAATACTACCACATGTATTTGGTTCTGTTAAGAAATACTACCACATGTATTTAGTTCTGTTAAGAAATACTACCACATGTATTTAGTTCTGTTAAGAAATACTACCACATGTATTTAGTTCTGTTGAGTAATACTACCACATGTATTTAGTTCTGTTAAGAAATACTACCACATGTATTTAGTTCTGTTAAGAAATACTACCACATGTATTTAGTTCTGTTAAGAAATACTACCACATGTATTTGGTTGTGTTAAGAAATACTACCACATGTATTTAGTTCTGTTGAGAAATACTACCACATGTATTTAGTTCTGTTAAGAAATACTACCACATGTATTTGGTTGTGTTAAGAAATACTACCACATGTATTTAGTTCTGTTGAGAAATACTACCTCATGTATTTGGTTCTGTTAAGAAATACTACCACATGTATTTGGTTCCTGCTGAAGACGTCAGTAGGTGAAGCAGTGCTGACTGTATTTCACACTAATCTCACAATGTCTGTGGCTATCTCTGTTGTTACGTTAAATTCTGTTTGTTCTGTTAGTTTCAAAGTCAGACTCTACTGTTAAAGTCTCGTTATGTTATAATAATCTGTTGTGTATTAACGAAAATGTTTTTAACTTATGGATGTGCTTTTATCGCACTAAAACAATATAATAAGCCATTTTAATATATTTACTTTATCAGAAAACGCAAGTTTTTTTAAAAAGATGTCCAAAGCATTGGTGATGTTTTGGGGGCATGTGACCGAAGAAGCTAAATACAAATTATTTCATAAGGTGTGTATAGGAATCCTCCATGTTTTTGTTTGCACCACAACTTGGCACGAGTAATATTTTATTTACCGGTTTACAGTACATAAAAGGACTTTAAGCTGTAAGCTTTAATCATCATAAGCAGCCATTTGTCCAAACAAATTCAAATTTATTTCGCAGTAGTTATGTTAAGCATGACCATGACCTGTGTTCCTTTCCAAATATTCTTGTATGAAGTCACTGTTGACCTATGCTATATTTTAATAAATGTTTACATATATTTAAAATGACTTCATGTTGTTACAAGATTAATTAGTTAGCTGGATTGCTGAATGTAATATAATTGCTAATAATGAGGTATTGTTAGTATGTATAGAACTAGACGAACTGTTTACATTAGTAATAATTAGTTGTTCAATAATGTTGGTCTGAAATGTGCACGGTGACTTCATTCTGGTAATCTGAACGGTAGTGTATGAGTCTGGTAAGCTAAACGGTAGTGTATCATTCTGGTAAACTGAACGGTAGTGTATCATTCTGGTAAGCTGAACGGTAGTGTATCATTCTGGTAAACTGAACGGTAGTGTATCATTCTGTTAAGCTGAACGGTAGTGTATCAGTCTGGTAAGCTGAACGGTTATGTATAAGTCTGGTAAGCTGAACGGTAGTGTATCAGTCTGGTAATCTGAACGGTAGTGTATCATTCTGGTAAACTGAACGGTAGTGTACAAGTCGGGTAAACTGAACGGTAGTGTATCATTCTGGTAAACTGAACGGTAGTGTATCATTCTGGTAAACTGAACGGTAGTGTATAAGTCTGGTAAGCTGAACGGTAGTGTATCATTCTTGTAAGCTGAACGGTAGTGTATCAGTCTGGTAAGCTGAATGGTAGTGTATCAGTCTGGTAAGCTGAACGGTAGTGTATCAGTCTGGTAAGCTGAACGGTAGTGTATCAGTCTGGTAAGCTGAACGGTAGTGTATCAGTCTGGAAAGCTGAACGGTAGTGTATATTTCTGGTAAGCTGAACGAGAGTGTATCATTCTGGTAAGCTGAACGGTAGTGTATCAGTCTGGTAAGCTGAACGGTAGTGTATCATTCTGGTAAGCTGAACGGTAATGTATCAGTCTGGTAAGCTGAACGGTAGTGTATCATTCTGGTAAGCTGAACGGTAGTGTATCATTCTGGTAAGCTGAACGGTAGTGTATCAGTCTGGTAAGCTGAACGGTAATGCATTATTCTGGTAAGCTGAACGGTAATGTATCATTCTGGTAAACTGAACGGTAGTGTTTCATTCTGGTAACTGAACGGTAATGTATCAGTCTGGTAAGCTGAACGGTAGTGTATCATTCTGGTAAACTGAACGGTAGTGTATCATTCTGGTAAGCTGAACGGTAGTGGATCATTCTGGTAAACTGAACGGTAGTGTATTAGTCTGGTAAGCTGAACGGTAATGCATCATGTGATGTTGACAGGGTCTGAAAATGTTCAGCTGTCGGAAGAAGGAAACCATTGTGCAGCATTGAATGTTGTCCATTGCTGCATGAATTGTACAATGAACCAGTGTTGGATTCGTAAACCCTGCATGTGTTTGGCTGTTGTTCTATGGTGGAATCATAAAAGTGGCACGTAGTTAATTGTTGCCTGATGTTTTACTTGTCCGATGGTGGAATAAATAAAAGTTGACCTGTCCGATTGGAGAATCAGTAAAGCAACGCGTGGTTGACTTGCCCGATAGCGGAATCATAAAACTTAAGCGTGTTTCACTTTTTCCCGCTAACGGAATCATAAAACCTGAGCGTGTTTCACGTTTGCCCACTAGCAGAATCACAAAACCTGAGTGTGTTTTACGTTTGTCCGATAGCGGAATCATAAAACTTGAGCGTGTTTCACGTTTGTCCGATAGCGGAATCATAAACCTGAGCGTGTTTCCCTTTTGTCCGCTAACGGAATCATAAACCTAAGCGTGTTTCACTTTTGCTTTTGTCAACTAGTGGAATTATAAAACCTAAGCGTGTTTACTTTTGTCCAATAGCGGAATTGTAAAACCTGAGCGTGTTTCACTTTCGTCCGCTAGCGGAATCATAAAACCTGAGCGTGTTTCACTTTCGTCCGCTAGCGGATTCCTAAAACCTGAGCGTGTTTCACTTTTGTCCGCTAGCGGAATCCTAAATCCTGAGCGTGTTTCACTTTCGTCAACTAGCGGAATAATAAAACCTGAGAGTGTTTCACTTTCGTCCGCTAGCGGAATCCTAAAACCTGAGCGTGTTTCACTTTCGTCCACTAGCGGAATCCTAAAACCTGAGCGTGTTTCACTTTCGTCCACTAGCGGAATCCTAAATCCTGAGCGTGTTTCACTTTCGTCCGCTAGCGAGATCATAAAACCTGAGCGTGTTTCACTTTCGTCCGCTAGCGAGATCATAAAACCTGAGCGTGTTTCACTTTTGTCCGCTAGCGAGATCATAAAACCTGAGCGTGTTTCACTTTTGTCCGAAAAGAATATTAAACCCTGTACTTTGTTGACTGTTGCCCGATGACATAAATATGAAACCAGCAAATTGCCTGGCTTGTCCGATGGCGAAATAATTAGTTACTAGTTTTACAGTATAACACATGTGCGTTGTTAATTGTCAGAATACCTATACTCCAGCGACTGTTCTAACAATAATAATACACGTGTGTAATATATTAACAGGTACAAAATATCGATTAAGTGATGAAGTTTGCCAAAAGATTTACCATGATTCCATTTGCTTTTCAATAAACTGCAGTCACTTTGAGTTTCAGTATCAATCGAACAACTCTTATTTTCATGTAGAAAGTTATAAAATGTTTTTCTTTAATAACTTGTCGTGTTTTTACAAACATGATATTAAAATGATAATGATTTAGTAACTAAGAACTAACGTAATCGAACATTATCTACATTCAACTGACATGAACATGCCGTTGTATTTCGATGTTACAAATGGAAATGCGTTTTTTTAAGCCATGACAATCAATACATTCTGTACTATTAATATGAAAGTTCGTGTATATTTAAGAAATAATGTTCGATTTATCGGTTTTTATCGACCAATAAACAACGATTTGGAGTTATGATGCGTAGGAATTAAACCACGAGGGCGTTAGCCCGCAAAGTTGTTTAATAGCCTTATATCAGAACGACAAATAGTTGTTTATTGGCCGATAAATAACGATAATGCGAAAATTATTTCGATTCTAACATAATTTGACATATTTTTGCAGTTATAAATGGAACTTCGTGTTACTATGCTGCGCTCAGAATCGGAACTTGTGTTTGCGTTGTTTATGGCTATTTTAACAATGATAAGTTTGTTCTTTGTCTATAGAAAATTTGCGAGTATCATGTTAGAATTGTTATTGTGATTGTTTTACTGTCTACTACGTTACACAACAAATACTTTAACATACGGAGTACTTTGTGAGGACACAACCAGTCTGTCCGTTTTTGAGCAATGTGATACAGCCAATAAATTATGTAAAGTGTCGCCTTTAAGTTTCAGTTTTTCTACAACCAGCAAATCACAGTTCAGTCGTAACACACTTTCGGAATTATATTCACAGACGTACACGTTGCCGTTCGATTGGTCGACGGTGAGGCCGCGAGGACAGAACTTCGGAGCGCTGAAAGTTCGCACCAGCTCGCCCTCGAGGTTAATGCAGACGACACTGTGAGTTCCTGAGTCGGAAACAAACACGAGTTCTGTAGACTTGTTCAGTGCGATGTGGTCTGGGTTCACAAACAGTTGTCGGCCCTGAGAGTCCTTCCTCACGAAGTGCAGCACGATCCCACCTCGCGTCAGGATATGGACACCGGGCATGTCCGACATGTTCTCGCCGTCATGACGACACACCGCCACGATGCGCTGCTTGTTCCCGGTCACACCATAGTACTCGTTCTGAGACTTGATCGGGAACCACGGAGCCATCTTCTTACATCCGTCTTGAAACTTAAAGTACTGCATGAGCCGAACAAACGGGAACGTCACGACGAAGCTTTCCTCATCCAGCACCGCAACTCCCCACGGTTTGAATACACTCGAGTACTTATGTACCATACGGAAGGCACGATCGACCAGCTTCACCTCTCCGTTACAGTGGTCGCATATTAACATCCCTCCAGTGTCTTGTAAGGGCGCAATACCAGTAACGTCAAATTCCTCTTCTCCTTTTCTCGACACAACACAGTAATCCATGTATTCCACTTGTCTTACCGCTGCGTTTTCTAGATCCAGAGCGTCGCTAGGCTCAGTGTTCTCTTCGCGTTCGGGACCCTCTGGACCGATTTCACTTTTCAGGCCTTCAGAGTCCTTATTCTTTACCTCGGAATGGCTCTCTCTCGACTCTGTAGGTTCGTCTTCATGGATAACACGTTGTTTGGTGACTAGTTTATTTTCTGTTGGTTCAATCTCAGTCATAAAAGTATCACTTTGATTTGTATCCATTACTCTCCCGCATTGGCCGAACACAAGAATACTAGCACTTTCCAGAGGTGTGAACTGTACTCTGTAATACAATTATCTTAGTGGTCAAAATGACTCGCACTTACAACATTTCAACATTGTAAATAGTATTTTTAAAGTCCTCGTCCTGAAGTCACAATATTGAAAACTTAACATAATTATCTGTCTACTTAGTTCAACTGCTTGTTGCCTCAGTGAACGTCACCTCTCAATGATCTGTGATCATCTGCCGTTCACTATCTGTGTTTGTAGATATTGGCAAAATGCTTCCCGTATTTAATTGTATTTGCTTAATATTTGTAATAAGCAGTCATCAAACATAGTCTAAATTCAGATAAGAATCTAATAGATCAATAGCGCATTGTATTAACGACAATAATTGGATCAGTGTTTAACCGTACAAATATTGATACATACTCCCCAGCGCACTTCTGCGACTGTTTAAAACTGCAAATGTAAAAAGACAGAAACCGATTTTCTTCGCTTAAAGTAAAAGCCAATGTTTTGAATGATTTACCCGAGGTGGTCTTCGCGACAGGGCTGTGGTCGATGTGACCGTCTTACGATCAATGTACGAACATGGGCCCGTTTCATAAACACTTCATACGATTTCTGTGACTCCAACGATCGAATATTCTTATGCTAATTCGTATGACCGTTTGATAACGTCTTCGTAAACTTATGCAAATCTTACCAGCCCACATTGGTAAACAACGTTTTTATAATACAAACTATCAATATTAGTAGCAGTTGTAGTGGTGGTGGAGGTGGTGGTGGTGGTGGTAGTAGTAGTCGTAGTGAGTAGTAGCTATGGCAGTGGTAGTGGTAGTGGTGGTATTGGTGGTAGTGGTAGTGGTGGTGGTGGTAGTGGTGGTAGCAGTGGCAGTAGTGGTAGTGGTGGCAGTAGTGGTGGTGGTAGTGGTGGTGGTGTAAGTGATGATAATGGTAGTGATGGTAGTGGTGGTAGTGTTATAATATAAACTATCATTATTAGGAGCAGCTATAGTGGTGGTGGTGGTTGTGGTAGTGGTGGTGGTGGTGGTGGTAGTGGTGGTAGTGGTGGTAGTAGTGGTAGTAGTGGTGGTGGTAGTGGTGGTGGTGGTGGGAGTGGTGGTAGTAGTCAGTAGTAGATATGGCAGTGGTAGTGGTAGCAGTGGTTGTGAAAGTGGTGGGAGTGGTGGTGGTGGTAGTGGTGTGGTGGTAGTGGTGGTAGCAGTGGCAGTAGTGGTAGTGGTGGCAGTAGTGGTAGTGGTAGTGGTGGTGGAAGTGGTGGTGGTGGTGTAAGTGATGGTGATGGTAGCGGTGGTAGTGTTGTAATATAAACTATCATTATTAGTAGCAGCTGTAGTGGTGTAGTGGTGGTGGTGGTGGTGGTAGTGGTGGTGATGGTAGTGGTGGTAGTGGTGGTAATGGTAGTGGTGGTAGTAGTAGGGGTAGTGGCGGTATTGGTGGTAGCAGTGGTAGTGGTAGTAGTGGTAGCAGTGGCAGTAGTGGTAGTGGTGGTGGTGGTAGTGGTGGTGGTAATGGTGGTGATGGTCGTAGTAGTAGTAGTAGTAGTAGTAGTAGTAGTAATAGTAGTAGTAGCAGTAGCAGTAGTAGTAGCAGTAGTAGTAGTAGTAGTAGTAGCTGTTGTTGTTTTGTTGTTGTAGTTGTAAACCACATGGTTAACTGCTGTCCGGTGCCGGAATAATAACACCCTGGCTCGAATACAACAATGTGCCTTGCTTTTCCAATTTCGAAAATGAAACGGTATAATAGCAACTGTAATTAACAAATCGAAGCCAATGTAATTATCTGTGGAACGTTTCTTTACAAAACTACACATTACACAGTAATTCGTATGGATGTTCTTTGTTACACGGATTTGTGAACGATAACAATTGGCAATTAGTTTTAAATAAAGCCTTTCCTCCAGAGAATGAATCTTTGTTAGACTGAAATGTTGATAATTCGCCACACATTGTTTTCTTATATTTATTCAAATAGAAACCCAAACAAGATTTGGCTGTTACCTAGCATTTAATTCGTCTGACAGCTACCACTATTCGTGCAGTATCGTTTGAATTGTATTTTACTAGTGCTTTACTTCCAAAAATAAAAGTGATTGCTAGAAAATATAGCCTCCAGTATATGCCATACCACACCCCCAGACCGCAGTCTATGCCATACCACACCCCCAGACCCCGTCTATGCCATACCACACCCCCAGACACCAGTCTATGCCATACCACACCCCCAGACCCCAGTCTATGCCATACATACCCCCAGACCCCAGTCTATGCCATACCACACCCCCAGACCCAAGTCTATGCCAGACCACACCCCCAGACCCAGTCTATGCCATACCACACCCCCAGACCCCAGTCTAGGCCATACCACCCCCAGACCCCAGTCTATGCCATACCACACCCCCAGACCCCAGTCTATACCATACCACCACCAGACCCCAGTCTATACCATACCACACCCCCAGACCCCAGTCTATGCCATACCACACCCCAGACCCAAGTCTATGCCAGACCACACCCCCATACCCCAGTCTATACCATACCACACCACCGGACCCCAGTCTATACCATACCACCCCCAGACCCCAGTCTATGCCATACCACACCCCCAGACCCCAGTCTATGCCATACCACCCCCAGACCCCAGTCTATGCCATACCACACCCCCAGACCCCAGTCTATGCCATACCACCCCCAGACCCCAGTCTATGCCATACCACCACCAGACCCCAGTCTATGCCATACCACCCCCAGACCCCAGTCTATGCCATACCACACCCCCAGACCCCAGTCTATGCCATACCACCCCCAGACCCCAGTCTATGCCATACCACACCCCCAGACCCCAGTCTATGCCATACCACCCCCAGACCCCAGTCTATACCATACCACCACCAGACCCCAGTCTATGCCATACCACCCCCAGACCCCAGTCTATGCCATACCACACCCCCAGACACTTGAGGAGCATATTTATCGTAGATCACATTTGCATAATTGCGTAGCATGTCATGCACTTATCAATATTTTCCCCCGGGGGGGGGGAGCGGCGGGCTGACCCAGGGGAATTATACACATTTTATTTTTGGGGGTCTAATTCCACACCCTAGAGTCAAGCATATTTGTCTAAATCTCCTCAGTGGGAGATGCTATATGTCTATCAAATGGCCCGGGGCCTGTATTAACAGGATCTAAAATCCGACCAAAGTCTACTATCCCGGGACCCGGAATCATTCGGAATTTCAAATACTTCGACTAACTTTTCCACTGAAGGTCAACAAGGACCACTGTTTATTTAATAAAACATATGTATAGTCCGACAGCGACCTCTGAGACACCAGAGATCAGCCCAGCCCATTTGACAGGGGTATCAATGCAATTGCTATTTTAGTGTCAGTATAATTTACCATTCATTTAAAATGTAGTATTCATATTGAAAACAGACAACTACAAGCAAAAGGAGAACGTTCCAATGATATGCTCTGAAGATTTTGGAGACGTTCGATTGCAGCGAGTTATCATTTCATTGCAGTTACCTCCCGTTTCTATGATTGACCTATTTTGGGGGGAAACCGTTATTCTAGAACATGGTCACGTCTCAATGCTTTAAATAATGTTGATCTATAGTGTGTTTGTCACTGTTGATACAAACACTGCCATCGTATTAAACTAGTGTGTTTGTCACTGTTGATACAAACACTGCCATCGTATTAAACTGTGTTTCAATATTAATTCTCTGTAAAACTTTTTAAATATTTTTGCAAATTTTATTGTAAGTCTACTGTCGATACGCCCCTTGAACAACTGTCATATATATGAAGCTGCCGGTCCACCTCGCGCCACTGTATTTCCGTACTATTACATGTATCTGAATGAAATATTTCAGCTATTAAGTGGTACTGAAAAATTATACAGACGTTACAGTCGAGTTCCTTCGAGACAGAAGTATTAAATTAAGTTTAAATCTTAATATAATCGAGGCGCCATGCATTGCCCCCATAGCAGTTGATTGCACGTCTACTCACACGGTATATGCTCTGAACCAGTGAGCGTTCCTACACGTCACAGCGAGACTCGAACCCTGACCCGCTCACAGTGAGCGTTCCTACACGTCACAGCGAGACTCGAACCCTGACCCGCTCACAGTGAGCGTTCCTACACGTCACAGCGAGACTCGAACCCTGACCCGCACGCACTGAGCGTTCCTACACGTCACAGCGAGACTCGGACCCTGACCCGCTCACAGTGAGCGTTCCTACACGTCACAGCGAGACTCGAACCCTGACCCGCACGCACTGAGCGTTCCTACACGTCACAGCGAGACTCGAACCCTGACCCGCACGCACTGAGCGTTCCTACACGTCACAGCGAGACTCGAACCCTGACCCGCTCACAGTGAGCGTTCCTACACGTCACAGCGAGACTAGAACCCTGACCCGCACGCAGTGAGCGTTCCTACACGTCACAGCGAGACTCGGACCCTGACCCGCTCACAGTGAGCGTTCCTACACCTCACTCTGAGACTCGAACCCTGACCCGCTCACAATGAGCGTTCCTACACGTCACAGCGAGACTCGAACCCTGACCCGCTCGCACTGAGCGTTCCTACACGTCACAGCGAGACTCGAACCCTGACCCGCTCACACTGAGCGTTCCTATACGTCACAGCGAGACTCGCTCACAGTGAGCGTTCCTATACGTCACAGCGAGACTCGAACCCTGATCCGCTCACGTTACACGCAGGTTTTGACTACGTACCGACTGCTGCTGCTGTAAGGGATACGCGTAGTTGATATTGATCATGATTAAGTACGCTGGGTGATGGTGGCGATGGTGATAAAGAAGACGAAGATGCAATATATGATACATTTACAAGAGGCAGATGAGACCTTGATATCCTATATAAAGAAAAATGGCCTCGCCCTCTGGCGGTTATGTTTTTTTAACGAACAAAATAAAGGTATTTTGGTAGAGAGCCACCTAAGGAACCTTTCTGGAAAATTATTTCGTAATCCAAGCAGTGCTTTCTGACCTTAAGATTTTCTAAGTGTTAAATATTATAACACCATATTAGGAAAAATGGCCCCATTTTTTACGGAGCGGAACCATTTGAGCAACTCTGGTAGAGAACTTCCCAAGGAACATTTCTGTTAAATTATTTCGAAATCCAACCAGTGATTTCTGACAAAGAAGATTTTCAAAGTTTTCAATAAAGGCATATAATGAGAAAAGGCCCTGCCCCCTGGCGGTCATGTTTTTCAACGAAGCGGAACCATTGGAGCAACTTTGGTAGAGAACAACCTAAGGATCATTTCTGTGAAATTATTTGAAAATCTACACCGGGGTTTAGGAGGAGAGGTCGTTTAAAGATTTTTGTATCTATAGCGGCCATCATGTGCAGCAGACTGGAACCATTTGAACAACTTTGGCTGAGGACCACCCAAGGAACATTTCTGTGATGTTTCATCAAAATTGGCCTATACCGGTTCCAGAGTAAATGTTGTTAAAAGGCAAAGTTGACGCACGCACGACGGACGAATCGCCATGGCGGAAGCTCGCTGGCCTTCGACCAGTGGAGCTTATAATTACGGTGAAATGTGTGAATTTGTAGGGAAATGTTGTGTCTATGCACTCGCCAATTTTAGACAAACACGTCACTAATGTGAACAGAACTGCCTCCACAAACGTGTTAAATGGCAATGTTCGATCCTGTTAAGAATTACATTCAGTTTGTTTGCCTTGAGGATTCGTGAAAACTAAGTATACTAGTGCACTTGACGAATTCCTTCTAAATTTCAACATGATTCTTATTCTGGACAACCAATCTTTGATCCTCGACGTCCGTCCTAATTACATCACCGGCAATACGCGTGTGGCTTACTTGCAGGAACCTAAGGCCACAACTCATTGCTGTCTCCCTCGTCATTTGGGAAGATATATGAAGCAGTTATCACTTTTATACGTCATTGTTCACATGTACTTTGTTTATTATCTTTTGGCCCCTTTGTCACGTGAGAGTTCAGATCATTGATTATGTAGTGTTTATTACAGTGTATGTATTAGTAATAAATGTTTGTTTATATCAATTCACATTCCTGTTGTTTGAAACACGTCGTATAAAACATAAATCAAACTTTAGAAAAATCAACAACAAAACGTAATTTATTGATGTTTAATAACTCGCTTGAAAGTAGTTCTTGCTAATCAAATTAAACAAGAAATGTCTTTAAAACAGACAATCGGCGATGACATTAATATTGAGATATCATTTTTACCCTAAACGTAATACAAGAGGGCCAAGCTTCTCGGACCCCAGATCATTTTTACCCTAAACGTAATACAAGAGGGCCAAGCTTCTCGGACCCCAGATCATTTTTACCCTTAACGTAATACAAGACGGCCAAGCTTCTCGGACCCCAGATCATTTTTACCCTTAACGTAATACAAGACGGCCAAGCTTCTCGGACCCCAGATTTTTCGGTCCCACCTAAATAAGAGGACTCCAGCTATTTCGGACATCACAAGAAAACTTCTCGGATCCCAAAATTAATTTGTGATTCATTTAATAATTATTCATATTTGTACCGTGAATAAACCGATCATACCACCCCATGTTTTCACCAGTGATACATGAATAACCTAAATAATTTACGTTCACATCATTATTATATAAATTTGTCAGCCAAATATAACAAATTAACAATGTGCGAAAATAATTCCGGGAATGAATGAAAATTATTTTGTGTCAAACGCGTATAGTTATTCTTAAGTAATATGCCCATCTTGGAAGTTATCTATGCATAATACATACACATTTCGAAGTCAATTAATCATTTATACTCTGTATCCTAAGGAAAAGCAATCTTCAGAAAACATTCAGCGCATTTGAAATAATGATGACTTCCATTTTTGATAACACAAATATTACATTAGACTATATAGACTATGGCGTTTTAAAATAATATTCGGTAGGAATATGATGTATCAAGGGTTTCTGTGTATAAACGGTACTGCAAATAATGTATTAATGCTACACAAATGAAGAAAAAGCAGCATGAATATCATTTTGACGTATTCCGGGCGAGACTTATTTCACAACATGTTATTTATTGAAATATATCTTTTTATAGATTCATTAACATCTACTGAAGAAGTTGATAGAACTGTGCAATTCTAATCGTTTCTTTATAGAACACAACCACAATTCAATTTCAAATTAACATGCACGGTATGTTTATAAACATGAATTCCCCCATTTATTGAAATATTCGCTCTTATGATTCTCTGTACGCTATTTGGTGCATGAATATTATAACAGCTATACACCGACAGGTCAACGCGCGCTATTTTTAGAATGATCGCGTTTTGAACTCGCTATCTAGAATCAATTGTTATTAATAGAGCGGGTCGCTAGGCTAAACAAAATAGTGGATTAATTATGGGAATTAATAAAATATTCTATTCATGACATACAATGAGCAAATATGTTCATACTTACGCTCAGTTCTAGAGTGTATGTCGAGAATATGTTTATAACTTTATTTTAACCGCTTATGTAAACAATTATGTACATTTTAATCCCCAAAAGTATGCAACAGTTGTTGGTATACATTAAACCATTATTGTGAGTTTGCATTCCCTAAAATTAGAAAATTTGCCCAATTCTATTGGCTTTCAATTTTCCCGCTGCATAGTTATCGCAAGAAATAGACAGCTACGCCGAAAAACTTGAGACTTACAATGCAATTACAATTTTCAGCTAAATCTCGCATCCAAACATACAGAATCCGTAGAACACAGAGCAGAAAATGAGAGAAATAGAGAATTCGTGGCACACAGAGCAGAAAACAAGAGACATAGAGAATCAATAGAACACTGAGCAGAAAATGAGAGAAATAGAGAATCCGTGACACACAGAGCAGAAAATGAGAGACATAGAGAATATGTGGAACACAGAGCAGAAAATAAGAGACATAGACAAATGTGGAACACTGAGCAGAAAATGAGATACGTAGAGAATCCGTGGAACCCAGAGCAGAAAATGAGAGACATAGAGAATCCGTGGAACACAGAGCACAAAATGAGAGACAGAGAGAATCCGTGGAACACAGAGCAGAAAATGAGACATACGTGTAAATAAGTGCATGTTTCACATGTAAATACGAGTAAAGTAATGAAAATAAAACTTACAAAAGCACACCATAATTAAAATACGTACATCCAAACGCATACTAACTACCCAGTGAAGGAACATAATTATATCAATCACCGACATCCAATTATAAAGATGCACCAGCTAGACAGAGTATTGTCACAACCACTGTAATATTGAAGAACGCCATTATGCAGTTGCCGGTTTGAAACAATGGAATTTAAAGTGGATGAATGCAATATACTACATCAGTTGTGCTGCCTTTATTTATAACAGACACTTACTGTTCGCTGTCACTAAAGCAATACAAATTGTTTATCGCTTGAGCTTAGATAATAGATTGCAATGACTGTATAATACACTCAGTGAAAAAACAATGTACAAACTAGAACTATTCCAATCAAGTATGGATCTTGAATGATTCAGTTAAATGAAATACTAGTGATAGATATTCCTCCACTATCACAGTCTGTGATGAATGCCCCCATGGCACACACTGACTGGGTCAATTGTTTCATAAATGGCTTAGCTAACCTACCAACATTTGAAAAACAGTACGTTCAGCCACATTGTACTTTATGAACCCTAGTCTTGCAGCTCGATAATTATTGCCCCGACAAGATTGTCCAACTATTGGTCAGTTTGACTTTGACCTATGACCCTATAATCAATAGGGATGCACTTCTAAAATAAACAACCTACCTAGACCAAATTGTATCAACCGAGGCTTAAAGTTTCTATAGTAATTGCCAGAAGTTTTTTGTCCAACTATGTGTCAGTTTGACCTTTGACCGTATGACCAAAGAATCAATAGAGATCTTTGAAGAACGTAGGCCTAAGGGTTCACAAGTCATGGCACGGACAAGGTTGACGGACCGACATTTGCAAAGCAATATACTCCCGCATCTTCGAAGGGGGCCCTAATAATGTTGTTGAATATTGTTAACACACCACTGACCACATCAGGATAACAGAACCAAAGAGAACTCACTTACAGGTACATTATGCACCCTATAGAACCATAGAGAACTCACTTAAAGGTACATTATGCACCCTATAGAACCATGAAGAACTCACTTAAAGGTACATTATGCACCCTATAGAACCATAGAGAACTCACTTAAAGGTACATTATGCACCCTATAGAACCATCGAGAACTCACTTAAAGGTACATTATGCACCCTATAGAACCATAATGAACTCACTTAAAGGTACATTATGCACCCTATAGAAACATAGAGCTCACTTAAAGGTACATTATGCACCCTATAGAACCATAGAGAACTCACTTAAAGGTACATTATGCACCCTATAGAACCATAGAGAACTCACTTAAAGGTACATTATGCACCCTACAGAACCATAAAGAACTCACTTAAAGGTACATTATGCACCCTATAGAACCATAGAGAACTCACTTAAAGGTACATTATGCACCCTATACAGTTGCACCCTATACAGTTCGTGCAAATGCATAGTTTGGTCATGCATTTCTTAATTTTTGTACTTCTTACATATGCGATCCGAAGTCAACTTTTGTCCATAGAAGCACATGAAGAAATTGTAGCGCACAAAATAAGCTTTATGTATTACACTTAAATCCAATAATAAATATACAACATTGAATGTTATTGGGTCTGAATTATAAACATGTCAATAAGTGATTAAGCTAAAGCATGGAAACATGTTTCCAATACACAGAGTTTGATTATAACAGATCACCTTGTACAATCACCTAGAATATTTAAACAGTCAAGCTAACAAGTGAACAGCCGCGGTCAATGCCTAACATACAGGCATACGTGCATTTAAACGAAAAAGAAAAGTAACAATACGGCCATGATGGCCCAAAGCTCTCACCTGAGAGTTGGTACAGATGAAGACCATGCTGTTGTCATAGGTTGAAAATTAAGGTATCTGAACAATACGCAGGGGGGATAGGATCAATTTTGATCTAAAACATCGGTTAGTGCAATGGGCTAACTTAAGTATGAGTTGGGTAGTGGATGTGCCGTTTTTGTTGCTAAAGGTTCTTAAATCATTTTTCTCGATATTTTTACCTGAACCTTTTTCAATAAGTCATTGACAATTCTGGAAAATGCAGAAACTGTAGATTTTGATGTCTTTTTCGCAAATAGTTTTGGAGAACTAGTTGCAATGCAATAATTGCGATGGCTGTGCTATAGTTTTGCATTTTCTTTGATAATTTTCGTCGAATGATGATAAATGATGTTAAAGCAGGCTCTGAAGACATCAATGTTGTATGTACTGCATGCAAGTCTTGCAACTGTTGTAAATCAAATTTTATCAATCAATTTTTATGGTCATGTGCAAACTGTGTAAGTTTGGTCAACATTGAATCAAAAATCGTGTGTGCAAGCCAACCATTGATAACTTGATGTTTTTTCCAAACACAAGGGGCAATAACTCTGGTGTTTCTTGCCCGATCATGCTTATATTAGATTTAGCCTGTAGGCATATGTTCAAAGACAAACTGTACATGATTGGTGAAGATTGGATGAAAAATGAAGTCCCTATCCTGAATAATGTCCATTTTTGCATATTTTTTCAAAAAGGGCAATAACTCTGGCATTTCTGGTCCGATCTTGCTTATATTCGAATTTACCTTTTATCTTATGGTCATAGACAAACTGTGCAAGATAGGTGAAGATTGGATGAAAAATGAAGTCTATATCCCGAATGATGTCAATTTTAGCATATTTTTTTCACAAAGGGCAATAACTCTGGTGTTTCTGGTCCGTTCTTGATTACACTAGTCTTAAACTGTAATCTCATGGTAATAGACAAACTGTGCAAGATTGTTGAAGATTGGATAAAAATGAAGTCTCTATCCCGAATAATGTCCATTTTTGTATATTTTCTTAACAAACAAAAGGCAATAACTCTGGTGTTTGAAACACAATCATTTTTGGTGTCTGTCGAGATCTGATACACAAACTGTAAAAGGTTGGTTAAGATTGAATGGAAAATAAAGTATATACGTTGGTTTTATGGTCATACACAAACTGTGCAAGTTAGGTAAAGAATGAATAAAAAATGTAGTTTTTATCGCAAGAACGCTCCAAATTGTAGACGATGGCCGCCGCCGGAGAGGTCCCCTATGCCAATAGCTCACCGAGCACTTAGTGCTCACGATAGCTAAAAACTCGAGGTAAGCTTAATGAGGTAGGAAACGCATGTAATCAGTTTACAAAGTTCTTTATTAGCTACACTCACATTGTCATTCATTCATTACAGACTGAGCGACACATCAGTGCCTTTTCATGATGCAAAACATAAAACAAACAAGCCCTAACAAATGGTGGAGTATCATTCATATAATGTATTAACTAAAGTTACAGTCATATAAATATATAGTTTGAAACATATAATACATGTGATATTCTGAAATGTTATCAGCAGACAACCAACGAGTGTCTGTCAACAAACTGCTGTACACAACAATCGTCTGTTTACACAACAATACCCTAGGAATGACCACATTTCAGTAATCATAGTTGCATTAACAGTTAACACAGATACAGTAAGTCTCCTAATACAAACAACGACACACCACACAATTATTGGCATCCAAATCATCACTTATCTAGAATTTGTATTTAAACTATACCTTAATTTAAAAAAAACAACTAAATGCAGAAGTAAAAAGAGAAACAGTAGCAGAGAACAAGAGACCCTCGCTGGGTCCGTATCGCTCACTTGGCAAGTAATGGAACTGGAGAAAGATAACATTTTGTAACAGCTTTATTTAATCATTGATTTTGGGTTTTTATCTAACGACAACATTGCCTCTTGGCCAGTCAGTCGTCCTGCTTAACGAACGAGACAGAACAGATTCGCTCCTCACATGAACCCTAGGCCTCTCTCGCATTTCTGAGACAGTTTCATGAATTCTTGTACACATGGTAATAATTAAGTTCCACAAATCAGAATTACGAACCACCATGGCATAAAACTGAACACTAACGATGCTTAGAACTCCGATTAAAACAGGAAATAATTAACGACCATTTGACCTTGACAGTATTTAAGCGTTAATTAACCGAGCATTCGTGACGATTCAATTTTTAAGGAATGGATGTCAATTTTAAATGTGAAAGCACGCAAAAGCAGTGAAAGAAAAGAACTGACAGTGAATGCAGAAAACGGAACGAGCGTTTTAGAGGAGTCAATGTCTGGTACCGGGTCTCTGTACCGGGTCTCTGTACCGTCTCTGTACCGGGTCTCTGTACCGGGTCTCTGTACCGGGTCTCTGTACCGGGTCTCTGTACCGTCTCTGTACCGGGTCTCTGTACCGGGTCTCTGTACCGTCTCTGTACCGGGTCTCTGTACCGGGTCTCTGTACCGTCTCTGTACCGGGTCTCTGTACCGTCTCTGTACCGGGTCTATGTACCGGGTCCCTGTACCGTCTCTGTACCGGGTCTCTGTACCGGGTCTCTGTACCGTCTGATTAAAGGGAAATAAACGGACAAAAACGGAAGTTTGAGCAGGAAGTGCATATAAGAACTACATGTGCAGATCGAGCGGAGATATAAGACATACTGTATGGGTGTCAAGATCAAGTCGAGATATAAGACATACTATGGGTGTCCTGTAGGATTCTAGTTAAGCATGTTCAATGATGGATTTATGTTTAGCAGTTGTCAAATACTATTTCTATTGCACACAACTGTACAGACTTGAACAGGATTAAACCAGTCAAAGACAATTGTACAGACTTGAACAGGATTAAACCATTCAAAGACAACTGTACAGACTTGAACATGATTAAACCAGTCAAAGACAACTGTACAGACTTGAACAGGATTAAACCAGTCAACGGAGTACCAAGACTCCATGATGAAAAAATTTATGATAAAATAAATTTGATCTTTCAGGTGCATTTATTTAAAAGATCTTTTTCAAATCTATTGCACAAAAACTTTTGTTCTAATTTGGAAATATAAAATGTGAACTGTTGATATATATAGACTGTAACATCAATTCATAAAAGCCACCGTGCATATAAAACAGAACATTGAATAAGTACAGCAAACTGTGGTCTACAGATGCTGACATGATATTTGTATAATAGTCCGTTATATTTGTGCAATTTATTCCTGTTACTCTCCTGACTCATTTATCTTATAACTTCAATATGCTACAGTCAGTTGTAAGTCTTAATTCAGCCTTAAAATGGGAAATATCATTCAAGCAATCAACAAAAGAAATAATCAAAAACAGAGAATGACAACACCGTCTATCTGCATTGCTACATATTAACCAAAAGTAGTTTACATGTGCAATATACTTATGTATTCGCAGTAATTTGTATTTTCTCTAACAACTCATGCCTTTTATAATTGTTACGATGCATGACCATGCTCAGATTCTGAAGCCTGACAATCTTGACATTGTAACGATGCATGACCATGCTCAGATTCTGAAGCCTGACAATCTTGACATTGTAACGATGCATGACCATGCTCAGATTCTGAAGCCTGACAATCTTGACATTGTTACAATGCATGACCATGCTCAGATTCTTAAGCCTGACAATCTTGACATTGTTACAATGAATGACCATGCTCCGATTCTGAAGCCTGACAATCTTGACATTGTTACGATGCATGACCATGCTCAGATTCTGAAACCTGACAATCTTGACATTGTTACGATGCATGACCATGCTCAGATTCTGAAGCCTGACAATCTTGACATTTCAAATGATTAGATCAGAATTCTAGCGACTGTACTGCGATAACATACATGACAACATGAACTCAACTGTACACTTCAGAACATCTGCATGTTACATATTAAATATTAGTTGTTCATCATAAATGACACCACATGGTCAATGCTGATCGTGATGGTGAAGACAGTAATGACTCAGTTGAGAGAAACAACAGACACGTTGCCCTAGTAACGAGCTGCGTGAATGTCAACACAAGGACGTTCTAAGACTGGGCTGAACCAGTAGCACTGTTTGGTAGAGAGGAGATACCGCCAGCGAGGACAGGCGTGGCCGACACGGCGACAGAAGAGCTTACACTGCCTCCTAGACGGGAAAGAAGAAAATAACGCATGTCAAGGTTTACCAGGTTTTTGTTTTATTTTTTACAATTACAAATTATGCTTACTGAAATTTTTAATTGCCTTCAAAGGTAAATACCATGAAGGAAGGGCTGGGTTCATGCCTGTTAAATCTGCAAGTGGTTAATGAGTGGTGAAGCACTTGGCAAGCATTGCTAATAAGAAGGCAATCAACTGATGAGGAGTTACGCATGGTTAGGGTGCTGTATAGCTCACCTGGCAAGTGTGGCAGGGTTAGCAAGAACAAGGAAGGTGCTCTGTGGCATTGATAAGTTTGCCAACAAAATATTCATAACAGTCAACAAAAGGCAGAAAGCAATTTTTGTGCAGATTTTTTGAAGTCTTAACTGTACAGCTAATTTTGGTTATAGTCTCTCCCCACCAGGTCTTACCACACATAAGACATTCACTTTGCCACAATTACTGATGCAGTTATGGTGCTATACAAATTACTTTCAATCTTAATTGGCTGTTTTAAAAGAAATAAGCAAAACCTTTAACCAGAGGTGTCATTTCAGAAATACTTGAGGGAAGAAAAATACAATATACTCTGAAAACTCATCCTTTCCAAACATATCTATAAACTTTAGTAATCCTAATAAATGTTATTAAATCTGGCATCGAAAGGAAGGATATCAACTGAACAGAGGAGACATCAGACCATTGGAAATCAGGTCAGTTTTTTTATTAGCAAAATTTAACTTATACATACAACATTAATGGGGGTAGTCCATTTAGGTAAACTGTTAAAATAATTTGAATAATGAATTAAGATCAAATTGCTTTGATAACTAATTCAAGTTTCAATGTGTTCACAAAAAGCAAGGTGCAAGTAGAGACCCACTTTGCAACAAAGAATCAAAGACATGATATAGCATAAATGTAGAAACTATTTTTAAAGTTTGTTTACACCAGAAGAAAATATAGGATGGCATACTTTACAGTATATATAAATTTTTTACCTTCAACAGGACCACTAAAAACTATTCCTGATCTTACTTTCCAGTGTTGCATGATGTTTTGCAAACAGAGTATATGACCCCGTAATACTACGAAATCTGATTCTAACAGAAGGCCATCCTATACTCTGTACAAGGCAGTTCCTGACATTACAGACCTCATACCGATGGCATGGTGCAAATCTGTGTTAATTCATGCATTAAAACATGTACAACAACATGGTTTTTCACTCGGTCATCAACATATTCAGCTGAAGGGAAAATAATGAAGGGAAATGGCCTATCAACATAATGACATGTTTTGACAAATTCACAAAGCTGTTTTGGCGATGTTTTCAGAAAATTTATTAATGGACAATCACAAACCACAATGGCTCAACCTTGCACACAGGTGAGCTAACAACAAAATGATATTCATTGATTGTGGGGTTCCTCAAATGTTCAGTTAAATGCTAACAACAAACTGATATTCATTGATTGTGGGGTTCCTCAAATGTGATATTCATTGATTGTGGGGTTCCTCAAATGTTCAGTTAAATGCCAGATGGCAACTCAATAACACACAGTCACAACGTGGCATCACACGTATGCTCACAAATAACAGTCATTAACACACGAAGGCATGTTTGGAGTTGCCGAACACACTTGCAGAGTGAAGATGCATACAGACATGAGATGGACGGTTACTGGAATGCGTTGCTCGTACCTCCGACTTGTCCTGAGGTTGGCACGGGCGGGGAGTTGTGCCCAGACATGGACGACATACGGCCATGTTCTTTCACTATCGGGTCTGAAATACAGACAGCATTCAATCATAACCAGATAGATCTGAAATCATTAGAAATATGAATATTTTGGGGTTTTTTAGCATCAGAATACATTTTTGATGACTTATTTACATATACATAATTTAAAACACAACACATAGTACACGATTTTTCTGACAGGCAAATATTATTTAAAACAGACATGTAAACAGACGTGTCCATAAACAGTTTACATGGTTGACACTATTTTTTTCACATTAAGAAAATGTTCAATCTAGTCATGTATGTATCTAGTCATGCATGTATCTAGTCATGCATGTATCTAGTCATGTATGTATCTAGTCATGTATGTATCTAGTCATGTATGTATCTAGTCATGTATGTATCTAGTCATGTATGTATGTAGTCATGTATGTATCTAGCCATGTATGTATCTAGTCATGCATGTATCTAGTCATGCATGTATCTAGTCATGTATGTATCTAGTCATGTATGTATGTAGTCATGTATGTATCTAGTCATGCATGTATCTAGTCATGTATGTATCTAGTCATGTATGTATCTAGTCATGTATGTATGTAGTCATGCATGTATCTAGTCATGCATGTATCTAGTCATGCATGTATCTAGTCATGTATGTATCTAGTCATGTATGTATCTAGTCATGTATGTATCTAGTCATGTATGTATCTAGTCATGTATGTATCTAGTCATGCATGTATCTAGTCATGCATGTATCTAGTCATGTATGTATCTAGTCATGCATGTATCTAGTCATGCATGTATCTAGTCATGTATGTATCTAGTCATGTATGTATCTAGTCATGGATGTATGTAGTCATGCATGTATCTAGTCATGCATGTATCTAGTCATGCATGTATCTAGTCATGTATGTATCTAGTCATGTATGTATCTAGTCATGTATGTATCTAGTCATGTATGTATCTAGTCATGTATGTATCTAGTCATGCATGTATCTAGTCATGTATGTATCTAGTCATGTATGTATCTAGTCATGCATGTATCTAGTCATGCATGTATCTAGTCATGTATGTATCTAGTCATGTATGTATCTAGTCATGTATGTATCTAGTCATGCATGTATCTAGTCATGTATGTATCTAGTCATGTATGTAATGTATCTAGTCATGCATGTATCTAGTCATGTATGTATCTAGTCATGCATGTATCTAGTCATGCATGTATCTAGTCATGCATGTATCTAGTCATGCATGTATCTAGTCATGCATGTATCTAGTCATGTATGTATCTAGCCATGCATGTATCTAGTCATGCATGTATCTAGTCATGCATGTATCTAGTCATGTATGTATCTAGTCATGTATGTATCTAGTCATGCATGTATCTAGTCATGCATGTATCTAGTCATGCATGTATCTAGTCATGCATGTATCTAGTCATGCATGTATCTAGTCATGTATGTATCTAGTCATGCATGTATCTAGTCATGCATGTATCTAGTCATGTATGTATCTAGTCATGCATGTATCTAGTCATGCATGTATCTAGTCATGCATGTATCTAGTCATGTATGTATCTAGTCATGTATGTATCTAGTCATGCATGTATCTAGTCATGCATGTATCTAGTCATGTATGTATCTAGTCATGTATGTATCTAGTCATGTATGTATCTAGTCATGTATGTATCTAGTCATGTATGTATCTAGTCATGTATGTATCTAGTCATGTATGTATCTAGTCATGTATGTATCTAGTCATGTATGTATCTAGTCATGTATGTATCTAGTCATGTATGTAGTCATGTATGTAGTCATGTATGTAGTCATGTATGTATCTAGTCATGCATGTATCTAGTCATGCATGTATCTAGTCATGTATGTATCTAGTCATGGATGTATCTAGTCATGCATGTATCTAGTCATGCATGTATCTAGTCATGAATGTATCTAGTCATGTATGTATCTAGTCATGTATGTATCTAGTCATGTATGTATCTAGTCATGCATGTATCTAGTCATGCATGTATCTAGTCATGTATGTATCTAGTCATGCATGTATCTAGTCATGCATGTATCTAGTCATGCATGTATCTAGTCATGCATGTATCTAGTCATGTATGTATCTAGTCATGTATGTATCTAATCATGTATGTATCTAGTCATGTATGTATCTAGTCATGTATGTATCTAGTCATGCATGTATCTAGTCATGCATGTATCTAGTCATGTATGTATCTAGTCATGTATGTATCTAGTCATGTATGTATCTAGTCATGCATGTATCTAGTCATGCATGTATCTAGTCATGCATGTATCTAGTCATGCATGTATCTAGTCATGCATGTATCTAGTCATGCATGTATCTAGTCATGCATGTATCTAGTCATGTATGTATATAGTCATGTATGTATCTAGTCATGTATGTATCTAGTCATGCATGTATCTAGTCATGTATGTATCTAGTCATGTATGTATCTAGTCATGCATGTATCTAGTCATGTATGTATCTAGTCATGCATGTAGCTAGTCATGCATGTATCTAGTCATGTATGTATCTAGTCATGTATGTATCTAGTCATGTATGTATCTAGTCATGTATGTATCTAGTCATGTATGTATCTAGTCATGAATGTATCTAGTCATGCATGTAGCTAGTCATGCATGTATCTAGTCATGTATGTATATAGTCATGTATGTATCTAGTCATGTATGTATCTAGTCATGCATGTATCTAGTCATGCATGTATCTAGTCATGTATGTATCTAGTCATGTATGTATCTAGTCATGCATGTATCTAGTCATGTATGTATCTAGTCATGTATGTATCTAGTCATGCATGTATCTAGTCATGCATGTATCTAGTCATGTATGTATCTAGTCATGGATGTATCTAGTCATGCATGTATCTAGTCATGTATGTATCTAGTCATGTATGTATTTCGTCATGTATGTATCTAGTCATGCATGTATCTAGTCATGTATGTATCTAGTCATGTATGTATCTAGTCATGGATGTATCTAGTCATGCATGTATCTAGTCATGTATGTATCTAGTCATGTATGTATTTCGTCATGTATGTATCTAGTCATGTCTGTAAAAGCATTACAATAAGTAGTATTGTTTCAATTGTTTATATTTTCTGTGCATATTTGGAGGTTTCTAAAGGACTATGTCTACGAAAAGGGCACAAGAGGGCAACACCACAATAGGCAACATGTCTGCCATCTAATTCTGAACTCCTTAGTGTCTCAAAAGGAATGCACCCTCAATCAAATGGACAGACAGTGTGACTAGTTGCAAAATGAACTAGAGCAATCACTTAATCACTTGTATCTGCTTAACATTTCTATATCAGATACAATAGTTTCGCGCTGAACCCTCGTAATGTGATTAACACCTCCACACACAACTCGGACACAGAGAAGGCAGTATGTAGCTGTGGTACTTGGACACAGGACATGGATTTGAGTGACAAAATGACCTACATAACGAGAGCACCGTCTGCGGATGCTACTGCTTGTATTACTGACATCCTAAGGGTTAGGGTTAGCTGCGGATGCTACTGCTTGTATGACTGACATCCTAACATCATGTGGCAACAAAAGAAGTCAGTAAGAAGTACATGTACAAAGCTGTTTGAATACATTCTAACAAACGTGTACCTAAACGAAACACTCAAGTTAACAAGAGCTGCAGACAGTGTGCTCAACTATTCTTGTACTTGTCAGAGTAACTGTTTTTTTTAGTGTTTAATCTAGACAGACAGAGGGGCATGGCGCTTGACTCGGAAAAGGGACATTTTGTGCGTGGTGACACTGTTAAAAAGGGCACTTTAGGTTTAAAATAGGTTTTTTTGAAGTATTACTGACGGATTCCTTTTATCTGTTTGATGATTTTTCAAGTCAAATTAGATCTACAATAATAAATATTTATTTTCCAATATTATAGCTTCTTCTTATTATTAAGTTATACTATTGCAAAGATCAGAAAAAAATATTTATTCATTTTCAATGGGCAATCAAACATAACAACTGTCTACTAAAACAATGGGCAAGTTAAAATCATGCTTATTCGCGTTAAAATACTTATACCCTGGTATTATTTTTATGTTTCATCTTTTTATTGTAGGAAATATTTTTATTTTCACCATTATGGTTTATGTTGTTGCTGTTGATGATGACGGTGCTACTAATGTTATTGCTGTTGATGATGACGGTGCTATTAATGTTGTTGCTGTTGATGATGACGGTGCTACTAATGTTGTTGATGTTGATGATGACGGTGCTACTAATGTTGTTGCTGTTGATGATGACGGTGCTACTAATGTTGCTGCTGTTGATGATGACGGTGCTACTAATGTTGTTGCTGTTGATGATGACGGTGCTACTAATGTTGTTGCTGTTGATGATGACGGTGCTACTAATGTTGTTGCTGCTGATGATGACTGTGCTACTAATATTGTTGCTGTTGATATTGACGGTGCTACTAATGTTGTTGCTGTTGATGATGACGGTGCTACTAATGTTGTTGGCTGTTGATGACGGTGCTACTAATGTTGTTGCTGTTGATGATGACGGTGCTACTTATGTTGTTGCTGTTGATGATGACGGTGCTACTAATGTTGTTGCTGTTGATGATGACGGTGCTACTAATGTTGTTGCTGTTGATGATGACGTGGTACTAATGTTGTTGGCTGTTGATGATGACGGTGCTACTAATGTTGTTGCTGTTGATGATGACGGTGCTACTAATGTTGTTGGCTGTTGATGATGACTGTGCTACTAATATTGTTGCTGTTGATGATGATGGTTCTACTTATGTTGTTGGCTGTTGATGATGACGGTGCTATTAATGTTGTTGGCTGTTGATGATGACGGTGCTACTTATGTTGTTGCTGTTGATGATGACTGTGCTACTAATATGATGAAAAGCTCAAGCCATGATTGAACATTTAGAAACAAACACGGACATTCGGATTGAAATGATTTATCCGAATATATTTGTCTGAAATTATAGCTAGTTTTGAAATTAGTTTTTTCTGGGATTTTTGTTTATGATTGTAAGAAATATATGTATTTTTTCTTAATTTATGATTTAAGACCACATTGAACTACGTTTATATGCATTCTGTCCTGAATTATCACGTTTATCATAAAAATTTACAAAACAAAAAAATGTTAGAAATTCCATATGAAACGAGGCTGTTAAAAGCGGACAATTTACGCTCATTTTAAAACAAAATCAGCATGTTTTTATCTGGACACAAACTCTTAACCTGACTGCCCCTACAGCTGATCTGATCAGTTGGTCACAGATTAATTAATATACCTAAACATGCCACCACAAAGGGCCCTCGTTAAGGGCAATACAGTTGATAGATAAAAGGGCGCGAGGCACTAATTGCCTTTGAAAAGGGCAGGGTAGCCGATCAATAAAGGGGTGCGGCGCCGTTCTGATTAGGTCTGGATAAAACACTACTTTTTTCTATAACAAACTGTTTGGATGGTAGGGAAAAATTAATCAAAGTTAATTTCATTCTCTAGTTTTCTTATTTTCAAAACAGTGACCTTGACCCCACTCACCACATTTGCACTCTTATGCAATGACTCACTATAAGGTATCTATAAATTGAGTTTCATTAAAAAAATAGTTCAATTTGTTCTCAAGTTATTGAGCAGAAACAGTTTTTTTCTATTTTTAGTTCAAAAAGGCCCATAATTTTGACAAATTTCCAACTAGAGTTATTAAAATTGTAATACGTTTGAAAGAAATCCCTCTAGCCATTCCTGAAAAACTAACGAAAAACTTCAACCTAGCCTGGACGCAGACGCCCCGGTGAGTAGACTAACTTAGCTCTACTTTTCGACAGTAGAGCTAAAAATGGGCCATAAATCAATCAAAATCCAAAACAGAGTTTTTGTGCCACACACTCATCTCATCATACTGAATAAGTAAATTCACACATTTTATTGAAAACTATTGAATCTATAGGCTTTATAGATTCAGTAGTTTTCAATAAAAGTGGGCCTAAACAAAAAATTTAAGCAAACAAATTTAAGCCAAAAAGATCCATACTACAATAAAAATGCAGGACAGAGTTATGGTTCTGGTTTTTAAGACCAGTGGACTTAAATGAAAAACTTAACAAGAATCTAAGCTGAACAAAGTTCTTGTCCTATAGACTCATCTCATCATGCTGAATAAGAATACTAAGTGTGAAGGCTGTAGGTCAAATAGATTTCAAGAAAGTCTAAACAAGAGCTGTCTCAGGACAGCGCGCTTGACTATTCAACCACTTTGTCAGAGTTATTGGCATTTAAGCTACAAAAAAGCGGCATAATTCTCCTAAAATGCTGGTCACAGTTATGCACCATGGCCAGTGACTTTATATAATGACCTTCAAGACATATTTGAAGTTTTAATTGAATATCTGTAGCAGATATAGGGATATGAAGTTGTTGCACGCAAACTTTAACCTGAAATTTCTAAGTATGAAAAGGAGCATAATTTGCTAAATTGCAGGTCAGAGTTATGGGCCTTGATCAGTGACCTTACATAATGACCCTGAAGACATGTGTGAAATTTCAATTGAATATCTTAGTAGTTATAGAAATATGGAGTTTTTGCACGCAAACTGTAACCTGAATTTCTAATTACAAAAAAGGGCATACATCTGCTAAATTGCTGGTCAGAGTTATGGGCCTTGGTCAGTGCCCTTATATAATTACCCCGAAGACATGCGTGAAGTTTCAATGGAATCGTTGCACGCAAACCTTAACCAGAGAATTACGCAGACGAACGGGCGAGTAGCATAGCTCTAATTATTCGGTGAATAGTCGAGCTAAAACAACATTCTGTGTTTGATAAACACATATGCCCCCATTTGGTGCTGGGTAGCCCATTTCTTAGTCCAAATTAGGTCAAGGTCAAAGTGAGGTTGGGTAATATGGGTGGATTGGGAATGGTCACAAGTAACAACTGCGTAAATATCCAAGTGTTGTAGTAAGCGGTGTTGGTGCAAGACGAAACGGTAAAATCCACGCAACCTCGTCACCCACGAAGGACGGACAGGACGACCACTATATGCCTCCCGCATCAAGATGCTGGGGGCACAAAAACAACATTTTATTATGGGGACAGGATGCGACCAGACAAAGTTATTCCTATAAAGCCCCCCCCCCGACACACCGTGTTAAGTGGAGTATACGATGCTAAGTTAGACACCTACAGAAGTACGGGTGTTCCATGGCCTCCCTAGCGGTGAGTCTCTCCTGGTGGTCGTAGCGTAGCAGCTTGTCCAGGTAGTCCAGAGCCTCGGGCGACACCAGGTGCTGGTTTTCACTGTGAACAAACCGCTCCCACCTCTTACGAGAATGCCTGGAATATACACTTCAAGGATTAGAGCTTAATTATTGGCTAGTATTATAGCTGGTTTTATTGTTTATGTGAAATATGGGATAGACCATCAATTATTATTTAATTACTATTAATTATGTATTTTAATTACCTACAACGTTCTTAATTGCAGCTGATACAATCTGAATATTTCAGCTCCATTACTGCATTTCATTAAATAACAGGAAATAAAGAAATGCATTAAAATCAGCACAAAAATAAAAGTAATGGTGACCTTTACCTTGACTCAACCAGATATAAGGTATCTACATATGAAGTTTCATTAAAATATCTCAATGCCTTCTCAAGCTATTGAGGGGAAACTGTTTGTCTATTTTTAGTAATGGTAACTGCGAAACTTGCTATAATTTCGGACCCCACCCACCCGATATGCAATTTCGAGCAAGGTATCTATGTATTAAGTTTCATTAAAATATCTCAATGCGTTCTCAAGATATTGAGCGGAAACCTTTTTTCTATTTTTATTAACAATGACCTTGACCCCAACCACCCCATATGCAATCCCACACAAGGTCTCGATATAAGGTATCTATGTATGAAGTTTAATTAAAATATCTGAATGCGTTCTCAAGTTACTGAGCGGAAACCGTTTTTCTATTTTTAGTAACAGCGACCTTGACCCCACCACCACATATGCAATTTCAAGCGAGGTCTCGCTATAAGGTACCTACGCATGACCTCAATCCGTTTTCGAGTTAGAGAGCGGAAACGAAAAGTGCAATGTCCGCTCGCCCGACGACATATGCCAATCTAATAACCAAAATTTCTTCTTTGAAAAATTAGGTTTGGTTAAAAACTTGAGCAGGGAGACGTTCACACTATGACATACAAGGTTTCAGGTTTGCAGTTTCTTATTTAGTTGTGAGTCTACTGACCTGCACACAGTTTGCACCAACACACTGTACAGATATGAAGTTCTCCAATAAACTTTCAATGTGCTGTTTAAATGTATGACCACAATATGGCCCCCTTTGTCCTCCTCTTGGAGTATATACGAGGCGTGTCGTGGGAAAACTGGGCTTAATGCAAGTGCATAAAGTGTCATCTCACATCAAGCCTGTGCAGTCCGCCAAGGCAAATCTGGGATGGCACTTTCTTGAAACAGAAAATACCATAAAAGCGGTCATCCCGGATCAGCCTGTGCTTTACGCATGTGCATTCAGCGCAGTTTTCCCACAATACGCGTCATATATTTATATCCCACAATACGCATCATATATTTATATCCCACAATACGCGTAATATATTTATATCCCACAATACGCGTCATATATTTATATCCCACAATACGCGTCATATATTTACTTTATTTATATTTATATTCCACCCTAAAGGCTGATCACTTTTTTTTTAGTTTTGCGAGGAATTCTTTGTATTGAGCAAGTTTTTAAAGTGAACTTTGAACAGTATATTCCAAATTAGGCGAGCTACACAGACAATCATTGTATGAGCTGTATGATGTGGTCATCTAAAGGAATCTGAAGACTGCAGTGTATGAGCTGTATGATGTAGGCATCTAAAGGAATCTGAAGACTGCAGTGTATGAGCTGTATGATGTGCGCATCTAAAGGAATCTGAAGACTGCAGTGTATGAGCTGTATGATGTGGTCATCTAAAGGAATCTGAAGACTGCAGTTTATGAGCTGTATGATGTGGGCATCTAAAGGAATCTGAAGACTGCAGCGTTCATTACCTTCCCAGTATATCATTAAACCTGGGGTCGAGGTCTATCTGGTATTTTTCAATGTACGCATACAGATCATCTGTGCCAAGAACCTTTGCTATTCGAACCAACTGAAAACAAATAATGCATGTTTAATAGCAAACAAAGACAATATGACAAAATCCGTTCAGGGCCGTTCCAGGAAAAAAGGTTAATGAGGGGGCAGAACGCCAATGTATTAAATTCAGTCGGTAGGGGTTGATAGAGGGGATAAAACGGATTATCAATGACTTCAAAATAAATAAAGTTGTGTTCGTGGTACCCCATTTTTGAACTGGCGTTCCGCCCCCTTTCCACCCCATCAGGTTTTTTCCGGGAACAACCCTCAGTAAAACAAGGCTTTGATAGTATTGCAAGCAATACAGGAGTCCCCTACCCAGCACTTCCGTTAATGGGCGTCAGGGCGTAAATTACGCCCGAAAATTGCAGTTGTACGTCCATTTTATAAACAGCAGGAGTCCTTTGTACGTCCAAATATTTGCATGTACGTTGTTAACAAATACACTGGATGCACAGAACCCGACAGGATATCGAGTCAGGTCATGCGTATTAATGTATTATGCGTCATACTTAACCCCGCCTGTATTGGCCAATATTGATTTTTATAACACCGTCTACGATTCAGCTGTAAGCGTCCCGCTATCCAATCAGCCGATTAATTCCAGCGTCGTTCCTTATATAGGTTTTTCACACGTTTGATTGACAGCGGCTGTTTGCCAAACTAATTGATGGGCGCCCTACAGAAGCGTCATCATCTTTCGTAATTGCCTCGTAAATGTGAGTTAATAAATGACTGTGTTCATTGCTCATTAGTGTGTTGCTGTACAATGGATATGCATTTTTGTATCATGGGTTCAGAATGTGATTGATTTGTATGATGTCAAATGATCACTGTTTGCATTTGGTATATAAACATACATGATCATTGTATGCATTTGGTATATAAACATAATGATCACTGTATGCATTTGGTATATAAACATAATGATCACTGTATGCATTTGGTATACAAACATACATGATCATTGTATTCATTTGGTATATAAACATACATGATCATTGTATGCATTTGGTATACAAACATACATGATCATTGTATTCATTTGGTATATAAACATAATGATCACTGTATGCATTTGGTATATAAACATAATGATCATTGTATGCATTTGGTATACAAACATACATGATCATTGTATTCATTTGGTATATAAACATACATGATCATTGTATGCATTTGGTATATAAACATAATGATCACTGTATGCATTTGGTATATAAACATAATGATCATTGTATGCATTTGGTATACAAACATACATGATCATTGTATTCATTTGGTATATAAACATACATGATCATTGTATGCATTTGGTATACAAACATACATGATCATTGTATTCATTTGGTATATAAACATAATGATCACTTATGCATTTGGTATACAAACATACATGATCATTGTATGCATTTGGTATATAAACATAATGATCATTGTATGCATTGGTATATAAACATAATGATCATTGTATGCATTTGGTATATAAACATACATGATTTTGTCTATGCATTTAATGGTTAATGTGCATTGACTTCAAATGGATAAAATTTGAAATATACATGAATGATTTTTTATTTAATGTAAGATTAAGTAGGCAAGATCACTATTTACATTTTATTGCGCTCATCTATTTTATTGACGTTGATGAATGGTAAATGTATTTGAAAAAGTTCGTTATTTAATATCATTGAGTCTCAGAAATGAAATAAATAAATAAAATATAAACATTTTCTTTACAGTTTTTCAATTATAATTAAAAAAACACAACCAACAGGACCGACGTCCACAGTGATCAACATACTGAGATAATGAATAAACGTGGGACTTCCAATTTTTATACTGGGACTTCCAAGATCAAAGGGTTGGAAGTCAGGACTTCCAGAAACAAAATCTCAGTGGAAGCCCTGCCCGTACCGGTGAAAACCCCTACTAATTAAAAATTGTAAAATACCGTCAAATCGCCATTTATCTGTAGATGTACAAAGTTTCATATTCAAATTCCATTTGTCAATGCAGTAGTAAGTTGTTGTTTTTTTCTAGTTTAGTAACATTGACCAGACATTCGAGTTACTTTTTGAGTTATTGCAGTACTAAACTGGCAGAGGGCAATTATATAGTACATTCTGTGTACGAAGTTTCATGATCATATGTTATGTTCTATTCGAATTATTACAGTATTAAGTTTATTTCTATTTTCAAGTAACATTCATGTGACCTTTGACCTCTGGTGAAAAATAAAGGGTTGTGTACAAAATCCTCACCTTGCTCTTTCTATGTATAAAAAGTTTCATCAATGACTCTTCAGTACTTTTTGAGTTATCGCAGGATCCAGGTTGTTGGGACGGGACAGACAGAGTGAGACCGACGGACGAACAGACAGACAGACACACACAGACGAAGGGCAAACCCATAGTCCAATCTTTGTGCCAAGTTTCATGAAGTTTCATGATCATATCTTATGCACTTTTCAAAATATTACAGTACTGTTTATTTCTATTTTTAGTAACAGTCACGTGACCTTCCGTGCATAATTCTCACATTGCTGTTGTTATATGTATACAAAGTTTCAACAAAGTATCTTCAGTACTTTCAGAGTTATCACAGGATCCAGGTTTTGGGGTTGGACGGACAGACAGACATATGGACGAACAGACAGAACGACACACAGACAGATGGCAAACCTATAGTTCAATCTCTGTACCAAGTTTCATGGTCATATCTTATGTCCATTTCGAATTATTACAGTATTTAGTTTATTTCTATTTTTAGTAACAGTCCCGTGACCTTTGACCTCTGGTGAAAAAAAGGTCGTGCATAATCCTCACCTTGCCACATTGCCGTTTATATGTATACCCAGTTTCATCGAAATAAGTTCAGTACTTTTTGAGTTATTGCAGGAACCAGGTTTTGGGGACAGACAGACAAACATATGAACAAACAGACAGACAGACACACAGACGGATGGCAAACCTATAGTTCAATCTTTGTACCAAGTTTCATGGTCATATCTTATGTACTTGTCGAATTATAACAGTATTTAGTTTATTTCTATTTTTAGTAACAGTCACATGACCTTTGACCTCTGGACAAAAATAAAAGGTCCTGCATAATCCTCACATTGCCATTTATATGTATACCAAGTTTCATCGAAGTATCTTCAGTACTTTTTAAGTTATCGCAGGAACAATATCTCATTGGGCCTCGGTGAATATGACATTCTACCAGTGAATATCAGATCATATTCACTGGCTCCCTGGTCAATAATTGTATAATATTTTTCCCCTATATTTACTTTAAAATTCCCTTCAGAATATAAGCTTTATTTGAAAAAGAAACTTGGCCAAATTCGGACGAAAACTGACCAAGATAGAGGAATTTTCATAATACAAATCAAGTTTGTGCATAATCAAAGTTTTTATTTGTGGCAAAGCAATTGATCAATGTTTGATAACAAAGTAGCATATAAAAATGTAATATTGCTTTTCTACAACAACAATTCCCATTCTGCCGCCAATTCCCCATAGGGCCCCGCCACCTTTCCCACAAAGGCAATAAAACACACTGTATTTCACCAGTGACTGAACTGAACATTGGCCCAAAGAGTATCGTGTGTAATTTCTTTGCAAGTTATTAAAATGAAGGCATGTTTGTAGCGGTGTTGCGATATCCCTGCTGACTCCTTTCTAAACTGAAGACCGTAACAGCTGTAAGACTGATAGTCACTTACCTGATCATAGTTGTCATGCCCATGAAAGAACGGCTCCTTTCTGAAGATCATGCTGGCAAACATGCAACCTAAACTCCACATGTCTAGCGAATAGTCGTACATCTGAAAGAGACCAGATCCATAAATTGAAATACGGGTGTGTGCATAATTGACTATTTGGTTGACAAAGTGTTCTGCCAAAGGCTCGTAAAAACGTGTTCTCCGTAAACAGTCTTTGTGAGAGACTGACCAGAGTAGGCATGGTTATACCAGTCTTTGCCAGAGACTGACCTGAGTAGGCATGGTTATAAATGAGTGATCAGAGACTGACCTGAGTAGGCATGGTTATAAATGAGTAATCAGTCAATTACCAGAGACTGACCTGAGTAGGCATGGTTATAAATGAGTGATCAGTCAATTACCAGAGACTGACCTGAGTAGGCATGGTTATAAATGAGTGATCAGTCAATTACCAGACTGACCCGAGTAGGCATGGTTATAAATGAGTGATCAGTCAATTACCAGACTGACCTGAGTAGGCATGGTTATAAATGAGTGATCAGTCAATTACCAGACTGACCTGAGTAGGCATGGTTATAAATGAGTGATCACAGACTGACCTGAGTAGGCATGGTTATAAACGAGTGATCAGTCAATTACCAGACTGACATGAGTAGGCATGGTTATAAATGAGTGATCAGAGACTGACCTGCATAGGCATGGTTATAAATGAGTGATCAGAGACTGACCTGAGTAGGCATGGTTATAAATGAGTGATCAGAGACTGACCTGAGTAGGCATGGTTATAAATGAGTGATCAGAGACTGACCTGAGTAGGCATGGTTATAAATGAGTGATCAGAGACTGACCTGAGTAGGCATGGTTATAAATGAGTGATCAGAGACTGACCTGAGAAGGCATGGTTATAAATGAGTCATCAACAATCAGTATTCAATAATTCCACAACAAAGCACGAGTGAAATGTGAATTCATGCACCGGGACTCTTGATCCATGTACAATGAAGGAAATCAAGTATAGATTTATTCAGCAATCACTTATTAGCAGAGCCTAATGTTTTGGAAAATCACAGAAATTGTACACACAGTACATTACATGTGCTTAAATATGCAGTAGCACAATTCTAGCAAACCAAAACATAATATAGCGCAGTCAAACCACATATTTACACATTTAAATGTATCTCGTATAATTACATTTTCACGAAACATTAGTCTTTTGTCAATATTCTATTTTTATGTGTCGTTAATATAGAATATTTTCACTATGTTATCACTAAACATGACATCAAATTGATATGTTTATTTTCGTACTATTTGTTTATTTGACCATAAACTATAATAGAGAAATATTATTTATCACATGTTATACTTTGTTTTCTGTGTAAAACAACAATTACTAATATTTTTATCTTACACATATGCAAGATAACATTGTGAGCGTTTTCATTGGCTACATATTCTTTGACTGGCCAAACGTATGATGTTATTTTGGTGAAAATACGTCGTCAACATGAAATGACGTCACATCAGTACACAACTTTAAGGATTCACAACATGTATATGTAAAATTAAAATATTTGTTTCGTTTAAGAGCACGTTATAAAAAAGATCTGACACTCGTAATTTCGTACCATATTTAATTAAACACGTCCAGGAAATTTGTTAGTAAGCTCGCCACAGGCTCGTTTACTAACAAAGCTCATGAATTGTTTGATTAAATATGGTATGAAATTACATCTTGTGTCAGATCCCATATTTCTAAAGTATTCATGGACAGGGGTTCCGCTGGCTCAAAAAATGTTGTCGCCACTAAAATTCGCCACTTTAAAAAGTTTGAGACAATTTTATTTGTCAGTCATATATTGACATGCTTCAGAATCTAACAGTAACTGTCACTATTAAATAGCATTAATAACATATAATGATAATTAAAACTTAGCAGTATAATCGTTACTTGTAGGAAATTAAGATTTTACAACACTTCATTTGAACAGATTTAGTAACGATCGTTTATTAGGGTCGCGAAAATATATGACAATATCAGAGTAACACTTTACTTGCAGATTGGTAAATCCTCCTTCTAATTAAGATCTTCATTTGTTGATATAGCAAATGTATGTCCATAATTCATGTTAAAATTGATCATGGCTGTGGACAAACAGTTAGTTCATTTTCAGAAATAAATCCAGACACAGAACTGTTTTTCTGTTTTAGGCTATACATGTATTTAGGTCAACCTCGTTTTGGAATGAATGTTTACCACATGTCCGATTTAGCTCGTTTTTGCTACCTGTGTTGTTATTTTGAGCTGAAATTTCCCCCAATTGCAGATAAAATCATTACACATTAATAAATAGTCAGAAGATTAAAAATTTGAATTTCAACTGAGTGTGACTGTGCCTAACCAAGCGGAAAACTGATGCTGTGACGTCAGACACAGGCTTTCACACCATGACACGGTCGTCCGCAACAACAGGCTAATTAATGATCTGATAACAATACCCTAAGGCCATGTGTGGAGGCTCTGTGGTAACTTACTCTGCCCCAGTTTTGTTACAATTGAGATTTCACATACCGGATTTAGCACTGTCTAAAATTATGCTGTCACCAATAAAATTCGCCACTTTGAAAAAACTGTCGCCACTTTCGCAATTTTGTCGCATGTAGCGTCAGTGGCGATCGACAGCGAAACCCCTGCATGACAATGTTCCATTCATTACAGCAGCAACCTACGTTTAGCACGGGACAAAAACAAGACAAGTTGACAGCCAAACATTGAACAAATTGATGACAAAGCAATAAACATTTTCAGATAAGAAATCAATATGACTGACCAAACTAAAATGATGAATTAATATGAACTTGATGTTTTTTCTAATTATCCAAAGCAGTAGTTTGTTTTCTTCTGCCTCAAGAATATCTAATTGACAAACATAACAAATTAATAATGCAAAACAAATTATGTTCATGTCCTTTTGAAAATATGTACACAGCCATAACAGTGTACACATGACCTGTTTGTTAGTGGTGACTCACCTGATAATCTAGAAGCAGTTCTGGACCTTTGAAGTACCTGGAGGCTACACGGACATTGTACTCCATGGCTGGATGGTAGAACTCGGCCAGGCCCCAGTCTATCAACCTTAACTGAAACACACCAAGACACTGTGCACACACTCATGAGACACTGTGCACACACTCATGAGACACTGTGAACACACTCATGAGACACTGTGCACACACACACCCAGACACTGTGCACACACTCATGAGACACTGTGAACACACTCATGAGACACTGTGCACACACTCATGAGACACTGTGCACACACTCATGAGACACTGTGCACACACACACCCAGACACTGTGAACACACTAATGAGACACTGTGCACACACACACCCAGACACTGTGCACACACTCATGAGACACTGTGCACACACTCATGAGACACTGTGCACACACCCAGACACTGTGAACACACTCATGAGACACTGTGCACACACACACACAGACACTGTGCACACACTCATGAGACACTGTGAACACACTCATGAGACACTGTGCACACACTCATGAGACACTGTGCACACACACACCCAGACACTGTGAACACACTCATGAGACACTGTGCACACACTCATGTGACACTGTGCACACACTCATGAGACACTGTGCACACACACTCATGAGCCACTGTGCACACACTCATGAGACACTGTGAACACACTCATGAGACACTGACCACACACTCATGAGACACTGTCCACACACTCATGAGACACTGTACACACACATGCCCAGACACTGTCCACACACTCATGAGACACTGTCCACACACTCATGAGACACTGTGCACACACATGCCCAGACACTGTCCACACACTCATGAGACACTGTCCACATACTCATGAGACACTGTGCACACACATGCCCAGACACTGTCCACACACTCATGAGACACTGTCCACACACTCATGAGACTGTGCACACACATGCCCAGACACTGTCCACACACTCATGAGACACTGTCCACACACTCATGAGACACTGTCCACACACTCATGAGACACTGTCCACACACTCATGAGCCACTGTCCACACACTCATGAGACACTGTGCACACACATGCCCAGACACTGTCCACACACTCATGAGACACTGTGCACACACATGCCCAGACACTGCACACACTCATGAGACTGTGCACACACATGCCCAGACACTGTCCACACACTCATGAGACTGTGCACACACATGCCCAGACACTGTCCACACACTCATGAGACTGTGCACACACATGCCCAGACACTGTCCACACACTCATGAGACTGTGCACACACATGCCCAGACACTGTCCACACACTCATGAGACACTGTCCACACACTCATGAGACACTGTCCACACACTCATGAGACACTGTCCACACACTCATGAGCCACTGTCCACACACTCATGAGACACTGTGCACACACATGCCCAGACACTGCACACACCCAGACACTGTCCACACACTCATGAGACACTGTGCACACACATGCCCAGACACTGCACACACCCAGACACTGTCCACACACTCATGAGACACTGTGCACACACATGCCCAGACACTGCACACACCCAGACACTGTCCACACACTCATGAGACACTGTGCACACACATGCCCAGACACTGCACACACCCAGACACTGTCCACACACTCATGAGACACTGTGCACACACATGCCCAGACACTGCACACACCCAGACACTGTCCACACACTCATGAGACACTGTGCACACACATGCCCAGACACTGCACACACCCAGACACTGTCCACACACTCATGAGACACTGTGCACACACATGCCCAGACACTGCACACACCCAGACACTGTCCACACACTCATGAGACACTGTGCACACACATGCCCAGACACTGCACACACTCATGTTAACGATACTTGATGCAATACAGAAGTCTGCACGTGGCTTTGGTTACGGATCACCACCACACCACTTTACGACGAGCGGCATGTTCTACATTAAAACCGCCCTTCATTTTGTTTTCTAATTAATGTAAATCAATTTCAATTTGCTCATTAAATTGTGTTAGCATTATACAACTATATTTTCTTTCAAATAAGTGAACATTAACATAAAGGAGCTTTGCCATTGGTCGTTTTGGCAGTTGATGTTTTACAGTCAACAAACCGCATGGTTTTATGTTGATGTGCAAAGGTTTGTATTTTATGCTAGCAAGATGAAAATAAATATTTCAGTTGTCTGCTGTGAACATTTTTGGTTCGGAAAAATGCAGCTTCAATCTGAATCATCATTTCTGCAAATCTTTGCAAAACCTGATGTGGACATGCTGTAGATTACAGTAATGTAGTGTACAGTTGACATGCTGTAGATTACAGTAATGTAGTGTACAGTTGACATGCTGTAGATTACAGTAATGTAGTGTACAGTTGACATGCTGTAGATTACAGTAATGTAGTGTACAGTTGACATGCTGTAGATTACAGTAATGTAGTGTACAGTTGACATGCTGTAGATTACAGTAATGTAGTGTACAGTTGACATGCTGTAGATTACAGTAATGTAGTGTACAGTTGACATGCTGTAGATTACAGTAATGTAGTGTACAGTTGACATGCTGTAGATTACAGTAATGTAGTGTACAGTTGACATGCTGTAGATTACAGTAATGTAGTGTACAGTTGACATGCTGTAGATTACAGTAATGTAGTGTACAGTTGACATGCTGTAGATTACAGTAATGTAGTGTACAGTTGACATGCTGTAGATTACAGTAATGTAGTGTACAGTTGACATGCTGTAGATTACAGTAATGTAGTGTACAGTTGACATGCTTTAGATTACAGTAATGCAGTGTACAGTACTTTCGTAGATGCGCTTCAGACAAGTGGGATTTTTAAACTTGAGTATGAACTAAACGTATATTCGCATATTCCTGAGATGCGTTCATTGGGCCACAAAAGATGAAGAGTGCCCAGATTCATTTGAATCTTCACTTCGTTATTGGCCCCAATGACTGATGAAATGTTCCCCTATTTGAGACACATACCTTTCTGTTTTCATGGTCTATCATCACATTGTGTGGCTTGACGTCCCTATGCATGATGCCCATACTATGACAATAGTCTAGAGCCTGAAATACACGAGTCATGGGATAATACCAGTAAAAGATAACCTGATCATTTTACTCTGGGTCGATTGAAAATATAACAATTGATAATTTCACTCTTGGTTATAAGGAACTGCTATTCTCTTTGTTTTGTTATTGTATTTTTTGAAAGTATTTTAATAAACTACCGTAAATTCTCGCGTATAAGCCGCACTTTTTTTCATCCGAAAATTATATCATTTTTTCGGTGCGTCTTATACGCGGACATAAGCAAAAACTCCTAGCGTTTCTATTATAAATATCATTCGTAGTATTTTGGCTGCCATATTCGATAGATGCTCGATCGACGTCACTAAGACGCTTATACATGGATAAGCAAATATTCGTACCCGATACGTTTCGTGATGTTTTATATTGGGATTGTTTAAAAATATAATATATAGTTCAAATTTTGCGTGTCTTAAATTTTATTTCTTAATTTTACGCAATTAAAATATATGTGCAATAATACAGAATGCATAACAAATAAGAACCAGGGTCAAACGAATCGTAGAGTAAACACCGCTTGACAAACTACTTCACACCTTTTGTATTACTCCGCAAACAATAACCACGGTGTCATTGATGATACTTGCAGAACTCTCTGTGTTTGTCAAACAAACAATCAGCGCTTATGGTGTAATTAAAGGCGTTGACAATGAGACTTTTCAACACCTCAATACAGCGAAAATACATTTAGTGTAATGTATCCACGTCTGTAGATAGCGAATTTCACGACAAAAATATTTTCGGTGTTGATAAACAATGGATGCAAAATTAAAAATTTTGATGTGTTACGAAGCATTTAGAAGCTTTTTAATCGCAGAATTTTTTTTCCCACAAACTACAACCTGAATTTTTAGGTGCGTCTTATACGTGGGGGCGTCCTATACGCGAGAATTTACGGTATTCGGCAGTGTTAACACAGACTTTTGTAAACAACAGAAAACACGAAATAAAATTCAATAATAACATGATTAAGCGACAACGCATAAAGTATGGTACTATTTTCCCACCAAAACAATGAGTGACAATTTTTAAATCATTCAGTGTCCGACAAATCCATAGCCCGGAGCTACCGAAAATTTCAGTCAGGCTACCTAAAATTCCCAGCACACGCCTGTCGGACTATTTAAAATTTATAGCGTCTGTAGCCCGGTATATTGATAAAACAATCTGGCAATTAATTACCCTGAGAGTGCGACTGTACACTGTGTATTGTTTATAATCCGATCAATTATCTAATCAGCGATTGTTATTAGTCGTTTACGGTAATATCGCTTTCGATTGTCAACAGCAGTGCTTATCATGACCATCCAATCAGAAGCATTCAGTGTCGTGTGCTATTAATGTTATTAAAGACAATTGGTTAGTTAATACACCTGCTATGACGTCATTCCACTTTTCAGAATTCCACGGTAAAGACATGTTTGCGACAACGTTTTCGATGTCGTAAATTAACTTAGGACGCCGAAAATAAACAACAACTAGAACTTTGTCACAGGGGTGACAACGGGCCCAGAATTACAGCATGTCTGAAGGTGGAGGCCATCGAATAAAAAAATGGGCCTTTTTTAATAAAAAATTTCAATCCATATCTTTACACACAACTACACGTTACCCTCAACTAGTTCATGTCAGCAATTCCATATTTCATGTCAGCAATTCCATCTATGTCAAAGATTACATAAAGCTTCGGGGAATATATATTAGTACATGCATGTTTACATTGATAACCAAAGTGTAGAATATCTGAGAAACACAATAACAAATGCATTATATACATAACTTCCGAATGTGGTAGACAAATTTACATCCCCATCTTTACGCACAACCACACATTGCCGTCAACAATGAAGACAAGTTTCAAGAAAGTCTGTTGGAAACTGTAGGAGGAGTTGCATTCACAAGGAATTTTCCGTTTATATATTCATTACAATAGCTTGATCTGTTATTGAGTAATTGAGAAGAAACAGTTTTTCTATTTTTAGTAATGGTTACCTTGACCTTGATCCCACCCACCCCCTATGCAATCCCAAGCGATGTCTTTGATAAAAGGTATCTATATATTAAGTTGAATTACAATAGCTCAATTCGTTCTCGAGTAATCCATTTTTATTTTTTTTTAACGGTGACCTTGACAGTGACCCCATCCACCCCCTATGTAATCCCAAGCCAGGTCTCGAAATAAAGTATCTATGGATGAAGTTTCATTAAAATATTTCAATTTGTTCTCAATTTAAAGAGCTGAAACCAAAAGCTGACTCCATCTGAAAATGAAAAATTAACAAAGGGCAATAACTCCAGATTTATGAAGTATAGAGTAACGGTTCTTGTGCACTGCACTTCTCCTCAATGAGATCTATCCACCTGTGAAGTTTTAAGTTAATACCTCTTATAGTCTTAGAGTTATGCTCCAGGCAAACACGAAGTATAAAATATTAACAAAGGGCAATAACTCCAGAACCATGAAGTGCAGAGTAATGGTTCTTGTGCACTGCACTTCTCCTTAATGAGATATATCCACCGATAAAGTTTCAAATCAATAGCTGAAACGATGCTGAAGTTATGAAAGAAAAACATGAAAAATGTGGACGGACGGAGGGACAGACAGACAGACGGACGGACAGACAGGATTACTTTAGGGCACCCGCAAATTTTTTACACGCAAAAATTAAAATCTATTAAAGTGGTGTGAAAGCGATCACGATCGACATAATTACTTCACATACAACACTGATGTGTTTGCTTTAAAAGTGATGTGGTTGCGTGTATAATGCCTCAGTCACACATACTGATGTGTTTGCTTTAAAAGTGATGTGGTTGCGTGTATAATGCCTCAGTCACACATACTGATGTGTTTGCTTTAAAAGTGATGTGGTTGCGTGTATAATGCCTCAGTCACACACACTGATGTGTTTGCTTTAAAAGTGATGTGGTTGCGTGTATAATGCCTCAGTCACACATACTGATGTGTTTGCTTTAAAAGTGATGTGGTTGCGTGTATAATGCCTCAGTCACACACACTGATGTGTTTGCTTTAAAAGTGATGTGGTTGCGTGTATAATGCCTCAGTCACACACACTGATGTGTTTGCTTTAAAAGTGATGTGGTTGCGTGTATAATGCCTCAGTCACACATACTGATGTGTTTGCTTTAAAAGTGATGTGGTTGCGTGTATAATGCCTCAGTCACACACACTGATGTGTTTGCTTTAAAAGTGATGTGGTTGCGTGTATAATGCCTCAGTCACACACACTGATGTGTTTGCTTTAAAAGTGATGTGGTTGCGTGTATAATGCCTCAGTCACACACACTGATGTGTTTGCTTTAAAAGTGATGTGGTTGCGTGTATAATGCCTCAGTCACACACACTGATGTGTTTGCTTTAAAAGTGAAGTGGTTGCGTGTATAATGCCTCAGTCACACACACTGATGTGTTTGCTTTAAAAGTGATGTGGTTGCGTGTATAATGCCTCAGTCACACACACTGATGTGTTTGCTTTAAAAGTGATGTGGTTGCGTGTATAATGCCTCAGTCACACATACAACACTGATGTGTTTGCTTTAAAAGTGATGTGGTTGCGTGTATAATGCCTCAGTCACACATACTGATGTGTTTGCTTTAAAAGTGATGTGGTTGCGTGTATAATGCCTCAGTCACACATACTGATGTGTTTGCTTTAAAAGTGATGTGGTTGCGTGTATAATGCCTCAGTCACACACACTGATGTGTTTGCTTTAAAAGTGATGTGGTTGCGTGTATAATGCCTCAGTCACACACACTGATGTGTTTGCTTTAAAAGTGATGTGGTTGCGTGTATAATGCCTCAGTCACACACACTGATGTGTTTGCTTTAAAAGTGATGTGGTTGCGTGTATAATGCCTCAGTCACACACACTGATGTGTTTGCTTTAAAAGTGATGTGGTTGCGTGTATAATGCCTCAGTCACACACACTGATGTGTTTGCTTTAAAAGTGATGTGGTTGCGTGTATAATGCCTCAGTCACACACACTGATGTGTTTGCTTTAAAAGTGATGTGGTTGCGTGTATAATGCCTCAGTCACACACACTGATGTGTTTGCTTTAAAAGTGATGTGGTTGCGTGTATAATGCCTCAGTCACACACACTGATGTGTTTGCTTTAAAAGTGATGTGGTTGCGTGTATAATGCCTCAGTCACACACACTGATGTGTTTGCTTTAAAAGTGATGTGGTTGCGTGTATAATGCCTCAGTCACACACACTGATGTGTTTGCTTTAAAAGTGATGTGGTTGCGTGTATAATGCCTCAGTCACACATACTGATGTGTTTGCTTTAAAAGTGATGTGGTTGCGTGTATAATGCCTCAGTCACACATACTGATGTGTTTGCTTTAAAAGTGATGTGGTTGCGTGTATAATGCCTCAGTCACACACACTGATGTGTTTGCTTTAAAAGTGATGTGGTTGCGTGTATAATGCCTCAGTCACACACACTGATGTGTTTGCTTTAAAAGTGATGTGGTTGCGTGTATAATGCCTCAGTCACACACACTGATGTGTTTGCTTTAAAAGTGATGTGGTTGCGTGTATAATGCCTCAGTCACACATACTGATGTGTTTGCTTTAAAAGTGATGTGGTTGCGTGTATAATGCCTCAGTCACACATACTGATGTGTTTGCTTTAAAAGTGATGTGGTTGCGTGTATAATGCCTCAGTCACACACACTGATGTGTTTGCTTTAAAAGTGATGTGGTTGCGTGTATAATGCCTCAGTCACACACACTGATGTGTTTGCTTTAAAAGTGATGTGGTTGCGTGTATAATGCCTCAGTCACACATACTGATGTGTTTGCTTTAAAAGTGATGTGGTTGCGTGTATAATGCCTCAGTCACACACACTGATGTGTTTGCTTTAAAAGTGATGTGGTTGCGTGTATAATGCCTCAGTCACACACACTGATGTGTTTGCTTTAAAAGTGATGTGGTTGCGTGTATAATGCCTCAGTCACACATACTGATGTGTTTGCTTTAAAAGTGATGTGGTTGCGTGTATAATGCCTCAGTCACACATACTGATGTGTTTGCTTTAAAAGTGATGTGGTTGCGTGTATAATGCCTCAGTCACACATACTGATGTGTTTGCTTTAAAAGTGATGTGGTTGCGTGTATAATGCCTCAGTCACACATACTGATGTGTTTGCTTTAAAAGTGATGTGGTTGCGTGTATAATGCCTCAGTCACACACACTGATGTGTTTGCTTTAAAAGTGATGTGGTTGCGTGTATAATGTCTCAGTCACACATGTGGTTGCGTGTATAATGCCTCAGTCACACATTCCTGATGTTTACTGCCGTTCTTGAACCGACAGCGTCCCAAATCAAATATGTCAAAAGTCTGGACAATATTCTGATATTCAGGGCACGAAATTCAATTTTTGATCATACGATTGAATATGTCCCGACAGCGTCCAGAAAGCGTTTAGACAGAGTCCAGAAAGCGTTTAGACAGTCCCGACAGCGTCGCGATTCTTCCGAATGCGATACGACAGTTTCCCGACAGTCTCCCGACATTCCGGACTGTTTGATTATTTGTATCGTTGCGCTTTCGCGACGCTGTCGGAAGCCATAATTGGGAATTTGTGACTACCGCAATAATCCAGATGTGATATTTCTATATAATTTATAATGCATTATCAATCCCGTTGCACAGGACATTGTCTCGACACCGTCCCAATTTTTAACCGATACAGCTGAATCTATCCTGGCTGAGTCCCGACTATACAAATTTGGCTGAGTCTCCCGAATGATAAGGGAAACCCTTAACTTTCAGGAGTGCTAGGCCTATCACGCCGAACATGTCCCGATAATTCCTAATTCTTAGGACAGCGTTCCGACACCTCCAGACAGTGTCCCCATTCCCGACATTTTTATCATTTGTATCGTAGCGCTGTCGGGACGCTATTGGGAGCCATAATCGGGAATGTGTGACTGAGGCTTAAGTGACTGGATTTATAAGTGTAATAAATTTGACAGTGATTTACATTTTGTGAACTTAAATAGAAACGTGTCTTGTTAAAAGTGTAAATACTCAAGAATAAATTTGTAAATAGCTTAAAAGTACAACAAGAGAGCCTTGAGGGCCCTAGGATGCTCACCAGAGACCTTGTGACCCAATTGGAATTTGCATCCTCGAGGCATGGCTCATTTTTATCCCAAGGCATTATATGAACAATCTTGAACAAACCACTGGGCCTTGCGGTTTCAGGTAAAGATTTTAAAAGTAACTTTGCTATTTAAGTCTATATAAAGCATGTGACCCCTAGGGGTGCCACCAGATTTTACCCCAGGGACATAATTTGAACAATCTTTGGAGAGGACCATTATGCAATGTCACGAACCAAATATAGGAAAGCTGTGGGCCTTGCCGTTTCAGAGTAGAAGATTTTTAAAGTCATTTCGCTATTTAAGTCTATATAAAACATGTGACCCCCGGGGCGTGACCAGATTTGACCCCAGAGGCATAATTTGAACAATATTTGTAGAGGACCACTATACGGATGTTACATGCCAAATATGAAACCTCTAAGCCTTGCGGTTTCCGAGGAGAAGTCATTTTGCTATTTAAGTCTATATAAACCAAGTGACCCCTGGGGTGTGGTCAGTGTTGACCCATGGGGCATAATTTTAAACAATCTTTGTAGAGGACCACTTAAGGATGTTAATACCAAATACGAAACCTCTGGGCCTTGCGGTGTCAGAGGAGATCATTTTTAAAGAAATTTTGCTATTAAAGTTGATATAAACCATGTGACCCCCGAGGAGTGACCACAGTTGACCCCATGGGCATAATTTGAACAATCTTTGTAGAGTACTACTATATGATATTACATACCAAATAAGAAACCTCTGGGCCTTGTGATTTCTGAGGAGATTTTTAAAGTCATTTTGCGATGTAAGTCTATATAAATCATGTGACCCCTGGGGCGTGGCCAGTTTTAACCTCAGGGGCATCATTTGAACAATATTTGCAGAGAACCACTATAGGATGTTACACAACAAATATGAAACCTCTGGGCCTTGCGGGGTTTCAGAGAAGATTTTTAAATAAATTTTGCTATTTAAGTTTATATAAACCATGTGACCCCTGGGGCGTGGCCAGTTTTGACCCAAGGGGCATAATTTGAACAATCTTTGTAGAGGACCACTATAGGATGTTACATACCAAATATGAAACCTCTGGGCCTTGTGGTTTCAGAGGGAAAGATTTTGAAAGTCATTTTGCTATATATTCTATATAAACCATATGACTACCGGGGCGTAGTCAGCTTTGACCCCAGGGTCATAATTTAAACAATCTTTGTAGATGACCACCATAGGATGTTACATACCAAATATGAAACCTCTGAGCCTTGTGGTTTCAGAGGAGAAGATATTAAGTCATTTTGCTATATATTCTATATAAACAATGTGACCCCCAGGGCGGAGCCCGTTTTGACCCCAAGGGTATAATTTGAACAAACTTTGTAAAGGACCACTAAAGAATGTTACATACCAGATATGAAACCTCGGGGCCTTGTGATTTCAGAGGAGAAGATTTTAAAAGTCATTTTGCTTTATGTTCTATATAAACCATGTGACCCCTAGGGAGTGGCCAGTTCTGACCCCATGGGCATAATTTGAACAATCTTTGTTGAGGACCACTATAGGATGTTACATACCAAATATGAAACCTCTGGGCCTTGTGGTTTCAGAGAAGAAGATTGTTAAAGTCATTTTGCTATATATTCTATATAAACCATGTGACCCCCAGGGCGTGGCCCGTTTTGACCCTAGGGGCATAATTTGAACAATCTTTGTAGAGGACCACTATAGGATGTTACATACCAAATATGAAACCTCTGGGCCCTGCGATTTCAGAGATTTTTTAAGTTTACACTTTTTAAATCTATTTTTAGCTCTGGTGACCTACATATGCAGCGGACCGGAAAGATTTTAACAGCTTTGAAAGAGGTTCACCCAAGGATCATTCCTGTGAAATTTGGTGAAAATCTGCCAAGCGGTTTAGGAGATGTTGTTTGAATGAAAAGTTGACGACATACGCACACATGCATGACGGACAACGGGCGATCACAAAAGCTCAAAATGGACCGCTTTCTGGTTCGTTCTTCAGGACCTCAGGAACCAAGTGCAAAGAAGAGATCCCCTGATGAGCCTCAGTCTGGCACCTCCAAACTAGTATTCTTATCACATTTATTTATTTATATTTATTAATATTATCATTAATATTACTCATAATTCTATTATTCCCATCAACATACCTTTGTTGTTAGTATGACTGTATGTATCTATAGACTATCTGAATATAAATGGATTTGTTATTTGTGTGTACTGTCTAAATAAATATAAATATAATGCTACTTTGCTTCTCACTTAGCAGGTATGAGCCATAAAAATGTTAATCTGGTAGCGTCGTGGGCTCCCTGAAAATGTTGAAATTTGTCGGACACTGAATTATTTATGACTTCATTCATGACGTCAGAATACACAAACTTGTGTGACGTTTCAGAATATCTGGCGCAATTTTTTTTTATCATCCAAAAGCATGACGTAAACAAGCATGAAGTAAACAGAAAATTTGTTGATTTCTGTGTAAGATCGTGATTCATTTCATTCAGGGTCATGGAAAAATGATATTTTTATGTGGCTCTGCCACTCTAAAATATGTTTTATACGACCAATCATGTCTACCGGTCTTGGACGCTCAACTTTCTCATATTTGATAGTTCTCAAGGCTTTTGTTTATAGAATAAGTTTATCACTGTCATGACGTATTTTGAAGTTCAAGTCAATACCTCTTTAAGATATTGAGAAAAATTTGACCTAAAGCAAAAAAATCTAAGTTGAAAAAAGGGCAATAACTCCTCTTGTCTACAGAACAAGTTTATCACTGTGATCAAGTACTTTGAGTTACAAGTCAATATCTCTTATAGATATAGAGAAATTTGACCTAAACTGAAATTGAACAAATGGCAATTACTCAAGCAAAATTCTTTAAAGAGTTACCTTCTCTTGTCTGCAGAATGGTGTCAGCACTATAAACAAGTACCTTAAGTTTCAATTTGATGTCATTGATATTTATTGAGAAATTTTATATTTACCAAAACATTGTCACAATATGCTAAGTTGTAAGTCCAAACAAGGGCAGATAACTCTGGAAATCCAAATCACAGGGTTGCCTGCCTTGTTGTAATGGAGTACCCTTTTGATAGTGAACAAGTATTGGAAGTTTCAAATGGATATCTTTGATAGTTTCTGAGAAATGGCCTCGGACAAAAACTAAACCAAACAAGGATATCAGTAAAACTAACGGATGCTCCCCAATGTGCTTTGTCTAGCAATATAAATGCAATGAGAAGAGCAAAGATATGAAAATGACTAAAAATCAATAGAAATGTTCAAAGTCTCATAACTCTAAGAAAAATCATTGAAATGGAACATCCTACTAATATGCACACCCCCTCTTGGCAACGAAGCTCCCATTGAAATTTCATTGAAATCTGGACAGTAGTTGCTGAGAAATAGCCCGGACAAGAATTGTGCACTATTGCCCATATATGTCAGAAATATGCACACCTCCTCTTGGCAATGAAGCTTCCCATAAAAGTTTATTGAAATCAGGCCAGTAGTTGCTGAGAAATAGCCCGGACAATAATTTATGCAGTATATACTGTCAGAAATGTTCAAAGTCCCATCAATCTAAGAAACATCATTGAAGCTGAACGTCCTGATAGTATTCACACATCCCCTTGGTAATTAGGCTTCCATAAAGTTTCGTTGAATTCCGGTAAGTAGTTGCTGAGAAATAGCGCGGACAAGAAAGTCAAGAATTGTGCACTATATACTAATTTCAGAAATCTTCAAAGTCCCATAACTCTAAGAAAAAAAACCACTGAAGTGGAACGCCCTGGTAATATGCACACCTCCTCCTGGTAATGAAGCTTCCTATGAAGTTTCGTTGGATTCCGGCCAGTAGTTGCTGAGAAATACTCCGGACAAAGCGGTGACTATATGCACTAACGCAGACGACAATGGCTGGACATTTTTTCTTTGAAATGTTGAGCTAATAAAAATCGGTATTACACTGGAAACAATATACTCTATATCTGACATCAGGAATTTCCAGGAAGAGACCAAACAGAACCAATACAGTGTGTCATAAAATGCTGCTCTTTTTCATTTTTTTTTTACTATGATTTAATAATACATCTTCACCTGCTAAAATAAAGAATGTCGAAACCAAAGCTTCAATAAACAAGTAGAAACATACCTTCAGTAACTCATACAGGTAGAATCTTATATCATAATCTGTAAATGTCTGATACAGTTGCTGAAATGAAAAATAGATAACACTAATGATGTTTAAAGACCTTAAATAACCGGACAATCTCTCTCAATACATTAGTGAACGAGAATGGCTGACACCATTGACTGAACACTTTCCAAATTCGATTACGATCAAATTACGGTCTCGGAGTAGATTATTTTTTGTTGTTAATATTTTAAATCATGAAATAATGTACAAAAGTACAGCAATAACAATATATGCTGGTCACCAAAAGAAAGGAAAACAACCACAAGTACTGCCAGTGAATGTTGAATCACATATAAAAGCAGTGTGCTTTCAAAATATAAATCCCATAAATCACAGCCTACCTTGAAATCTGTATTGTTGATGTGCTCAAACACAAGTGCTGGTGTTCTAGACTGAAACACAAATAGAACGATACGATATAAATGTATCACAGTTGTAGTTCAGTGTCACAGTAATGGCAAGTCCCTCGCAGATCAGTAATCTAGTGCATGTCCTCGTAACGAGTGGGCCATGATGGCCTACAGCGCTCACCTGAGAACGGGTACAGATGAAGACCATACTGTTGTGACAGGTTTGAAAATTAAGGTATCTGACCAATACACAGTGGGGGTAGGATCAATTTTGATTTAAAACATCGGTTAGTGCAATGGGTTAACTAAAGTATGAGTTGGGTAGTGGATGTGCGTTTTTTGCTAATGGTTCTCAAATCATTTTTCTCGATATTCTTACCTGACCCTTTTTCAGAAAGTCATTGACAATTCTGGAAAATGCACAAACTGTAGATTTTGATGACTTTTTCGCGAACAGTTTTGCAAAACTAGTTGCAATGCGATAATGGCGATGGCTGTGCTATAAGGTAAAGCTTTGCTTTTCTTTGATAATTTTCTTTCCAATGATGATAAATGATGTTCATGCAGGCTCAGACATCAAAGTTGCATGTACAAATAACTGCATGCAAGTCTTGCAACTGTTGGAAATCAAATTTTATCAATCAATTTTTATGATCATGCGCAAACTGTGTAAGTTTGGTCAACATTGAATCAAAAATTGTGTGTGCAAGCCAATCATTGATAACTTGTTGATGTTTTTTTCCAAACACAAGGGGCAATTACTCTGGTGTTGCTGGCCTGATCATGCTTATATTCTACTTCACCTGTAGTCTTACGTTCATAGACAAACTGTACACAATTGGTGAAGATTGGATGAAAAATGAAGTCTAGTGTTTTATCCAGGCCCTGTTTGCGCAGCGCGGCACCATGCCCCTTTTTTGAAGTGCCACTTTGCCCTTTTCAAAGGCAAAAGCCGCCCCTCGCCCTGATCGATAACGATCTTAATTGCCTCTTGACCACTTTTATCGGCCCTATGCCTGCGAAAAGGGCACCCGCTGTTTACTGGGATTGTCACTCTGCGCTCGATTTATTGCATACATGCATTTTTAATTGATCTGATTAAATCGATTACTGTGCTCGATTTATTGCCGACACACGTTTCTAAGTGATTTGATTTAAGCGATTACTGTACTAATGATTCTCAGCTTAATTCTTGAACCTGATTCTTAATCCGACTAAAGTGGTGACATTTAGGCCTAATTGATGATGCGTATACGATTAACATAATGATACATAACGTCAACTCGTAGATTGGACATAGATTGGACATTCACCCTCTCACTATCCGTGTTCGTTACGGATTGATTTTTTGAATTAATACGATTCATTACTTCAATTGACAAATACTTTTAGCACTGCGAAAATGTACAATTACAAATACTGACACCTGAAAAATGGACTTATAGTATGTATGTGTAGAAACTAATATATATATTTAGGTGATATGTTAGTTTTTATTTAAATGTACTTAATTCATTGATGAAACCTTGAGTAGCTTAACTTCGGGTCAAATACCGGTAGTTGGGTTCTTTCCTAATCGTAGAGCAGTTCTGATCAGTGCATTAGACATCCAGTAAATTATCTTATTGTACATTTTGTTTTGTACTTGTGTGTTAAGTCGTTGGACAAAAATTTGTGAACAAGTTTTTTTGATTAACTTGTTGCTTATATTTGTGAAAGACAGAAAATGCCGTCGTGCAAACGGAGGTTGGCACAAATTCAGAAGGAGAATGTAAAAGTGGCAAAAAATACCATTAGTTTATTAAAATTTATGGAGAGGACAGACAGAACGTAAAGGTAATTATATAATTGCTACGAATCTTTAGGTTTGTAAACATAAAGTATCAATCTCTAATAACTAAAAATATACTTATGTGATCCACAGAACTTGCTTCCTAAATCTGTCCGTACGTTACGGACAATCAAGTTTATATTAAAACAAGCCGTGTACTACTCTAGTTGGTTTAATCCGTGTGAATATTGAATAATTTGTGTGGCAAAACTGGTATTTGGTACAAGAGTGTAACAACATGCTTTTATATGTTTTTTTTATATATATAAAATTTGTATATATAAATATGATACTCATAGCCAATACACTGAAACACATGTGCACTTTTAAAAGGACACAGCGCGCTAAAATGCTCTTTTTGAATATATTGCGCCATGTCCCTCTGCCTTTCTGGATAAATCACTAAAGTCTCTATCCTGAATACTGTGAAAGTTTGGTTAAGATTGGATGGAAAATAAAGTCCATACGTTGGAAAAGGGCACTTTTGCACTTTTTTTGCAAGAAAAAGGGGCAATAACTCTGGTGTTACTGGTGTGATCTGACCCAATAACAATCCCATCCGAGATTTTATGGTCTTCCACAAACTGTGCAAGTCAGGTCAAAATTGAAAAAAAGTAGTCTTTATCGCGATAACGGTCCAAATTGTTGACGGTACATTGACGATGGACGCCGCCGGAGAGGTCCCCTATACCAATAGCTAACCGAGCACTTCGTGCTCAGGTGAGCTAATAATGGAAAGACATTACTTCAAATTAAAAGGTAACAAACCATTATCTGAATGTTCATTAATTAGGGAAAGATTTAGAGCGAAATGGCAGGGTGCTGCACCCTGCTCCTTTTTGGTTCCCCCTGCTGCCCCTCTGGGCTGGTCAACACAGAAATGTTGAATATCTTTTGAAATCAACACATTTTTGCAAATATTTAACTTCAAATGAATGGACTATGCTTTTAAATCTAAATCAGAAGCATTAGACTCATGAAAACCTGGATTTGCCAAATTATTATTCCATAGAAACACTTGGTATAGAAAGTTGCAATGTTGACTGATTCAATTGACAATAATCACAAAACAGAATGACCGGATGAGAAAAGCTTACCACAGGGTCCTTGACAATGGCTAACAATGCTATAACATTAGTGCCACCTCGCAAGTTCTCCAATATTTTAATCTCTCTTTTAATTTTCTTCTTTTTCACAGGCTGAAAAGGAGACTAAGCATTATGCAATGATAATAAGATGGAAGATAGGTACACTGAAGCAGCATAGACTTTTACACACAACGGAGACTGTTTGTTTACAACCACATACGAATGACAACTTGCATTACTTCTTGACATGATTTCTCGTTATAAAACAACACCAAGGACACATCTATTATTTAATATAGTCAATTTGTACTGGAACACTAACTACTAGAGTGCTACAACATGATAGCCAAAACGAGCTTAAATATTCATTCACCAAGATTAGTTACTATTATCTGTGAAAACATGCATCTTTATATTCATACAGAACATATTTTTGTGCAAAGTAAGTCACGCTTAATTCCCCTTTGTATAGTTTGTTTTATGTTATATACACTTCATATTATACAATAAGTTAATAACCATATATTATTAACTAAACACGTCTTAAAGATACCTAAGTCGTAAATTTGCTAAATTTGATTACAATCAACAAAACGGCAGTTGTCAGAGTAAGATGATAACACACAGTGACACCTACTTTTAATATTTTGATGACACATTTTTCATTATTTGTGACGTTGATGGCCTCAAACACCTCACTGTATTTCCCACGACCAAGCTTCCTCACAATCTGGTAGTCATCCTGCTGCCTGTCGACAAAATAAACGTTTAGAAAAACATCTTTTATACGCGTCTGGTATGTTGGGTACGTGCAAACATAACTCCACAAGCCTGCGCAGGTCAATTCCCAGCTGGGTTTGCACATATTCTCTATTATATATAGGCAGTCTTGTAGCATTGTCTTGCCCATAAGTAATGATATGTTATATATAGGCAGTCCTGTAGCATTGTCTTGCCCAAAAGTAATGATATGCACATATTCTCTGTTATATATAGGCAGTCCTGTAGCATTGTCTTGCCCATAAGTAGATATGTTATATATAGGCAGTCCTGTAGCATTGTCTTGCCCAAAAGTAATGATATGTTATATATAGGCAGTCCTGTAGCATTGTCTTGCCCATAAGTAATGATAAGTTATATATAGGCAGTCCTGTAGCATTGTCTTGCCCATAAGTAACGATATGTTATATATAGGCAGTCCTGTAGCATTGTCTTGCCCATAAGTAATGATAAGTTATATATAGGCAGTCCTGTAGCATTGTCTTGCCCATAAGTAATGATAAGTTATATATAGGCAGTCCTGTAGCATTGTCTTGCCCATAAGTAATGATAAGTTATATATAGGCAGTCCTGTAGCATTGTCTTGCCCATAAGTAATGATATGTTATATATAGGCAGTCCTGTAGCATTGTCTTACCCATAAGTAATGATAAGTTATATATAGGCAGTCCTGTAGCATTGTCTTGCCCATAAGTAATGATAAGTTATATATAGGCAGTCCTGTAGCATTGTCTTGCCCATAAGTAATGATAAGTTATATATAGGCAGTCCTGTAGCATTGTCTTGCCCATAAGTAATGATAAGTTATATATAGGCAGTCCTGTAGCATTGTCTTGCCCATAAGTAATGATATGTTATATATAGGCAGTCCTGTAGCATTGTCTTGCCCATAAGTAATGATATGTTATATATAGGCAGTCCTGTAGCATTGTCTTGCCCATAAGTAATGATAAGTTATATATAGGCAGTCCTGTAGCATTGTCTTGCCCATAAGTAATGATAAGTTATATATAGGCAGTCCTGTAGCATTGTCTTGCCCATAAGTAATGATATGTTATATATAGGCAGTCCTGTAGCATTGTCTTGCCCATAAGTAATGATATGTTATATATAGGCAGTCCTGTAGCATTGTCTTGCCCATAAGTAATGATATGTTATATATAGGCAGTCCTGTAGCATTGTCTTGCCCATAAGTAATGATAAGTTATATATAGGCAGTCCTGTAGCATTGTCTTGCCCATAAGTAATGATAAGTTATATATAGGCAGTCCTGTAGCATTGTCTTGCCCATAAGTAATGATAAGTTATATATAGGCAGTCCTGTAGCATTGTCTTGCCCATAAGTAATGATAAGTTATATATAGGCAGTCCTGTAGCATTGTCTTGCCCATAAGTAATGATAAGTTATATATAGGCAGTCCTGTAGCATTGTCTTGCCCATAAGTAATGATAAGTTATATATAGGCAGTCCTGTAGCATTGTCTTGCCCATAAGTAATGATAAGTTATATATAGGCAGTCCTGTAGCATTGTCTTGCCCATAAGTAATGATAAGTTATATATAGGCAGTCCTGTAGCATTGTCTTGCCCATAAGTAACGATATGTTATATATAGGCAGTCCTGTAGCATTGTCTTGCCCATAAGTAATGATAAGTTATATATAGGCAGTCCTGTAGCATTGTCTTGCCCATAAGTAACGATATGTTATATATAGGCAGTCCTGTAGCATTGTCTTGCCCATAAGTAATGATAAGTTATATATAGGCAGTCCTGTAACATTGTCTAGCCCAGTGTTCTGCCGTGAATTTTTGGACTATTTGGGACAAGGGCAATCTTGGCTTTAAAAAGTGGGGACATATTACAAAAATGTAGGGACACAGACAAAAAGTTGTTCACCTCATGAATATTTAAAAAGTGGGGACATATTACAAAAATGTAGGGACACAGACAAAAAGTTGTTCACCTCATGAATATTTAAAAAGTGGGGACATATTACAAAAATGTAGGGACACAGACAAAAAGTTGTTCACCTCATGAATATTCCCAAAGCAGATTTTTGTTGTGAAAAATACGTACTAGCTGTTTTCATTCATGTTTGTTTTTTTATTTTCTGTTCAAAAAATGATTAATACATAATACTGTGTTCTTAATTAATTCATAACGTTCTGTTGATCAATGTTACACTGCATTCTTAAATACAGTACAGCTCACGCGAAACCAACAAAACACTCGGCTACGCCGCGGACATAATTTTTCTACCGCGGCGAAATGCCGCACGCCACGGCGAATCGCCGAGGCAACAAAACACTCGGCTACGCCGCGAACATAATTTTTCTACCGCGGCGATTCGCCGCGGCGAAATGCCGCACGCCACGGCGAATCGCCGAGGCACTCGGCATCGATCCGCGGATTGCCGCCGTGTCCATTCACGCGGCGGGACACCGAGGAGAAATTTTACACTTTATACATGTACAATGTACATGTATAGTGTGTAACTGTACTGTCTGCATATAGGCATGTTCAAACAATATGTTATAATTAGGAGATAATTGTCATCGCTAACAAAACAACATTTAAAGTTATTGGTACAATTAAATCTTGGTTCTTGACGTGGCTTCAAACTGCTAATTATCTCAGCTCAAACATGTTGGCGAAAACAACATCTATGTGCGTAAACGGCTACTTTGCGTCCTGCACGTCTTGTATTTACATTTTAAAAGTTCATCATGTCAAAATAAGTATTAACACCAACTTAAAGCAAATTAAATTGCCCTCTGATATAAGTTTCGTATCTTGATCAATATCAGTTGCAAAACGATCAATTGATAAAACGCTGACTTTGTCGACAATGACGCTCCACCCACTGAATTTCGGCTGACACGCTGACCTCGCGTTATCTGTATATCTGCTTTGTCATTTGCGGATTGTAAAGTTCACATGAATATTAATGCGCGTTCTTGAATTATTTTTAGAAATGATGAAATTTCTATACTATATTCCCCAATACTAATTCGGAGCAAAGAACACGTGTACGCTGTAGCGAACGCCTAGTAACAAAGTTATTTTTAGCAGTCGGTGTCGAAAATCTATAATAATTTTTACGTGACATAAATTTACCAAATAATACACTTATAACAATTAGATTATTGTGAACCGGTGCCAAATGCTATATATTTTTTCATAACACAAAATTTTACCACAGAAAATATTGATATCACAACAACTGCAACAATATAAAACTGTAAATTTTATGTATCACTTGAGAATGTCGCAAAAACGGGTTTTAAATCGAATTACGGCAAGTTTTACGTACACTGTACTTTGAAAACAACAACACAGTAAAAGTAATTGTTTCGGAATATACATGTACATGTAATTGAATTATTTAACAAGGTGATACGCGGGATGCCTCGGCATCATGCCGCGGATTTCCTCGGCGAACAGACGCGGATTGCCGCGGCGAACAGACGCGGATTGCCGCGGCAAACAGACGCGGATTGTCTCGGCGAATAGACGCGGATTTCCTCGGCGAACAAACGCGGCTACGATGGTAGACTCCGCGTCGACTCGCTGCCTTTGAACGCCGCGGATCGCGGAATTTGTTGGTTTCGCGTGAGCTGTACTGTACCATATAACCTTTATTAATTATTAATTATTATTAAATTTATTAATTTTAATTTGAACAAACAATAAAATCCGTTATAAACACAAGGCGTTAATAATGAAACCTGTTTAAACTACAAAGTGTAACAGTGTTACATCATCAATTAGCCGGGCTTCCAAAACTGTAAGCCGTTAGCAACACTCATAGCAACGGTGTCGGTAATTCCACTTCAAAGTCTTCGATGTTTCTGCCGAAATGCGGCTGTCGTCCAGCAGTTTATCGCTGAAAAGCGTGTTTCACGCTTAGCATGTGGACCGCGTGTGCAATTATCGATTGATACTACTGTATCTGAACTGTTCAAGCGCTGCCGATAAAGCGTTGATGAATTAGTGTTATAAATTGTCGTCACGATCAATTATATAAATTTTACTAAATACGCCGAATGATTAACTTGTAAATTGTGTGCGCCCGCGCACCCGCTTACGAAAATTTGGTGAGGACAAATCATTTATTTTTGCGCCAATGGCGCAAGGCCGCATCCACGGCAGAACACTGCTTGCCCATAAGTAATGATAAGTTATATCTAGATATTGTCTTGCCCATAAGTAATGATATTGCACATATTCTCTGTTATATATAGGCAGTCCTGTAGCATTGTCTTACCCATAAGTAATGATATGTTATAAATAGGCAGTCCTGAAGCATTGTCTTGCCCATAAGTAACGATATGTTATATATAGGCAGTCCTGTAGCATTGTCTTGTCCATCAGTAATGAGAAGTTATATATAGGCAGTCCTGGTGCATTGTCTTGCCCACAAGTAATGATATGAATTGGTGCTTGCTTTCCCAAACTGCAAATTTTAAAACTTGATTTGTAGAAACCAATAGGGGTGGTGAAGTTATAAACAAGAATAATTTATACACAATTACTTACAGATCAACAGTGGATGTACTAACAATACTTAAATATATTTAATAATGTTTTACTTTACTCAGATTTACCCTGCATTAATTTTGTTTTGTTTAAGACAGTTTAGTGAAAATTAATTTAAATGGTACGAGTATGAAAGGTTAGTTTATTAGCTACAATAATTCAGTATTTACAAAATTTAGTCTATAATTCATTGATTTAGTAATACAAGCTTATTCTTGTTGAAATAGTGAAATAATGTTTGAGTACTGGTCATAAATCAAAGTAACGTTAAGTTATAATAATTACATTTCAATCAAATATCCTAGAAACCATGTTCACTGAAGAACCCATGGTTTCCAAGCAAGAAATAACAATAAAAACACTTATTACAAGTTTGAATGATACATCCCACACTGCCTGAACCTACATAAACCAATTAGGTCGGGTTTCCATGTGTCCGTACCCGTGACCGTCCAACCGTGTGCAGACAAATACGGATGGACAAGATGTGTTTCCGTGTCCGTTTCTGTCGTCCTTGTCCACAAATTGCATTCGAAAATTTATGCTCGATGTAGCGTAAAAATACAGATTGACGGACAACACATACTAAAGGGAAGTCAATTATACCAAACGCAAGTCGTTTAAATATGAATGCTTTTTGGAACATGAAAATATATTTTTGACGAATTTCATTTAGAGTTTTGTTTGGTTACTTTAAAATGTTCACCCCAAAATAAAGTCCATAAACATAATATAATGTCCTTACTTCCTAACCAAACATAACCATATTTTTTAACTGTTTTAGAAAAAAATTCTGATCCACCATCTATCCCTGTTTTCTATCTTTACAATATATGCTGGAAGCTGCCAGTAGCAAAAATGATTAAATTCTTCAAATAATGACATGTCCATCGTTTGATAGAAAAACAACAACTTGGTTTTATTAAAGCCACATTAAATGTGGACATGGTCAAATTTAAATTTAGAATAAATGATTAAAACCGTTGTTTAAATTAATGTCTGGTAAAATTGCATTATTTTATGTTTAAGCATCAGTTATACCCTGGGTCAGGTAACAATTTGGTTTGTGGATACTGTTTAAAATCAAAACACTAATCCTCCAAGTATACTGTTTATTAACACTAGCTTTGATTTGCTAATCGTGGCGACGTGGTCTTAATCCTAATATTCACCGTTAACTTTCGTCAAGCTGCATGATAAACTAATAAAACATGCCGAACATGGGTTAGTTTCCTTGTGTTTTAAATGTAATCAATACAGTGGAATTAAAACTTGTCAAATACAATTTATTTTAAGAAAATATACAACAGTTTTTTGGTCATACTGTTTTATTTTATGCGTTTGAAAAATCTTAATTATATCTTAATTAAAATATTAATGGTTGTCTTAACTTGCAGCACCTTGTGTGCAGGGTTGTCATTATCAATGAAAACAAGCGATTTTTATCTAAATCTAAGCGATTTGTCCAGGGGTATATGGGGCCCATTTGTGATATTACCTATTGCAATTTTAAAGTTCCTGAAAAAACAACCGATTTTCTCATTATTTTAAACGATTAATTTGATCGGCAATCGGTTCATAATGACAACCCTGCCTTGTGTGTACCTTTAACATGTGGACACGTGGAAACAGCACATCCGCATGAAACAACGATACAGAGTCGGATATGCACACGTGGAAACAGCACATCCGCATGAAACACCAACACAGAGCCGGATATGCACACATGGAAACAGCACATCCACATGAAACACTGATACAGAGTCGGATATGCACACATGGAAACTGCACATCCCCATGAAACATCAATACAGAGTCGGATATGCACACATGGAAACAGCACATCCACATGAAACACGGATACAGAGTCGGATACGCACACATGGAAACAGCACATCCACATGAAACACCCATACAGAGTCGGATATGCACACATGGAAACAGCACATCCACATGAAACACGGATACAGAGTCGGATATGCACACATGGAAACAGCACATCGGCATGAAACACCGATACAGAGTCGCATACGCACACATGGAAACATAGCCTTACAAGGTGAATAACTGTTATCAATGCAGTGCAATACGTGGTAGGACTGAGGTGGAGGAATCATAATTTCAATCGTGATAGTGACTAGACAAAGGGGCTAGTGATCATAACAAAGTCGAGTATTGTAATGTAAATTGTACACATGATATTTTCAGTGTCATGCTTACCCCCATTCCACAACGTGAGACTCATAATCCCAGTACTCTCGCGGTCGGTGATTGTTTACATCAGCATACACTCGTGCTCGGCTTGCCGTCGGCATGGTGGGGCTGTTAGAATTGCAGCGTTGTAACTGCTGTAAGTGTCTGCTCCGTCGATACAATTTATTTGTCAAATGTTGACAAAGTTTTAATGAGACAGGGTGTTGTAGTATTCTCAGAATCTTGTTTTATTTCAGTGTGGACACAGACATACGAAGACCTGTAAATTCTGGTTTTAGCACGACAAAGCGTGCTTCAAATTTCACCATGTGCTATGTCAAACGCATAGAATAAAAAGTAGGCTAACGTTAAACGTAAGAAATACTATTTCCGACTGACGTATTTGTTGATAGTCCTCACTTTACATGGAAAACATCTTTTCATGCCGTATTTGCCGTGCCTGGTGGAATAATCAAAATGGCCGACATCTAAACAGGTTTCGAAACGAGGATGATATACTAGAGTAGCCGCCCTTGGTTATCAAGCGTGGCGCGAAATTGGCACATAGATACTTCATAGACACAGGCTGATATTGTAAAATCAAAGTACATGTAGATACATTTAAATTGTGTATTTAATTCATGTTTTCCCTGATCACGTTTTTTTTTATATAAATTTATTTATAATATAACTTATTTTAACACCAAAACAAACGTTTTTTTTTTTTTATTTAATAAATTTATTTATAATATAACTTATTTTAACGCCAAAACAAACTCCGCAAATCTCCCAACGCACATTAATTGATTTAGTAGATCTATATGTACTTGACCATAAAACCTCATTCATAAACATAATTATATAAATTAATTTTTCAGACATTACTGTCAATTATCAAATCTTTTCAACGGAATAATTATTGGTAAAATTGATTGGTCAGCTTAGGTCATTTTGCTGTTTCCGCTTCAATGTAACATATATTGACAGTATTTATCATGTGCGTTAGGAGTTTTGCATAGTCTAGATTTCTAGAATAGAAGTAAAATTATATTGCAATGTAACGATGGAGTTATGCATCATCGACAACGACGACGACGATGATCAATGATCGATGTCGACGGTCTCGCCGATTGCAATGTAGAAGAGCAAGAAAAAAGAAGATATGGTGCTGATAAAATATCGTCAATAATTGTTTGTTTAACTGATTTTCAGGTTCATAAACATGGATTGTATTTGTATTATTTATGATCGATGAAGCGTGTCGGTAGTATTAAGATATTTATCTCCAGTTCAAACATTACATCAGTTCAATAGATATGTTTTAAATATTTATTAAATTAGAACTCGTTTTGCATATATTATAGGGTTTATGCGTGGTGTCGTTTTTCCATTGCGAACCTATGTGAAAACGCGGCCGTCACTTTTGTAATGAGATACTTTTGTTCAGTAGCACCATTGTCTTAAACAATTCAAAACAATTTCACGGATCAATAACATGTACATTTAAAAGATTTTCTGCTTAAAACAGGTAAATTAGCTTACGTTGGTGATGTTTCGCATCGGAATAGACCATTCATTGGGTGTTTCTTGGAAGTAATACGAATATAGGAAAGGTATCTGAAATTGAAATATGTTAATGTCGACAACAAACTTAGCTTTGTGACACAATTTAGAGTTGTCTTACAACAATCAGTATTATAGAAAAGTTCTGACATATTTTTTCGTGAGTCGTGAGGTATCGCCGGTTTAATTCAGTACATATGCAGTATAATTGCAAACATTGACATATACGACTTTTTTAATTTGTACTTACAGTTATTATGTTAATTTATTAATGAACACATATTTTATATTAACGGACACACTGTTATTGTTAAATTACTATATAAATTACTTTTCTATACTTTTAACCATTGATATTTTAATAAACCATGTTCGCAGAAATTAATCAAGAATAACACGTGCAATTTCTAAATAGCAATATGACAATGGCTGACATTATGTTTTTCGTTTGTCTCCAACCCCCCAGACATGGGTTATGACACCGACCGTTTCCTGACTGCCGTCAACGACGACCTGACATGTGGCATCTGTCGTGACGTGCTCGAGGACCCCGTGCAGTCGCCGTGCGAGCACGCCTTCTGTCGCTCCTGTATCGAGGCCTGGCTTGTGCACGATACCATCTGTCCCGAAGACAGACTTCCGCTTTCACGCGCGTCACTGCGATCGCTCTCACGCTACATGCAGAACGACCTGGACCGTCTGCAGATTCGGTGTCGTAACCAGCCGTATGGCTGTGACCACGTGACAGACCTGGAGTTCATCAGTCTTCATGAGCGCTCGTGTAAATTCGAATGCCTTAAGTGTCCCAACGAACACTGCGCTTATTTTGCTTCGAGAGCGGACATTGACCGGCATGTGCGCACCTGCGAAAAGGGCAAAACGGAATGCAGTCGAGGTTGTGGATTTCTTATAAACAACTCGTATGAACCAGAGCACAACTGCATCCAAGAGCTACGAATAGCACTCGAAATGCTTCGTTCGGAAATCACATTCAAGTACGAAGAGCAGAAGAAAGACTTTGATCTTCGACTTGACTTGCAGAGAAATCATATGATTCAGAAATTGGCTGCCCTTCAATTTCAGGTTGACGATTTAACGTCGGAAAATTCTCGACTGTCGACGCAAATTAGGGACCTGGAGTTGCACCATCGACAAGAAATTGAACGATTAGAACGTCAGAAAGTAACCGCGTCTAGTATTATTCCCGCAAGATCTCGCTTTACGTTTTCCAGCAAATACAAATGGAAAGAATCAACCGTCTGAACTTCTGTATTTCAGGAAATACACGAACACTCAACAAAAATTATAACTCATAAAATGCCAATAAATGGGAAGTGTTGTATTTCTTCATTTAATGGAATTTCAGCTTTACATGTCAGCTATTATTTTTATTAATACACGCATGTGTTCATACCAAAAGATGGGCAAAAAAAATCTTGTTTACCACGTCATAGTTGAAATTCTTGTAAATAACGAATACATAACAATTTATTGGCATTTAGTGCGTTATAACGTTTATTGAGGGTTAAGCTCCATACAAAAGAATGATGTCTTTAGTCTTTAGTAGCACATGAGTGATTTAGCGAACATATTGGTGTTATTTCAACGAAAAAAAAAAAAAAAAAAAAAAAAAAAACATTCGCAATTGTATTAAGCGAATGAAACTAATTTAGCTCTACATTAGACAACCATGTCATTCATATAGACCTGCTTAAATTAGTAAATTGGTCTAAAATGTGAACAATCTGCGTACAGTAAGCTGATTTATTGACAATTTTAAGATCGTTGTCTCTTCATTTAATCACAAAAGTGAACTACACATTTATGTATTATCTGTTAATATTGTTATTTTGTGTATCTTTGTCCAAAACATCACCGATTTAACTTACTTTGTTTGAATGTACTTGCTTCGATAATTTTCATTCCTTATGTTATGTAATTAAATTACAAAACGAATCATTCTCTTGGAATTTAATTAAAACTTCTGTCATTTTTCGGCGTAGCTTAAACATTTGATTGTATATTAAGAAAGATGCCCAACTTTTGACCAATCAAATGTTATGAAAATTGCCTGCCAGTAGTCCCCAATGAATAAATCATAATATTGCAACGGCTTATTTGAATATATTCGCACTACAAAAAAGAGGTGCAACATGTCAAACCTATAGAGAATAGATGCCTACCAAGTTTATGAATACAGGTGTAAAATCTAATGAATTTATCCTGCATTTCAAGGTCAGTCTTTCTGAGCTATAAACAATATATCGTCCTATGAAAGCCACTTTGCAATTGAAAGAGAAAGAAATTCGACACAATTGTCGTTTTTGGCATTTTCTTTACAACACAACGAGATATGTAGACCGCCATGAATAGTTTATTTTTTAGAACATTTGAATGCGTGAGCATTCTTCGGAAAGAAATGTACGAGTTAATAAAATACCCTTAGTGCCGTGTATTTGTACCGACGCTCTATGTATTTATTTATATAGCACATACGCATTATTTTCTTTGTTACTCTCTTCCTCTTGAACATTCGTTTAATCATTAACAAACGGAAGAGCAGACATCTTTATGTTTAATCATTAATTTGTATGTAGTCAATCATGCGACGGATAAAGAAATTATAAGTGAGAATAAGATCAAACACAACCCAGTTACACATTTGTCAGTTCTAAATTTATTTATGAAGAAGTTAAATATGCATTCCTTATTTTCAAAATAACCATAGACATCGAATATTTTGTTAAAGCAGCAGTTCAGAAATATGTTAATAAAATAAAACTTTGCAGAAATCGTTTCTAGTGGACATCTTGCCGATCAAAATAAAAAACCGCATTTAAATCGGTAAAATAATAACGTTTTATTAACTTTTTATCGTAAAAATATCTGTATGCGACAGCTGGTGATGCCACTGGCGTAAAGAAGCACGTACGGTAGTGAATATGTCGTTCGTACCAAGCGTTTTCGAACATAGAACAATGCCTTTCGTAAATAAAAAAACAGTTTTGAGTGGAATAAACGTCATTACCATTAATTATTCTCAATTTAGTCAGTTAATATTTATCATTCATTCTTAATTATGTGCCCAGAAATATTATGGACTTCCCGATGTTTAAAAGAAAATATGCTTAAAAAGCAATGACTGTTTTATATCTAGCCTAGATTGGTACGAAATACCTCCTTAACAAATAATAGATTGAAAAAGTAGCGACTTTTACGACTAAGTACATTATTGACACTTTAAAGCGTGATTAACAACGCGGGAATAATCCGAATATATCGTCTTGTGATTGTCCACACACGTACAGAAAGCGAGAAAGCTCCATTCCGACGGAAATGATGGAAAATATGGTAGGTCCTTTATATGCATAACCGATGTTGATTGTCACATACGCCTCCGATATAAAAAATAATCATAATTGTGATTGTTTTCATCATCATTATTATCCTCGACTCGAGTGAACTATTTTGACTCACATAAGCAGATAAACGAATTCTTGTTTGTATGATAACTTCAACGTTCGTCAAACTGCAATTGTTTTCTTCTTTTATGTATCATTAGTTCGTTTTAGACACCAAATGAACATTCAGTGACAAATAAACTACCAGATTAAAATTTTCTTACCCTATGGAGGCTTCCATGTTTTCTGAGAGTGACTTGAAATGACAAAAGATAAGGTTTATTTTGAGTCGGCAAGATAGCAACAATACAACATAAGCTCGTGTGAGCTTTTAAACAGACTAGCTTTTGAACCGCATTTGAGTGGCTGCCTTGTTATTGTTTCACAGCACTCTGTTGAAGAATGTACGCAGAAAATTGTACTTATAGTCAGTTTAAACCATTTATTGTAAATGGGGAAATTGTGGTCGTCTGTTTATAAACATGCTCAATTCGTTTGCATTTATAAATCGTCTGATTTACCTGTATCGATGCGTCAATGTTTATAACGGTTCTAACTTACATATTTACCTTGCCACCCATTTGACTAACACTACATATGTCACTCTCCGTGAAAGACCGTCAGACCTCGGACATTGCCAATAAAAATTCGTAAGGTCCAGGAAAAACTGTCCGAATACTGGTCTTCGTGTCGGGTGAAAATTTCATCATTCTCGGAATCTCCTTTCGTTTTCAGTTTTCGTTTGACTGGTTCCGTATTGCATTTTAATTGGTTGCATTTAAACATGTTTGTTTCAATAAGATGTTTCAATAAGATGACGTCACAAGTCTTGCGAGAGAATTGGTTCCCGACTACATGGTTGACGTGACAGTGTAATCAGGCCTTCGTGGTTGGGGGGTGGGTGTGGGAGGGTGTACACTTTTTTTAAAAATACTTTTCATGTGTACTAAATCAAAATATACAGTACTTCAGAGCTAACACAAACATAATCCACTATCCAACAATTACATCCAACGCAAACATTTCATGTTAGTGCAAGCCCTGTACACAGATTTAGAAAGCTGTTCTTCATGGTATCTGCTGGTGCCATGTGTCCACCAACATGCTGATGATACATAGTGTTCATTTCCAATATCTGGTACTAAAAAGTTGTTCTGAGAAGAGGTCCTTGGGTGGAGGCTGCCAACAAAGCATTCAGAACTTTGTTGGAGAGACATGATCTGTGTGTAGTTTTCACCTTGGCCATGGTTGAGAATCCCCTGTCACAATCTGCCAAAAAATATATTGCTGCACACATTTAATTACACTGAACAAATGAAAGGTTTAAATTAGATGACTAGACTTTAACTCTATGCTACATGTTTCTGTACATGCTGGTGACTTTAACTCTATGCTACATGTTTCTGTACATGCTGGTGACTAACTCTATGCTACATGTTTCTGTACATGCTGGTGACTTTAACTCTATGCTACATGTTTCTGTACATGCTGGTGACTTTAACTCTATGCTACATGTTTCTGTACATGCTGGTGACTAACTCTATGCTACATGTTTCTGTACATGCTGGTGACTAACTCTATGCTACATGTTTCTGTACATGCTGGTGACTTAACTCTATGCTACATGTTTCTGTACATGCAGGTGACTTTAACTCTATGCTACATGTTTCTGTACATGCTGGTGAAACAGACTGCAGTGTCTGAGCCACAGACTCTAGTGCTGCATCATTTTGTCTTTCCACCTAAATTAGAATAGATATTGATCTATTGTTATTATTTCATTATAAAATTAGAAATATACACTTTGCCTGTAAGCAAATGCAATGTAGTAGCTCTGAAGTTAAAATTTCATGATATAAGACTGTCTTATATATTAAGACTCACTGACTGACTCTACATTTCAAACACATTGCCTCAACATTACATCATGCTAATTTACTTACACAACAACGTTCCGGTGGGGAACATTTTCCATGTCAGTGGTCATCTCCAACGCTCCTCTAAAGCACTCTTGTGTGGTTAACATTTATTAACAGGTAATTCCAACTCAATAGCTAACTGAACTTGAAGTCATTAATCTGCTGTTAACTACGGCCATTAATCAAAACGCAGAAGCCGAAAATTACCACATGGTGTTAATCACCTCTTAGCTCTTATACTCTGACACTTAGGTCACAACGCTGTGTAACTCGCCAGCTGCTTTCATAAGATCTAAAAATAGCACACTGTATACACCTCTTACTGTGCTGAGAACTACCTGGCTGAAATGTCATCTGCTGTTATTGACTTTTGAGTGAGCTGCTGTTACACCAGGGCTCAGCCTAGGGTAACATTTTAGGGAGAAGTGACTTCTCCCTCAGGTCAATTTAGGGAGAAGTGACTTCTCCCTCAGGTCAATTTAGGGAGAAGTGAAGCCACTTTAAGGAGAAATGTTTTCCGTAAAGCGCTAAATCATAATTTTGCTTGTTATTACTATCATCATCATCATCATCATCATCACCACAAATTAATAACAAAATATTTTAAAATTTCATTTTTATTGCAATACACACTATAAAATGCATTTAAACACATAATTCATACAAGATGAACATTAAAAAAAACACTCAAAATAGTCACAATGCATCATAATACATTATAAATAAAAATACATAATTTTTAAGCATACAAATAAACCCTCTGATACTTATTATCACACTTTAAGTTCATAAATAATGTTCAACATAACATTTGTCACCAATAAAGACTTGGTAATATCACACTACATTACATCAATATGCTGACAGTACATGGTCATTTTACATGTTGTATAACTTCCTCACTTTTTCACTGTTTTAGAGCCCTCCCAAAGTCTAACAAGTTCATGCTGGGACCATCCTCGGAAATTCTCATGAGGTCATCCATTGTTTGATTGTTCATTGATGTTCTCAACCTGTTCATAATTCTATTCTGTGTGGAGAAGCCTCTCTGGCACTTAGCACTGTTCATGGGCAACACAGCTACACATTTCAAAAGCTTCACCGTATTGGAGTATTCCACACTATACTTCTTGGTGAAGATTGCAGCCACACCCACCAATGATTCTGATTTGTAGGAACATTTCACAAGATGTTTATACTGGCGGTACTCGGACACACAGTCGTCTTCAGATGAGAACTGTACTGTTTTACCAAACATAGAAATTCCTCATTGCCAAACTTGGCCACAGATTCGCATTTCACAATATTCTCAGGAACAAGAACATTAATCGCACTGATAACTTTGGTGTCCTGAAATCTGTCCTCAAGGTTGTCAATGATTCTGTTGATGTAGGCAGGGGCCACTCTGTCCATGCGATTTTGCTGCTGTTCGTAGTAGCAAAGCTCAGGGGTGAATCCAGCACTATCGCCCTCATCTTCCAAATCGCTGTCCTCGAATTCTTCGAATGTATGGTTGTCCGTGATACCTAATTTGACAGTGTCACTCTCAGACTCCTTGATAGGCCTGTTGTAGACAACTTGGTCGTCCTTTTTCTCGACAAATGTGCTTAACTTGCTGGTAAACACACCATCTACTTCTGTTAAGTCACATAGACTGTTACATGTACTTGTCACCAGGGATTGTACACCACTAAAGTCCAGAATGTCAGCTTGGAAATGTTTAGAAAGGCGACCCATGAATGGCAGCACATCCATCATAAGGTGGGTGAAGGCTATGAACCGGAACTGGTTGACTTCCAGGAACAATCCCTTGGCTGCAGTATATTGCCTTAACTGCTGCCTCCATGCTCAGCCAACGTACAGAGTGTACTTCTGAGAACTTCAGTTCTGGCAGGTTCAGGACGGACTGGATTTCCCGCAGTCTGTTGGATCTTAATGCCGAGTTGCTGAAGTACCGGAATACGTTGGAGACTGTTCTTGAATACTGGTTCATTTCAGGGATGTCCCTAGCGGCCTGGGATGTGGCAAGGGCTATCCTATGTGCAGCACAGTGCACTCCAACCAAGTCGGGCGAGTGCTGGCGTAGAAGCGTCACTACACCTCCAGTTCTACCAGTCATTACACTTGCCCCATCAGTGCTGACACCAACCATCTTACTAATGTCTATGTTTTTCTCCTTCAAGTCATCTAACACCAACTGAACAATGTTCACAGCACTGGCAGATCCCGTTTTGATTTGCTTATTTGACAATAAAGCATAATCTAGTCCATTGTCACCAAGACATTGTGCATACATCAGCAGTCTCTTTTTGTTGGAATTGTCTGTGCTTTCATCCAACACAAGAGAAAACACATCTGACTGAGTATTACACTCACTTTGTCTTCAAGAATGACTGCACTGACGGCACTTTGCAGTTCAGAAACACTACGGTTAATGGTGTAGGTATCCTTAGCATTTTCAGACAGGAGTGAGCCGTAGTCTGCCCCTACTGCGATCGCAAACTCAAGGTGATGTATGAACTCATCTTTCGAGAGCTCGCGTTTACCGATGTGGTAGGCTGCTTTGAGGAGCTTGATTCCCAACTCATCTACCTCGTTCAGCTTGGCCTCAATCAGCTTCTTGAGAGGTTTCTGTGTCTGCAGGCTCGATCTGGCGATGGCATCTTGGTGTTTACGGTTTCTGTGTCTGCAGGCTCGATCTGGCGATGGCATCTTTGTGTTTACCGGCTGAAAATAGACAATAGTTGTAATTATTAAATTGCTTATGTTTGTTAATTTGCATAAAAATTGTTGCTGTTTAAAATTTGTAATTGCTTATGTTTGTTAATTTGCATAAAAATTGTTGCTGTTTAAAATTTAAAATTGCTTATGTTTGTTAGTTTACTTAAACATTGTTGATGTTTAAATTTATAATTGCTTATGTTGGTTAGTTTACTTAAACGTGAACAGTGTAAAATCTATCAAGATTATGATAATCTAATGTCGATTTGATTATAAATTTATCCAATTTTGATTGAAGCTAAAGCCTAAAGGTACCATTATTTTCTGGAACCTGTGAAAAACTTGGTTGTCTTTAATTTCTACTCAATCCGTTTGACTTCCAGCTTTGACAAAACAATTCATCAAACAGACACATTTTACAGACAATTATCGAACGGCCTTACACTTACCTGTTTGCTCAGATTATACCGACAATGTCAATAAACAACCATAACTGCCTCGTAAATCCTGCTAATTGCTTGTTATTGACACCTTATCCATGTAATTGCACTGGCTGTACATAGAGAATGATGTCACAAATATATAAAAGAATCGCGAATAACTTACTTCTGCGCGGATAAATGCCTATTACGCCGACTGGTCAGTCATAATGCAAAGCGTAGGTATACTATGCGTTTTAATTGGCTAGTATGGAGTTTACTGTGCGATGAAACTCCGCCTACAAGGCGGTGCTACACAGTGACTGGTAGCGGCTTAGGAATAACTGTAAATTGTCAAAATTTTCGGCGAAGTGACACTCGCTATGATCTTTAGTACAGCGACTTGATTATTTTGAGTGGGTGTACATGTTCCTAGACGACTGAAAAACGTATGAGATAAGCTTCCCCAGCGGGAATGGTCGATATGCTGCAGTTAACATAGCAATGATTTGATACAATACATGCGCCTCGGGCGACTACACAGCTTTTATGACGCGTGTTTGATTAATAATTATTACTAGGCGAAGTTAAAAAAAGATGGCGAAATGGACTTCTCTTTGATGAAATTTAAAGGCGAAGTCAATGGGTCCCGGGCAAAGTTATCGCCCACGTCGCCCTCACGGCTGAGCCCTGTAGACGCTTATTGAAATTATACTGTGCTGCATACTGATTTTGGGATTTTAAGCGTTGCGGTGAAAAGAATTTGGAAATTAAGGCACAGCGGTACCGCTGTTCTTAAAGCGCCGTGGGAATGGCCTGGCGTGATGACTGTGTAACAGGAAACCTATCAATGCTGTTGTCTTATATTTCCAGTTGAAGTTTAACATTAACATGCATTCAGTGTGAAATGTTTTGAGTAAAATATTGTTGAAGGGACTTTTACAAATACAATTGAATTCATATATATATAACATGTTGATAGTAGTAGCTTTAGTTAATAAAGCACTCTCAAGTGTATATTGTTTTAGTTTTCTTCAAAGAAATTGTTTTTATCGTATTTAAATGTTTCTTGCCCCAAAAATAAGTGGCCAGTAATAGTTTTTCCGGGCCAGTAATATTTAGGGCATTACCGGTCCTCGTGGCCAGTAATAAATTCACGACTTTCGCGGAGACTGAGATGTATTGTGGTGTAATACAAGGGGTGTGAACAAATTACAGGAGACATCAGTGTCAGAGTCCTCGATGTCGCTATCTGACATGGTTGAGCTGTTATTTGTCTTGAGGACAGCTGCTTTGCTAGTAAAGAACTCATTAAAAGAAGGCTCTACAGACCCACTCTAAGCGGGTTGGACGGGTCAACGACTGATGAACTGTAGGGGTATATACCCATTTTTCTGAAAAATGCTTGTAAGTTACTAGCAGACAACGCCTTCGAATATGCCTGACACCCCAGAATACAAACATTGTATCTGGTTATACTCTTCCCACAGTTTTCATGCATAAACTGATGGCATACAGAGTTACACACACGTTCAAAAGGCCCTAAGCAACCCACATCCAAAGGTTGGAGCAGATGGCTAGTATGTGCCAGCAGCATAAACAAAATGATGTTTATGCTTTCCTTGTCCAGTCAATTAAACCAAGGTTTATGTAGGACTTGTGACCCTCATAGAGCAAAAGGAAGGTCTCTCTGGGGAACGTTCTGGCAAATAGTTAACCAGATGTTCTTCAATGTACTGGCGAAATACATTGCTGTTACTGCACCCAGATTCTGTCACAGTTCCATCTACACCACTGCAGCCTCCTACTTGTAATTACTGACGGTGGAGTATGTAAAGTGGACAGGCCGTTCTCATCTATATCGTAACTATGTTCTGGCTATAATGCTCTTCAAACAATACTTGTCTAAGATGGACCCTAGTTCTACAGTGTACCTGGTCACAGATTCCACTTTGGTGGCCTTAGCTCGTTGTTATTCTAGGCCACGCGCTTTCAGGACTTGTTCCGGCCAATGAGACATAGAGCCGCAAAACCATTTCATTGATAGAGGATGGTTCTGGTTCCGTTTATCTAGGTAGAGGGCATATTCCGTGGCCATGTTCACAACTTCAGCACGTCCATAACCATACCCACAAGCTGCATGGCATGGACTTTATATGTTCCATAAAATGGGCCTCCTCCTCTAGGGAAACATAGGTTTTGGACTGGAATGGTTGCATTCTGGGTGCACTCTGCCACTCAGTCTATGTCTAAGGGAGGCTTCTGGTACCCCAAACTCTATAGCAGTTGTTCTGGGTGCACTCTGCCACTCAGTCTATGTCTAAGGGAGGCTTCTGGTACCCCAAACTCTATAGCAGTCGTTCTGGGTGCACTCTGCCACTCAGTCTATGTCTAAGGGAGGCTTCGGGTACCCCAAACTCTATAGCAGTCGTTCTGGGTGCACTCTGCCACTCAGTCTATGTCTAAGGTAGGCTTCTGGTACCCCAAACTCTATAGCAGTCGTACTGGGTGCACTCTGCCACTCAGTCTATGTCTAAGGGAGGCTTCTGGTACCCCAAACTCTATAGCAGTCATTCTGGGTGCACTCTGCCACTCAGTCTATGTCTAAGGGAGGCTTCGGGTACCCCAAACTCCATAGCAGTCGTTCTGGGTGCACTCTGCCACTCAGCCTATGTCTAAGGGAGGCTTCGGGTACCCCAAACTCTATAGCAGTCGTTCTGGGTGCACTCTGCCACTCAGTCTATGTCTGAGGGAGGCTTCTGGTACCCCAAACTCTATAGCAGTAATTCTGGGTGCACTCTGCCACTCAGTCCATGTCTAAGGGAGGCTTCTGGTACCCCAAACTCTAAAGCAGTAATTCTGGGTGCACTCTGCCACTCAGTCTATGTCTAAGGGAGGCTTCTGGTACCCCAAACTCTAAAGCAGTCGTTCTTATCTGAGCCCCAGTCTGTTGGATCTTATCATAGGCAGCATTCATAGATAGGGAAGAGCACCTATACTACCCTTGTGGACCCTGAAAATACAGTTTACATTTTATTTAGATTATCACTCACCACAACGTAAATTAGCTTAAACATTGACTACATATATTCAGTGCTACAGATAAGCATCGTTTTTTCTCGTTATAACGCCTTGATTTTCTTGAAAAACTATTTAACTTTTAAGGCATCGTCAAAAAACTTTTTAATAAACCAAAAAACGCATTGCAACACAACTTTTTATCGTTTTTGTTGCCATGGATATTTTGTTTGGGGTATTAATTACCGTAATTCCGCATCAAAAGGAGACCGTTTTGACTTGTCTGGTTCCCTACTTCTGCTTTCTTCAAACACAGATATTCAGATTGCAAGAGTAAATCAGGAACCAACTAGTATGTACTGGTTTGTCTTAGGACTTGTATTTGAAGACATCATGGTTGACAAATAAACAGGAACACAGTATGTCTATTAATTCTATTGTAAATATGTAAATATAATTCAAATACAACAAGCTTCATTTCATTTTCATATCTTACAGTAAAAATGCAGTCATGTATGAAATATTAACGAAACTAAATTGGACAGCTTTTTTAACCAGCTAAAATATAATGGGCCAAACGTAACTGAATTTTAAATGAAAACTTGAAACTAATTAAAAAGTGATAAACACTAATTATTCTTGAGGGTGGCCAGTAAACAACGACTTTAGGAACAAAATTGGAAGTGAAATACTATTTTCTTGAAAAATTATCTGTAGCACTGATATATTGTTACTATACTAACAGACACTGCGAAACCTGCCTAGCACTCTGTCAGACAATGTGTCTGACAGAATCAGAATGTCTGTCGACAATTGTCACATCTGTCAGACACCAGGAAATATTGAAGAAAACTATCTTAAGCGAGATCAAATGGTTATGTTTTAGTTACATTTTGTGAATTTCATGCGTTTGATGGTAAACATATTTTACACATAAGAGCACATGATGAAGCTTGTGAAGTGTTTGTGATTATTGAGCAAACACAATTATACTAGATGGAAATTAAGGAGCTTAAAATGTAATTGGCTAAAACTGGGACTGTCTATTCAACTGTGTAATTTTAATCAAATGTCTTGTTCAGCAAAATATTGACTGAGTGTTGCATTGTCTTTTTTCTTTGAAGTGAAAAAAAATACTGTTTATATTTGATCTAATAACTAAAACCTTAACATACATGATAAGCCATGAATAACGACACATTCTTTTAATATTTCCACAGGTACATGTAGATCTAACAATTATTATTTATGTTTCATATGTATATACACTATAATAATATAGTTTATATACGTATGGAACATAAATAATGATTGTTACAGGTACCTGTGAATATTTCATGTCATCTGATAAAATAAATACAATTTAAAATGTGCCTTTATCAGACATTTTAAACGTAAAATGTTCAATTTTAATGTTATGAACACATTATTTTATCCTTATTTTTCCGATCATATTATCAGTAAGACATAGAAAAATAAAGTGGTTACAAATTGACCAACGTGGTTACGAAATAACCGATCGCTGTTTACGAAATAACAAAAAATGAATGGTTACGAAATGGCTATGTTACGAAATGACCGACACACACTCTGATCATGGACACTGTCCCATCCCTTGGCAGCCATGTTTTTAATCAGATTAAACTGATTTCAACAAATATGTTATGCAAAAAGTTTTGAAAACAAATTCTCGTTTGGCATCTTGACCTGGTCACCTATGGAAAGAGACTTTCCTTTTCGGAAAAACCCATTTGTAAATTTTGTTGATTTAAACTTAAAATAGTACCATTCATCCCTTTTCGTAAGCAATCGGTAATTAAAAAAACACGAGATATGTCGGAAACGTCCGATGCCGAATTCTATTTAAAGATAACCAATAAGAATGTGTAACGCCGTGGTAAACCAATACTCCCAGAGAGATGACTACAATTGAATTGACTCCAGGGCTCTCACTGGAAAAAAAATCTTTCGCCACCATTTTCGCCATTTTTAAAAATCAGTCGCCATTTTCAAAAAATAAGAGCCAATTTGTAGCTATTTGTAGCCATTCTTAATCCATATGCTGTTAAGTCAATAGGTAAAATTGTATTTTATTGTCATTTTAATTGCAATTAATTATAATTATTAATTTTTTTTTGTTTCTTTGTCGGTAATACCGATAATTAATTACAATTATTAAATTGCTGCTTAATTAACTTACTTTAATCACCACCGATGTTGTTTGTAACATCGATGTCAAACTGTGAAATCAGCCACTGAAGCCATACTTGTTAATCACCTGATCAATTATCTGGTATCACACCGTGTTGACACAAAGCACACTCCATCGATTACAACAGTCAGTACTGATCCTTTAAGCCGTGTGTAATGCCTAATCTGAACAAACAATTTAAACGTTCTTTCACTACAACGTATTTATTCGCAGAGCATACGTCTATATTTTTAGTACAAGCACATGGCTGATACACGCACGCTTTCCATGCGTAGAACGCGACGTCGTGTGTATCAACATAACTTTCACGTGCTTTTCTAGCACAACAAAGGTTTTACGTGACATACAAAAATGTGTTTACGAGATTTTGGATATAAGAATGTGTTATGTGAAAATTTAAAGTCATTGTAATCGGATTTGGAACCATATTCTACCTAATTTTACAGGAAAGTAATTTCAAACAGTTCCTTGTTTAGGAATTAAACTAAATTTGGATATGATGAACAACGAAAATGCGTAAGTCAGTTGTGTTTACGTTTTATGGTCGGGGATAGCCGCACACGCTTTCAAGGGACGCCTGTTTACACTTACTAATGTGTGCATACATGTATTTCACGCCGATTGGTCGATCGTTCACGTCATTGGCAAGTGTAAATAACACTGCGTTTCAATTGGATAATGAAGATTTTTCTGAGCGATAAAACTCCGCCTGGGGGGGGCGGAGCTACATGGTGACTGACTGCTGCTAAGGAATGCATGAGCTAGTAACATTTCTGTGATGCGCGCACAGAGGCACATGTTTCGGGTCTATTTATGTCGAGTCGCTTACTCCATTTGTTTACCAAAAATTAATAAAAATACGTTTTCGCCACTAGTTTTCGCAAATTGAAAGATCTTGTCACCACTTTTCAAATACTTTCGCATTTGGCGACACTTGCGATAGGCAGCGGGAGCCCTGAACTTGATGCATAGCGCATAGTAATCTGCGGTAAACGTTCTATTTCGTAGAGTTGTTATTGTACTTTTTCCCTAGCATTTTGCTGTTGGACAGGAAGACCGATGATCTGCAAATTGCAGTCAGACTTTTGGTTTTTTATTAAATCATTTCAATGCGCACACATACATTAATGTAGAACAAGCACATGTTTTAATAAACTAACACAGAATTTATAGAAAATATGATAAAGAAGCAATACTTGTTGTACCAACAACAACATGAATCATCATCATCATCATTATCTGCAACATTCATAATCATAATCATCATTATTATAGGAATTCAATAAAAATATAAGAATTAAACAAGACATGCAATACTTAGATTAACATCATCATCATCATCATAAATCATCAATAAAATAAACAAGCATACTATATATTTAGCTTATGAACCTGTGCCTGTGAACCATTTTGACATATGGCTCACTATATATTTAGCTTATGTGCCTGTTAACCATTTTGTCATATGGCTCACTATATATTTAGCTTATGTGCCTGTGAACCATTTTGTTAACTTTTACTTTAATAAGATTCTAACTAGGGATGGCATCGAATACCCTAATTGGTATTTGAATATTCAATCATTCAATCGAATATTCGAATATTGGGGGAAGAGTACCTGTACCCTCCAGTGGGGGAATTTAGCGCTGTTGTACACAGAAGGGGGAATTTTGACTTTGCAAACAATTCAAAAATAAAAACTATTAAATATACATTTCAAATCACTTTATTTCGTCTAACTCTTTATCTAACAACTTTATTCATGATTAATTATCAATAAATTGAATATTTTAGTAACATGTCAATTTTGTAAACATCACCACTTGACCAATTTTTAATGGGAATGTGGAGAAGTGCAACAGATAATTTTTCATGCAATAAGTTTTTCACTTCCATTTGTTTTTACAAATAGTTTTTTTCACTTCCAAGTTTTAACCTTAATTAGTTTTGTTAAACTACTAATACTAATTCTGACACAGTTATAGACTATGTTATCTTCTGTGAGACACCAGTGTTTTTTTTATGGCCATTTTGGGGGCGATGTTCGGCCCCATTCCCCTTCCAAAAACGTATATATTTTTCCCCTAGTTTTCACTAAAAATTCCCCTCCAGAAGTTAAAAAAAAACCCACTGCAAAATGCAAAAATAAACACGATAAACACGCAAAGGTAATCGAGAAAATAATGAGTGCCGTGGTTTAAACGCGTATATGCGAGTGGCTTCCCTTGTTTGTCTAGACGCTTGGTTTATGTGCATATCCTATAAGCAATGCAAGCGTTTCATCTTTTAAAGTTCGTGTAGAAGCTTTGCTTATCCAGTTATATAGCGATGCAAGCGTCTCGTCAACATTGACAAATCTACAGAATGTCGCACAACGCGAAATTTTACAAAAAGAAAATAGATATAAAAAAACACGGAAGGGTGCAAAAAAATAGACTTTCTGTTCAAGCAGTCAGCACTGCAACAAACTACTTCAGGCACTGTAAATGACCAACTCACGGTAAGATTATATGCAAAATGAACAGTTTGTCCACATTTCAGTGCACGTTCCTGAAACTTTTGAAAAAAAATGGTTTGAAAGAGATGTTTTAAATGCAGTCTTGATAACGAATGTAATTAAAATAGTTTTAACATCAAGCTTTGTACTATATTTTAAAATAGTTTTTGGATATTTTCATTTCTTAGGATGACAATTGTAATGAGCCAGAGTCACAGTCTTTTGTGAATACAAACACAGAGCAACAGTCTGAATAGATAGAATTTGGATAGAATCAAGTATATCTGCATTTTTGAAATAATTGATTACTGAGTTATTATATTGAGTAGGAGGATTTTTTTTTCACTATTTACATTAATTGTATGTTGGAAATAACGAAACTTAGTAAAACTGTAACACATACATTCTATCAATATGCCTACCATAATTTTACAACCATGTTTAAAGGATGTAATAAAAATCCTATGGTTATGCGTCACAATAGCTTGCATTTAATTCTCATATTTTCACTATTATATTACTGTATTATATTAGTTAAACACTGACCAATACCAGTTGCAAACCGTTTTTCGTTTTAAGTATTGAGTATATTAATTGAGTTTTGTCACTCGTTAAATTTCTGTTTAATTGAGCAAGATTAATGGTGTTTTAGAATTGGGTATTTATGTATGCACATGCCTTAGATAAAATAAATACTTTGTGTATTCAACTTACTGTAGTGTAATGGAAAATGTTAGAGTGTATTAATATTAACACCTAAATGTGAGAATAAAAATATTGTTATAAATATATTATATAGGAAGGTATTGAATCTGAATTTCCCCTTTTCGTCAAAAACGACGCGATTTCCCCATCCCGAAGGGCCCCGCCACCATTCCCCTATAGGTGAAAAAAAACACTGGACACAATATTTGTGCCTTTTTGCTGTACCTGTTTTGATTACTTTTTAGCAGAAACCATTTTCCCACAACAGAAATTACAATTCCCGGCAAATAAGCTGCATGTAGCAGTTAACTATATAGAAATGAAGTTTTTTTATAAAAGCAAAAATAATCGGGAACCAGACAAGTCAAAACGGTCATTTAACATGACCACATGGAGTTGTTCGGATTTTATCGTTAACCATTAGACAGTGTTAAAGTAAATTTGATACCGGAAAAATACTCTCATAAACAAAAACAAATTCAATGGCAATTCTTTTAGAGGGAATTTTGGCCTGAAATGGGGGAAAAATATATACTTTTTCGTTGGGGGAATGATGGCGAATTTGGGCATAAAAAAACGGAGATCGAGACCCCTGGTGTTATATATCTACTGGTGAAATACTGCTTTTAGGATGAAAGAAAAATATTTTCTACAATCAATACATTAATGTTTCAAAAAGCAATACAAATTTGCGAATATTCGAATAGCGTTTTAACTATTCTAATAACAAACATTCAATCGAATATTCGAATAGTTTTGCCATCCCTAATTCTAACAACATAACTAGGATCTACCTTCTTGTGAATCTTGGCTTTCTTGCCAATATGTTCACTTCGGTCGTGAGTTATGGAGGCGTACATAATCTTGCACAGTCTGTCTATGACAGTGAGATTACAGATGAAGTCGAATTTAAGAAAGATCGGACCAGAAACACGATAGCTATTGCCCTTTGTGAAAAAAAAAATTCAAAAATGGACATTATTCAGGATAGAGACTTCATATTTCATCCAATCTTGATCAGTCTTGTACAGTTTGTCTATGATCCTAAGATTACAGGTCAAGTTGAATATAAACAAAATCGGACCAGAAATACCGGAGTTATTGCCCTTTGTTTGTGAAAAACAAAAATACAAAAATGGACATAATTCAGGATAGAGGCTTCATATTCCATCCAATCTTCACCAATCTTGCACAGTTTGTCTATGACCATAGAATTAAAGGTGAAGTGGAATATAAGCAAAATCAGGCCAGAAACACCGGATTTATAGCCCGTTGTTTGTGAAAAAAATATACAGAAATGATTGGCTTGCACACACACTTTTTTATTCAATGTCGGCCAAACTGACCGGTACACAGTTTGCAAATGACCATACATTTATTGATAAAATTTTATTTCCAACAGTTGCAAACCTTGCATGCAGTTATTTGTACATGCAACAATGATGGCTTCAGAGCCTGCATAAACATTTTGTATCATCATTGGACAACGAATTCTCAAAGAAAAAGCAAAACTTGACCTTATAGCACAGCCATCGCTATTATCGCATTGCAACTAGTTCTCCAAAACTGTCTGTTTGCAAAACTGTCTGCGAAAAAGACATTGAAATCTACTGTTTCTGCATTTTCCAGAATTGTCACTGATTTAATTAGCATCCCCAGCTAATTTTTTTTATTCCAGATGTATTAATTAAATTATTATCACATTAAAGTGCAAATGAAAACAAACTCAAAACACTTTGAATTATTCAAATTTCTCTGTTACTTCCCAAGTTATGAGGTTTTGAAGTTGTGAAATTTTCACAAAATTTTGCAACTTTTTTGGCAGGTTTTATTCTGTAGAAGACTGATTTGTCAGAAATGTGCGGCACCGACACCGCAGATATTTTATTATAAATTCTTATATTTTTTTTATTTATTGAAATATCTTCATGAAAATTGGTAACCGTATGTAAATTTACATGCTCTTGTCATTTCTAAGGTCCATTTTGGTCTATATGAGAGTGCAAACATTTTTTTCCCATAAAAAGTGTGTCCTCTATAGTTTTTTTTTCAATCAAAATGTTAAGTGACTTTGCATTTACATTCCATAATATTGTAATGTCACTCTTCAATTGTTTTCTTGGTGATTAAAATTCATAAATCTTAGTGAACTTTTTAAACATTTCAAAGACATTAAACAAACATGTTGTAAACCATAATACTTTTATTACATATACACACATCAATGGCATAATGCAGATACATTGTTCACTGTCAACTGCTCTAGGACTGATGCAGATACATTGTTCACTGTCAAGTGCTCTAGGACTGATGCAGATACATTGTTCACTGTCAACTGCTCTAGGACTGATGCAGATACATTGTTCACTGTCAACTGCTCTAGGACTGATGCAGATACATTGTTCACTGTCAAGTGCTCTAGGACTGATGCAGATACATTGTTCACTGTCAACTGCTCTAGGACTGTCTGTAAATTGTTGAGCAAGGGAATTCACTTCCTCCTTTTGTGGAGAATTTGTAACTGGCTCTTTGGTTGGATTTGCCTGGAACATGTGCGTCTCTGTTGGTGGACCTGGGAAGTTAAGATGATCCGATGCCATCCTGAATTCATCCTGTCGGAGTCAGACTAGCACAGGTGGACCTGGGAAGTTAAGATGATCTGATGCCATCCTGAATTCATCCTGTCGGAGTCAGACTGGCACAGGTGGACCTGGGAAGTTAAGATGATCCGATGCCATCCTGAATTCATCCTGTCGGAGTCAGACTGGCACAGGTGGACCTGGGAAGTTAAGATGATCCGATGCCATCCTGAATTCATCCTGTCAGAGTCAGACTAGCACATTGCACTTTACAGGGAATAATAATACACCTGAAAAATAATAAATACAGTAAGAAATAAAACGATGTAAAGAAAAAATAAATCAAATAATTTTAGAAAATAAAATAAACCTATTCAATCAATTTGTTAAACTTACTATTATTTACACAAGTATTGGTTATTTGTTTACTGTTGTCATGATTCCTATTCTCGTAACATGACTTCAATACATGCATGATACAGCCAATATCCTAAACAAACGACATTCTTTACACATACACTGTACAGGTTTGTCGACTTCATAAATTAAAAAATATTAACAATATTCTGAATTATTTAATGAGTATGAATTTCGTGCATAACAATAACAATGCGCTAGTGTAGGAGTAGATAATGTGTGTTTTATAAAACGATGACCAAAATGCTGCCTATCCGAAACTACATGTATATGTACTATTGTTTACAAGCATTTTAAGTTTTTAACATATTTATTTATAAAACAAAAACCTTTTAGTAACATATATCAGCGAAATGGACAAATATATTTTAAATTACACATGCTTAAGCGTTTTTTTGTGCTTATTGGGGCTTATTTACTGAATATATCGTTCGTTTTTCGCTAATCGACAGAAATTCAAGATGGCGGCCATTGCATCGCCAGAATGGATTTTGGGTTTTTCCTGACCTCTGAACTTTGAACGCAAATGCGGTGGGGTCAGCATAAACCGATTTAATCGTAATATATATCAAATTAAAGCTTAGAAAGTGTATTTTTAAATGATATAACTTTCATATTAACATACCGATTCAGGATCCGACAAATTCATGTAGACTTTGGTCATTTGTAACACGCTTGTTTACAGTCCGATTTTAACGGAAGTTGTATCATCATAAAGGGAAATCCCTCCTCTGATTGGTTAATTTAACTTCAGAAATATTCAAATAGATTTACGTCACCGCATAACCTGTGGAAAATACCCACCGTCACCAAACCGTGTCCGCGTTGATGGACTCGATAGCGGAGGTGTGAAATCGACGATAATCCCCATTGTTCAATATTAAACAATGATAAACAATACTTATTCTTTATGGATTTTCATGAAATAAAAACCATATTAAACAGAATTTTATTGTGATTAATCTGATATATGATTCATTAAAATATGTTAAATGCAAAGCACCTAATTCATCCGTTGAAATATACGACCGTCAGAAAATCAATATCAGCGAATGGATTATTGGATTTTGCTGGGGATGCTAATTTAATGAAAAAGGGTCAGGTAAGAATAACGAGAACAATGATTTGAGAACCATTTGCAAGAACACCGCACATCCACTTAGTTAGCCTAACGGATGTTTAAATCAATTTATCCTATCCCCCTTTGTGTATTGGTCAGATACCTTAATTTTCAAACCTGTCACAAAATTATGGTCTTCTGTACCAGTTCTTAGGTGAGCGCTTTGGGCCATTATGGCCCTCTTCTTTTTAATAGTTTTCCCAACTTCTCCTATGGCAGGCAAGCGTTTCGCTTGTGGCCTTTTCTTCCAATGCCGCGCATGCTCTCATAAAAGAGAAATTATATACTTTATTGACATAAAAATTAACATAGTGAATAATAAAAACAACGTTCTGTACACCACCTGCACATACCAAGTCTTAGAGGTTTAATATGAACAATTATTTCCATGTTGTACCATCAACTTTGAATTCTCTGTTGAGTAATTCATTTACGAGATCTGCCTCGTCGTTGGGAGTCCTTTTCCCCATGCTTGTTGACCGTTCTATTCCAGATCATTCCGGAGCCTGTCTGGAAGCCAACCATTCATGGCTGAAAGAATAGTATGACATATCAGTATTGCATTCGATATACAATGTAATATATAGGTTAATGTTTTCACAGATACATCTATCATATTATTCTTTCTATGTCACCAACGAAGGCTGTAAAGGGTCCATGAGCACCATTCTTTTCATCACCGCCCCGGCCCTATCGAAAGCTTTGGAACAGCATCTTATCAGTTGTGTTGTCCCAGACAGTGTTTGCTTTCTAGAAGAAATGTCATATATGGGTGCTTCCTCAAACAGACGTTTGTGAGTTTCTAGCAGTTAAATAACTCTTTAGACACACTGTTTCCTGCTATACTGAATGGGTTGTCAATGAGATGTTAATCAGTCATCGTCAATAAGTCGTCAATGAGTCGTTAATAAGTCATCAGTGTCACCGAGGATTTCTTTGAAAGTATCTAGGGCACGCTGTCCTGACTGTGTGGCCATCTGTCACAGATCCAGAACCCATATTTGTCCGGAATTGTCCACAGTGTAAAACCCTTTGAAGTTTCATCACGTAGAAGACAGGTGATTTTTTTGTGTTGGAAGTTCTTCAGCTATCAGTGGTGCTCAATTAAAATGCAGATGCTGTATGTTCTATATTGTTTCACATACTTTTGCACTGAAAATGACTGGCTTCAATATTAACATGTTTGTATTACTAATAGTATCTAAGGGGTGAATACATTTTGTAGTAAAACAATTGATTTTATATGCACTCCCTGAGACCACAGCAGCAAACAGTCCTGTCGCTGAGCTCCCGTAGATCTGGCCCGCATTATCCACCCAGCTCCCCAAGACCATAGCGGCTGACAGTCCTGTCGCTGAGCTCCCGTAGACCTGGCCCGCACTATCCACCCAGCTCCCCAAGACCATAGCGGCTGACAGTCCTCTCGCTGAGCTCCAGTAGACCTGGCCCGCACTATCCACCCAGCTCCCCAAGACCATAGCGGCTGACAGTCCTGTCACTGAGCTCCCGTAGACCTGCCGCGCACTATCCACCCAGCTCCCCAAGACCATAGCGGCTGACAGCCCTGTCGCTGAGCTCCCCGAGATCTGGCCTGTGCTGTCCACCGAGCTCCCCGAGGCGACTGCCAGCTTCCTGCCCGCTTTCGGGCCTGTCCCCAAGACCTCATCAAATACTGTCCCTTATATATAGGAATGATTCTCTCTTCAGCGAGACAAACATCCCGTAGTTAATCAGTTATTTATTATGAAATGGATACTACTTCCTTCTGGAAGGGAAGTTCATAAAGGTCCTGTGTACTAATGCTACACTCTGTGCACCAAGTCTAACAGAATAAAAAGACTAACACTCACATGGGACGGCCTCTCATATGTATAGTTCGTTGGAGTCGTTTATAAAGAAAACTTACTGTCATCGAACCAAATAGTTAAAATTATATGTATTATTACTATCAACCCTGGCAACTCGACATCCACCTGTGATAAATAATAGAGAACTTAACATCTAAATTACACAATTAAAAGGAGAAAACAAACCAGGCTTCTTTTTACAACAAACAGATCCTGACTTGAATCAAATTCAAATTCTGGGTCACTATCACCGTGCCCTTGCGTGACGGGTTCCAACTCCAACTTCATGTGACTTGTCAGACATCTGAGACTGATTAGTGATCTTGTCACAGCTCAAAAACAGCAGAAAGCTTTGCATTCAGGCATTGATCTGTATATGAACACAAATGTTTGCATACATGCGACCAAAATCACAGAAAAAGGCTGAATTTGTCTGTTGTTTAAAAACATACCCCACCCACTCACAACTTGACAAGCAACTTATTTGACAGCACATCCTACACGTGTTTGTAATTATTTCAGACAGCACATCCTACACGTGTTTGTAATGATTTCAGACAGCACATCATACACGTGTTTGTAATGATTTCAGTACGACCAGGATTTGAACACTTATTATGAATACCTGCCATGAGTAAAACACCATTTAACTTACGTAATATGTATTTGTTTTATTTTCAATTTATTTGGTTTCACAAGTCAGTGCAAGATTACTAATTCGGGCGAAGAAAGTACTGTCCTTGCGCAGCCACTTCATGTATGCAGTACTTTAGGTGAGTCCAGCGCTCACACTTTGTACATTCACCACACTGCATGCTACAAATTCGAGTTAAAATATGTGTGTTCTCAATGCTTTATATAAATACTAGTGACCAGAAATCAGCAGTTTGTAGAATAAGTAGTTCAAATAATGTAAATTGTTTAGTTTTCCACCAACGCTGTACATGTTTCACTTCCAATCAGTTTTGTGTTTACCGTCCCACACAGTTTCCACCAACGCTGTCCATGTTTCACTTCCAATCAGTTTAGTTTTCCACCAACACTGTCCATGTTTCACTTCCAATCAGTTTAGTTTTCCACCAACGCTGTCCATGTTTCACTTCCAATCAGTTTAGTTTTCCACCAACGCTGTCCATGTTTCACTTCCAATCAGTTTAGTTTTCCACCAACGCTGACCATGTTTCACTTCCAATCAGTTTAGTTTTCCACCAACGCTGTCCATGTTTCACTTCCAATCAGTTTTGTGTTTACCGTCCCACACACTTTTCTTTTTATGTGCAAATTTAAACTAAAACACATGGAATCATGTTTTCACATCATTCATTGTTTTTCGTTACATCTATGCAGATGTACAAAATAATGAAACAAAATATATAATTATAAATTATAAATAGTATTAATATTCACAGGTAATTATATTTTGTTGATAATTTAATGTAGTGTTTGTATGGTATATCTGTATTTTTCATCAATCAAAGCAAATACCAGCAGTAATATACAGTTTATTTAACATATATCTAAATGTATCAAATGAAATTTTTTCTTTCATTCCACTTTTTAGTGCACTATTGTGATCACTGAAGACTCTCTTGCGTTTGGTGTCCATTGTCCGTCGTCTGTCAGCCGTCCTCCACACTTGACTCTACAGGTCACATTTGTCATCAGATCAACATGAAACTTTGTCAGAATGTTGTTCTCAGTTAATGATCAGGTGATTTCTGAAATTGAGTCATGTTGGGTCAAAAACTAGATCACTAGGTCAAATTAAATAAAAAACTTGTTTACCCCTAGGACCCACATTTATCATCCGATCAGGTTTAAACTGGACCAGAATGTTGTCCTCTAGAAACTCTAGGTTTAAACTGGACCAGAATGTTGTCCTCTAGGAACTCTAGGTTTAAACTGGACCAGAATGTTGTCCTCTAGGAACTCTAGGTTTAAACTGGACCAGAATGTTGTCCTCTAGAAACTCTAGGTTTAAACTGGACCAGAATGTTGTCCTCTAGGAACTCTAGGTTTAAACTGGTCCAGAATGTTGTCCTAGGTTTAAACTGGACCAGAATGTTGCTGTAACATTTGGGGGACATAAATTACACAAAATGTTGTCCTCTAGGAACTCTAGGTTTAAACTGGTCCAGAATGTTGTCCTAGGTTTAAACTGGACCAGAATGTTGCTGTAACATTTGGGGGACATAAATTACACAAATGACTGCTCACACTTACTTTGTCTGTGTTCTATTGACTGGAGTTAAATTACACCAATGGCTGCACACACTCACTTTTTCACGTCTCTGTTCTATTTGCCGGAGTAAATTTCCACCCATGGCTGCACATACTCACTTTCACATGCCTCTGTTCTATTGACTAGAGTTAAATTCCACCCATGGCTGCACATACTCACTTTCACATGCCTCTGTTCTATTGGACGGAGTTAAATTCAGCTCATGGCTGCACATACTCACTTTCACATGCCTCTGTTCCATTGACTAGAGTTAAATTCCACCCATGCCTGCAAACACTCACTTTCACACGCCTCTGTTCTATTGACTAGAGTTAAATTCCACCCATGGCTGCACACACATACTTTCACATGCCTCTTCTATTGACTAGAGTTAAATTCCACCCATGGCTGCACACACTCACTTTCACATGCCTCTGTTCTATTGACTTCAGTTAAATTCCACCCATGGCTGCACATACTCACTTTCACATGCCTCTGTTCTATTGACCAGAGTTTAATTCCACCCATGGCTGCACACACTCACTTTCACATGCCTCTGTTCTATTGGCAGGAGTTAAATTCCACCCATGGCTGCACACACTCACTTTCACATGCCTCTGTTCTATTGACTAGAGTTAAATTCCACCCATGGCTGCACACACTTACTTTCACACGCCTCTTCTCTATTGGCAGGAGTTAAATTCCACCCATGGCTGCACACACTCACTTTCACATGCCTCTTCTCGTCACGTCCATGGCTGCACACTCTCACTTTCACATGCCTTTTCTCGTCACGTCCATGGCTGCACACTCTCACTTTCACATGCCTCTTCTCGTCACGTCCATGGCTGCACACTCTCACTTTCACATGCCTCTTCTCGTCACGTCCATGGCTGCACACTCTCACTTTCACATGCCTTTTCTCGTCACGTGCATTTGCTGCACACTCTCACTTTCACATGCCTCTGTTGTAGTGACTTGAGTTAAATTAATGAAATTGTGATAAAATATAGCAAGCAGCTCAAACAACTTTACAATTCAATTCTGACAATTTTAATTTTAATTAGTATTTAAATAATCAATATTTTGATTGGTAACCATTGCCATGATAATAAACCATTAAATTGATTTAAGAAATAATTGAAGGGTAAGCATTTGTTATTTGGGTAATAACCAACAGTTTGGAGTTCCAATGCAATTAGGAATAAAACTACAAGGGCAATAACCAATTCTAACCCATCAATTATTTCGATTCTAACACGATCTTATATAAAATTGTCTGTTTTTGTAAAGGTTATGCATGACAACTATACTTATCTATACTCCACCAATTTTCCACAGTACATTTACACGTGCATTTCAATGACGTCAATAAATAATAACAATTCAAATGATGTCGTCTCCATTGATAAACATTGAGTGAATTACCTCATACTTATTGATTAATCAGTGAAAATATTATGCTAACAAGTGCAATTAAAAGTCTATTTACAAAACGTTAACGTTTTTGTGAACTTAAATATAAAATGTGTAGTACAAGTGTGGTTTATTGGGCTAGATAATACAGAAATGATTTGTTTGTCACAATTTTGCTATCACATTTTTAATCATGTGCAGTTTACGGAACAATTTTGTCCAATTTATGAAACTATTTTGAAAACATTAGACTCCGCCCATATGTTATATGGTATAGAGCTAACAACTTGGTAGGTTCTTTACGACTGGGCCAACAAATGCAGTGTTCTGCATGGCTCGAATGATTATACGCCCAAGACATTGCCAGAAGAGGAGCAATTCTGTCCACAACAATATCAATAAGCCTTAGTACTATGTGCCGGTCCTTTATTTGAGGCAAGTAACCAATTGCCCATACAATACATACAGCACAACACACAACATAACCATCCTCATTCTTTGGTCTTCAGGCCCTTCAAGTCTGAATATAATACATCATGAACGACTGCTAGCATTACGTAACTACACTGTGCTTGGTCCTATTTCACTGGGGGCCTGACAATCATATACCGCTTCAGAGCCATGGTCATATTTTCATATCGACCACAATTATCTTATTTTCCAAACTCTTACGGCTTGAAATAAACATTACTACATTTCCTATTCTCTTTGCAAACTTCTTAGCACCATGCCAGGTGTCCAGAAGTGTAAAGTCCTTTCCTGTGAACATACATAAGTGTCTAGTATAATGGTATAAAATAATTAGTTGTAACGAGCAGTTATAACTGTTCTTGATGCAGAAAGCATTTGTCTTTGAGTTGCGTATGTGACCTTAACATACCCGAGTACTTCTGGAACTATATCCACCTCCCCACTCCAACGGTCATTACGGCCAAAATAAATCATTCAAAGCAACCTACCAGGTAATATTATTGCATACATATACACCAAAACCCCAGTTAACGACCACCCCGATTTTACGACTACCCCGCTAATGCTGGCACTTTTTAAAAAACCCGATTGTTTTCCTATATATTTCAATGGTCGCGAAACCCGATTATACGGGCACCCCGCTATTCCGTATTACGACCACTTTTCGCAGACCAAACAGGTAAATTAACGCTTAAAATGACCCCGCTAATCCGACCGGCCCTCCAAAGTGTAAATCGGTCGTTCGCAGTTTGCAGCACCAATTTACGATATACGACTTGGAGATAACAGACTGCTTTGCGGTATAATCGAAACTTGTGAAACACCACATTAGAAATGTTTTGCTAAGGGATTAGTAGATCCTCTGTGTAATAGATTACACTAATTGGTGCTTATTGACACTAATTGGCAGGCAGTGGGTAAGTACACTGATAGCCTATAAATGCAATTTGAATTGAACAAAAGTTTATTAATCTCTGACTTCCTAAACAGCTCATTGCCATATCAGTATTGCAAACATAAATTATCAAAAAATGTCTAAAGCTCGTAAGGAGCTTTCTCTTAAAGAGAAGGTTCAGTTGATTAAGGACAGTTCAGTGACCTGTTGAACATTGAGGGGAAATGATAGAATCACTCTTTGAAAATTAGGTCTTTAGCTAATAATGATGATGATGATGTACATAGACTATTACAGTTTGTTATTAATATGCATCAAATGAGTTTGTTGTTATATGCATTAATTGATTATGATGAGCAAGGATTTCTTATACATATGAATGAAACAATGATCATGTTGATGATGATAATTTTGATGATGATAATGATGATGATGATATACATTAAATATTATTATTTGTTATATTTTCAAATTTGTTTACAAGGAAAGAATAAATTACAACAATATTGTTTATCTATGTATTATCTTGAAAAATGGAGAGGGATACATGTACATATATATACATATCGGTGGTGATCTGCCAAACCTCGATATTAAGACCATCCCGCTATAAAGACCACTTATATAAAGTCTTATTAGTGGTCTTATTAGAAGGGTTTCACTGTAGGCATTGTCTCGTGTAATGTTTGCTACCATTTTATGTATAGGACAATAAATTATTACACCAAATATATTTTTAATAATGTCACATCAAATTGTGTTGCTTATTGCACTATACCTCATGTGACTTGTTTTCCAACATTCATGAAAACCCCACTACAAACAAGACTTAAATAACTTAGCTGCCTTTGAGTGCTTGCTTCTGTCACCAGCTCAGCGATTGTCTGACCCCTCTGCCTTTGAGTGCTTGCTTCTGTCACCCGCTCAGCGATTGTGTGAGCCCTCTGCCTTTGAGTGCTTGCTTCTGTCACCAGCTCGGCGATTGTGTGACCCCTCTGCCTAGGTGCTGTAGGAAGCCCTCCTGCGATTGTGTGACCCCTCTGTGACCCCTTTGCCTAGGTGCTGTAGGTAGCCCTCCTGCGATTGTGTGACCCCTCTGTGACCCTCTGCCTAGGTGCTGTAGGTAGCCCTCCTGCGATTGTGTGACCCCTCTGCCTAGGTGCTGTAGGAAGCCCTCCTGTGATTGTGTGACCCCTCTGTGACCCCTCTGCCTAGGTGCTGTAGGAAGCCCTCCTGTGAGTGTGTGACCCCTCTGTGACCCCTCTGCCTAGGTGCTGTAGGTAGCCCTCCTGCGATTGTGTGACCCCTGTGTGACCCCTCTACCTAGGTGCTGTAGGTAGCCCTCCTTCGATTGTGTGACCCCTCTGCCTAGGTGCTGTAGGTAGCCCTCCTTCGATTGTGTGACCCCTGTGACCCCTCTGCCTAGGTGCTGTAGGTAGCCCTCGTTCGATTGTGTGACCCCTCTGTGACCCCTCTGCCTAGGTGCTGTATGTAGCCCTCCTGCGATTGTGTGACCCCTCTGAGACCCCTCTGCCTAGGTGCTGTAGGTAGCCCTCCAAGTCCTTCTCTTCTAAATGTTGTGGATTTCAAACCTGTCATGTCTTGTCTATAACTTCCATGGTGATGATATCTGTGCTGTGACATTTCAGGACCATGTCTTTGCAGTAAATATTGCACACTGAGCCCAGGTCTATCCATGCATCCATTGCCTATACAAAATTAATAGAAATAAACCAGATGTACAGCATTTTGACCCATCGATGACTACAAAAATAAGTTATTTGCAGAAATAATACATAACACATACTTGCAACTGTAACATTTTTGTCGACACACCTTCTGTAGGTTGTGAACATCTCAGTGATCACTGTTTTTATTCCAAAGAAGTGACACTTTAACCTCATAATTGATCCCACAAGCAAGAATACAACTTAACAACTTAACAGCAACATTTCCTGCAAGTCTCCAACCTATTTTCAGTTGTGAAGGCCATTTTTTATTCCGATGACTATTTTGGCAGATGTATGGATAATTATGAAAATTAATACTAGTAAATGCTTGCCATATTTTGCAAGAAATATATGAATTCAATTGACGATACGCTACAGGATTTATAACCACGCCTACCTAGGATAAGTCAGTGAAACAGCGTTGAGAGTGAACAAATGTTTCTACTAGACATGTCCGTCAAACAATCAAGTCCTCCTATCTTTCTGAATGGCTAAACACATCGTCAATCAAATCTCGTCGTAAGGTCAATTGTATTTGTCAAAGTCCCTTCGACGTCTTCAACACAGTCGGTGACCCTCCAGTACGACTTCGTGACTGTTGTGGAAACAGATATTTGATTTCTAAAACTGTTTCAAATACTGTTCAATATTAGAGTTAACGCTTTTTTCATTTAGTTCAGTTTCACTGTCGCTGTCATCTGCACACGATGATTCTGAATCATACTGAATGCTGTCAGTGGTTGCAGCTTCCTTGTCAGTTCTGACATGATGTGGTTTTCTTACACTTCTCGGCACAAGTCCATTGACCTTTTAGTAAATTAAAATTAAATGTATTGTCACTTTTTGTAAATAAATCATTTTATCTTACAAACAAATAATATCAAATAATTCACATTTAGCACCGTCAAAATATTTCAATTGACTGAACATATTAATTGATCGGTCTCAGAAGCTGTCTCAGAAATGAAAAATACCTTGAGCTTAGGCACTGTCAGTAAATTTGCAGATGAAAAGGCCTGGTAGTAAATGTGTTCAATTTCTAAGAATTAATCTGACTAGCTAAACAGAAACAGACCTAAATAGCAACAGCTAGAAATATAAAAACGAAATCACCTTTTGTTTATGCAGGACACAATGCCAATATTTTACACAAAACTTTTCACACTTCATGTTAAATTTCAACTGGAAATATAAGACAACAACATTGATAGGTTTCCTGTTACACAGTCATTACACTGTCACATCAACCATGTAGTCTGGAACCAATTCTCTCGCGAGACTTGTGACGTCGTCGTATTGAAACACAAACATGTTTAAATTCAACCAATTAAAACGCAAGACGGAACCAGTCGAACGAAAACCGAAAACGAAAGGAGATTCTGAGAGTGACGTAATTTTCTAAACATTACGTACAGCAATCGATGTCGTAAAATGTTTTTGACTGAAATTTTCACCGGACACGAGGACCAGTATTTGGACAGTTTTTCCCGGACCTCACGGATTTTTATTGGCAATGTCCGAGGTCCGACGGTCTTTCGCAGAGACTGATAACTGTCATGAAAATGTCACATACAATTTCTTAACACGTTCAACTATACTATACATGTTTATAAATAACAAGTTTTAGTTGACACCTAACCACTTGAACATATAGCATAGCCTTGGTAGATGGTTACACCTAACCACTTGAACATATAGCATAGCCTTGGTAGATGGTTACACCTACCCACTTGAACATGATGGTAGAGGCTTGGTAAATGGTTACACCTACCCACTTGAACATGATGGCAGAGCCTTGGTAGATGGTTACACCTACCCACTTGAACATGATGGCAGAGCCTTGGTAGATGGTTACACCTACCCACTTGAACATGATGGCAGAGTCTTGGTAGATGGTTACACCTACCCACTTGAACATGATGGCAGAGCCTTGGTAGATGGTTACACTTACCCACTTGAACATGATGGCAGAAGTGTTGGTAGATGGTGTGCGTGGTACGTGTGTCACAGCCCTGTGTTTCATAGGTTTTAACATGGCAAACTGTGACATATTCTCTGTATAATTAATTGCTCTCTGTTGCCACCTGGCAGTCTACTATGGACATATCTTCCACATCAGCATCAGGTTCTGAGTCTGCATCATTGTCTGTGAGTGATATTCTCTTTCCAAGGCACCTAGTATGGCAAAAGCCCCCATACAGTAATCCTGGACTAATAATTTTAAAATAAAGATGTTAATAAAGTAACAGTAAGTGTTAATTACTCATCAGACTCCACACTGGCTGACTGCCCTTTGTTGGCATACTTGACATCTAGTGAAAGCAGAGCAGGCTAACATGACCGTCACAGTTGTGGGTATACTTGACATCTAGTGAAAGCAGAGCAGGCTTACAAGACCGTCACAGTTTAGGGTATACTTGACATCTAGTGAAAGCAGAGCAGGCTACCATGACCGTCACAGTTGTGGGCATACTTGACATCTAGTGAAAGCAATGCAGGATAACATGACCGTCACAGTTGTGGATATACTTGACATCTAGTGAAAGCAGAGCAGTCTAACACGACTGTCACAGTTGTGGGTATACTTGACATCTAGTGAAAGCAGAGCAGTCTAACACGACCGTCACAGTTGTGGTTACACTTGACATCTAGTGAAAGCAGAGCAGTCTAACACGACTGTCACATTTGTGGGTATACTTGACATCTAGTGAAAGCAGAGCAGTCTAACACTACCGTCACATTTGTGGGTATACTTGACATCTAGTGAAAGCAGAGCAGTCTAACACGACTGTCACAGTTGTAGGTATACTTGACATCTAGTGAAAGCAGAGCAGACTAACACGACCGTCACAGTATAGGGTTTACTTGACAGTTAGCGAAAGCAGACCAGGCTAACATGACAGTCACAATTTAGGGTATACTTGACATCTAGTGAAAGCAGAGCAGGCTAACATGACCATCACAGTTGTGGGTATACTTGACATCTAGTGAAAGCAGACCAGGCTAACACGACCGTCACAGTTTAAGGTATACTTGACATCTAGTGAAAGCAGAGCAGGCTAACATGACCGTCATATTTGTGGGTATACTTGACATCTAGTGAAAGCAGAGCAGGTTAACACGACCGTCATAGTTTAGGGTATACTTGACAGTTAGTGAAAGCAGACCAGGCTCACATGACCTTCACAGTTTTGTGTATACTTGACAGTTAGTGAAAGCAGTGCAGGCTAACATGACCGTCACAGGTGTGTGTATACTTGACATCTAGTGAAAGCAGAGCAGGCTCACATGACCGTCACAGTTGTGTGTATACTTGACAGTTAGTGAAAGCAGAGCAGGCTAACATGATCGTCACAGTTGTGTGTATACTTGACAGTTAGTGAAAGCAGACCAGGCTCACATGGCCGTCACAGTTGTGTGTATACTTGACATCTAGTGAAAGCAGAGCAGGCTCACATGACCGTCACAGTTGTGGGCATACTTGACATCTAGTGAAAGCAATGCAGGCTAACATGACCGTCACAGTTGTGGGTATACTTGACATCTAGTGAAAGCAGAGCAGGTTAACACGACCGTCATGGTTTAGGGTATACTTGACAGTTAGTGAAAGCAGACCAGGCTCACATGACCGTCACAGTTTTGTGTATACTTGACAGTTAGTGAAAGCAGGGCAGGCTAACATGACCGTCACAGTTGTGTGTATACTTGACAGTTAGTGAAAGCAGACCAGGCTCACATGGCCGTCACAGTTGTGTGTATACTTGACATCTAGTGAAAGCAGAGCAGGCTCACATGACCGTTACAGTTGTGGGCATACTTGACATCTAGTGAAAGCAATGCAGGCTAACATGACCGTCACAGTTGTGGGTATACTTGACATCTAGTGAAAGCAGAGCAGGTTAACACGACCGTCATAGTTTAGGGTATACTTGACAGTTAGTGAAAGCAGACCAGGCTCACATGACCGTCACAGTTGTGTGTATACTTGACAGTTAGTGAAAGCAGGGCAGGCTAACATGACCGTCACAGTTGTGGGTATACTTGACATCTAGTGAAAGCAGAGCAGGCTCACATGACCGTCACAGTTGTGGGTATACTTGACATCAAGTGAAAGCAGAGCAGTCTAACACGACTGTCACAGTTTTGGGTATACTTGACATCTAGTGAAAGCAGAGCAGTCTAACACGACCGTCACAGTTGTGGGTATACTTGACAGTTAGTGAAAGCAGACCAGGCTCACATGACCGTCACAGTTGTGTGTATACTTGACAGTTAGTGAAAGCAGAGCAGGCTAACATGACCGTCACAGTTGTGTGTATACTTGACATCTAGTGAAAGCAGAGCAGGCTCACATGACCGTCACAGTTGTGTGTATACTTGACATCTAGTGAAAGCAGAGCAGGCTCACATGACCGTCACAGTTGTGTGTATACTTGACAGTTAGTGAAAGCAGAGCAGGCTAACATGATCGTCACAAGTTGTGTGTATACTTGACAGTTAGTGAAAGCAGACCAGGCTCACATGGCCGTCACAGTTGTGTGTATACTTGACATCTAGTGAAAGCAGAGCAGGCTCACATGACCGTCACAGTTGTGGGCATACTTGACATCTAGTGAAAGCAATGCAGGCTAACATGACCGTCACAGTTGTGGGTATACTTGACATCTAGTGAAAGCAGAGCAGGTTAACACGACCGTCATGGTTTAGGGTATACTTGACAGTTAGTGAAAGCAGACCAGGCTCACATGACCGTCACAGTTTTGTGTATACTTGACAGTTAGTGAAAGCAGGGCAGGCTAACATGACCGTCACAGTTGTGTGTATACTTGACAGTTAGTGAAAGCAGACCAGGCTCACATGGCCGTCACAGTTGTGTGTATACTTGACATCTAGTGAAAGCAGAGCAGGCTCACATGACCGTTACAGTTGTGGGCATACTTGACATCTAGTGAAAGCAATGCAGGCTAACATGACCGTCACAGTTGTGGGTATACTTGACATCTAGTGAAAGCAGAGCAGGTTAACACGACCGTCATAGTTTAGGGTATACTTGACAGTTAGTGAAAGCAGACCAGGCTCACATGACCGTCACAGTTGTGTGTATACTTGACAGTTAGTGAAAGCAGGGCAGGCTAACATGACCGTCACAGTTGTGTGTATACTTGACATCTAGTGAAAGCAGAGCAGGCTCACATGACCGTCACAGTTGTGGGTATACTTGACATCTAGTGAAAGCAGAGCAGTCTAACACGACCGTCACAGTTGTGGGTATACTTGACAGTTAGTGAAAGCAGACCAGGCTCACATGACCGTCACAGTTGTGTGTATACTTGACAGTTAGTGAAAGCAGAGCAGGCTAACATGACCGTCACAGTTGTGTGTATACTTGACATCTAGTGAAAGCAGGCAGTCTAACACGACTGTCACAGTTGTGGGTATACTATTATTGAAAGCAGAGCAGTCTAACACGACTGTCACAGTTGTGGGTATGCTTGACATCTAGTGAAAGCAGAGCAGTCTAACACGACTGTCACAGTTGTGGGTATACTTGACAGTTAGTGAAAGCAGAGCAGGCTAACACGACTGTCACAGTTGTGTGTATACTTGACATCTAGTGAAAGCAGAGCAGGCTCACATGACCGTCACAGTTGTGGGTATACTTGACATCTAGTGAAAGCAGGCAGTCTAACACGACTGTCACAGTTGTGGGTATACTATTATTGAAAGCAGAGCAGTCTAACACGACTGTCACAGTTGTGGGTATGCTTGACATCTAGTGAAAGCAGAGCAGTCTAACACGACTGTCACAGTTGTGGGTATACTTGACAGTTAGTGAAAGCAGAGCAGGCTAACACGACTGTCACAGTTGTGTGTATACTTGACATCTAGTGAAAGCAGAGCAGGCTCACATGACCGTCACAGTTGTGGGTATACTTGACATCTAGTGAAAGCAGGCAGTCTAACACGACTGTCACAGTTGTGGGTATACTTGACATCTAGTGAAAGCAGAGCAGTCTAACACGACTGTCACAGTTGTGGGTATACTTGACATCTAGTGAAAGCAGAGCAGGCTAACATGACTGTCACAGTTGTGGGTATACTTGACAGTTAGTGAAAGCAGAGCAGGCTAACACGACTGTCACAGTTGTGGGTATACTTGACATCTTGTGAAAGCAGAGCAGTCTAACACGACTGTCACAGTTGTGGGTATACTTGACATCTAGTGAAAGCAGAGCAGGCTAACACGACTGTCACAGTTGTGGTTACACTTGACATCTAGTGAAAGCAGAGCAGTCTAACACGACCGTCACAGTTGTGGTTATACTTGACATCTAGTGAAAGCAGAGCAGGCTAACACGACTGTCACAGTTGTGGGTATGCTTGACATCTAGTGAAAGCAGAGCAGGCTAACATGACTGTCACAGTTGTGGTTATACTTGACATCTTGTGAAAGCAGAGCAGGCTAACACGACTGTCACAGTTGTGGGTATACTTGACATCTAGTGAAAGCAGAGCAGGCTAACACGACTGTCACAGTTGGGGGTATACTTGACATCTAGTGAAAGCAGAGCAGGCTAACACGACTGTCACAGACTCGTTTTGAGTCTTGTTCTGCTGGTTGACAAACCCTGTACCAAAAGTGTTTTGTGGGGTAGTTTGTGTTAACACATCACAATTAATGCACACTTATATAGTCCCAAGTTCCAACAATGTCACAGATTCTATACTTCTAATTATTAAAATACAAAATTGCTCTCAAGAAAATTGTGTTAACGTTATTTAGAAGACATTCATAACTGAAATTTAATGTTATTTTGACATCTTGAAATTATCATCTGTTCTAAAATCGCATGAGCCAACATAAATATAATCAAAGAGTGATTTTCATTCAAGATTTAATCTAAATCTAAGGGAGGAATGATTTACTTTAAGCACATGCTACCAGAAAAACAGTCCAGAAAAAGGGGCTGATTCATTTATATTTTTTACCTATAGAAGTATACAATAATACTACATTTTACAAACAAATGTGTTGTTCTCAGAGTCATCAGCATACCCTTCACTTGCTGTGTCCGTCTAAGATTCAAAAATCGTCAACAACATGTACTATATACTATTTTTATAAAATTGAAAAAAAGGTTTCACCAGCAGGACTCGAACAACAACTATTGGTTAAAAAATACCACACCACGCTTTTACCACCTAGATCTACTGAAATAATTGGCAACTCAAATCAGATAAATGGTTGGTCTGAAGCCGTGTTAGAATCATATTAATATTTTTACGTCATAGCTTGTTGTGGAATAACCCACGGACAGAAGTTGAGATCTGTGTGATTAAATCACTCGTCCTTTGGCCTTGTGATTTCATCAGACGCATCTAAACTTCTGCCTGTGGGTTATTTGACAACAAGTTATGACGTAAATTACTTTTTTTTTCAGCTGAATGATGTAGACTTTGCAGAACTTCGAAGACGCAACCTAGCAGACAATGAACAGATTGTAAGTAGAGTGGACCTGTCCTGTCATATTGTTCATGAATGACACACTGGAAATGTATGAAATAGCTGTCTATGTTAGGTTACTGCATTTTTTTGTTATGTACATACTTTAGCAGAAATCATTTAATTATTGAATATTTTTTTAAGGGAGTTATCAACAAAATAATGCATCTCATAACTTGAAAGGTCGTATCGGCCGTATTTCATATTAACTATAGACACAATTAAAACAATATATTTTACTATTTTGATGTCCCCATCGAAGATGGTGGGGTATATTGGTTTGCTAATGTCGGGCGGACGGTCGGCCTGTCGGTAGACCACTTTCCTTTCCGATCTCCATCAGTTTTCATCCAATCTTCACCAAACTTGATGAAAATGTTTATGGGCATAATATCTCGTCCAAGTTCGATACTCAGCCAAGTCCAACAGTTTTCACCGATCTTCGCCAAACTTAGTGGAAATGTTTGTGGGCAAAATATCTTGGCCAAGTTCGATAATCAGCCATATCACCCCAGGAATTGTGTAGTTATGGCTCTAAAAATATCTAAAATAAGCCTTTTAAGCTGTTATCACTCTCAAAGTCCAACAGTTTCATCACATCTTCACCAAAGTTGATGAAAATGTTTGAGCTTATAATATCTTAACAAGTTCAGTCATCGACCAAATTGTCCCAAGAACTGCAAAGCTATCGCCAATGATTTCAGTGTTTTTAAGCTATCGCCAATGATTTCAGTGTTGTTAAGGGCCAATTTGGGGCCGAAATTCTGCCCCATTCCCCTGTTTAAAAAGTATATATTATTCCCATATATTTACCTTAAACTTCCCCACAGAATATAAGCAATGTCCAACCTTTTTTTATCTGATTTTCACCAATCTTCATTGATATTTTATTTCAAATTGCTCTTAACCTAGAGGGGGCATAACTGTTCACAAACAGCTCTTGTTCTCTTGTATATTTTTAGAGTAGCAACGATATAGTGATGGAACAATTAAGAAAAAACTGTACACAAAAAAAACAACTTGTGTTGGGTACATGATTCAAGAAGAAATTTAAACTCATGCCTACAAAATCTTTATATAAGCAAAATGATAATATTAAATAATGCTTTAATATTACCGTAAAATCTCGATGTTTTCAGACACTTAAAAATAATTAAAAATTATATTCCCATATTAGAGGTGTCCGAAAATTTATAGACACTATGACAATATTGCAATTACTTTCGGATTTGTCCGATGTAAAACGTTTTTTGCCTAATATACACGGATAGTATCGATTAATGATTGCGCGTGCTTGTTAAATAACAAGCCAAATATTATTATAAATTTTTATCGATGTTGTGCAATTAATTTTAAATCATTTCATATGTATGATTTTATTGTACAGAAAATTACGCCGAGACTGCATTTTTGTCAACTGAGCTAAAAGATTACCATCTCGTATATTATTTACCTGTAATTAATGCAATAAAAGATGCAAATTATGATTTGGTTGTTTGTTCTTGAACTAAAAATCTTGTCTTTAACACCTTCAAACATTCGTGCAACTTGTGATAGGGTGCGATAAAACTGGAGCCTGTTCGTCACACTTATCGTGTTGAGTAGGGGCATAGTACGGTAGATACATGAATTGTTAATTGGCACTAATTGGCATAACAATATATTTCAAATGCAAATGGTATCAAATTATCATAATTGGCACTAATTGACATCATACCCATATTCAGTTCCAATACAGTAATACGACATAAAAACGACAACTGTGAAATTAAGCAAAATTTATTGGAAAATAATTAAGACTGGTTAAGACTGTTTTTTTAATACGATAATTTCGACAGCATATTTAATATACGATTTTACTACCGGTATACACAAAAATACATGTGCGATGTGTCACCGGATTAATGCATACAGGTTAGAATTCTGCTAAAATACGACTCTCATAAAATGTCCGAAAATTTAGATTCATTAGTTATGGGTTAAAATCAGGATGTCCGAAAATATATAGTGACAAAAAATAATTATTTTGGCTAAAAAAGAGGGTGTCAGAAAATTTGTAGTGTCCGAAAACATAGAGCTTTTACTGTAATTCTTGTTAAATGAACTTAATTTATGCAAATGTAATTGCAGACCTTCTGTTGATATGCCCTTTAAATTACTAAAAATTAGAGTTACTAATTACAAATGACACTGAATTTTTATGTACTGACTGAAACCATACTACATTAAATAATCTATTTTTCTTTGCTGCATATATGTCCATTGAAATGCAACATTTTTATGGCCCCAAAGAAGGGCATATTAAAATCGAGCCGCACATCGGTCTGTCTGTCCGTCCGTCCGTGCTTCCGTCCGTTAGTCCGTCTGGCCAAGGTTAAAGTTTTTATCATGTCGAATATCTTTGAATGCTATCAAAGGTATTTACTTGAAACTTGAAATACCTCTTTACTATCAATGGATCCACCAGGGAAAGCAACTCCCATAACTCAGTGTTGTATTTTGAACGATTATGCCCCTTGTTTAAATCTAGACATTTTGGTTCAAGTTTTTCATAAAGTTCAATATCTTCACAGTGAATAAACCAATTGAACATACTACCAGATGTTGCAATTGCGTACGTTGGTGACACAAATGTTTGTGATATTTCAGCTAGTGTATAGTCAAAAACTAGACAAACTTAATCTTCAAGACATGAAAATAGAAGACATTTTTCTTTTGTTTTGCAATGACATCTCATGTAAAATTTAATCACTTCGAGTTTGTCTTGGCTATATTGCCATAAACTTCATCAATCACTTGATTCATCTAAAACTTTGAAAATATATACAAAGTAAAATGTGTTTTACTCACATATTTCTTCTAACAGAGTATTGTTTTATTGTTTTGTACATGCTTCAGTGTCCGATTATTACTTTAATAAGTCTTATTTTATTATGTTAGCAGTTTAGTAGGCTGCAGGCAAAATACACTATGTTCTCGGATAGGTGTGCAAATCAATTTTGTACAACTTATTGCACTGTCCCATGGAGTGATTTGAACGCTTACTGTGATTGTAGTGTACGCTTATTGGGATATATTGTGAGTGATTTCTGCTGCTTTTACTTGTGCAGAATGTATTAAATTGATGTTTTCTTTGTCAAAACTGTGCCAGATCAGCTGCTTTTAGTGATTTTTAGCTCGACTATTCACCGAAAAGTTCGAGCTATACTACTCACCAGTCCTGTTTGTCAGCGTCGGCGTAATGCTCTGGTTAAGGTTTTCATGCAGCAAGTCCATATCTCTGTAATTACTACAGATATTCAATTGAAACTTCACACATATATTTGGGGTCATTATATGAGGTCACTGACCAAGGCCCATAAGTCTGACCCGCAATTTAGCAGAATTATGATTCTTTCTGTACTTAGAAAATCAGGTTATTTTTGCGTGCAACAACTGCATATCTCTATATTTAGTACAGATATTCAATTGGAACTTCACACATGCCTTCAGGGTCATTATAATTATAAGGTCCTGGCCAAGGCCCATAACTGTGGCCAGCATTTTAACAGAATTATGCCTCTTTCTGTACTTAGAAAATTCAGGTTAAGGTGAGTGTGCAAGAAGTCCATATCTCTGTAACTACTACAGATATTTAATTGAAACTTCACACATGTCTTCAGGGTCTTTATATAACGTCTCTGGCCAAGGCCCATAACTCTGACAAAGCGGTATGAATAGTCGAGCGCACTGTCCTGGGACAGCTCTCGTTTAGCTCTCAGAATATAACCTACATTTTGGTTGGTCGTGTGCATATACATCATTGAAGCATGTGAACAGTAGATATCTATATATGATAATATTTACTACTTATTCTGAGAAGGCGAGGCAAAAAATAGTTTCCGTTAAGATCATGGTCTTAATGATTAGGTGTATCCCTTAATGCAATCCAGCAGCCATCGGCTCAAAATGTACGTTATATTCTAAATAATGATAAACATACTTCTGTTCAGGGTCTGCACTCTGAAATTGTCTCAGTCTTCAAAATAACCCGCTTGCCCGACGCCCTGGACAAGCGAACATCTTTGAGCAAGTTAACATTTTTATCTGTCTGCCCAAAACAGCAAGTAAAAGAAGGATGAAAAATTATTATATTAAAAGATTCATTTACCATTAAAACAACAATGTTCAGAATTTTTTATTAATATATACCCTAATCACATGATTTTCTTTCCATATGACTGACTGCAGGAACAACATCACTATCATTTAAAAAGCCGGGCCGGCTAGCTCAGTTGGTAGAGCGCTGGACTACAAATCCGAGGATCGCGGGTTCGATTCCCAGCCTGGCCACATAACTTGTGTGGGGATTGGTAATAAAATTATTTGTACGGCCATTCTCCCCCTACCTCTGATTCAAGTAGGGCAGTTGTCAGTTACTGGCATAAGTATGTGCACTTAGTACTGGTAAACCAGCTTACCCAGGAAAAGTGTGAGTAGGTTAACTGACTGCCGTTATATGACTGAAATACTGTTGAATACGGCGAAAAATCCAAACAAACAAACAATCATTTAAAAGGTTTAAGTAATCTTTAGGTTTTATTTTCTTATTTCGGAAAAGTTCAGGTGCTTTTGTGCAAGCTTAAATTGTATGGTTTATGGCCGAACAGGCAGGCGCTTCCAAACAAGTATTGTGAATACAGTGTTCTGAACAGGCAGGCGCTTCCCAACAAGTATTGTCAACACAGTGTTCTGAACAGGCAGGCGGTTCCAAACAAGTATTGTGAAGACAGTGTTCTGAACAGGCAGGCGCTTCCAAACAAGTATTGTGAAGACAGTGTTCTGAACAGGCAGGCGCTTCCAAACAAGTATTGTGAACACAGTGTTCTGAACAGGCAGGCGCTTCCAAACAAGTATTGTGAACACAGTGTTCTTACCACTTTCTGAACTTAAGCTTAGGATATGTTTTACTTTACATCAAGAACTTGCTTTTCTTATAGTACTGACTTTTGTGCTTTTCGACGTTGGTTTTCGTGGAATGTCCATGTTTCTCGTTAACCTATATATTTTTAGCTGCGGCGAATCAAGGCTGACCTGGCAAAGCTGATGCCAGTTAAACCAAAGCAGAAGGTATGTATTCTGTACTGTGACCACAGTAATGGAGACCCCAACATATCATGTAACATTTGGCTCGAATCATTGACCAGTTTGGCTACTGGTAGGGCTAACACATACCGTCAATGTCCTTTTTGACGCGCAGGGCGCGTTTCATTTTAGGACCCCTGCGCGTTTAAATGGAGCTATTTTTTGTTAATTCTGCCATTATCCAGAAATCAAGGTTTCATGTATGCATACTTTCCAATGACATAATACGCATTGGTCCAGTCTAAATACGGCCGATGGGCTTTGTCCGCATGAGAAAATTCACAATGGTACAGTTTAAATTATTAACATGATCGACGTAATGAGCTGTGACACTGCAGACCCACATGGAAAGTGGTTGAAAAGCATAACATAACACTATTTTACTTCATGCTATAATGTTCTTTGTTTTAGTCTCATTAGATAATATGCGGTTGTCGTGAATAAATAAAATAACTACTTATTATTATTGACTATTTATTCATATTACTACATAAATGGTCCCATTCACTTGGGTACTATATGGTTGCGTGTAACCCGTATAGTGGGGCATAGGGTTATTTATATACAGGCGATTCCGGCAATCATGATACATCGACAATATCCGGAATGAACCGTAAGATAGGTCTCGTGTCTAATCGTGATACATGGACTATCTCCGGAATGAACCGTAAGATCTCGTGTCTAATCGTAATACATGGACTATCTCCGGAAGGAACCGTAAGATAGATCTTGTGTCTAATCGTGATACATTGACAATATCCAGAATGAACCGTAAGATAGATGTCGTGTCTAATCGTGATACATGGACTATCTCCGGAATGAACCGTAAGATAGATCTTGTGTCTAATCGTGATACATGGACTATCTCTGGAATGAACCGTAAGATAGATCTCGTGTCTAATCGTGATACATCGACAATATCCGGAATGAATCGTAAGATAGATCTCGTGTCTAATCGTGATACATGGACTATCTCCGGAATGCTCCATAAGATAGATCTCGTGTGAATGCTCCGTAAAATAGATCTCATGTCTATCATAGAGCCATCTTGGCTTGATACACCCAACGGTGATCCGCCTGTGTTATAGGGCTATACATGATGCACGTTGCAATAGCACCACATTTTATGTCGAAACGATGATAAATGAGGAAAGGTAGATGTATATTTTACAGGCATCTTGACCTATTATCCAAAAGGCTAACTATGCAAATATAAGTTCAAGAAATTATAATCCGGTATCGAAACTGATTCTAGTGTTTACAAACTATCAGAACTGAAAGCAAAACTAGACTTAATAGTGAAACAGATGTTAAGTTAAATTACACTGATAAAAACAAGGTTTTGAGGAAGAATCAAATAAAGATAATTAAAATGTCTACACAATACGGGCTGCCATTGCATTTTACTACTGGCTTTGGAAAAGGCCTTATTTGTCAGGTAAAATTACATGTTTTAATAATAAATTATTTTTTTGTAATTTAATGTATTTATTTTAAAATTTTTATGTTGTTAATGTTATTATCATAAAGTATTATGATATTCTTCAGTATATCCAGTTCGTTCATTTGTATACAATAATTAAATTTATGCAATTCAATAGTATTTCTGTTATTCTTCTTCTTTATTTCTTCTTCTTCTTCTTCTTATTATATCATTTGTTTCATTTTATTCATTAACTTTATCTAATGTCCATGGTTTCTTATTAGTAATTTACCATAAGTTATTCTGATTATAGTGCTTTTGCAGCATTAATATTATTACTTAAGCTATGAATAGTTGGCATAATTCTTGTTAACTAGTACAACTAATTTAAGTCTAAATAGCATTTTACTTTTTGTTTATGTGTACCTTTACATCGCATGCTTAATTACAAAATGTTCCTTAAAATTTAGTCACGGGTCCCTTTTTTACAGGTGAACTGAATTTTGCAAGTCTGTGATTAATATGGTCATCTCCCTAAGAATACCAAACCTGGCTGTGACTGGTATCCCAACAAGAGCTCAATGAGAACTATATGGTCATCTCCCTAAGAATACCAAACCTGGCTGTGACTGGTATCTCTACAAGAGCTCAATGAGAACTATATGGTCATCTCCCTAAGAATACCAAACCTGGCTGTGACTGGTATCCCAACAAGAGCTCAATGAGAACTATATGGTCATCTCCCTAAGAATACCAAACCTGGCTGTGACTGGTATCCCAACAAGAGCTCAATGAGAACTATATGGTCATCTCCCTAAGAATACCAAACCTGGCTGTGACTGGTATCCCAACAAGAGCTCAATGAGAACTATATGGTCATCTCCCTAAGAATACCAAACCTGGCTGTGACTGGTATCCCAACAAGAACTCAATGAGAACTATATGGTCATCTCCCTAAGAATACCAAACCTGGCTGTGACTGGTATCCCTACAAGAACCTGGCTGTGACTGGTATGCCTACAAGAACCTGGCTGTGACTGGTATCCCAACAAGAGCTCAATGAGAACTTTTAGAACTTTTAGAGTTTAGAAACTCGACTAGAGTGTAAATAATCTGGCAGACCAACCAAATATTATCCAAGGATATAATGAAAGACTGCCAGTTTTATGTAAATATGACTATGATACTATGACTGTTTGTTAATTGAAATGAAAGGAACATTGGTTGAATTTACCATCATGTACTGTGACAATTTTAAGCAGTTTCCAGCTTCTGTGTCCTGAACTTGCTATACCTTAATGATGTATTTGAAGCACATATATTTTATAACTGGTTATACATTTATATAGCTTTGAATAATGCTTTGATATATTTCCCATATAAAATGTGTATAATAATATTTAAAATATTAATTTTTATATATTAATATAATTATAATGTTAATGTAACCGTCATTATAACAAATGTGATAGACGGAAATTAGAATATTTTCAAAACACATAATCTCGTACAAACTTGAGAAGTGATGTGAAAGAAATACAGATATTTTTATGTGCCTGAACTGTGACAATGTGACAATTTTGAAATGTATGGACACATCCAGCAGCTACATTTTGGAATTAATGAAATCAGTAACATAGCGTTATTTCTACAAGCAAGTAAACAACCCAGACAGGACATTTTCTATGATAGTATTCAGTTTTAACTAAGCTTTTATTAACAAGATTACCAATTATACTGTATTTAGTGATGTATCTGCAATCATGAACTTTGAAGGAAACAGTATGCATCTATATAGTGTAATGAATTTAATGGTGATAAAATAAATCACCTTATTTGTTGTAAAGTTCTGTTTTTAACAAATTATAACCATTTAATATCAATTTTCTCCTGAAATCAAACATGAAAGTGACATTTACACAAAATATGAAATATAACAATCTGTACTCATCTGGTTTATTTAACTATATTTTTGTATGCATTTATATGTGCAATGCTTATAAACAAATTGAAGTACTGTGATTATTTTGTTTTGTGGTACGCTGTTTAAATGAATTCCCAAACTGGATTGTAGTGATTTTATTGATCTTATGGTAGATATTTTTCAGTATTTTCTTGTGTTCCAAAGTTGGTTTGTGATTATTTTTTTCAATTAAAACAAAATATGAGTGTTATAAAAATATTTTTTTTTTGTGCTTTTGAAGTTGGCTTATTGAAAACAAGTGGATCAAAATGATGCATGGCACAATATTTGCTTGAGTCAGAAATGAGAAAATTGCAATTTGCTTGCATCAAAAAGCAGGATTTGGCATTAAATGAAATCCCTATCCAAGACTGGGTGTCTATAATAGTATCAAAGTGAGTGGCTTTCTTATAATACATTTGATTAATATTATCGTAAGCATGTTGTTAATATCATTACGCAAATCCAAAAATTTAAGTCATATTATACGGGTATATAAGCTAATTTTCAACACACAATTTCATGCCAAAATGGCAGATTTATTTTACATTTCAAATGTGCAGGACAGTTGATAAATAAGTATGGGTACAACTTTAATATTACAGAGTCATCAATTAGTATATTTGACAAAAGCAAAATTTGGTACTGTATACTACATTTATTAAGAAAAAGAAAGCAAAACAACAGTTACACATTCTGCATAAACTTAAAACATCTTTACCTGTGGACAAGTTTCATTATGATCAAAGTGTTGAGCGAATTATGTCAAAAGCACCATAACTATGAAACACTAGTACGTATGTTTCAGTGTTCCACAGAAATGATGCTGAATATAACTTGGCATATTTCCAAACTCCAGTTGGCTTCAAATTAAGCTGAATATATAATTATTCCACAGCTGAATGGCATCTCATATTATTTACCGTACTGTTATTTGGTTAATTATTAACTCCGACCACTTTATTTATAACAATTCCCAATAATTTTCAACATTTTCGTGTGCATTTTGTTGAACGAAAATTCAATTCCGTAGCTTACGGGCGCAGCCATTTTTGATGATCATGTGATTGAAAGTAGTCCAAAATGTCGCATGATGTACCAGAGGCGATTTATTTTTAGAATCGCCTGTGTACCCAGAGTGGCAATTCCGGATACATAAATATGGCGGTCTATTTTATCGTTTCTATCGAAATTAACTTTAGTTTTTTGTTAATGTTCCAAAAAATAGATCGACAAAAAATATTTTGGGGCCAAAAAATACCCCCTGTGCGTCTTATTAGGGCATGGGCGTCAATAAGGACATAATAATAAGTGTTTGTACTATGCTGTGTAACATATAGTTTAATCATGCTGTAAGCTTGGATCTCAATGAGGAATTGGAATTTGGATTTCTAAACGGTGCTGGTATGTTTATGCATGTACTTTTATCAATTGTATCACGTTTGATCATCTACAAACATATTTTCAGTATTGAATGTAGTTGGGTATGCCCAAGCATTTAGCACTAACAAGAGACTGGTTACATTTCCTAATTAGATGAACCATTGATTGCCTAAACCTTGTCATAATATCACATCAAAAAGCAAAGCAAACAATTTAGGCCGTCTAAACATTGTTTCCGCTAAAATATACTGGACTACCTATTGTCGATAGATACATTTTGTTTATAACATTTTACAAAAGTTAATAATGTTAAAAAGCATTTTGACAGGTGATCAAATGAATATGTCCGCTTGGCGCTTTCAGTACAGTGACTAACATTTTGAAATTTATACAGGATTAGCAAAACAGAAAACTGATTTTATTATGTTCAATGTAAAATTGAGTTTGTATTATATATATATAAATACTTTAAAATAAGCTAATTAAAGTACAGTTGTAAGTTATTTTCAAACAATTGTATATATATTTGTTAATTTTCATGACTTTTGGCTGAATTTTATAAAATCTTGTACATGTAACTTCCGAGACCAGTGATTTTGTAAAATCTTATACATGTAACTTCACAGACCAGTGATTTTGTAAAATCTTGTACATGTAACTTCACAGACTAGTGATTTTGTAAAATCTTGTACATGTAACTTCACAGACCAGTGATTTTGTAAAATCTTGTACATGTAACTTCACAGACCAGTGATTTTGTAAAATCTTGTATATGTAACTTCACAGACCAGTGATTTTGCTTTGACAAGTATAACATTTAAACAAGGTAGATTTATTATTTTACTATTCAGTGAGTTTTTTTTTCAGCACATTTCTTCATGCAAAAACCTGGTAACTATATTTACTTGCGATAGTTTTTGCAAAAGTCAAGACTTCAAAGTGGAATAGAATCCTAACATTCTAACAAGTTATGAGAAATGGTAAACAGGATCCAAATTTGCAGAAAAGTGAATTTCTGAAGAAAAAAAGACAGTTACATGACTTTGCCCCAAGGTGACAAATTAATATTACAGACATTAACATTAAGTCCTGGTCACACTGTGACAAATTTGAGCCACGAGCCCTGGCGAGTTGTAACTCGCAACAAATCGCCTTTTGTCGTGTAGATCTTGTACACATCGCGTTCTACTCGCAATGATGTCTTCTTATGTCGCCAGAACGTGCCAAGTAGCGGCAAGAATTTTAAACCGTTTAAAATTCTAGCCACTTCTCGGCGACTTTTTATTGTACACATTTGTTGAAGGAATCTCGCACGCTTTCGAACACATTCTTTAGAGATATCTTCCCTTGTTGTAGCGTTTCACCGTAAATAATAATTCTACGACATAACACAAGTTTGCTGTGAGTTTGGGAGACTTGCACGTGTTGTCACAAGTCAAACAGACTCGTCCATTCGCGAAGACAACTCTTTGATTGTTGAAAAGATATCGTACGCATATTTTGCTCGAACAAATGTCGTCTTGAAACAATTCCGCTACCAACTCGTCCACTTTTCGTCGGTTTTTAACTCGCCAGAACTGGTACAAAACTTGAAGCTCAAATTCGCCACAGTGTGACAGATCCTTTACATATTTATAACTTCCAAAGTAATTTTACACATCATTCTTTTTGGCAGCGCTTACAGCAAAAGAAGAAGGACAAGCACCTGTCTTTAAACACTGAAGTCAGAAGGAACCCGTCCCGCGCTGGTCGGTACAGCCCCATGAAAACACGGTCCCGACGCGGCTCTGTGTCCTCAACTTTGTCCAGTGAATTGTCATCTACCTTGAACTCCCCAGATGTAAGAACACTGTTTAAAACAACATAAACTTGAGCTTTGCAGATACAGACCTAGGTCTAGTAAATTGATCTCGTCAATAATTATAAGAAAACTAACAACATTATGAGCTGTATGTCTCAGTTGTAACCAACTATGCCATATTCAGGTGCATTGTAAATCACTGTAGGACATAGGGAATAAGACACATTTAAATAAGATTGTATTATTAGCTCACCTGAACACAACATGCTCATGGTGAGCTTTTGTGATCACCTTTTGTCCGTCGTCCATCATGCGTCGTCTACATTCACCTTGTAAACAAACTATAGACCTCATTTATTGCCCAATCTTCATGAAAATTGCCCAGAACATTTGTTCCAATGATATCTTGGACCAATTTGAAACTGGGTCATGTGGTGTCAAAAACTAGGTCACTACGTTAGATTGAAGAAAAATCCTGTGAACACACTAGATAGCACATGTTTTGCCCATTCAACATGAAGCTTGCTCAGAACATTTGTTCTTATAATAATCTTGGTCGAGTTCGAAAATGGTTCCGCTCCATTGAAAAGCATGGCCACCAGGTGACGGGGCAGTTTTGCTTTTATGGCTATATTGAAAACTTTAAAAATCTTGTCTGTAAGCACTGGCAGGATTTCAAAACATTACGTAGAAATGTTCCTTTGCTGACATCTACCTAATAACTTCAAATCATTTTGATAAAAAAAAAACATGGCCGCCCGGGGCGGGCAGTTTTTAGCTCGACTTTTTGAAGAAAAGGCAAGCTATTCTAATCGCCCCAGCATCGGTGTCTGAGCTAGGTTGAAGTTTTTCGGTAAGCTAGTTTCTCAGGAATGGCTTGAGGGATTTCATTCAAACTGAAAACATTTATGTCCCACATTAAAATGAACCTATAGGCCAAGTTTGGTAACTCTAGTTTGAAATTTGTCAAAATTATGGGCCTTTTTACACTTAAAATTTTATATATATACGCTATATGGACTGGTTAAAGTTTTTCGGTAAGCTAGTTTCTCAACTTTTCGTTGCCGCTCTCTAACTCGAGAACGGATTAAGCTATTGTAATGAAACTTCAAAAATAGATACCTTATAGCAAGACCTCGCATGGGATTGCATATGGGTTGGGTGGGGTCAATGTCAAGGTCACCGTTGCTAAAAATAGAAAAATGGTTTTGGCTCAATAACTTGAGACCGCATCGAGATATTTTAATGAAACTTCATACATAGATACCTTATATTGAGACCTCTCTTGGGATTTCATATGGGGTGGTAGGGGTCAAGGTCAATGTCACCATTACTAAAAATAGAAAAACGGTTTCCACTCAATAACTTGAGAACGCTTCGAGATATTTTAATGAAACTTCATACATAGATACCATATATCGAGACCTCGCTTGGGATTGCATATTAAAAAAATTATTTAACAATTGCACATATTCACAACTTGGCTGCAAGTCGGGGGGGGGGAGGGGGGCATACATGTTTTACAAACATCTCTTGTTTAATGAAACTTCATACATTGATATCTTATATCTAGACCTCACTTGGGATTGCATATGGGGTGGGTGGGGTCAAGGTCACCATAACTAAAAACAGACAAACAGTTTACGCTCAATAGCTTGAGAATACATTGAGAGTTTTAATGAAACTTAATTAATAGAAACCTTATATCGAGACCTCCCTTGGGATTGCATATGGGGTTGGTGGGGTCATGGTCACCATTACTAAAAATTTCATTGATGTGCTGACTGTAATGCATTTCATTCGAACAATGTAGTTTTTGTGGAATTTTCATATTTCTTGTTTTAGAAAAAAAATGTCTGTAACTCTGACAAGCACAAGAAAAGTCGAGCGCGCTGTCCTCTGACAGCTCTTGTTATGACCCCACTATCAATGATGGGGGAGGCATATAGTGTTTACCCAGTTCGTGGGTATGTACGTGTGTACGTATGTTCGGAATCTTGTCCGGACAAAATTTTGTCCAGAATTGGAGGATTTTCAAACAGCTTGGCAGAAATTTTAAGCATAATGAGATGGTATTTGCGCACAAGAACCAGGGCCTTAGGTGTAAGGTCAAGGTCAGACTTATAAGTCAAAGGTCAAATGTAAGAATTAATGCCATAGACCCTGTCGGGAGCATAATTTTGTCCAGCATAGAAGGAATTTCAAATAACTTGGCACAAGTGTTAAGCATGGTGAGACGGTGTGTTGCGCGCAAGAACCAAGTCCCTAGGTCCAAGGTCAAATCACACTTAAAGGTCAAAGGTCAAATATAAGAATTTAAGCCATAGACCCTGTCCAGAGCATAGTTTGTCCAGCATTGGAGGATTTTCAAATACCTTAGCATAAAATAGCAGAAATGTTAAATGTTATGAGACGGTGTGTCACGCTCAAGAACCGGTGCCCAAGGTCCAAGGTCAAGGTCACATTTAAAGGTCAGATATAATACTTTAAGCCATAGACCCTGTTCGGAGCATAATTTTGTCCAGCATGGAAGGAATTTCAAATAGCTTTGCACAATGGTGTGTCACATACAATAACCAGGTCCCTAAGTCCAAGGTCAAGGTCACACTTTAAGGTCAAAGTCAAAGGTCAGGTATGTGTATAAATGTTAAGATTCTTGTCCAGGCAATAGCTTTGTCCAGCATTTAACGATTTTCAAAAAAATTGGCAGAAGTGATAACCGCGCGCAAGAACTAAGTCCAAGGTCAAGGTCACACTTAAAGGTCAGAGGTGATATATAAGAATTACTACCATGGGCCCTGTCCAGAGCATAATTTTGTTTGGCATAGAAGAATTTTCAAAATTACTTGATAGAAATTGATAAGCATTATGAGATGGCATGTGGCATGCAACAACCAGGTCTTTTTGACCAAGGTCAAGGTCATACTTAACGGTCAAATATAGGAGTTTAAGCCATTGTCTTTGACAAAAGTATAATTTTGTCCATCATGGAAGAATTGTCACATTACTTGGCAGAAGTGATAAGCATTATGAGATGGTATGTGGCATGCATCAATCAGGTCTGTAGCTGTAAGGTCACTAATCAAGGTCAAAGGTGAGATAATTGTCCCGAGCATAATATTGTCATGCATGCGGGCATTTTCTGATAAATTGGCCATGCAGGGATTTTCTGATAAATTGGCAGAAATGATCACCATCACCAGATATTGTGTCACAAGCAAGAACTGACTTGTGAAGTTAGTGAATTACTTCCTTTATTGATGATGAAAGGCATCTAGTTATTCACAAGCTTTACAAGATTCTCTTGTTTGGTTTCTAGGTAAACAATAAAACATGTGAAATCCAATGAATGGGTAAAACACTGGATGCACTACGTTTTTGGACGTTTTTTATATTGTAGCGGATGGTAGTGAAGTTTGGATTCTGTGGCAGATCTGGAGAGAGCAGTGAAGACGCCTCCATGGATGACATGGTACAGTGACAGGGTTGGGGAGGGGGAGGGCTGTTTGTTGCTTACTTGGCTATGTGGTTTATGCTGTCCACTCAGCCTGCATTGTTTTTTGTGCTTTGTGTGCATCTTCTAAACTCCTTTGTAATTTTCTGTTGAATATTGTAACATACCGTTTCTGAAAGCTATGCGTGAAGAAAACATGTGGATATCCTAAATATTTTAAATTACAAACTTCAGCGTGAATATTTAGTTAATAGCATTTAATAAGTGTTGTATTTTCAAATTGTTCAATTATGAGAAAACTCTGATTTGGTATTCATCCTTCCCTTCTGATTATAAGTCCCCTACCAGTGAAATCGGTAGACTGTAGGTTTGCGCGTGTCCTTCCATCCGTCTTTCCGCCCATCCCATTTCATGTCAGTAGGGGACTGCAATCTCGTCCTGTGACAAAACACTTGTAATAATCCTGAAATCATTATCAGTGACATTGGCAGGGCCTTGTTGTATGGCATCAGAAGTTGCACACACATTTGGAGGAAGTTGAGAAAGGCAAGGGTCACTTTTAGATCAAGTTTATGTAAGATTACACATCTTCATTTTTTTGGAATAAAATAGTGAATATGAACAATGCATTTGTTATCATTTTGTGTAATCATATACAAACTTGCATTTTAGGCACACATGAAACCTCAGTGCACAGACACAGTCCTATTTGCTGTTTTCCTGCCCCCTAATTACTCCATTGAAATATTTGAAAAAGGATTTAACGACGTTGAACCATATCATGACGCAAGTGGTGTCTTGTCTCCACACAGGACGATGATGCTGCGATTCCTAAGCGTGTGATCAAGATCCAGCATGACCGACGTCCTGTAGAGGAAATCACAGAGGTTGATCTGAACATGGTGGCAGTCTACGTCAGTCACAAGAGATATGACAGCATTTATGTAAGTACCTCACTGAACATGGTGGCAGTCTACGTCAGTCACAAGAGATATGACAGCATTTATGTAAGTACCTCACTGAACATGGTGGCAGTCTACGTCAGTCACAAGAGATATGACAGCATTTATGTAAGTACCTCACTGAACATGGTGGCAGTCTACGTCAGTAGCACGAGATATGACAGCATTTATGTAAGTACCTCACTGAACATCGTGGCAGTCTACGTCAGTCACAAGAGATATGACAGCATTTATGTAAGTACCTCACTGAACATGGTGGCAGTCTGTGTCATTAACAAGAGATATGGCAGCATTTATGTAAGTACCTCACTGAACATGGTGGCAGTCTACGTCAGTTGCAAGAGATATGACAGCATTTATGTAAGTACCTCACTGAACATGGTGGCAGTCTACGTCAGTCACAAGAGATATGAGAGCATTTATGTAAGTACCTCACTGAACATGGTGGCAGTCTACGTCAGTAGCAAGAGATATGACAGCATTTATGTAAGTACCTCACTGAACATGGTGGCAGTCTACGTCAGTCACAAGAGATATGACAGAATTTATGTAAGTACCTCACTGAACATGGTGGCAGTCTGTGTCATTAACAAGAGATATGGCAGCATTTATGTAAGTACCTCACTGAACATGGTGGCAGTCTACGTCAGTCACAAGAGATATGACAGCATTTATGTAAGTACCTCACTGAACATGGTGGCAGTTTGTGTCATTAACAAGAGATATGGCAGCATTTATGTAAGTACCTCACTGAACATGGTGGCAGTCTATGTCAGTCACAAGAGATATGACAGCATTTATGTAAGTACCTCACTGAACATGGTGGCAGTCTGTGTCATTAACAAGAGATATGGCAGCATTTATGTAAGTACCTCACTGAACATGGTGGCAGTCTACGTCAGTAGCACGAGATATGACAGCAGTTTGTACAAGCCATTATAATACATTAAAATCGAGTGAGCAATCCAGGATCACACATGTACATATTTTTGTATACATTTACAAGTTAATGAAATAAATTGAACTACCAGCAAATGGAGTCACTTACACTACCATGTAACATTTATTCCTTTCTACAACATTTTTTGTACTGGTGCATTAAAACCCTTGCTTTATGACCACCCTGATTTCACAACTACACCATTCAAGCAATAACTTATTGCTTTCCTATTATAAATTGCAAACCTCTTGTATATGGGAGCCCCACTTCTATGTATTAAGACTAGTTATCTCATACTGAAAATAAGAACTATAACTAAAAATGATCCCATTTTCAGAGTTACACGTAGTGTTGTTGGTCGTTGCTCATTATTTAGAGATTGGAGTGTGACGGATTAACACATTGCCTGTGTATAGATTGTAACAGATTACACTATTGACACTAACAGTCAGCTGGAAAAACCGTGAATAATTAGAAATGCACTTTAAATAAATTAATGTTTAATTTAATTTCCATCTGTAAAATTATTATCCACTAATTTTTATTTAGTACAACGGTTAGTGAAAAACACTACTTTTTTTAAGGATGGCAACAAATACTCAAACACCGTTCCAATATTTGAAGTGAGCATTCAATGAACATTCAGTCATTTTATAATTAGCTGGACTTTTTGAAGAAAAAAAGTCGGGATATTGTCGTCGCCCGGATCTCTGCGTCAGCATTAGTTAAGTTTTTTGGTTAAGTTTATTTTTAGAGTCCTTTTCTCAAAAACTATCAAAGGTATCCATTTGAAACTTTCAATACTTGTTCACTATCAAAAGGGAACTCCATTACAACAAGGCAGGTAACCCTGTGATTTGTATATCCAGAGTTATCTGCCCTTGATTGGACTTACAACTTAGCATATTTTGACAATTTTTTGGTTATTTTTTTTTTTTCAATAACTGTCAAGGACATTAAATTGAAACTCAAGGTACTTGTTTATGGTGCTTACACCATTCTGCAAACATAATGAGGTAACTCTTTCAAGGATTTTGTTGGAGTTATTACCCTTTTTTCAACTTACAATTTTCCTTTTAGGTCAAATTTCTCAATATATGAGGTATTGACCTGAAACTCAAGTACTTGATCACACTGATGAACTTATTTTGGATACAAGGGGAAGTAACTATCAAGGATTTTGCTTGAGTAATTGCCCTTTTTTCAACTTAGAAATTTTGCTTAAGGTCAAATTTCACAAAATCTATGAGGTATCGACTTGAAACACAAAAAACTTGATCACAGTTATGAACCCATTCTGTACACATGATGAGGTAATTATATCAAGGATTTTGGTGGAGTTATTGCCCTTTTTTCAACTTAAATAGTTTTGCTTTAGGTCATAATTTTCATTATCTATCGGAGGTATTGACTTGAAATTCAAAATACTTCATAACATTGATAAACTTATTCTATAAACAAAAGCCTAGAGTACTATCAAAAATGAGAAAGTCGAGCGTCCAGCACCCGTAGGTGGTGCTCTTGTTAGCTTGACTATTCGAAGAATAGGTGATCTTTCCTACTCTTGTCGGCGTCGGTGTCTGAACTTGGTTAAAGTTTATTTTCAAACGTCTTGTAACTAAACTACGTAAGTTATTAACTTGAAACTTGGAATAAACCTTTGTCGTCCTCTCCTGCATCAGGTTCAACATTCCCTATAACTGTTTTGTATTTTGGCAGAGTTATGCTCCCTTTTCACATAAATGTTCAGTTCGAGGTTTAGGTTCAAAAATACTATATTTTTAAAACAACATATTAAGGTATTCTCTTGAAACTTGGAATATATAATTGTTATCAACTCCAGCATCAGGGGTAACAAGCCACATAAGTTTGTTTTGTATTTTGACAGAGTTATGCACCTTCGTATGCCCCCGGCATCTTGATGCGGGAGGCATATAGTGATCGTCCTGTCCGTCCATCCGTGATTACGTGCTTCTGTGTTTCCATACGAGATTAAATAGATTTTACCGTTTCGTCTAGCACCACTTACTACAACACTTGGATACTTACACCGTTGTTACTTTTGACCATTCCTGATCTGCCCATATCACCCATCCTCTTTTTGACCTTGACTTTGACCTTATTTGGACTTCGAATAATTCAAATGGGCTATTTCTGTGTTAACTAGATTTTATCTTTTCGTTTAGCATCAACACCACTAAATACAACGTTTGGATGCTTACACAGTTGTTGCTTATGACCATTCCCGATCCACTCATATCACCGAACTCACATTGACCTTGACCTTATTTGGACTTACTGGACTAGAATAATTCAAATGGGCTATTTCTTGGTTAACTAGATTTTACCATTTCATCTAGCACCAACTCCGCTTACTCCACTTTTACTACAACACGTGGACACTTACACAGTTTTTGCTTATGACCATTCCCCATCCACCCATATCACCCAACCTCACATTGACCTTGACCTAATTTGGACTTATTGGACTAGAATAATTCAAATGGGCTATTTCTTGGTTAACTCGATGTACTGCTTCGTCAAGCACCAACACAGCTTACTACAACACTTGGACACTTACGCAGTTGTTGCTTATGACCATTCCCGATCCACCCATATCCCCCAACCTCACTTTGACGTTGACCTAATTTGGACTTAATAATAAATCAAATGGGCTGTCCAGCACCAACATGGGGCATGTGTGTTTATCGAACATAGTGTCGTGTTTTTATAGAATTTCGAGTTATGGTTTTTAGTCAAAAGTCTTAGCATTTCAAACCTATTCAAGTTTTTCACTTGAAACTTTAAATATATCTTTGTCATCAACTCCAGCATCAGGTGTAACAATCTCCACAACTCTGTTTTATATTTTGACACAGTTATGCCCCTTTTTCACTTAGATTTTTAGAATAAATTTTAGATTGAAAAGGCCCTTAACTTAAGCTTCTGGTGAAATAATTGCCATAACTCAGCTTTCTGACAGATTTATGCCCTGTCTACTTAAAATAAAAACAACTGCACCAACAGAAATACTTAGAATAATCAAGCGCACTGTCCTCTAACAGCTATTGTTATACAAGTTGTGCATACAGGCCTCCAAGGTGATAACTAATGTGCCAAAATAGCAATTTGTCATTACATATCATGTTCTCAGATATTTAAACTGAAACTTATTCCATTACCACAGAGTCTGCTTTTAATAGTTTGTTATTAGAGCCCCGCAATTTTTTTGCGGGTGCCATATAGTAATCACCCTGTCTGTCTGTCCGTCCGTCCACATTTTTAGCTAACCTAGAGGCCACATTTATTGCCCAATCTTCATGAAACATGCTTAGAACATTTGCCCCAATGATATCTCAGACACGTTCGAACTGGGTCATGTGGGGTCAGAAACTTGCCCGAGTTGGAAAATGGTTGCCTACGTTGAAAAACATGGCCGCCAAGGGGCGGGGCTTTTTTCCTTATATGGCTATATTGAAAACTTTATTAAAGCTTGTTACCACTCTAGAGGCCACAATTTTGCCCAGTCAGCATGAACTTGCTCAGAACATTTGTCCCAATGATATCTCGGTCAAGTTCAAAACCTAGTCAAAAACTAGGTCACTAGGTAAAATTGAAGAAAAAGCTTGCTAACACTAAAAGTCACATTTTTTGCCCAATGTTCTTGAAACTTGCTCAAAACATTTGATGTTATGATATCTTGGCCGAGTTGGAAAATGGTTACCCTACGTTGAAAAACATGGTCGCCAGGGGAAGGGGCAGTTTTTCTTATGTGGCTATATTGAAAACTTAATAAAGCTTGTTAACACTCTAGAGGCCACATTTTTTGCCCAATCAACATGCAACCTTTTGTGATCTCCCGTTGTCTGTCGTCCGTGCTTGCGTGCATCCGTCGTCAACTTTTCATTCAAGCAACATCGCCTAAACCGCTCTTCAGATTTTCACAAAACTTCAGGGGAATGATCCTTGGTTAACCCTCTTTCAAAATTGTTCAAATCGTTACAGTCCATTGCATATGTAGGTCATCAGAGCTAGATAGATTTAAAAAGTGAAAACTTTAAAAATCTTCTGCTCTGAAACTGCAGGGTTCAGGGCTTTCATATTTGACATGTGACATCCTCTAGAGGTCGTCTACAAAGTTTGTTCAAATTAGCCTCTGGGGTAAAAACTGGCGATGTCCGAGGGATCACACGTTATATATAGACTTAAATAGCAAAATTCCTTTAAAAATCTTCTACTGTGAAACTCTAAGGCCCAGAGGTTTCATATTTGGTATCCTATAGTGGTCCTCTACAAAGATAGTTCAAATTGTGCCCCGGGGGGTAAAAAGTGGCCATGCCCTGGGGGTCACATGGTATCTGTAGACTTACCGGTATATGACATGTGGACTTCAAAAATCTTCTCATCCTTAATTTGCCATCCCTTATTTTTTCTTGATATGTGTGCATTCTATAGGACAGAAGTGTATATCAGCTCGGTGATTGCCACAACTCACATGTGTGCATTCTATAGGACAGAAGTGTATATCAGCTCGGTGATTGCCACAACTCACATGTGTGCATTCTATAGGACAGAAGTGTATATCAGCTCGGTGATTGCCACAACTCACATGTGTGCATTCTATAGGACAGAAGTGTATATCAGCTCGGTGATTGCCACAACTCACATTTGTGCACTCTATAGGACAGAAGTGTATATCAGCTCGGTGATTGCCACAACTCACATGTGTGCATTCTATAGGACAGAAGTGTATATCAGCTCGGTGATTGCCACAACTCACATGTGTGCATTCTATAGGACAGAAGTGTATATCAGCTCGGTGATTGCCACAACTCACATGTGTGCATTCTATAGGACAGAAGTGTATATCAGCTCGGTGATTGCCACAACTCACATTTGTGCACTCTATAGGACAGAAGTGTATATCAGCTCGGTGATTGCCGCAACTCACATGTGTGCACTCTATAGGACAGAAGTGTATATCAGCTCGGTGATTGCCACAACTCACATTTGTGCACTCTATAGGACAGAAGTGTATATCAGCTCGGTGATTGCCGCAACTCACATTTGTGCATTCTATAGGACAGAAGTGTATATCAGCTCGGTGATTGCCACAACTCACATTTGTGCATTCTATAGGACAGAAGTGTATATCAGCTCGGTGATTGCCACAACTCACATTTGTGCATTCTATAGGACAGAAGTGTATATCAGCTCGGTGATTGCCACAACTCACATGTGTGCATTCTATAGGACAGAAGTGTATATCAGCTCGGTGATTGCCACAACTCACATGTGTGCATTCTATAGGACAGAAGTGTATATCAGCTCGGTGATTGCCACAACTCACATGTGTGCATTCTATAGGACAGAAGTGTATATCAGCTCGGTGATTGCCACAACTCACATGTGTGCATTCTATAGGACAGAAGTGTATATCAGCTCGGTGATTGCCACAACTCACATTTGTGCACTCTATAGGACAGAAGTGTATATCAGCTCGGTGATTGCCGCAACTCACATGTGTGCACTCTGTAGGACAGAAGTGTATATCAGCTCGGTGATTGCCACAACTCACATTTGTGCACTCTATAGGACAGAAGTGTATATCAGCTCGGTGATTGCCGCAACTCACATTTGTGCATTCTATAGGACAGAAGTGTATATCAGCTCGGTGATTGCCACAACTCACATTTGTGCATTCTATAGGACAGAAGTGTATATCAGCTCGGTGATTGCCACAACTCACATTTGTGCATTCTATAGGACAGAAGTGTATATCAGCTCGGTGATTGCCACAACTCACATGTGTGCATTCTATAGGACAGAAGTGTATATCAGCTCGGTGATTGCCACAACTCACATGTGTGCATTCTATAGGACAGAAGTGTATATCAGCTCGGTGATTGCCACAACTCACACTGCTATTACGACCTCTTAGTGTTATATCAGATGACGAGATAAGGCATGAACATAGTGTTATATCAGATGACGAGATAAGGCATGAACATCAGATGACGAGATAAGGCATGAACATAGTGTTATTTCAGATGACGAGATAAGGCATGAACACAGTGTTATATCAGATGACGAGATAAGGCATGAAAATGCAAAATTTACACACACAAAAATCACTAGGTACACAAAAACAAAATCAGGGTGTACATTTATGCACAAAATTTCAAATGTTTCTGTACACATGGAAATGAAAATCAGACCCATAAATGTTATCCGCCTGGTAAAGGTGTGGATGTATAAAAATTGCTTACTTAAATCATTCTTATTGTCTTCATGTTCGTGAAATGTCTGCTACATGTTTTAACATCACAACATTGAATTCTTTTGCACTTTTAAGAGAACCAATTCTTGACTTTCTGTATGACTGCCAGTAACTGTACATTTATCATTTGCATTTTTAAGAGAACCAATTGTTGACTTTCTGTATGACTGCTAGTAACAGTACATTTATCGCATACATCTTGAACTGAGTGTAAATGGAATTTGCTATATTAAAGCACATTCTGACTTTCTTTGACGGTGAAAGTCTGCATCTTTTTTTTGCGATTTTATACACATCATGTGTGTGGCTGACTTTAATCATATAAAATTCCAGTACTTGTACTTATTATTTTGCAGATTGTTGATACAGGATTTCTTTCTGCTGCAGGGTACAACATGTCACCAATGCAGACAGAAGACGGATGACATGAAGACCATCTGCAGGTCGGAGGAGTGCTTCGGAGTGCGGGGGCAGGTGGGTGACATTCTGCATTTCAGAGTGCGGGGGCAGGTGGGTTGACATCCTACATTTCAAAGTGCGGGGGCAGGTGGGTGACATTCTACATTTCAGAGTGCAGGGGCAGGTCGGTTGACATCCTACATTTCAAAGTGCGGGGGTTGGTGGGGTGACATCCTACATTTCAAAGTGCGGCGGCAGGTGGGTTTACATCCTACATTTCAAAGTGCGGGTGTCGGTGGGTTGACATCCTACATTTCAAAGTGCGGGGGTCGGTGGATTGACATCCTACATTTCAGAGTGTGGGAGTAGGTGGGTTGACATCCTACATTTCAGAGTGGGGGGCAGGTGGGTTGACATCCTACACTTCAGAGTGGGGGGCAGGTGGGTTGACATCCTACATTTCAGAGTGGGGGGCAGGTGGGTTGACATCCTACATTTCAAAGTGTGGGAGTTGGTGGGTTGACATCCTACATTTCAAAGTGTGGGAGTTGGTGGGTTGACATCCTACATTTCAAAGTGTAGGGGCAGGTTGGTTGACATCCTATATTTCAAAGTGTAGGGGCAGGTGGGTTGACATCCTACATTTCAAAGTGCGGGAGTAGGTGGGTTGACATTCTACATTTCAAAGTGTGGGAGTAGGTGGGTTGACATCCGCCATTTCAGACTGGGAGGCAGATGGGTTGACATACTACATTTCAAAGTGCGGGGGCAGGTGGGTTGACATCCTACATTTCAAAGTGCGGGGGCAGGTGGGTTGACATCCTACATTTCAAAGTGCGGGAGTAGGTGGGTTGACATCCTACATTTTAAAGTGTAGGGGCAGGTGGGTTGACATCCTACATTTTAGAGTGCGGGGGTAGGTGGGTAGACATCCTACATTTTAGAGTGCGGGGGCAGGTGTGTTGACATCGTACATTTTTGAGTGCAGGGTAGGTGGGTAGACATTACACATAGCAGTAAGACAGGGGGAGACACTTGAGACAATGTCTTACTAAGAAACAGTGATTGTGAATTTTGCGCATGGTCTTGTAGCACATAGTCTTAGACTTTGTTTTTTCTTGGTGGCAAATAATTTCCAACATTTGTTGCAATTCTTGTGTTTTGTTGCTGTCAGACCAGTCAATGTGTTTTTCAGGATTTCCAAAGTCTAATGGGATACATGCACAAAGCCCATGTATTTCCTGCTCAGTAACTTTCAGACTTCTTGTTGAGTCTTTGTCAAATCATTATTGCTGAAATATTACGTATATTGTATGTATATACAGAATGAATTTATCAGGAAAAAGCAGTTAGAATCCTGGTACCTTTCTGTTGTTATAGATGAGTGCAGTCTCTTCATGTTAGATTCATTTGTACTCTTTTGTTTGTAAAGAAAATGGTTTGAAACTAACGAATATGTCTTTTTTATAGTGCAAAAACAATTTAATAAGCACATTTCGATTGAATTACTTGATTGGAAACTGGAATCTAACTTTTAAAAATAGATATCAACAATGGCACTAATACGAGACTATGAGTCATAATGTCCAATTTCTCCCTAGATGTGTTAGTAATAGGGTGCTTTTTTGTGGATAAATGACTGTACAGCTGAACTTGATTATCTCTATTTGGTGGAATTCAAAATGACTTTGTCACATCCAAATAGTACTAATAAACGTATTATAAATAGAAGTCTTTTATGCATATACCGACTGGAATCCAGTTAACATTTAATCAATAAAACTTGACAAAAAAAGAGTTAAGATGAGCAGGATGTGACAAACTGTAATCATGTCTGGATAGATCTGCTACAGACGTCAAGTCTTCGAGATTAACACATCAAAATAAGTGTGACTTGTTTGAGTAATTCATTAGTTCAGTTTCTTTCTTAGATTTTTCCCAATTGCAAGATTTCACGTCACGGAATTCCAATTTGATGCGAACCATTCCCAAAGCTGTGTAAATACAAGTTCGGACAGAAAACCACTTCGACATATCTGACAATTTGAGTTGAAAAGGAAGATAACCATATTCATTTTATATAAAATAAGAATTAAGGCAGTCTGGAATTATTGTTCACTTGGACCTATGAAGAACATCAACTTCAGCAAGTTTGAGACAACACAGTTTAGCTGTTTTTTTTAAATCATTGAAAAGGACCGTGGAACTTCATTGTTGGCCGACAAAAGTAATTATCTAGTTAAAGTGAAACATCCACAAATCATGCCTTTTTAATTCCATTCATATATGAGTAGTGACTTATATTGTCATGTCTGTTTCTGCTGTTTTGCCAATGCATGCAATACTGTTCATTGTGTTTTGTTTCAGTTTTGTGGCCCATGTCTACGTAACAGATATGGGGAGGATGCGAAAGAAGCGCTGAAAAATCCAGTAAGCTGGGCAATGGTTGCCAAAGTTTTTCTTGTGTTCATAAACACTGTCTTTTATGCCCTCAAAGGAAGACATATAGTAGTCGCACCATCCGTCCGTACTTCCATGGGTAGGTGGGTCCGTCCATCCAGATTTGGTTTTCACACTTTAAATGTTTAATGCCTGGAAGGATTTCAGTATAACTTCAGGTTATTATTCCCCATGACCAGAAAATGTGTCGCATGGTAGACCCATGCTTGTCTGTGAAAGGTCAAGGTCACTATTCAAGGCCAAAGGTCAAATACTTGTATTTTGTTTCTGCTGCATAACTTCTAAATGCTGAGAAGGATTTTAATATAACGTCTGATTTTTTTCCTCATAACCAGACGATGATCCATTCTTGTTGCAAGCATGTTGACGTGCAATGTATGTCAAAGGTCAAGGTCACAGTTTGATGTCAAATGTCAAATATTTGTCTGGAGCATAATATTTTCTGACCTGGAGGGATTTTCAAATGACTTGGTAGAAATGATGGTATTGTGAGATAGTATGCTGCTAAATTCACCCTCTTGGTTATAGCAGCATGCAGGTATACAAAACATGCAAACATGGCAATTATCTGTTGAATTGATTGAAAATATATTAACATGTTTACATCTGAAATTAGTACATATATGTGTGCTGTTTTTAGCTCATCTGAGCACAAAGTGCTCATGGTGAGCTTTTGTGATCACTATTGTCAGTCGTTCATGCGTGCCTGCATGCGTCCGTCGTCAACTTTTCAATCAAACGACATCTCCTAAACCACTTAGCAGATTTTTACCAAACTTCACAGGAATTATCATTGGGTGACCCTCTTTCAAAGTTGTTAAAATGGTTACTGTCCGCTGCATATGTAAGTCACCAGAGCTAAAAATAGATTTAAAAAGTGTAAACTTAAAAAATCTCTGAAACCGTAAGGCTCAGAGGTTTCATATATGGTATGTAACATCCTATAGTGGTCCTCTACAAAGATTGTTCAAATTATGCCCCTTGGGTCAAAACTGGCCACACCCCGGGGGTCACATGGTTTATATAGAATATATAGCAAAATGACTTTAAAAATCTGCTGCTCTCAAACCACAAGGCCCAGAGGTTTCATATTTGGTTTGTAACATTCTTTAGTGGTTCTTTACAAAGTTTGTTCAAATTAGCCCCTGGGGTCAAAACGGCCACGCCCGGGGGATCACATGGTTTAAATAGAATATATAGCAAAATGACCTTAAAAATCTTCTCCTGAAACCACTAGGCCTAGAGGTTTCATATTTGGTATGTAACATCTTATAGTGGTCCTCAACAAAGATTGTTCAAGTTATGCGCCATGGGTCAAAACTGGCCATGCCCCGGGGGTCACATGGTTTATATAGACCTAAATAGCAAAATGTCTTTAAAAATCTTGTTGTCTGAAAGCGCAAGGGCCAGAGGTTTCATATTTGGTATGTAACATCCTATAGTGGTCCTCTACAAATATTGTTCAATTTATGCTCCTAGGGTCAAAACTGGCCACGCCCCGTGGTCACATGATTTATATACACTTGAATAGCAAAATGATTTTAGAAATCTTCTCCTCAGAAACCGCAAGGCCCAGAGGTTTCTTATTTGGTATGTAACATCATATAGTGGTCCTCTACAAAGATTGTTCAAATAATGCCCCTGGGGTCAAAACTGGCTACGCCCCGGGGGTCACATGGTTTATATAAACTTAAATAGCAAAATGTCTTTAAAAATCTTCTCTTGAAACCGCAAGGCCTATAGGTTTTGTATTTGGTATGTAACATCCTATAGTGGTCCTCTACAAAGATTGTTCAAATTATGCCCCATGGGTCAAAACTGACCACACCCCAGGGGTCACATGGTTTATATAAACTTATACAGCAAAATTACTTTAAAATTCTTCTCATAAACCTCAAGGCCTAGAGGTTTCATATTTGGTATGCATATGTGGTCCTGTACAAGGCCTAGAGGTTTCATATTTGGTATGTATATGTGGTCCTGTACAAGGCCTAGAGGTTTCATATTTGGTATGTATATGTGGTCCAGTACAAGGCCTAGAGGTTTCATATTTGGTATGTATATGTGGTCCTGTACATGGCCTAGAGGTTTCATATTTGGTATGTATATGTGGTCCTGTACATGGCCTAGAGGTTTCATATTTGGTATGTATATGTGGTCCAGTACAAGGCCTAGAGGTTTCATATTTGGTATGTATATGTGGTCCTGTACAAGGCCTAGAGGTTTCATATTTGGTATGTATATATGGTCCTGTACATGGCCTAGAGGTTTCATATTTGGTATGTATATGTGGTCCTGTACATGGCCTAGAGGTTTCATATTTGGTATGCATATATGGTCCTGTACAAGGCCTAGAGGTTTCATATTTGGTATGTATATGTGGTCCAGTACAAGGCCTAGAGGTTTCATATTTGGTATGTATATATGGTCCAGTACAAGGCCTAGAGGTTTCATATTTGGTATGTATATGTGGTCCTGTACATGGCCTAGAGGTTTCATATTTGGTATGTATATGTGGTCCTGTACAAGGCCTAGAGGTTTCATATTTGGTATGTATATGTGGTCCTGTACAAGGCCTAGAGGTTTCATATTTGGTATGTATATGTGGTCCTGTACAAGGCCTAGAGGTTTCATATTTGGTATGTATATGTGGTCCTGTACAAGGCCTAGAGGTTTCATATTTGGTATGTATATATGGTCCTGTACATGGCCTAGAGGTTTCATATTTGGTATGTATATATATGGTCCTGTACAAGGCCTAGAGGTTTCATATTTGGTATGTATATGTGGTCCTGTACAAGGCCTAGAGGTTTCATATTTGGTATGCATATGTGGTCCTGTACAAGGCCTAGAGGTTTCATATTTGGTATGCATATATGGTCCTGTACAAGGCCTAGAGGTTTCATATTTGGTATGTATATGTGGTCCTGTACAAGGCCTAGAGGTTTCATATTTGGTATGCATATGTGGTCCTGTACGTGGCCTAGAGGTTTCATATTTGGTATGTATATGTGGTCCTGTACAAGGCCTAGAGGTTTCATATTTGGTATGTATATGTGGTCCTGTACATGGCCTAGAGGTTTCATATTTGGTATGTATATATGGTCCTGTACAAGGGCTAGAGGTTTCATATTTGGTATGTATATATGGTCCTGTACAAGGCCTAGAGGTTTCATATTTGGTATGTATATATGGTCCTGTACAAGGGCTAGAGGTTTCATATTTGGTATGTATATGTGGTCCTGTACAAGGCCTAGAGGTTTCATATTTGGTATGTATATGTGGTCCTGTACAAGGCCTAGAGGTTTCATATTTGGTATGTATATGTGGTCCAGTACTAGGCCTAGAGGTTTCATATTTGGTATGTATATATGGTCCTGTACAAGGCCTAGAGGTTTCATATTTGGTATGTATATGTGGTCCTGTACAAGGCCTAGAGGTTTCATATTTGGTATGTATATATGGTCCTGTACTAGGCCTAGAGGTTTCATATTTGGTATGTATATATGGTCCTGTACAAGGCCTAGAGGTTTCATATTTGGTATGTATATATGGTCCTGTACAAGGCCTAGAGGTTTCATATTTGGTATGTATATGTGGTCCTGTACAAGGCCTAGAGGTTTCATATTTGGTATGTATATATGGTCCTGTACAAGGCCTAGAGGTTTCATATTTGGTATGTATATGTGGTCCTGTACAAGGCCTAGAGGTTTCATATTTGGTAAGTATATATGGTCCTGTACAAGGCCTAGAGGTTTCATATTTGGTATGTATATGTGGTCCTGTACAAGGCCTAGAGGTTTCATATTTGGTATGTATATGTGGTCCTGTACATGGCCTAGAGGTTTCATATTTGGTATGTATATGTGGTCCTGTACATGGCCTAGAGGTTTCATATTTGGTAAGTATATATGGTCCTGTACAAGGCCTAGTGGTTTCATATTTGGTATGTATATGTGGTCCTGTACAAGGCCTAGAGGTTTCATATTTGGTATGTATATGTGGTCCTGTACATGGCCTAGAGGTTTCATATTTGGTATGTATATGTGGTCCTGTACATGGCCTAGAGGTTTCATATTTGGTATGTATATGTGGTCCTGTACAAGGCCTAGAGGTTTCATATTTGGTATGTATATGTGGTCCTGTACAAGGCCTAGAGGTTTCATATTTGGTATGTATATGTGGTCCTGTACATGGCCTAGAGGTTTCATATTTGGTATGTATATGTGGTCCTGTACAAGGCCTAGAGGTTTCATATTTGGTATGTATATATGGTCCTGTACATGGCCTAGAGGTTTCATATTTGGTATGTATATGTGGTCCAGTACAAGGCCTAGAGGTTTCATATTTGGTATGTATATGTGGTCCAGTACAAGGCCTAGAGGTTTCATATTTGGTATGTATATGTGGTCCTGTACATGGCCTAGAGGTTTCATATTTGGTATGTATATATGGTCCTGTACAAGGCCTAGAGGTTTCATATTTGGTATGCATATGTGGTACTGTACATGGCCTAGAGGTTTCATATTTGGTATGTATATATGGTCCTGTACAAGGGCTAGAGGTTTCATATTTGGTATGCATATGTGGTCCTGTACATGGCCTAGAGGTTTCATATTTGGTATGTATATGTGGTCCTGTACAAGGGCTAGAGGTTTCATATTTGGTATGCATATGTGGTCCTGTACAAGGCTTAGAGGTTTCATATTTGGTATGTATATGTGGTCCTGTACAAGGCCTAGAGGTTTCATATTTGGTATGTATATATGGTCCTGTACATGGCCTAGAGGTTTCATATTTGGTATGTATATATGGTCCTGTACATGGCCTAGAGGTTTCATATTTGGTATGTATATGTGGTCCAGTACAAGGCCTAGAGGTTTCATATTTGGTATGTATATATGGTCCTGTACAAGGCCTAGAGGTTTCATATTTGGTATGTATATATGGTCCTGTACAAGGCCTAGAGGTTTCATATTTGGTATGTATATATGGTCCTGTACAAGGCTAGAGGTTTCATATTTGGTATGCATATGTGGTCCAGTACAAGGCCTAGAGGTTTCATATTTGGTATGTATATGTGGTCCTGTACATGGCCTAGAGGTTTCATATTTGGTATGTATATATGGTCCTGTACATGGCCTAGAGGTTTCATATTTGGTATGTATATGTGGTCCTGTACAAGGCCTAGATGTTTCATATTTGGTATGTATATGTGGTCCTGTACAAGGCCTAGAGGTTTCATATTTGGTATGTATATATGGTCCTGTACAAGGCCTAGAGGTTTCATATTTGGTATGTATATGTGGTCCTGTACAAGGCCTAGAGGTTTCATATTTGGTATGTATATATGGTCCTGTACATGGCCTAGAGGTTTCATATTTGGTATGTATATGTGGTCCTGTACAAGGCCTAGAGGTTTCATATTTGGTATGTATATGTGGTCCTGTACAAGGCCTAGAGGTTTCATATTTGGTATGTATATATGGTCCTGTACAAGGCCTAGAGGTTTCATATTTGGTATGCATATATGGTCCAGTACATGGCCTAGAGGTTTCATATTTGGTATGTATATGTGGTCCTGTACAAGGCCTAGAGGTTTCATATTTGGTATGCATATGTGGTCCTGTACAAGGCCTTGAGGTTTCATATTTGGTATGTATATGTGGTCCTGTACATGGCCTAGAGGTTTCATATTTGGTATGTATATGTGGTCCTGTACAAGGGCTAGAGGTTTCATATTTGGTATGCATATGTGGTCCTGTACAAGGCTTAGAGGTTTCATATTTGGTATGTATATGTGGTCCTGTACAAGGCCTAGAGGTTTCATATTTGGTATGTATATATGGTCCTGTACATGGCCTAGAGGTTTCATATTTGGTATGTATATATGGTCCTGTACATGGCCTAGAGGTTTCATATTTGGTATGTATATGTGGTCCTGTACAAGGCCTAGAGGTTTCATATTTGGTACGTATATGTGGTCCTGTACAAGGCCTAGAGGTTTCATATTTGGTATGTATATGTGGTCCAGTACAAGGCCTAGAGGTTTCATATTTGGTATGTATATGTGGTCCTGTACATGGCCTAGAGGTTTCATATTTGGTATGTATATGTGGTCCTGTACAAGGCCTAGAGGTTTCATATTTGGTATGTATATGTGGTCCTGTCCAAGGCCTAGAGGTTTCATATTTGGTATGCATATATGGTCCTGTACAAGGCCTAGAGGTTTCATATTTGGTATGTATATGTGGTCCTGTACAAGGCCTAGATGTTTCATATTTGGTATGTATATGTGGTCCAGTACTAGGCCTAGAGGTTTCATATTTGGTATGTATATATGGTCCTGTACAAGGCCTAGAGGTTTCATATTTGGTATTTATATATGGTCCTGTACATGGCCTAGAGGTTTCATATTTGGTATGCATATATGGTCCTGTACAAGGCCTAGAGGTTTCATATTTGGAATGTATATGTGGTCCTGTACAAGGCCTAGATGTTTCATATTTGGTATGTATATGTGGTCCAGTACTAGGCCTAGAGGTTTCATATTTGGTATGTATATGTGGTCCTGTACATGGCCTAGAGGTTTCATATTTGGTATGTATATGTGGTCCTGTACAAGGCCTAGAGGTTTCATATTTGGTATGTATATGTGGTCCTGTACAAGGCCTAGAGGTTTCATATTTGGTATGTATATGTGGTCCTGTACATGGCCTGGAGGTTTCATATTTGGTATGTATATGTGGTCCTGTACATGGCCTAGAGGTTTCATATTTGGTATGTATATGTGGTCCTGTACATGGCCTAGAGGTTTCATATTTGGTATGTATATGTGGTCCTGTACAAGGCCTAGAGGTTTCATATTTGGTATGTATATGTGGTCCTGTCCAAGGCCTAGAGGTTTCATATTTGGTATGCATATATGGTCCAGTACAAGGCCTAGAGGTTTCATATTTGGTATGTATATGTGGTCCTGTACAAGGCCTAGATGTTTCATATTTGGTATGTATATGTGGTCCTGTACTAGGCCTAGAGGTTTCATATTTGGTATGTATATATGGTCCTGTACAAGGCCTAGAGGTTTCATATTTGGTATTTATATATGGTCCTGTACATGGCCTAGAGGTTTCATATTTGGTATGTATATGTGGTCCTGTACAAGGCCTAGAGGTTTCATATTTGGTATGCATATGTGGTGCAGTACTAGGCCTAGAGGTTTCATATTTGGTATGTATGTGGTCCAGTACTAGGCCTAGAGGTTTCATATTTGGTATGTATATATTGTCCTGTACATGGCCTAGAGGTTTCATATTTGGTATGCATATGTGGTCCTGTACGTGGCCTAGAGGTTTCATATTTGGTATGTATATATGGTCCTGTACATGGCCTCGAGGTTTCATATTTGGTATGCATATGTGGTCCAGTACTCGGCCTAGAGGTTTCATATTTGGTATGTATATATGGTCCAGTACTCGGCCTAGAGGTTTCATATTTGGTATGCATATATGGTCCTGTACAAGGCCTAGAGGTTTCATATTTGGTATGTATATGTGGTCCTGTACAAGGGCTAGAGGTTTCATATTTGGTATGCATATGTGGTCCTGTACAAGGCTTAGAGGTTTTATATTTGGTATGTATATGTGGTCCTGTACATGGCCTAGAGGTTTCATGTTTGGTATGTATATGTGGTCCTGTACACGGCCTAGAGGTTTCATATTTGGTATGTATAAGTGGTCCTGTACAAGGGCTAGAGGTTTCATATTTGGTATGCATATGTGGTCCTGTTCAAGGCCTAGAGGTTTCATATTTGGTATGTATATGTGGTCCTGTACAAGGCCTAGAGGTTTCATATTTGGTATGTATATATGGTCCTGTACAAGGCCTAGAGGTTTCATATTTGGTATGTATATGTGGTCCTGTACATGGCCTAGAGGTTTCATATTTGGTATGTATATGTGGTCCTGTACATGGCCTAGAGGTTTCATATTTGGTATGCATATGTGGTCCTGTACAAGGCCTAGAGGTTTCATATTTGGTATGTATATATGGTCCTGTACAAGGCCTAGAGGTTTCATATTTGGTATGTATATATGGTCCTGTACATGGCCTAGAGGTTTCATATTTGGTATGTATATGTGGTCCTGTACAAGGCCTAGAGGTTTCATATTTGGTATGTATATATGGTCCTGTACAAGGCCTAGAGGTTTCAATTTGGTATGTATATATGGTCCGGTACAAGGCCTAGAGGTTTCATATTTGGTATGTATATGTGGTCCTGTACAAGGCCTAGAGGTTTCATATTTGGTATGTATATGTGGTCCAGTACTAGGCGTAGAGGTTTCATATTTGGTATGTATATATGGTCCTGTACAAGGCCTAGAGGTTTCATATTTGGTATGCATATGTGGTCCTGTACAAGGCCTAGAGGTTTCATATTTGGTATGTATATATGGTCCTGTACATGTGCTAGAGGTTTCATATTTGGTATGCATATGTGGTCCTGTACAAGGCCTAGAGGTTTCATATTTGGTATGTATATGTGGTCCTGTACATGGCCTAGAGGTTTCATATTTGGTATGTATATACGGTCCTGTACAAGGCCTAGAGGTTTCATATTTGGTATGCATATGTGGTCCTGTACACGGCCTAGAGGTTTCATATTTGGTATGTATATATGGTCCTGTACAAGGGCTAGAGGTTTCATATTTGGTATGTATATATGGTCCTGTACATGGCCTAGAGGTTTCATATTTGGTATGTATATATGGTCCTGTACATGGCCTAGAGGTTTCATATTTGGTATGTATATATGGTCCTGTACAAGGCCTAGAGGTTTCATATTTGGTATGTATATATGGTCCTGTACTAATTATGCTCCTGGGGTCAATGAAAGTGATAAAATTCCGAATTTGGCTGAAAACGATGCTAATTTTCCCAATTTGACCGGTACAGGTACCATTCCCAAAGTGGTGAGGAAAAACGACTGGCCACGCTCTGGGGGTCACATGGTCATATAGAATATATAGCAAAATGACTTTAAAAATCTCCTTTGAAACCGCAAGGCCCAGAGGTTTCATATTTGGTATGTAAAATCCTTTAGTAGTCCTTTACAAATTTTGTTCTAATTATTCCCCTGGGGTCAAAACGGGCTACGCCCCGGGGGTCACATGGTTAATGTTGAATATATAGCAAAATGACTTTAAAAATCTTCTCCTCTGACACCACAAGGCCCTGAGGTTTCATATTTTGTATGTAACATCCTAAATTGGTCCTCTACAAGGATTGTTCACATTATGCCCCTGGGTTCAAAACTGGCCACGCCCTGGGGTCACATGGTTTATGTAAACTTAAATAGCAAAATGTCTTTAAAAATCTTCTTCTCTGAAACTGCAAGGCACAGAGGTTTCATATTTGATATGTAACATTCTATAGTGGTCCTTTACAAATTATTGTTCAAATGATGCCCTTGGGGTCAAAACTGGCCGCTCCCCCGGGGGCACCTGATTTATATAGACTTTACATTGCAGAATGACTTTAAAAATCTTCTCAGAAACTGCAAGGCCTAGTGGTTTCTTATTTGGTATGTAACATCAACTAGTAGTCCTCTACAAACACTATTCAAATTATGCCCTGGGGTCAAAACTGGTCATGCCCCGGGGGTCACGTGGTTTATATCAACTTTTAAAATAGCAAAATGTCTTTAAAAATCTTCTCCTCTGAAACGGCAAGTCCCACAGGTTTCGTATTTGGTATGTAACATCCTCAAGTAGCCTCTACATTGTGCACATTATGCCCCATGGTTCAAAACTGACCACACCCCAGGGATGACATGGTTTATATAGACTTAAATAGCAAAATGACTTTAAAATTCTTCTCCTCTGAGACCGCAAGGCCTAGAGGTTTCATATTTGGTATGTAACATCCATATAGTGGTCCTCTACAAATATTGTTCAAATGATGCCCCTGGGGTCAAATCTGGTCCCGTCCCGTAGGTCACATGGTTTATATCGAGGGTTGAGCGTGAAACTATTGTATCTGATATAGAAATGTTAAGCAGATACAATAGTTTCACACTCAATCCTCGATATAGACTTAATAGCATGACTTTAAAAATCTCCTAAAACGGCAAGGCCCACAGCTTTCCTATATTTGGTACGTAACATTGCATAGTGGTCCTCTCCAAAGATTGTTCAAATTATGCCCCTAGGGTTAAATCTGGCCACACCCCGAGGGGTCACTAGCTTAATATAAAATAGCAAAATGACTTTAAAAATCTTTACCTGAAACCGCAAGGCCGAGAGGTTTGTTCAAGATTGTTCATATTATGCCCCTGGGATGAAAATAAGTCGTGCCTCAGGGAAGCTAATTCCAATTTGGTAACAAGGTCTCAGGTGAGCGTCCCAGGGCCCTTAGGGCCCTCTTGTTTTACCAATGCCTGCTGAGTGTATTGTCGGTCCATATTTTTATAGTAAACACTCCCAAAATGATGCTGTCCATATTATAGGAAAATCCAATAAAATGAGTACAAGACAGACACCAGTAGCTTTCTGACCGCCACCAAAAATTATATTTACACCAGTTGTTTCCTTATAAAGTTATAGGTAACAATATACACACCAATCATTTTAAACAAAGCTGAACTCCAGAAATTTAAGATTTTAATGAAACGAAGGGAATAACGTTGAAAAAGTATTCCCGAAATTAGCAAACGTCAGCCAAAGTTAACAATAGGTAGCACTATTTCTAGGAAACAGGTCATTTAATAGTGTGAATTCTTTCCTGAAATAGCAGTACTGTGTCCACGATATTCCATGGAACATAAATATCTCAGATTTTGGCGACAGTACGTTATATATTGACAAGAAAGTGACCTACCCATAGTTCTCGAAGATGATTTCTAACGGAGAGGGACAGTTACCATAACAGGGAGTGTACATTTTGGGCTTTTTTAGTGGAGAGATTACATTATCGTTTTTATTGGAGAGATTACAGACTCGTTTTTATTGGAGAGATTACAGACTCGTTTTTATTGGAGAGATTACAGACTCGTTTTTATACTGTGAATGTCAAACTTGTAACAAAAAATGTATATTTCACTGTAAGTAGAAGCAAGTCCTGGCAATACATTAATGACTGGCCAAAAAGACCATTGTGAATAAATATTTGAAAATGCTCGTTGCACCTGTATGATAGATGTATTATGCAACTTCATTCTAAACGGTATATATGGAGCCTTACCTGATCAACAAACCTTTTAAGGGACCTATTCACGGATGGGCCAGTTGATAATTTCCCCATATGTTTGTAACGTAAAGGAAAGCACATTATATATAAGGAGGCAAATAACACTACTGACAAACAATATTTTGTGTGGGATAGTCCATAAGTATTAGTTATTGCATTTAATACAGTTTTAATATGACAGTTTTCAAAAACACACAAATATTGGATTAAGTCACTTTCAGCTCTGAAAGTAGGTTTTTGTTAAAACAAAAACACTATTCCATTATTATTGTTGTTATTAGTCCGTGTATTTGTTCACAGGACTGGACGTGCCCGCCCTGCAGGAAGATCTGCAACTGTAGCTTCTGCCGGAAGAGGAACGGCAAGACCTGCACCGGCATCCTTATACACCTGGCCAAGGAATATGGCTTCTCTAATGTTAATGACTACCTCCAAAGGTAACTGGCAAAGAAACATGGCTTCTCTAATGTTAATGACTACCTACAAAGGTAACTGGCAAAGAAACATGGCTTCTCTAATGTTAATGACTACCTCCAAAGGTAAATGGCCAAGGAATATGGCTTCTCTAATGTTAATGACTACCTCCAAAGGTAACTGGCAAAGAAACATGGCTTCTCTAATGTAAATGACTACCTACAAAGGTAACTGGCAAAGAAACATGGCTTCTCTAATGTTAATGACTACCTCCAAAGGTAACTGGCAAAGAAACATGGCTTCTCTAATGTTAATGACTACCTCCAAAGGTAACTGGCAAAGAAACATGGCTTCTCTAATGTTAATGACTACCTCCAAAGGTAACTGGCAAAGAACATGGCTTCTCTAATGTTAATGACTACCTACAAAGGTAACTGGCAAATGAACATGGGTTCTCTAATGTTAATGACTACCTTCATAGGTTAACTGGCCACGGAACATGGCTTCTCTAATGTTAATGACTACCTACAAAGGTAACTGGCAAATGAACATGGCTTCTGTAATGTTAATGACTACCTTCATAGGTGAAATGGCCAAGGAACATGGCTTCTCTAATGCTAATGACTACCTACAAAGGTAAAGTTCCTTCTCTAATGTTAATGAATTCCTACAAAGGTACTGGCAAAGAAATATGGCTTCTCTAATGTTAATGACTACCTCCAAAGGTAACTGGCCAAGGAACATGGCTTCTCTAATGTTTATGACTACCTACAAAGGTAAAGTTCCTTCTCTAATGTTAATGAATTCCTACAAAGGTAACTGGCCAAGGAACATGGCTTCTCTGATGTTAATGACTACCTACATAGGTGAAATGGCCAAGGAACATGGCTTCTCTAATGTTAATGACTACCTACAAAGGTAACTGGCCAAGGAATATGGCTTCTCAAATTCAAACTTTAGGCAAATATTGGGAATAGATGTTAGGAAACATAATTTCTGAAAATGTTTACAGTGTGACACATACAATGAATGGCTGAATAAAGTCCAAAGAAGTTTCAATCCGAAAATAAATCATCTGTTGTATTGGATTCAAATAAAACTCCACAGTTTGTAATATTATTTATTATTACACCTCACGTGATCACTCTGTGTATTTTGTCCATAGACCAAAAGTTATATCACAGGGTAATATTTTTTCATATCACCCTCGCATGGAGCTAAAAATAGGACATCGATTTGTTTTTCAAAACAAAACAAAATTAAACGACTATGCAGATTTTACCTCCAAAGTGCTGACGTCGATCCAGGGCATTTGACAATAAATAAGTTACAAGCATTTGCAATTCCTTTTGTATCCACACAGCTTAACATTTTATATTTCAATTTTTCGCGTGAACCATAGTAACTAGAAACGCGATGTTTTCGAAATCACCATGACTGGTCAGAACATATCTTTAAATTTGTATTTTGTCTAAAAACCTGTATCCGATTATCCATATTGGCATCCAAAATAATTTTAGATATCACCGATGCATGGTTTATTTAATTCTGTGTTTAAACACGATACAACACAATCTATGTAATAATATCAGTATATTGTCGTATTGAAAACTGGTTAGTGTCATCACTGCACATTTTGTTTACAGATTATGCCATACATTTATCCCTTATGTAATCTGAATGTCCGTTAAACATTTTCAATCAACTGTATATTATTCCTTATTGAATCACACAATACCGTTCGCCGGTATTTCGCCATGTTTATAAGTGATTTAATTTAACGCTCTGTAGAAACTTCATATTGATCACACCATCTTTAAAAGTGACACGTCTGAATATAGCTACATAGTTACACACTCAATGGTCATGCCGGTAAAAGGTTAAGGTCATGTCTGCGAAGCATTGGAAAGTATGGAAGGCTGATTCTGCGATGTTTTAACTAAATAACTATTGTATTGTGAAATGATAATGTCAAGCCTCAGCTTACGTAGCATTTATTACTAGAGTCTACATTAAAGTAATGGTGCAAAAAATCATGAAGTTTATCATTTTAATGTGTTATACGGATTGTTCATCATAATAATATAAATAACATGGCTGAGAGGGTGATATTAATAATATAAACCCTTGAAAAGTCATATCAACCTCGGCTACCGCCTCGGTTGATATAGCATTTCTCGGGTAGATATTATTTTATATCACCCTCTCAGCCATGTGTTATTTATATAATATCAGTGTTTCCAAATTCATTTTTGCCAGTAACCTACATGACACCAGTGTTCTTGTGCATGTCACTTCAATCCAGTAACCTACATGACACCAGTGTTCTTGTGCATGTCACTTCAGTCCAGTAACCTACATGACACCAGTGTTCTTGTGCATTTCACTTCAGTCCAGTAACCTACATTGACACCAGTGTTCTTGTGCATGTCACTTCAGTTCAGTAACCTACATGACACCAGTGTTCTTGTGCATGTCACTTCAGTCCAGTAACCTACATTGACACCAGTGTTCTTGTGCATGTCACTTCAGTCCAGTAACCTACATGACACCAGTGTTCTTGTGCATGTCACTGCAGTTCAGTAACCTACATGAAACCAGTGTTCTTGTGCATGTCACTTCAGTCCAGTAACCTACATGACACCAGTGTTCTTGTGCATGTCACTTCAGTCCAGTAACCTACATGACACCAGTGTTATTGTGCATGTCACTTCAGTCCAGTAACCTACATGACACCAGTGTTCTTGTGCATGTCACTTCAGTTCAGTAACCTACATGACACCAGTGTTCTTGTGCATGTCACTTCAGTCCAGTAACCTACATGACACCAGTGTTCTTGTGCATGTCACTTCAGTCCAGTAACCTACATGACACCAGTGTTCTTGTGCATGTCACTTCAGTCCAGTAACCTACAGGACACCAGTGTTCTTGTGCATGTCACTTCAGTCCAGTAACCTACATGACTCCAGTGTTCTTGTGCATGTCACTTCAGTCCAGTAACCTACATGACACCAGTGTTATTGTGCATGTCACTTCAGTCCAGTAACCTACATGACACCAGTGTTCTTGTGCATGTCACTTCAGTTCAGTAACCTACATGACACCAGTGTTCTTGTGCATGTCACTTCAGTCCAGTAACCTACATGACACCAGTGTTCTTGTGCATGTCACTTCAGTCCAGTAACCTACATGACACCAGTGTTCTTGTGCATGTCACTTCAGTCCAGTAACCTACATGACACCAGTGTTCTTGTGCATGTCACTTCAGTCCAGTAACCTACATGACACCAGTGTTCTTGTGCATGTCACTTCAGTTCAGTAACCTACATGACACCAGTGTTCTTGTGCATGTCACTTCAGTCCAGTAACCTACATGACACCAGTGTTATTGTGCATGTCACTTCAGTCCAGTAACCTACATGACACCAGTGTTCTTGTGCATGTCACTTCAGTCCAGTAACCTACATGACACCAGTGTTCTTGTGCATGTCACTTCAGTCCAGTAACCTACATGACACCAGTGTTCTTGTGCATGTCACTTCAGTCCAGTAACCTACAGGACACCAGTGTTCTTGTGCATGTCACTTTTCAGTCCAGTAACCTACATGACACCAGTGTTCTTGTGCATGTCACTTCAGTTCAGTAACCTACATGACACCAGTGTTCTTGTGCATGTCACTTCAGTTCAGTAACCTACATTGACACCAGTGTTATTGTGCATGTCACTTCAGTTCAGTAACCTACATTGACACCAGTGTTCTTGTGCATGTCACTTCAGTTCAGTAACCTACATGACACCAGTGTTCTTGTGCATGTCACTTCAGTAACCTACATTGACACAAGTGTTTGTGTGCATGTCGCTTCAGTAATATCCTCAGGACTTTGCAAACATGTTTTGGTAGGGTGTTAGATGGGTTTCTTGTCATGCTTACTGAGCACACACAAGAGGCAGAGAATACATTTTAAATAAACCTTCAAAAATATCATTTGCTTTATTGCTGTGGTCATGATAAAAGTACTAAATTGTTGGAGCTACATATTGCAACATTTTGTAACTGTTAAATTCTACCAACCTGCACAAAGTGTACCATTTCAAATAACCATTCACGCGTAATGTTTGACTGATTTATATGGAGGGCACACAGATTATCAGGGCGTTAGCCCAATTGGTTTAATCTACAGCATCAGAACGACGAATCGCTTTTTATTAGCCAGTAACTACGATAATGCAAAACTTATTTCAACTGTAACATGACCGCATTTTCAGCGATTTTAATGCGAACTATATTTTACAGTTTTGGAACCATTTTTTTTCTGGTTGGTTATTGGTATTTTAACAATGGTGAATTTTGTTCTTTGTCTATAGAAAACTCTGCGTGTGTCGTATTAACGTGCTCAGAATGCATAGTCTGTTATACATGTCATCTCAAACATGGTTCTTTGTCTATAGAAAACTCTGCGTGTGTCGTGTTAACGTGCTCAGAATGCATAGTCTGTTATACATGTAATCTCAAACATGGTTCTTTGTCTATAGAAAACTCTGCATGTGTCGTGTTAACGTGCTCAGAATGCATAGTCTGTTATACATGTCATCTCAAACATGGTTCTTTGTCTATAGAAAACTCTGCACGTGTCATGTTAACGTGCTCAGAATGCATAGTCTGTTATACATGTCATCTCAAACATGGTTCTTTGTCTATAGAAAACTCTGCACGTGTCATGTTAACGTGCTCAGAATGCATAGTCTGTTATACATGTCATCTCAAACATGGTTCTTTGTCTATAGAAAACTCTGCACGTGTCATGTTAACGTGCTCAGAATGCATAGTCTGTTATACATGTCATCTCAAACATGGTTCTTTGTCTATAGAAAACTCTGCATGTGTCATGTTAACGTGCTCAGAATGCATAGTCTGTTATACATGTAATCTCAAACATGGTTCTTTGTCTATAGAAAACTCTGCATGTGTCATGTTAACGTGCTCAGAATGCATAGTCTGTTATACATGTACTCTCAAACATGGTTCTTTGTCTACAGAAAACTCTGCATGTGTCATGTTAACGTGCTCAGAATGCATAGTCTGTTATACATGTAATCTCAAACATGGTTCTTTGTCTAATAGAAAACTCTGCATGTGTCATGTTAACGTGCTCAGAATGCATAGTCTGTTATACATGTAATCTCAAACATGGTTCTTTGTCTATAGAAAACTCTGCACGTGTCATGTTAACGTGCTCAGAATGCATAGTCTGTTATACATGTAATCTCAAACATGGTTCTTTGTCTAATAGAAAACTCTGCATGTGTCATGTTAACGTGCTCAGAATGCATAGTCTGTTATACATGTAATCTCAAACATGGTTCTTTGTCTATAGAAAACTCTGCATGTGTCGTGTTAACGTGCTCAGAATGCATAGTCTGTTATACATGTACTCTCAAACATGGTTCTTTGTCTATAGAAAACTCTGCATGTGTCGTGTTAACGTGCTCAGAATGCATAGTCTGTTATACATGTACTCTCAAACATGGTTCTTTGTCTATAGAAAACTCTGCATGTGTCGTGTTAACGTGCTCAGAATGCATAGTCTGTTATACATGTACTCTCAAACATGGTTCTTTGTCTAATAGAAAACTCTGCATGTGTCGTGTTAACGTGCTCAGAATGCATAGTCTGTTATACATGTACTCTCAAACATGGTTCTTTGTCTATAGAAAACTCTGCATGTGTCGTGTTAACATGCTCAGAATGCATAGTCTGTTATACATGTAATCTCAAACATGGTTCTTTGTCTAATAGAAAACTCTGCACGTGTCATGTTAACGTGCTCAGAATGCATAGTCTGTTATACATGTAATCTCAAACATGGTTCTTTGTCTATAGAAAACTCTGCGTGTGTCGTGTTAACGTGCTCAGAATGCATAGTCTGTTATACATGTCATCTCAAACATGGTTCTTTGTCTATAGAAAACTCTGCACGTGTCATGTTAACGTGCTCAGAATGCATAGTCTGTTATACATGTCATCTCAAACATGGTTCTTTGTCTATAGAAAACTCTGCATGTGTCGTGTTAACGTGCTCAGAATGCATAGTCTGTTATACATGTACTCTCAAACATGGTTCTTTGTCTAATAGAAAACTCTGCACGTGTCATGTTAACGTGCTCAGAATGCATAGTCTGTTATACATGTAATCTCAAACATGGTTCTTTGTCTATAGAAAACTCTGCGTGTGTCATGTTAACGTGCTCAGAATGCATAGTCTGTTATACATGTAATCTCAAACATGGTTCTTTGTCTATAGAAAACTCTGCGTGTGTCATGTTAACGTGCTCAGAATGCATAGTCTGTTATACATGTAATCTCAAACATGGTTCTTTGTCTAATAGAAAACTCTGCACGTGTCGTGTTAACGTGCTCAGAATGCATAGTCTGTTATACATGTCATCTCAAACATGGTTCTTTGTCTATAGAAAACTCTGCACGTGTCATGTTAACGTGCTCAGAATGCATAGTCTGTTATACATGTCATCTCAAACATGGTTCTTTGTCTATAGAAAACTCTGCATGTGTCATGTTAACGTGCTCAGAATGCATAGTCTGTTATACATGTAATCTCAAACATGGTTCTTTGTCTATAGAAAACTCTGCATGTGTCATGTTAACGTGCTCAGAATGCATAGTCTGTTATACATGTACTCTCAAACATGGTTCTTTGTCTACAGAAAACTCTGCATGTGTCATGTTAACGTGCTCAGAATGCATAGTCTGTTATACATGTAATCTCAAACATGGTTCTTTGTCTAATAGAAAACTCTGCATGTGTCATGTTAACGTGCTCAGAATGCATAGTCTGTTATACATGTAATCTCAAACATGGTTCTTTGTCTATAGAAAACTCTGCACGTGTCATGTTAACGTGCTCAGAATGCATAGTCTGTTATACATGTAATCTCAAACATGGTTCTTTGTCTAATAGAAAACTCTGCATGTGTCATGTTAACGTGCTCAGAATGCATAGTCTGTTATACATGTAATCTCAAACATGGTTCTTTGTCTATAGAAAACTCTGCATGTGTCGTGTTAACGTGCTCAGAATGCATAGTCTGTTATACATGTACTCTCAAACATGGTTCTTTGTCTATAGAAAACTCTGCATGTGTCGTGTTAACGTGCTCAGAATGCATAGTCTGTTATACATGTACTCTCAAACATGGTTCTTTGTCTATAGAAAACTCTGCATGTGTCGTGTTAACGTGCTCAGAATGCATAGTCTGTTATACATGTACTCTCAAACATGGTTCTTTGTCTAATAGAAAACTCTGCATGTGTCGTGTTAACGTGCTCAGAATGCATAGTCTGTTATACATGTACTCTCAAACATGGTTCTTTGTCTATAGAAAACTCTGCATGTGTCGTGTTAACATGCTCAGAATGCATAGTCTGTTATACATGTAATCTCAAACATGGTTCTTTGTCTAATAGAAAACTCTGCACGTGTCATGTTAACGTGCTCAGAATGCATAGTCTGTTATACATGTAATCTCAAACATGGTTCTTTGTCTATAGAAAACTCTGCGTGTGTCGTGTTAACGTGCTCAGAATGCATAGTCTGTTATACATGTCATCTCAAACATGGTTCTTTGTCTATAGAAAACTCTGCACGTGTCATGTTAACGTGCTCAGAATGCATAGTCTGTTATACATGTCATCTCAAACATGGTTCTTTGTCTATAGAAAACTCTGCATGTGTCGTGTTAACGTGCTCAGAATGCATAGTCTGTTATACATGTACTCTCAAACATGGTTCTTTGTCTAATAGAAAACTCTGCACGTGTCATGTTAACGTGCTCAGAATGCATAGTCTGTTATACATGTAATCTCAAACATGGTTCTTTGTCTATAGAAAACTCTGCGTGTGTCATGTTAACGTGCTCAGAATGCATAGTCTGTTATACATGTAATCTCAAACATGGTTCTTTGTCTATAGAAAACTCTGCGTGTGTCATGTTAACGTGCTCAGAATGCATAGTCTGTTATACATGTAATCTCAAACATGGTTCTTTGTCTAATAGAAAACTCTGCACGTGTCGTGTTAACGTGCTCAGAATGCATAGTCTGTTATACATGTACTCTCAAACATGGTTCTTTGTCTATAGAAAACTCTGCACGTGTCATGTTAACGTGCTCAGAATGCATAGTCTGTTATACATGTAATCTCAAACATGGTTCTTTGTCTATAGAAAACTCTGCACGTGTCATGTTAACGTGCTCAGAATGCATAGTCTGTTATACATGTAATCTCAAACATGGTTCTTTGTCTAATAGAAAACTCTGCACGTGTCGTGTTAACGTGCTCAGAATGCATAGTCTTTTATACATGTACTCTCAAACATGGTTCTTTGTCTATAGAAAACTCTGCACGTGTCATGTTAACGTGCTCAGAATGCATAGTCTGTTATACATGTAATCTCAAACATGGTTCTTTGTCTAATACAAAACTCTGCGTGTGTCGTGTTAACGTGCTCAGAATGCATAGTCTGTTATACATGTACTCTCAAACATGGTTCTTTGTCTAATAGAAAACTCTGCACGTGTCGTGTTAACGTGCTCAGAATGCATAGTCTGTTATACATGTACTCTCAAACATGGTTCTTTGTGTATAGAAAACTCTGCACGTGTCATGTTAACGTGCTCAGAATGCATAGTCTGTTATACATGTAATCTCAAACATGGTTCTTTGTCTAATAGAAAACTCTGCGTGTGTCGTGTTAACGTGCTCAGAATGCATAGTCTGTTATACATGCACTCTCAAACATGGTTCTTTGTCTAATAGAAAACTCTGCACGTGTCGTGTTAACGTGCTCAGAATGCATAGTCTGTTATACATGTAATCTCAAACATGGTTCTTTGTCTAATAGAAAACTCTGCACGTGTCGTGTTAACGTGCTCAGAATGCATAGTCTGTTATACATGTACTCTCAAACATGGTTCTTTGTCTATAGAAACCTCTGCACGTGTCATGTTAACGTGCTCAGAATGCATAGTCTGTTATACATGTAATCTCAAACATGGTTCTTTGTCTAATAGAAAACTCTGCGTGTGTCGTGTTAACGTGCTCAGAATGCATAGTCTGTTATACATGTAATCTCAAACATGGTTCTTTGTCTATAGAAAACTCTGCATGTGTCGTGTTAACGTGCTCAGAATGCATAGTCTGTTATACATGTCATCTCAAACATGGTTCTTTGTCTAATAGAAAACTCTGCATGTGTCGTGTTAACGTGCTCAGACTGCATAGTCTGTTATACATGTCATCTCAAACATGGTTCTTTGTCTAATAGAAAACTCTGCATGTGTCGTGTTAACATGCTCAGAATGCATAGTCTGTTATACATGTCATCTCAAACATGGTTCTTTGTCTATAGAAAACTCTGCATGTGTCGTGTTAACATGCTCAGAATGCATAGTCTGTTATACATGTCATCTCAAACATGGTTCTTTGTCTATAGAAAACTCTGCGTGTGTCGTGTTAACGTGCTCAGAATGCATAGTCTGTTATACATGTCATCTCAAACATGGTTCTTTGTCTATAGAAAACTCTGCGTGTGTCGTGTTAACATGCTCAGAATGCATAGTCTGTTATACATGTAATCTCAAACATGGTTCTTTGTCTATAGAAAACTCTGCGTGTGTCGTGTTAACGTGCTCAGAATGCATAGTCTGTTATACATGTCATCTCAAACATGGTTCTTTGTCTAATAGAAAACTCTGCATGTGTCGTGTTAACGTGCTCAGAATGCATAGTCTGTTATACATGTCATCTCAAACATGGTTCTTTGTCTAATAGAAAACTCTGCGTGTGTCGTGTTAACATGCTCAGAATGCATAGTCTGTTATACATGTCATCTCAAACATGGTTCTTTGTCTATAGAAAACTCTGCATGTGTCGTGTTAACGTGCTCAGAATGCATAGTCTGTTATACATGTACTCTCAAACATGGTTCTTTGTCTATAGAAAACTCTGCATGTGTCGTGTTAACGTGCTCAGAATGCATAGTCTGTTATACATGTACTCTCAAACATGGTTCTTTGTCTATAGAAAACTCTGCGTGTGTCGTGTTAACGTGCTCAGAATGCATAGTCTGTTATACATGTACTCTCAAACATGGTTCTTTGTCTATAGAAAACTCTGCATGTGTCGTGTTAACATGCTCAGAATGCATAGTCTGTTATACATGTACTCTCAAACATGGTTCTTTGTCTATAGAAAACTCTGCATGTGTCGTGTTAACGTGCTCAGAATGCATAGTCTGTTATACATGTAATCTCAAACATGGTTCTTTGTCTATAGAAAACTGTGCGTGTGTCATGTTAACATGCTCAGAATGCATAGTCTGTTATACATGTAATCTCAAACATGGTTCTTTGTCTATAGAAAACTCTGCATGTGTCGTGTTAACATGCTCAGAATGCATAGTCTGTTATACATGTACTCTCAAACATGGTTCTTTGTCTATAGAAAACTCTGCATGTGTCGTGTTAACGTGCTCAGAATGCATAGTCTGTTATACATGTAATCTCAAACATGGTTCTTTGTCTATAGAAAACTGTGCGTGTGTCATGTTAACATGCTCAGAATGCATAGTCTGTTATACATGTCATCTCAAACATGGTTCTTTGTCTATAGAAAACTCTGCATGTGTCGTGTTAACATGCTCAGAATGCATAGTCTGTTATACATGTCATCTCAAACATGGTTCTTTGTCTAATAGAAAACTCTGCGTGTGTCATGTTAACATGCTCAGAATGCATAGTCTGTTATACATGTCATCTCAAACATGGTTCTTTGTCTAATAGAAAACTCTGCATGTGTCATGTTAACGTGCTCAGAATGCATAGTCTGTTATACATGTAATCTCAAACATGGTTCTTTGTCTATAGAAAACTGTGCGTGTGTCATGTTAACATGCTCAGAATGCATAGTCTGTTATACATGTCATCTCAAACATGGTTCTTTGTCTAATAGAAAACTCTGCATGTGTCGTGTTAACGTGCTCAGAATGCATAGTCTGTTATACATGTCATCTCAAACATGGTTCTTTGTCTATAGAAAACTCTGCATGTGTCGTGTTAACATGCTCAGAATGCATAGTCTGTTATACATGTCATCTCAAACATGGTTCTTTGTCTATAGAAAACTCTGCATGTGTCGTGTTAACGTGCTCAGAATGCATAGTCTGTTATACATGTAATCTCAAACATGGTTCTTTGTCTAATAGAAAACTCTGCATGTGTCATGTTAACGTGCTCAGAATGTATAGTCTGTTATACATGTACTCTCAAACATGGTTCTTTGTCTATAGAAAACTCTGCATGTGTCATGTTAACGTGCTCAGAATGCATAGTCTGTTATACATGTAATCTCAAACATGGTTCTTTGTCTATAGAAAACTCTGCATGTGTCATGTTAACGTGCTCAGAATGCATAGTCTGTTATACATGTAATCTCAAACATGGTTCTTTGTCTATAGAAAACTCTGCATGTGTCGTGTTAACGTGCTCAGAATGCATAGTCTGTTATACATGTAATCTCAAACATGGTTCTTTGTCTATAGAAAACTCTGCATGTGTCATGTTAACGTGCTCAGAATGCATAGTCTGTTATACATGTAATCTCAAACATGGTTCTTTGTCTATAGAAAACTCTGCATGTGTCATGTTAACGTGCTCAGAATGCATAGTCTGTTATACATGTAATCTCAAACATGGTTCTTTGTCTATAGAAAACTCTGCATGTGTCGTGTTAACGTGCTCAGAATGCATAGTCTGTTATACATGTCATCTCAAACATGGTTCTTTGTCTATAGAAAACTCTGCATGTGTCGTGTTAACGTGCTCAGAATGCATAGTCTGTTATACATGTACTCTCAAACATGGTTCTTTGTCTATAGAAAACTCTGCATGTGTCGTGTTAACGTGCTCAGAATGCATAGTCTGTTATACATGTACTCTCAAACATGGTTCTTTGTCTATAGAAAACTCTGCATGTGTCGTGTTAACGTGCTCAGAATGCATAGTCTGTTATACATGTACTCTCAAACATGGTTCTTTGTCTATAGAAAACTCTGCATGTGTCGTGTTAACGTGCTCAGAATGCATAGTCTGTTATACATGTAATCTCAAACATGGTTCTTTGTCTATAGAAAACTCTGCGTGTGTCGTGTTAACGTGCTCAGAATGCATAGTCTGTTATACATGTAATCTCAAACATGGTTCTTTGTCTATAGAAAACTCTGCGTGTGTCGTGTTAACGTGCTCAGAATGCATAGTCTGTTATACATGTAATCTCAAACATGGTTCTTTGTCTATAGAAAACTCTGCGTGTGTCGTGTTAACGTGCTCAGAATGCATAGTCTGTTATACATGTACTCTCAAACATGGTTCTTTGTCTAATACAAAACTCTGCGTGTGTCGTGTTAACGTGCTCAGAATGCATAGTCTGTTATACATGTACTCTCAAACATGGTTCTTTGTCTAATAGAAAACTCTGCACGTGTCGTGTTAACGTGCTCAGAATGCATAGTCTGTTATACATGTACTCTCAAACATGGTTCTTTGTGTATAGAAAACTCTGCACGTGTCATGTTAACGTGCTCAGAATGCATAGTCTGTTATACATGTAATCTCAAACATGGTTCTTTGTCTAATAGAAAACTCTGCGTGTGTCGTGTTAACGTGCTCAGAATGCATAGTCTGTTATACATGCACTCTCAAACATGGTTCTTTGTCTAATAGAAAACTCTGCACGTGTCGTGTTAACGTGCTCAGAATGCATAGTCTGTTATACATGTAATCTCAAACATGGTTCTTTGTCTAATAGAAAACTCTGCACGTGTCGTGTTAACGTGCTCAGAATGCATAGTCTGTTATACATGTACTCTCAAACATGGTTCTTTGTCTATAGAAACCTCTGCACGTGTCATGTTAACGTGCTCAGAATGCATAGTCTGTTATACATGTAATCTCAAACATGGTTCTTTGTCTAATAGAAAACTCTGCGTGTGTCGTGTTAACGTGCTCAGAATGCATAGTCTGTTATACATGTAATCTCAAACATGGTTCTTTGTCTATAGAAAACTCTGCATGTGTCGTGTTAACGTGCTCAGAATGCATAGTCTGTTATACATGTCATCTCAAACATGGTTCTTTGTCTAATAGAAAACTCTGCATGTGTCGTGTTAACGTGCTCAGACTGCATAGTCTGTTATACATGTCATCTCAAACATGGTTCTTTGTCTAATAGAAAACTCTGCATGTGTCGTGTTAACATGCTCAGAATGCATAGTCTGTTATACATGTCATCTCAAACATGGTTCTTTGTCTATAGAAAACTCTGCATGTGTCGTGTTAACATGCTCAGAATGCATAGTCTGTTATACATGTCATCTCAAACATGGTTCTTTGTCTATAGAAAACTCTGCGTGTGTCGTGTTAACGTGCTCAGAATGCATAGTCTGTTATACATGTCATCTCAAACATGGTTCTTTGTCTATAGAAAACTCTGCGTGTGTCGTGTTAACATGCTCAGAATGCATAGTCTGTTATACATGTAATCTCAAACATGGTTCTTTGTCTATAGAAAACTCTGCGTGTGTCGTGTTAACGTGCTCAGAATGCATAGTCTGTTATACATGTCATCTCAAACATGGTTCTTTGTCTAATAGAAAACTCTGCATGTGTCGTGTTAACGTGCTCAGAATGCATAGTCTGTTATACATGTCATCTCAAACATGGTTCTTTGTCTAATAGAAAACTCTGCGTGTGTCGTGTTAACATGCTCAGAATGCATAGTCTGTTATACATGTCATCTCAAACATGGTTCTTTGTCTATAGAAAACTCTGCGTGTGTCGTGTTAACGTGCTCAGAATGCATAGTCTGTTATACATGTAATCTCAAACATGGTTCTTTGTCTATAGAAAACTCTGCGTGTGTCGTGTTAACGTGCTCAGAATGCATAGTCTGTTATACATGTACTCTCAAACATGGTTCTTTGTCTATAGAAAACTCTGCATGTGTCGTGTTAACGTGCTCAGAATGCATAGTCTGTTATACATGTAATCTCAAACATGGTTCTTTGTCTATAGAAAACTCTGCGTGTGTCGTGTTAACATGCTCAGAATGCATAGTCTGTTATACATGTAATCTCAAACATGGTTCTTTGTCTATAGAAAACTCTGCATGTGTCGTGTTAACATGCTCAGAATGCATAGTCTGTTATACATGTAATCTCAAACATGGTTCTTTGTCTATAGAAAACTCTGCATGTGTCGTGTTAACGTGCTCAGAATGCATAGTCTGTTATACATGTCATCTCAAACATGGTTCTTTGTCTATAGAAAACTCTGCATGTGTCGTGTTAACATGCTCAGAATGCATAGTCTGTTATACATGTCATCTCAAACATGGTTCTTTGTCTATAGAAAACTCTGCATGTGTCGTGTTAACATGCTCAGAATGCATAGTCTGTTATACATGTCATCTCAAACATGGTTCTTTGTCTATAGAAAACTCTGCATGTGTCGTGTTAACATGCTCAGAATGCATAGTCTGTTATACATGTACTCTCAAACATGGTTCTTTGTCTATAGAAAACTCTGCATGTGTCGTGTTAACGTGCTCAGAATGCATAGTCTGTTATACATGTAATCTCAAACATGGTTCTTTGTCTATAGAAAACTCTGCATGTGTCGTGTTAACATGCTCAGAATGCATAGTCTGTTATACATGTCATCTCAAACATGGTTCTTTGTCTATAGAAAACTCTGCATGTGTCGTGTTAACATGCTCAGAATGCATAGTCTGTTATACATGTCATCTCAAACATGGTTCTTTGTCTATAGAAAACTCTGCGTGTGTCGTGTTAACATGCTCAGAATGCATAGTCTGTTATACATGTACTCTCAAACATGGTTCTTTGTCTATAGAAAACTCTGCATGTGTCGTGTTAACGTGCTCAGAATGCATAGTCTGTTATACATGTAATCTCAAACATGGTTCTTTGTCTATAGAAAACTCTGCATGTGTCGTGTTAACATGCTCAGAATGCATAGTCTGTTATACATGTCATCTCAAACATGGTTCTTTGTCTATAGAAAACTCTGCATGTGTCGTGTTAACATGCTCAGAATGCATAGTCTGTTATACATGTACTCTCAAACATGGTTCTTTGTCTATAGAAAACTCTGCATGTGTCGTGTTAACGTGCTCAGAATGCATAGTCTGTTATACATGTAATCTCAAACATGGTTCTTTGTCTATAGAAAACTCTGCATGTGTCGTGTTAACATGCTCAGAATGCATAGTCTGTTATACATGTCATCTCAAACATGGTTCTTTGTCTATAGAAAACTCTGCATGTGTCGTGTTAACATGCTCAGAATGCATAGTCTGTTATACATGTCATCTCAAACATGGTTCTTTGTCTATAGAAAACTCTGCGTGTGTCGTGTTAACATGCTCAGAATGCATAGTCTGTTATACATGTACTCTCAAACATGGTTCTTTGTCTATAGAAAACTCTGCATGTGTCGTGTTAACATGCTCAGAATGCATAGTCTGTTATACATGTACTCTCAAACATGGTTCTTTGTCTATAGAAAACTCTGCATGTGTCGTGTTAACATGCTCAGAATGCATAGTCTGTTATACATGTACTCTCAAACATGGTTCTTTGTCTATAGAAAACTCAGCATGTGTCGTGTTAACATGCTCAGAATGCATAGTCTGTTATACATGTACTCTCAAACATGGTTCTTTGTCTATAGAAAACTCTGCATGTGTCGTGTTAACATGCTCAGAATGCATAGTCTGTTATACATGTACTCTCAAACATGGTTCTTTGTCTATAGAAAACTCTGCATGTGTCGTGTTAACATGCTCAGAATGCATAGTCTGTTATACATGTACTCTCAAACATGGTTCTTTGTCTATAGAAAACTCTGCATGTGTCGTGTTAACGTGCTCAGAATGCATAGTCTGTTATACATGTACTCTCAAACATGGTTCTTTGTCTATAGAAAACTCTGCGTGTGTCGTGTTAACATGCTCAGAATGCATAGTCTGTTATACATGTACTCTCAAACATGGTTCTTTGTCTATAGAAAACTCTGCGTGTGTCGTGTTAACGTGCTCAGAATGCATAGTCTGTTATACATGTAATCTCAAACATGGTTCTTTGTCTATAGAAAACTCTGCATGTGTCGTGTTAACATGCTCAGAATGCATAGTCTGTTATACATGTAATCTCAAACATGTGGTATTACATGTATTACAGACTGCTATACATGTCATCTCAAACATGTGGTATTACATGTATAACAGACTGCTATACATGTAATCTCAAATATGTGGTCTGGAAGTTTGACATTAAAATACATAGTTTTGATTAATGATTTCAGAATTGCTATATATGTGTATTTATGTTTTAGCTTACAGAAGAAGAAAGAACTGAAAGAATGAGTTTGGATGAGAATGGAGAAATGCAGAAAACGGACCTGAACAGACCTGGTCTCCATGAAAGAAGTGTTTTGTACGGATCATTGTTTTAAATGTTTACAATGTGCTGTTCCGACTGTAACAAACTTTGTTTTTCTGAATTCAACTACATATACTAATAACTTTGATGATTTTAAACATATTTTTAGATGTAAATATTTTAGTTGTTGTGGCTCTAGCTTTTACTGACAGAGTTTGTGTTTTAGAAAATCATGTCATTTTATTTAGTTGTATGTTAAACCTCATCAATCAATGCCTATTGTAGGTCGCTGTGACCACTGTTTGTGCATATTTCAACTTGCCTTATTCACTCTCAATGCATGTTTAATGGCTATTGCTCATCAATAAAGTGGCTTTTTAAAACTTTCACAGTTGTGGACAATGATAACAACTCAAGACATGGTCAATATTGTGTCCAGAATTGCTAGAGTTATACCCCTTTTCAGTCAACAAAAGTGCAATCTTTCCTTATTTCTTCCAGTCCTAGAGATGTCATTTTTATTGTTTCTTCCAGTCCTAGAGATGTAATGTTTCTTCCAGTCCTAGAGATGTCTGGTTTCTTCCAGTCCTAGAGATGTCTTGTTTCTGCCAGTCCTAGAGATGTCTGGTTTCTTCCAGTCCTAGAGATGTCTTGTTTCTTCCAGTCCTAGAGATGTCTTGTTTCTTCCAGTCCTAGAGATGTCATGTTTCTTCCAGTCCTAGAGATGTCTTGTTTCTTCCAGTCCTAGAGATGTCATGTTTCTTCCAGTCCTAGAGATGTCATGTTTCTTCCAGTCCTAGAGATGTCATGTTTCTTCCAGTCCGAGAGATGTCATGTTTCTTCCAGTCCGAGAGATGTCTTGTTTCTTCCAGTCCTAGAGATGTCATGTTTCTTCCAGTCCTAGAGATGTCATGTTTCTTCCAGTCCTAGAGATGTCATGTTTCTTCCAGTCCTAGAGATGTCTTGTTTCTTCCAGTCCTAGAGATGTCTTGTTTCTTCCAGTCCTAGAGATGTCTTGTTTCTTCCAGTCCTAGAGATGTCATGTTTCTTCCAGTCCTAGAGATGTCATGTTTCTTCCAGTCCTAGAGATGTCATGTTTCTTCCAGTCCTAGAGATGTCATGTTTCTTCCAGTCCTAGAGATGTCATGTTTCTTCTAGTCCTAGAGATGTCATGTTTCTTCCAGTCCTAGAGATGTCATGTTTCTTCCAGTCCTAGAGATGTCATGTTTCTTCCAGTCCTAGAGATGTCTTGTTTCTTCCAGTCCTAGAGATGTCATGTTTCTTCCAGTCCTAGAGATGTCATGTTTCTTCCAGTCCTAGAGATGTCATGTTTCTTCCAGTCCTAGAGATGTCATGTTTCTTCCAGTCCTAGAGATGTCATGTTTCTTCCAGTCCTAGAGATGTCATGTTTCTTCCAGTCTAGAGATGTCATGTTTCTTCCAGTCCTAGAGATGTCATGTTTCTTCCAGTCCTAGAGATGTCTTGTTTCTTCCAGTCCTAGAGATGTCATGTTTCTTCCAGTCCTAGAGATGTCTTGTTTCTTCCAGTCCTAGAGATGTCTTGTTTCTTCCAGTCCTAGAGATGTCTTGTTTCTTCCAGTCCTAGAGATGTCTTGTTTCTTCCAGTCCTAGAGATGTCTTGATTCTTCTAGTCCTAGAGATGTCTTGTTTCTTCCAGTCCTAGAGATGTCTTGTTTCTTCCAGTCCTAGAGATGTCATGTTTCTTCCAGTCCTAGAGATGTCTTGTTTCTTCCAGTCTTGATCAGACTTGTTCGTATTGTGCCTGGCTATTTAAGGTTTGTTAATTTAAATTCAGGTTAGTCAGCTTTATCAAATGGCAATTGTTTTTGCACCCTCAGGAACAAAATCATTTTTTTAATGTAGGTTGTGTTTGGCCATTTTGTTGTTATTATAAATGTTGATGTGTCGCAGTGCATGAAAATGACATGAATCCTTAGGGACAAGGTCTATTCGATTAATCTTCTGAAATTCATGTTTTGGCTAATAATATCGGTTGAATCTTTTAAGTGTTTGAGCAACTTTTAACTAACAATATATTAGAAGACCTGTTGATGAAGAATAAGTATTGACGTTTAAATTATATTTAAAGGAATGTAAAAGTTCAGAATTCTTTAACTTTTATGAGGTGGGCAATATAGTGACACATTGACCTTTTTGTTTTCACAATGATGTATATTTGGTGCTGTTCCTAAAGAAATTGTGTTCAACGTGTGAATAGTTTTTAACGAAATTCTATGGATGTGTGCGCCCGTGTGTGTGTGTTCGTATGTACGAACAATTGTTAGCTCACCTGAGCACAAAGTGTTTGTGCTCCGTTTGTAGTATTTGGTATAGGGGACCTCTCCTGTGTTGGTAGTGTTTGGTATAGGGGACCTCTCCTGTGTTGGTAGTGTTTGGTATAGGGGACCTCTCCTGTGTTGGTAGTGTTTGGTATAGGGGACCTCTCCTGTGTTGGAAGTGTTTGGTATAGGGGACCTCTCCTGTGTTGGTAGTGTTTGGTATAGGGGACCTCTCCTGTGTTGGAAGTGTTTGGTATATGGGACCTCTTCTGTGTTGGTAGTGTTTGGTATAGGGGACCTCTCCTGTGTTGGTAGTGTTTGGTATAGGGGACCTCTCCTGTGGTGTCCATATGTTCTCAACAATTTCACCATGATAAAGACTTCAATTTTTATTAAATCTTCACCTATCTTGCACACTTTGTGTATGGCCATATCTCGGCAGGGATTGTTGATGGGCCAAATCAGACCAGGAACACTAGCGTTATTGCCCTCTTCATATGAAAAATGCAAAAATTGCTTTTTTCCAACATAGAAAAATAATTGTTAATCCAATCTTGACCACACTTGACCAGAATGTGTTTGACTGTAAGTTCTCAGTAGAAAGCAAAGATGGGCAAGGTTGGGCCACAAGCACCAGAGTTATGGCCCCTTGTATGTGGAAAAAAAATGCAAAAATTGCCTTTTTCTTTCATAGAGACTTTATTTTTCTTCCAATCTTTATCAAAGTTCCACAGTTTGTTTGTGACCATCAGATCTAAGCAGAAGCCAACAATGGGACAGATTGGACCACAAACACCAAAGTTATGACCCCTTTTTGTGGACAAAAAAATGCAAACATTGCCTTGTTCCTTGAGACTTCATTCTTTTCCAATCTTGACCAAAATTTCACAGTTTGTGTGTGACCATAAGTTCTCATCAGAAGCCAATAATTTGCCAGATTGGGCCACAAACACCAGAGTAATGGCCGCATCGGAACTTGGTTAAAGATTATATTCCAAAAATTTTACTTCAAAACTACGTCAGTTATTCAGTTGAAACTTGGAATATACCTTTGTCATCAACTCTAGCATCAGATGCAACTTTCCTTATAACTCAGTTTTGTATTTTAACAGAGTTATGCCCCTTTTTCACATAGATTTGTTTTTTTTCAAAAGTCTTACAATTTATAACCTGCATAAGATATTCAATTGAAACTTGGAATACACCTTTGCCACTATCAAGGGCAACAATCCACATAACTTTTTTAGCTCACATGAGCACAACGTGATCCCCTTTTGTCCGTCGTGCGTTGTGCGTCAGCATTTCATATAATCAACATCTTCTCCTAAACATCTTGGCAGATTTTCACGAAACTTCACAGGAATGATCCTTGGGTGACCCTCTTTCAAAGTTGTTCAAATCGTTTCGGTCCGCTACATATGTAGGTCACCAGAGCTAAAATAGATTTAAAAACTGAAAACTTTAAAAATCTTCGTCTCTCAAACCACAAGGCTTGGAGCTGTCATATGGTCCCCTACAAAGATGGTTCAAATTATGCCCCTGGGGTCAGTACTGGCCACGCCCCGGTGGTCACATGGTTTATATAGACATGTTTAGCAAAATGACTTTAAAAAATCTCCTCTGAAACCGCAAGGCCCAGAGGTTTCATATTTGGTATGTAACATTGTTTGGTGGTCCTCGACAAAGATTGTTCAAATGATGCCCCTGGGGTCAAAACTGGCCGCACCCCGGGGTCACATGGTTTATATAGACTTAATAGCAAAATGACTTCCAAATCTTCTACTCTGAACCCGCAAGGCCCAGTGGTTTCATATTTGGTACTTAACATTGTAAAGTGGTCCTCTACAAAGATTGTTCAAATGATGCCCCTGGGGTGAAAACTGGCCACACCCCGGTGGTCACATGGTTTATATAGACTTGAATAGCAAAATGACTTTAAAAATCTTCTCTGAAACTGCAAGGCCCAGAGATCTTACATTTTTGGTATGTAACATTGTATAGTGGTCCTCTACAAAGATTGTTCAAATGATACCCCTGGGGTCGAAACTGGCCACACCCCGTCGCTCACATGGTTTATATAGACTTAAATAGCAAAATGACTTTAACAATCTTTTTCTCTGAAATTGCAAGGCCTAGAGGTTTCATATTTGGTATGTTACATTGTATAGTGGTCCTCTACAAAGATTGTTCAAATTATGCCCCTGGGGTAAAAACTGGTCACACCCAGGGGCACACATTGTTTATAGAGACTTAAATAGCAAAATGACTTTACAAACCTTCTTCTCTGAAACCGCAAGGCCTAGAGGTTTCATATTTGGTACGTAACATTGTAAAGTGGTCCTCTACAAAGATTGTTCAAGTGATGCCCATGGGGTCAAAACTGGCCACATCTGGGGGTCTCATGGTTTATATAGCCTTTAATTGAAAAATGACTTAAAAAAATGTCTCTTCTGAAAGTTCAAGGCCTAGAGGTTTTATATTTGGTATGTGACATTGTGTAGTGGTCCTCTATAAAGATTGTTCAAATGATGCCCCTGGGGTCAAAGCTGGGCACACCCCGGGGCTCACATGGTTTATATAGACTTTAATAGCAAAATGATTTAAAAATTCTTCTCTGAAACCACAAGGCCCAGATGTTTAATATTTGGTTAAAACATTATATTGAGACCTCGATTGGGATTGCATATGGGGTGGGTGGGGTCAAGGTCACTGTTACTAAAAATAGAAAAACGGTTTCCGCTCAATAACTTAAGAACGCATTGAGATATTTTAATGAAACTTAATACATAGATACCTTATATTGACACCTCGCTTGGGATTGCATATGGGGTGGGAGGGGTCAAGGTTAAGGTCTTTGTTACTAAAAATAGAAAAACGGTTTCCGCTCAATATCTTGAGAACGCTTTGAGATATTTTAATGAAATTTAATACATAAATATATTATTTTGAGACCTCGATTGGGATTGCATATGGGGTGGGTGGGATCAAGGTCAAGGTCACCGTTATTAAATATAGAAAAATGGTTTCCGCTAAATATTTTGAGAACACATTGAGCTATTTTAATGAAACTTGATACATAAGTACCTTATATCAACACATTGCTTGGGATTGCATATGGGTGGGTGGGGTCAAGGTCACTTTACTGAACATTGAAAAACAGTGTCCGCTCAATAACTTGATAAGGAAAGCATTGCGATATTTTAATGAAACTTATAACACATATCTTATATCGAGACCTCACTTGGGTTTTCTTATGGGGTGGGTGGGGTCAAGGTCACTGTTATTAAAAGTAGAAAAACGGTTTAAGTTCAATAACTTAAGAACACATGGAGATATTTTAATGAAACTTCATACGTAGGTACCTTATATCGAGACCTTGCTTATCGTATGTGGTGGGTGGGGTCAAGGTCAATGTTACTAAAAATAGAAAAAACAGTTTTTGCTCATTAACTTGAAAACCTATTGAGATTTTTTTTATGAAACGTCATACATAGCTATCAGGTGAGCGACCTAGCGCCATAGTGGCTCTCTTGTTTTTGTATTTTGACAAAGTTATGCCCCTTTTTCACATAGATTTTGGGGTTAAAATTTTGGTTAAAAATTCTTCTAATTTCTAAACTACATAAGGCATTTGCTTGAAATTTGGATCAAATTGATGAAATAATTGCCATAACTCAGCTTTGTATTTCAACAGATTAATGACCCACTTTCAAAAAATGCAACAACTAAAAAACTTGGAATAGTCGAGCCACTGTCCTGACAGCTCTTGCTTATACAATTTTGATAATTAATTTTGATAATACTTCCACATGTCTTGTATGAGCGTAAGATCTCAGCAGAAACAACAAATGTGGAAAAAATCAGGACACTCACACTGGAGTTATTGCCCCTTAATTGTAAAAATAAATGCAATTATAAACTGCATGCATGACAGGTACTTCATTTTCACCCAAACCGGGTCAAACATGCACCATTTGTCTGACAAAAAAATCTAGGTGAATTCAAATACAGGAACTGTAAATGGCAATACACTGCACTGTTTGGAACAAGTATGCCAGCATGATGACAATTGTGCAGCCGTCACCCTTTATAATATTTCAGAACTGCAATGTTAACACTATTCCTCCTGAGTCAATAATTCTAGATTTCAGAATAGGAATAAACATTTTAACATAAATATAATGAACGCTGCTAAAGACATAACTAAATCCATAATCATCTAGTAGTTTCTTAATGTTGTATATCAAATTACGACAGCCTCTCATGCAGTCTGAAACGGCAATATTATAAACAGTTCTCTAAGTATTATATTGTCAGATGTGGCCAACTTAAACCACTATTGTACAATTCGTATATATCTCTGTATATATAGTGAGTATCTAACTAATTCTCCATAAACACATGCATTACAGGAATTCAGTCTAACTTTAAGAAGCTGCTTACAAAACTTTAAATGTATTATTTCTAATTCCTTAGACTTGGTAAAACCCTATACCTCTGCTGAATAACTTAAAATAGACCCAACAAATGCATCAAAAAGCTGACATTGGATTTTTGGTTTTAAATCGTAATCTTGACATTTTCAAAATGAAGTATTCATTGCCTTCAGAGCATTGCCTATTAAGTGTTATTGATTTAAATTGAAACTGCCGGTATAATTAAATACAACACCTAAATAGTTAAAATCATTAACAGCTTGTATATCATGGCCATTGTAGGTCCACTTTGGGCAATAATCCGCCTCTTTTTCGGAACACCATAATTTTTGTTTTATTCGTATTAACCTTTAATCCCCAAGTAAGTAAATACATAGATACCTTATATTGAATTTCATCTGGTGATTTGCCTACAATGGCCATATCATCTGCAAAAAGTAATAACATTAAAAAATTATCATCTTATTGCAAACCTGAATCAACATTATTTTGCAAGCAACTCAAAATCTTCTACAAATAAAGAAAATAACAAAGGGGACCTAACTTCCCCTTGTCGTAAACTAACAGCATAGCTAAAGTAATCTGAAAATGAAGATAATGATTAAGATTAAACACAAGATGGTACATAAACACAAGATGGTACATATCACGCACAATTCTTAATATTTTCCCTTGAATTCCACATTTAAACATTTTCAACCATAAAGCGTTTCTGTAAATGGTATCAAAACATTTCATCATATCGAGAAAAAATAACATATCAACGCTTGTTTTCATATAAATTATGATTTAATAAAGAATAAATATTGCATCAGAAGTGGACCGCTCTTTTCGAAATCAGAATTGGGCATCCGAAATAATGTTATGATGTATACAAATATTTTCAACACATTTATTTAAAACAGAAGTGAACAGTTTTGACAGGCAACTAACTAATGTAATTCCCCTATAATTGTTAACGTCAGATTTAGAACCTTTTTAGCTCACCTCAGCACAAAGTGCTCATGGTGAGCTTTTGTGATCGCCCATTGTCCGTTGTCCGTGCGTGCGTGCGTCCGTCCGTCGTCAACTTTTCATTCAAACGACATCTCCCGAACCAATTTGCAGATTTTAACCAAACTTCACAGGAATGATAATTGGGTGACTCTCTTTCAAAGTTGGTAAAATCGTTATGGTCCGCTGCATATGTAGGTCACCAGAGCTAAAAATAGATTTAAAAAGTGTAAACTTAAAAAATCTTCTCTGAAACCACAAGGCCCAGAGGTTTCATATATGGTATGTAACATCATATAGTGATCCTCTACAAAGATTGTTCAAATTATGCCCCTGGGGTCAAAACTGGCCACGTCCCGGGGGTCACATGGTTTATATAGAATATATAGCACAATTACTTAAAAAATCTCCTCTGAAACTGCAAGGCCCAGAGGTTTCATATTTGGTATGTAACATCCTATAGTGGTTCTCTACAAAGATTATTCAAATGATGCCCCTTGGATCAAAACTGGCCACGCCCCGGGGGTCACATGGTTTATATAGAATATATAGCAAAATGACTTAAAAAATCTTCTGCTCTGATACCGCAAGGCTCAGAGGTTTCATATTTAATATGTAACATCCTGTAGTGGTCCTCTACAAAGATCGTTCAAATAATTCCCCTGGGGTCAAAACTGGCCACGCCCCGGGGGTCACATGGTTTATATAGTATATATAGCAACATGACTTAAAAAATCTTCTCCTCTGAAACCCCAAGGCCCAGATGTTTCATATTTGGTGTGTAACATCCTATAGTGGTTCTCTACAAAGATTGTTCAAATGACGCCCCTTGGATCAAAACTGCCCACGCCACGGTGGTCACATGGTTTATATAGAATATATAGCAAAATGAGCTTAAAAATCTTCTCTTCTGAAACCACTAGGCCCAGAGAATTCATATTTGGTATGTAACATCCTATAGTGGTCCTCTACAAAGATTGTTCAAATTATGCCCCTGAGGTCAAAAGTGGCCACGCCTTGGGGGTCACATGGTTTATATAGACTTAAAAATTTGCTCTGAAACCGCAAGGCCCAGAGGTTTCATATTTAATATGTAACATCCTATAGTGGTCCTCTACAAAGATTGTTCAAATTATGCCCCTGAGGTCAAAAGTGGCCATGCCTCGGGGGTCACATGGTTTATATAGACTTAAAAATTTGCTCTGAAACCGCAAGGCCCAGAGGTTTCATATTTAATATGTAACATCCTATAGTGGTCCTCTACAAAGATTGTTCAAATTATGCCCCTGAGGTCAAAAGTGGCCACGCCTCGGGGGTCACGTGGTTTATATAGACTTAAAAATTTGCTCTGAAACCGCAAGGCCCAGAGGTTTCATATTTAATATGTAACATCCTATAGTGGTCCTCTACAAAGATTGTTCAAATTATGCCCCTGAGGTCAAAAGTGGCCACGCCTCGGGGGTCACGTGGTTTATATAGACTTAAACATTTGCTCTGAAACCGCAAGGCCCAGAGGTTTCATATTTAATATGTAACATCCTATAGTGGTCCTCTACAAAGATTGTTCAAATTATGCCCCTGAGGTCAAAAGTGGCCACGCCTCGGGGGTCACATGGTTTATGTAGACTTAAAAATTTGCTCTGAAACCGCAAGGCCCAGAGGTTTCATATTTAATATGTAACATCCTATAGTGGTCCTCTACAAAGATTGTTCAAATAATGCCCCTGGGGTCAAAACTAGCCACGCCCCGGGGGTCACATGGTTTATATAGAATATATAGCAAAATGACTTAAAAATCTCCTCTGAAACCACTAGACCCAGAGGTTTCATATTTGGTATGTAACATCCTATAGTGGTCCTCTACAAAGGGTTCAAATTATGCCCCTCAGGTCAATACTGGCCACGCCTCGGGGGTCACATGGGTTATATAGACTTAAATAGCAAAATGTCTGTAACAGTCTTGTTCTCTGAAACTGCAAGGTCCAGAGCATTCATATTTGGTATGTAACATCCTATAGTGGTCCTCTACAAATGTTGTTCAATTTATGCCCCTAGGGTCAAAACTGGCCATGCCCCGGGGGTCACATGGTTTAATAGACTTAAATAGCAGAATGACTTTAACAATCTTTACCTGAAACCGCAAGGTTTGTTGAGGAATGTTCAAATTATGACCCTGGGATAAAAATAAGCCACGCCTCGGGGATGCAAATTCCAGTTGGTTTACAAGGTCTCAGGTGAGCGTCCTAGGGCCCTCAGGGCCCTCTTGTTTATGAAGAGGGATAATAATACCTTCCGTCCATTTATCTGGAAAATATCCTGAATTCAATATATTGTTAAATAAATCACATAAATGAGATGATAAAATGTCAACAGATTCTATACAATACTGGTTTAAAAGGTTGTCGCTTCCATAAGCTTGAAATCGTTTCAATAATTTTACGGCATTAATAACTTATTGTACCGTTATAACTTGATCTAATTCATGATAAACATTATTAGGTAGATTAAAATCATTGAAACAATTAAATTCTTTCGCTTCAAAATTAATCGAACCAAAATTGTTCGAGCTAATCCTCTCGAAATAATCAGTAAATTATGTTAATGGTATATTATTAGATCTACTGGTTTTTGGCTTAAAATATTTCCAAAACTCCCGAGGTTTACTTTTTCTTAAATTTGTAATATTATCCATTCTTCGTTTATAATCACATAGAAATAATCTTGTTAACGTTCGATTTATTTGCATTAAAAAATCTAAGAGCATCCATGTACAAATCACGGGCATCTTTACAATCCTGGTCAAACCAGTCTGTATCTCTACTTTGATAAGTTTCAAAATAATCATCATCTGTATAAAATACACTCTTTGGAAAATAATGGGTCAGCTATTTCTCGAATAGTGTTTGTAAAAGATAATAACATGTTATTAATAGAATCCCTACTCAAACAATATGTAGTATTAACAATATTGTTAAACCTAGGTAATTGTGATAAATCTGTGAGCGAAACTGCTCTGGAAATGTGACATCCCATTTCAAGATTCAAGATTCAACATATTTATTTCGTTACTTAAACATATACATGTTTTTCGTAACATGATCCAATGAATAATAATAATAGTCACATGACACCTTATAACATATGTACATATATACACAGTTTATAATACTAATATGTATATAAAACAAATAACATTTATTATTTCTAGTTCGCATAGCAAAAAAAACAAAATCCAGAGAAAGTTACGAAAAGTGTGTTTTGATAAAGTACTTGCCCAGAGGAGGGACTTGTAGATTTCATACGAAAACATAAGACAACAATACGAAACAGCTTAATCAATGTATGTACAATATGTACACTAATATATGCTACTGTAGAGACCACAAATTATTGCAACTATTGTACAGTATTAATCATACCTTTTCGTCTGTTAAAAGCATGGTATGTATATTTACACAAATTCAATACTGTTTTATAATTTTTGGATTTAAATAGGCTAATAAATTTGACCACACTAGGTTTAGTATAGTAATATTTACTTAAATATGTCTTCCGAATATCACTATACTGGGGACAAATGCATATAAAATTATATTCGTCTTCCAAATCAATTTTATTGCAAAAAGTGCAATATCTGTTACAATGTTCGATTCTGTTATTGCCGTGTCGGCCTGTTTCTATTTTTAATTGGTGAGATGACACTCTCAGTTTAGATAATGCAATACGATATCTTAAAGGTATTTTATCAAGATAATATTCAAAGTCAAAATCAATTTTAAACAGCTTATAAGTGCACAAACTTCGACTGTTATTAACAGCAGTATACCACGACTGTTTAAATTGATCTAGCAGTATTTGTTTAAAATCTAGATGGAAACAATTCGTATTAACTAGATAGGGGGTAACCCAAACATATGAGAAACCACTACTATCTAAAAGAGATTAAACATTGGTTAACCAGTTAGATTTACCTTTAATGCAATCATCTAACAATGCTTGGTATAACTTCTTAATAATAATATTGTCGCTATTTAATATTTTTAACCAATATTTAATAATGCGTGTGTGTCTAGTGATATACAGTGGATATCGGCCAAGTTCTCCGTAAACAGCAATTGAACATGTAGATTGTTTTACTTTTAGAAGGTTTTTACAAAATTTTAAATGAACTCTACTTTTGCAAATTTGCCAAAACCCCATACTTCACAACCGTAGCTCAATACTGATCCTACAAATGCGTCAAATAATTGACATATGGTACTAGGTTTTAGAAGGGCTGTTTTGATATTGTTCGTAAGGGTATTTAGAGCCTTTAGTCCTTTGCCAGAAATGGTTTCATAATTAAGTATGTAGCTACCTATATAGTTAAAAACAGTTCCTAAATAGTTGAAATTGTCTACAGTTTCTAATGGGATGTTATTGTACATATAACACAACAATCTCTGGTTGTCTTAATGCACAATATTACATTGTAAAACCAATAATCCATATCTACAATTAAGCATTAACTGCTATACTCTATGGATTTTTACCAGATGACATTAGTATTAAAAGAAGGTTACAATGAAGCCTGAGTGTGATTACATTTTGCAAGAGAGATAACAGTTGCCAACCATTATAGGAGTATTTGTTCCTATTAATTATCAGTTTAGGCTGACCAATATTGCCGATTATTGAATATGCAAGAAGTATGCTTATTATGAAAATATAATTATATCATAGTGACAAAATATTTAGCAATACCGTTTAACAGGGGCAATAAACAAATGAAGTTTAGAACAACAGTATCAACTTACAATATACATCTGCGCCTGTACGTGTATTGTTAAGTTTAATAATGAACATACACACATTACACAAATTGCAATAACGGAATCAATTTGACAATGGTGCAAAGAAATTGCCACACATGCATACATGGGTTTATGATAATGGAAAGAAAAAAACTTATATTGATGCATTAAATTGTCAAATTATTAAAATTACAATTGACCCACTTAATAATAGTGTGGTAATAAAATCAGACTCACAACAATGACGAACAGGATACATATGTGAACACATATTGTGATTTTATTAGCATTACTCAAAACTTTTGGGTAAATAATACGTGTCTTGTCAATAAAAATAATGCTGCGCATGCAGATGATAAATGAAACGATTTGAAACGTTTTATTATACAATTATCATTATTATGTGTACAGAAATTATTAATCTAATGAAAATATAAACAGCATGCTAACAGCTAGTAATTGTTACCAATGCATTATTAGAAACAAATACATATGTTTACGACACAAAAATCAAACACAGAAATTACTAAACTGTAGACTTATTAATGCGTTCTAGAAACTGTATTAGTTAAAAACTACTTTTATTAAAGAAACACGCAGCAAAATATGTCTATGGAGTCAATAATTTTTGAACATGTTTAAATCAAGTATTAACCCTAATTCGACATTTTATCGGCCTGATGACAATGTCTTGAACTTTCAGGACAGATATTGACACGATGAATTAGATAGTATGATTATTAAATAGTATGTACCATTAAATCTTTACTGAATAATGAAATTATGAAAGCTGTAAACAGAGACGTACATACTTGAATTAAATAATATTTACTTAATGTTTTTAATTGGTATCATTTAAAGTGGTCGCCTTTTTAAATGTGTGTACTTTCTTAACGAATTGATTGTAATTTTTTTTTCAATAAATTTGTTATAGGCTTTATTTTTATCGTTTATATGTTCATTAGGCCAAAAACAATAACTGGTTGGTTTAAGCTTACATCTCCAAAACATCTAGGAGAGGAGTATATTTTTAGTTCTTCGCCGCATATTCACCACACAGTTTAAGCATATTGGATTTCATGTTAAATGTTTAAATGCCTCCCAACAAAGAAACTGTACTTTAAACTGTACTGAAACTGAAACTGTACTATAAATAAGGTTATAGGAAAATAAAATTTTGGAAAGAAACCTATCATGTAAGTGAAAACTGCTCTTTTATCAGTTATTTAACTGTATGCTTGATAGGCAAATCAACTTTTTGGGACGGCGGAAAAAGCGGAAACCAACAACTTATTTTACGCCTTAACATAAAAACACGGAGATAAGGATGATGCAAACAACTTTATGGTAAATCTCGTCTGGAAGATTGTTTACTAAAGTCATTAACCAATGGGCTAAAAACTATCATGTATATATACATTGTTTATGTGCAGGTTTAGGAATAATATGTGTACGATTGTTAATATCGTCGCATTACATGGTTTCATTAATTATGTATTAAATGATAAAAAGTATTTGTTGATTGTACTAAAGCATTTGAATACTTGGTGAGATATAAAGATAATATTATGTGAGTGGAGGATAAAGATCAAGTTTATCATGAAAGAAGAAAGAACGAGCACTCGGCTGTTTCGAGCCCATAGTGATACACGTGATCTTTATCAACACTCACATACTATTATATTTATCCATGTTATTTCATTGTTTGAACGAATAAGTACAACATTCTGCATAAACATGGATTTTTTAAGAAGGTGGTAGCTCCAATGTTGAAATCGTTGATATCATTATTTGGAAAACCCCGCCTGTATCATTCCGTGTGCACTTCGTCGGACGAAAAGAAAACAGTTATGTGACAATATCAATACCGAAAAATAGTTTGTTCATGGTGAGCTTAGTAGAACATCATTGATAACTAGCAGTGTGGTTAATTTGATAAAGTACTGGATAAAATGTGGCAGTTAGCAGAGCATATATATGTTATTAAATGTGTATTTATTTACATATTCTGAACACTTTTCTAATCAGATCAAACGGTCACTTATGAGGAAAATATTGTTATTTGTTGCAAGATTTTGTTCTACAGTATGCATGGCTAAACCAATGTTTAGTGGATGAAAAGTATTTCTTGGTTTTAGTAAAGTCTATAATAACTAATGTATTTATACAAATATAAACAAAGCGAAACTCCAGTTGCGGCAGCAGGAGAGTACTCTTATTAGCAGCCCGAATACCTGTATTACTAGCAAGGGACCATTTGCCGAACAATTAAACAGGAAATCACAAAAACACATAACAAACACAAAACACACATGAATAAAACTGGAGTCACCGCCTAGGAACGGTCATTGCAAAGCATTAGGGGTTTCAACCGGCGCACGAACTTCAAACTTGGCCCAGAATTATTCACCAAACATATAAGTGTAAATGAAAGTTAACCTCATAGCATAGCAATTCAAATTAAACAGCAATACAAGAGAATATTATTCAATTTAATTACCATTTAATTACTCAATGGCCAGATGCAAACCAGAGTAGCAGAATTGAAACTTTCTGAGACACGATGAAATGAAACAAGAAACAAGAATCAACTACATCTTGTCTTTTAATAAAAAAGCTTTAAAAACATAGCATCATGTAGTTGAATTTTCAGATCATCGTCATGCAATTTCAGGAAGAAGCCGTAATGTTGGTTGTAAACAGCCAAATTACATAGCTTTGTTGTATATGTTTATTTTAAACAAAACAATACTTAATATACTATACTACACATTCCTGCCAACCCAAATTGAAAAAAAATTACTTAATGAACGGGGTGGTAAAACATGTGTTTAAATCGGAAATGCTGTAAAATATTAAATAAAAGGGCACGCTATATCCAAGATGACCTTACGCTTCGTCACTGAGACAGTAACAATATTTAAATGATGACGTAATCCAGAAACGCGCAATGCACCCGATTACGTCATAGATTTAAAACGCATAGAAGTTAACGCTACTTTTATACTATTTTAAAACGACCAAAATTGTAACGATGCAATACTTCTGCATCGGTATAGAATAAGCATGTGTTTTTTAGTATCAACGCATTATATGCTTTTGATAAGAAAGAGTGTACTAAATTATTAAGCATGCGTTTAGCATTCACTTTAATATATTTACATTTAGCGGGCCCGGCAAGCTCAGTTGGTAGAGCGCTAGACTGTCAATCCGGGGATCGTGTGTTCGAACCCCAGCCCAGCCACATAACTTGTGTGGGGTTTGGTCATGAAATTATTTTTACGGCCATTCTCCCCCTACCTCTGATTCAAGTAGGGCAGTTGAGTAGGTTAACTGACCGCCATGAAATCACTGAAATACTGTTAAAAAAGGGCCAAAAATCCCAACAAACAAACATTTGCGAACACGTTTCAAAACATAACTGTAAAATGAAAAACTAAACTTAATGTCAGAAGTCTCAATAGCAAAATGTTTGAAAATAATTTGTACAAATGAATTTTAACCTTATTTGAGACATGTAAATACAAGTCAGTTAAAATATAATCTTAAAAAAGTTTGTGAATTCACTATATAATGGTATTAGACAACTATATATTACTGGAAGAGAACACGTGTACAAAAATTTATAGAATTAATGCAATTTACAATGTAACTGTTAATATTTACTTATCTGTGCATGTTCAATTAGCATTTATTTCAAGAAACCTGTATACACAATGATTTGCATAAAATGTATACACACTTGACCTTTCGCTCGGCATGTGTTTTGTATATTAACACATACTCATATTGACATGTTTGTTATTGTTTATTAACAATGTTAATGAATGTATTTATTATACCACACTTTTGTCTACAATGATAAATTCCAATTACCCGAGAAATAGACAGTTTGACTTTCAAACACATTTCAACCTTTTTGACACGTGACCAAGCAAAAAGTGAGTGTTAGGTTATGTGACCGCGCTGACATTTTGAAATTCATATAAGGGCAAGTAACTGTGTCAGTTTTTTTTTCGCAGCATCATGAACAAATTAATCCCCTTTGTCGAGACGACATATAGTCGTAACGTTACTTTTCAATGTGTAAACAAGCGATTAATTCCGTTCAAATTTGACTGTCAGAAAAATAGTTAGCAAATATTTCTGAAGATGAAAGAAGATTTAGGCATTCTATAATCTTGATGGGTAGAATTAAGCATGTGTTTACATGTTTTTTTTATTTTCGTTCGGTATAATAAAATAAATATCAAATGGCAGCGTGTGTGACATGGATATTTTCAACCCTCGAAACACAATGTCACCACTCGGCATTCGCCTCGGGTGACATTCTGCCCTCGGGTTGACAATATCAACGTCACACACGCTGCCATATGATATGTATATGTTATATTTGTTATATTAACTGTGTTTAATTTATTTGTGTCTAATTCAATCGAGATTTCAGTATTTTACAGATGACCACTATAAATGCATTTATATTTTATGTATTTAAATGTTTCATGTATACTCATGGACTGTATGTCTAATATATACTAAGTAAAAATAATATCTGCAACACAGCTTAAACTTGAGTAATTTCATTGAGTCATTATTAAATAAATACATGTAGCGTTTCATTTCTTCCTAAAGTACTGGTCCTTCCCTTTAACGACAGTTCACAAGTACTGGTCCTTCCCTTTAACGACATGGTCCTTCCCTTTAACGACAGTTCACAAGTACTGGTCCTTCCCTTTAACGACAGTTCACAAGTACTGGTCCTTCCCTTTAACGACAGTTCCCTAGTGAACATCAACAGCAGGCTTGGTATAAATGTCACCATGTTAAAATAAAATACAACCAAAAAACAAGGTTGTGTTTTCACTTAAAGATTCATTTGTATTTGTTAACATCCTATTTGTTTTTTAAATTATTCTAATAAGTATAATTGTAAATTTTACAACAATATGTTGCCATATTCAAACCCAACGAATGTATTCGATATTATACATGCATCTATAAAGTAGAAAAGCAAAGAACTCTAATAAATATACTATGTTAGGAGAAATACAGGAAAGATGTGTTTCTGAGTTCAAGTACTCGTATATGTCGTAAAAAAGCGACATAAAAACAAAATACGCTTAAAATTGTAATTTATGGAAACAACTACCAATGTCAATGTCTATTTGCAGTACATACACACTAAGAGTTTCTCATAAGCATCCTCCAATGGTACTTTACGTAGTCATTGAAGTATTGATTTCAAATGTGTTTTAAATATCATGTACATGTTGCAAAACAAGTCACACAAAAAGGAAGCACATGCGGTCTGCGTTCCAAATGTTTAAGTACAGAAAACAACTACCAATTTCAACTTTCTGTCGTAAACTTTCAGTTTCCCATTACTTTCCGCAAATGCCAATTTGCGGCGTTATGTTTAGCCTTTATCTCAATAGAACGTAAATATATACTGCGAGCTTTATACAATTGATCTTCCATCTCAAAGCAATGACCCAGCAGGTTAAATGCAGTAGACATATGGGACACCTCACGATCAACACGATGCTTGTGAATGTAGTCGTCTAATTCTTTCAAGGTAGACTTTTGTTTCGATCTGTCGCCGAGTCCTCCGTATGTGAGATACTGCAGATAATACCGGAACACACGAGCATCCACTCTAGCCTCACCATGCCACTCATGCTTAATTTTTCACCGAAATCCGCTTCAATCTCAGTTTTGTTCATTTCATACAATAACACAGGGGCAACGCAATGTGCTTCATAAGAGAGAAATACCATACACATTGAAATTTTGCTTTCATATTTTGGATTGTGTTTGTTTTCAAACATAGTTATTTGGTTGAGGTATCGATTGTAATATCCAACACAACGACACAATGCTTTTACAGTGTATCGGCGATAACGCTATTGTGCATCCAATAGAATGAATTGTGTCGACTGCACATGTCCAGAGCAATACATTATAGAGGCCAATTTCAGTCGACTTGAGGAGAAAATCGTCTCCAGCGCCTTTTTGAAACTTTCCAGGATTTGCTGTTTAATGGAAATGTCATTTTGAATAGATATTGCCGACGGCAGATTTCCAGAGCCGTACATTATTGAGGCCAATTTCAGTGGACTGGAGACACAATCAGTCTTCAGTGACTCTTGGAAACTGTTTAATACATCTTGGTTAATAGAGGTGCCATTTTGGATGGATATTGCCGCTTGTATTGAGGCTCGGAAGGACAACAATGTTGTCAACATTTCTCTAGCCGCTTGTTTTTCCAGCTCATTACCGTCTTGGATATCAATTATGTCCTTACATTTTCCTATAAGTGTGTTTGATTGCTCCTCAACAGCAACAATCGGTTTATTGATGGGGTCATGATAACCGAGCATACCAATATAAAACCATTGTATCCTTTCATATGCAAGTTTACTACGAATACATACATGGGAAATAAAACGTTTATCCACGGGCATCGGGCTTTTATTGCCAAGAATATTCACTGATGTAGCGATGATCCCAAAATGGGTTTTTCTATGAGGTCCGACACCATCGGAAGAATTTCGTGGCATTGAGTAGCATTAAGTTTACCAATTAACGTCGTCAATGATATAATGAGGACATTTACCATCTTCAAGATATGTATATTAATGTTTCTAGACACAGTTTAAGTAGGAATGCTAAGTTTTGTTCTTGCCATGGAAGGGCATGTGTGCTTTCTATTGTATAAAGCAAAACTGTTTTGCAGTGGAAACTCGTTATACCGCCATTGTTTACTGTATTCATTAATATAATTTTCTTTATTATTTTAAGCAATACATAACATTTTAGCTGAGTCATGTTTAAACTAAACATTAATTTCCTCTCAATAATAATATTTGGAGACAGCCTCCATTCGATATGTTGTGTTTTCCTGGACGGATGTCCTACGGGTATAATGAACCACTTGCAAGTTTGAGCTTACTCAAACAATTCTCGAGTTGGCCAGTGCCCTGGTCTAGGCCTGTCTATCCACTGTTGCATTTCATGATTGACCCCAGCTACATCCAATCCATGTACAAGGTCTATATCGTTGGACCAACTAACTGAAGGACCTTTTGTACAGTTGGAACGGTGGTCTGTAAATTGTTTAAAAACAGTTCGGTACGTTTCCGAAAAAAAATCAGAGCTTAATACAACGAGATCATGACAATGGCTCACACACGTGCCGTTGAGTAAAGATCTTTCAGACGTTACTGGCTCTGGCTTATCGCTTCTGTAAATCTGGAGGAGGTATTGCTGTGGGGAAAGATCTTCACCCATGATCATCAAACAGTTCAGCATTCCTTTCCTCCATGTTGTCAAATCGTTTTCTCGCATAATATTTATAGATGGCACACGCCGGAATATGTCTGTGTCAGCACAAAGTCCTGGCGTTGTCGTCCCTTCGTACTGACTGCCAAAAAAGAAAAATCGATTGGTTGTTCATTGAGTTTACTAATCAGTGTCAAACCTGTCTCTAACAACAGATATGCAATTCTTCTTGCCATCACGATTTCCTCAGTTACGCCTTCATCTTCAAGTCCAGTGGAGAGTCGTTTGGACAAGTCGCGGTAAATCACTGGGGCACAGTAGTCACTCTGACACGATACTGTACATTTTCTGCCTATATTTTGATGTCACTCTGCGTAATACCACCATGTTTCAAACGTTCTACTGGTGAAATGGTCATATACAACACTTTTTGGAGTTTGGTTGGTAAATAACCATGGTGGTTATTGAATATAACACAATGTAAATGGTACCTTTATAATTCTTATATCCACCACATTGCGTACATTTTACAGTATTGATGAATACACAGTGTATAAATACCCGTGAGGTAATTTTATTTGTTTCCGCGTTGTATAGCCTTTACTGAATGAGTAATAATGATTATCTTTATTCAAATTGACTCAGTTTTTTTGTAGAAACAACAGTAACCTGTCACAGTCCTTTACCTATAAATGAAGTATACATCTATTGTGGTATGTATCTTATTGTTGATATTACTATCGTGTTTTATTTGGTACATTTGACTGAACATGTCATGAGGTAAATGGTCGTACTACTTGATTAACATATAATTAAGGGAAATATATCAAGTGACAATACAATTTTTGAAGTCAATTTGCCTCGTGACTACATGAGGCTACGAATATTACTATATAATTCCATCTGCGTGTAACTTAACATAACGTAAAACGTTTTATTCGAATCCACATGCCATTATTTCGCTTCATTACATACGTTATTATGTCATTTCGTTCGACTATATAAATCAGTTAACCAATTATTTTGACTATATACATCAATATAGCGCTTCATCCGTCTATCTAAGTATTTTTTCTTTTGAAGCTACTTTTTTTATAATTATAGGATATTTGTTTGTTTTGGTGTGATAAACGCGCCATATCATCACTGGAAAGGGAGACAATTGATAGTGTCAATAGCACTTGCGCGAATGAATTATAAATCTGGTAGGTTCTAAAGTTTTGGTAAATGGGGCCATCGGATTTTTGCTTACCATTTTTTGTACGTACGCTTAATTCACAAAGCTATCCCAGTCAGCAGAAGAAAGAAAGCTGCATCCTTATACCTATACACAGAAATCTACCGATCACTTTCGAAAGAATGGAGCCTTTGGTTTATTGTGGTAATTCCCATCTCCTCATTAATAATTCAGACACTTAAAACCACGAAAATACATATCCAAAGAATGGAAATGTTTGCGCATTCTGGGTTGGTATTCTCAAATCCTCTTAGGGAAAATCGTAAGTTGTACTAAGGTGAACATTTCCGATCAACTTTTCTAAAATCCAATAATATCTGCTTACAAGTGCTTAACTAATAAACATATAAGCAGACTTTACTAGTTTAAACCATTTACATGTAAATGTACATGTACATCAGAACAGCCTAAAAATTAAGGAATTTTGTGAAATGTATGTTAAGTTTTCCCTAAAGAGCCTTGAAAGTACGGGTCCGTTTCCCCATAGCTTTCTGCTTTGTAACATGAATTTAACTCCGGAATGAAACGAGAAAAACGGGCAAGCTGACCTATCGCAATTACATGTAGCTGTTCATTTCACGTGTGTGTATCATCCTATCATGCGCATTTCTGAAGGTCGCTACATGAATAATACTGTAGTTTTATTAAGATGTGCTTTGGATGACACTATAGAGCGTTCCGTTATCTCCTGAACATTTTTTTTCAGAGGAGCGGCCGTATTGTAGCAGTGTGGTTGTAACTCAAGACGTATGGAATAAGGGCCAGTGTTTGCACAATTCGCTTTCTCAGCAGGCTTTAAACAAAGTTCTCTAACGGCTGTTATTAATACAGTTTTTAATGGGAATTTTAACTCAATATGTAATTCAATACAATTTTCAAATCAAAACACCTGTGTGAAATCCAACAATCTGAGTTGACAAAAGGCTGAAAAACGAAATAATATAGCATTTTGTATTCATTAACTCACAATACCCACAGATGAAACAGAGCCTTAAGATTAAAAGATTTCAAGACAATTACTTCGGTTTCCCCCAAAGACATTGCCAATATGGACTAGAAAGAACCTTTAATTTAAATACATTTTAAATAATTAACACTTTGTAGTGCATTTTCATTATCAGATTCGCAACATCGGGATGACGGACCATCCGTGCGATTGACATATACGCTTCAACCTCTGAGAGCCACATATTTTCAATATCATTTATTTCCTATCTGTGTCCAACGAACTTGGTTTTACATAAGAATTTTCGACGCGATGGCTACATATTTACCTTATTGCATACATGCAACACAGTCTTATTTTGAAATTGAATAAACTTGAATAAACTGCAATGTAATCGTTGATTTGAAAAATTTAAGACATGTTTGACTGTCGCCTGCGCAAACACTAATGCAACGCATTATGTCAACACATTTCATTAGCTTTTCGCTCTAAAAACTTTATGTGCGTAAAATTATCTGCAAGCATTTGCGTCAACTTTGAAATTTACCTGACCGTACCTAGTAATGTGCCAAGCTTTGACCAATTAGTTTCAAGTGATAGTTTTATGTTATGTATTGTGGTGGCTTCGTCCTTGCCTGCGATCAGACTATTCGAGATAATAATTTACATTATCCTTTACTTAAGCTTGGAATAATGTATCGTTTTAATAACATAAACACACTAGTGTATATGCTAAAAACTGCAAATAGCCAAACAGATTATTTGTAATTCATCAAATCTGTGTGACCTCTGTATGACGTTCGACTTATTTTTAACTGCAATAGTGGGTAAAGTCAGCACATGCAATGGACTGATTATGAACGGTTTCAGGAAAAAAAACACATTTGCCCCAAGGCCCCTTGGTCTTAAAATGTACACATGTACATAAGGTCCCCGGAATATTTGACATAGTGGACATAAGCCTCTTGGTAGATTTAACAGCTTGTACAAAAAGCCCCTTGGTAGATATGACAGGGTGGACAAAATCCCCTTGATGATTGTGTTTGCATCCCTTGTATACCTTGAAATATAAAGTGTTTATGTATTAATATTAAGGCCATCTGCAAATAAACTGATAAAAGAAAATGTTGTTGTTTGAAGTATAGCTGTACTTAAATGCAATTTATAAAAGTTAGTTGTGAACAATTTATTGCAAGTTCTACTATTGAAGCTTTAGGAAGTTAGATACTGACTTGCTTAAAAACGATATTACAAAAATTGATTTCTCCTACCTTCATGATGTTAATACATCTGATTTAAATCGGGTCTATGTAACTTTTGAAAGTGATGTTATGAATGTGTTTAATACTCTTGTTCCAGTTAAGACAGCATATACTAGAAAAAGTCAACTACCTTATATGAACAGGGATTTAAGACAAGCTATATACATGGAGAACATGTATTATCATAACTTTCAGAAACATAAAATATCAGTTTTGTGGGAGAAATATAGAAAACAAAGAAATTATGTAACTAAACTGAATAAACATTCTGTTAACAGTTATTTTTGGATAGATGCTCTGGTGGTGTTCAAAGTACTAGTTTTTGGAATACTGTAAAGCCATATATGTCTCAAAAGACTAAAAGTGTCTCATCTAATTTCGTTATTTCTGATGGTGACACAAATATTTCAAATAAAGTTGATGTAGCTAATATATTTAATGTCTTTTTTTTTTTTACAAATGTTGCCACTGACATTGGAAAAGATAACATTTTCGATCAATATATTCATCAGAGTCTAAATAAAATCTCTGATAAAAAAAATTGAACAGGATATGTATAATTTTCAACCAGTTGACTCTAGTGTTGTCTCTAAACTTATGGATAAACTCAAAGTTAAGAAGGCCACAGGGGTAGATAAGTTATCTGTCAAAGTCTTGAAAATTGGCCAATCTTCCATTGTAGGTCCTCTAACGCATCTAGTAAATATGTAAATTACACACAGTTGAATTCCCGATAGATTCAAACAAGCTCAGGTTACACCAATACATAAGAAAACTGATACATCGCCGAAGTCCAACTACAGGCCTGTAAGTATACTGCCCATTACTTCTAAATTACTTCAAAAAGTCCTCTATTATCAACTTACTGAGCATTTTCAAATATATTTAATACATATCTATGCGCGTTTCGCAAAGGTCATGGCTGCCAAACTACTCTACTGAAACTTATAGAGGATTGGAAGCAGTATTTGGACTAAAATGAATATGTTGCAGCGATCTTAATGGATCTTTCCAAAGATTTGAATGTCTGCCTCATGCTATTTATCCTGGCAAAATTGAAGGCATACAGACTCTCAGATTCATTAGATATGCTGTTAAAATCGTATCTGTCAAATAGAAAACAGCAGGTCAATGTAGGAAATGCCATCAGCTCCTGGTCATCCATTACTAAAGGTGTTCCCCAAGGATCAATTTTAGGACCTCTTTTATTCAACGTCTTTATCAAGGATATATTGTATTTTATTGAGAAAAGCACCCTTTATAACTATGCTGATGACAATACTCTGTCCCATCATTTTAAGTCTTGCCAAGATGTTATCACAATACTAGAATATGAGAGCAAATTTCTTATTGATTGGTTTCATTTTAAATGCATGCAAGCGAATCCAGACAAATTCGAAGCTATAGCTATGTGTAAACAGACCATGACAAATCACCTGATTTTAATATTGGCTTGGTCAAAGTTTTTTGTGAGGATACTGTTAAACTGCATAGACTAGACATTGATTTTAAATTAAATTTTGACTGTCACATCAGCAACATATGTCAAGAGGCAGCACGTCAATCAAACACCCTGAAGAGAATTGGGCATATACTAAAAACTGAATAAACTGACTATATTCCATACTATTATCTTAAGTTACTTTATTTCCCATCCCCTGGCTTGGCATTTTGCACTGAGGGAAGCACACGAAAAATGGAAAAGATTCAAGAAAGAGCTCTACGTTTTGTATATGACGACTACACTTTGCCATATGAACAAACTATTTCTATAGAAAGTTTTAAAATACTAAATCAACTTTCATCTTTGTGTATTAAGCAACCTCGTTGTTAGAAAAGACCTGAAATACAGTTTTCGTTACTCAAATAGCTTGCAGTTTCCTCGTATTCAGTTTACAAGAAATGGTAAACAGTCCAGGTTCCTCGTATTCAGTCTACAAGAAATGGTAAACAGTCCAAGTTCCTCGTATTTAGTCTACAAGAAATGGTAAACAGTCATTCGACATGCTGCGCCTGTGTTGTGGAGCAGCCTGCTTGAACATTTCAGACAAACCTCAAATTTTAACCAATTTAAAAGTATCATGTCTTCCTGGAGTCATGTAGATGTGTGTCCTGTTTCTAATTCTTTTTGGTACATGTTCCACAGTCGGGTGCAGTAAATATCGTTATTTTATCAGTAACTTTTTTTGTATAAAGCTTGCATTGCATGATGATGTGTTCTTTTTCTCCTCTTTGTTTTCAAGTTAAGTACTTGCTAATGTGCTTTCTTCTGCTTTTAGACTGCTTACACTACATGTGTCTATGCTATATTTGTATTAGTTGCCATTTTATATGCTTTCAATGAATGCTGATGTCTCTGTTTTTTTAATCAACTATGTGTGTATGTGCTTTCTGTGTGGCTTACTCATCATGTGGCTATGCTTTAACAACTCTTTCTCATAAACTTTTGTTGTATTTAACATTGTCTTAAATTGCTGACATCAAACTTTGTATGCGTGTTCATAGTGTTTTAAGTAATCTTGCCATCATGTCTTATCATTTTAGTATCTGTCTTAATATTACATATGTATACTCCTTTTTATCATGATATGTATTTATCTTGCCATTTATATTTCAGCAAATTATTTATCTTTTAATTTTATATATTATGTTGTACAGTCGGTTACAAAGCTCTACAGAGCTTATATTTTATATGTTATCTGTCTTGCCGACTCAGAGTAAAACTTATCCTATCCTATCCTATTAATGAACAATTTCGCTTTGATGGGCCTTTCTTATGAACTGCAAACACAATATACCATATATGAAATGGGGCTTGTGTCCACTGTTTCATAATCATCAAGGGGGCTTTTGTCCACCCAGTTAAATCTACCAATTTCATGTTGTTGAAATAGTTTATATTATTGTTTAAATAATGCTTTTATGCATGAACCTTGTAAAACTACTACGTACCAACGTTGTCTGTGATTGTTTAAAATTAAGGCTTACAATTGTAATTTTAAGATAACAATCACTGTGTTGATGGGCGTCTATTCAACCACATGATGACATATAATAATGACAAATGCTGACATATAATAATGACACATGATGACATATAATAACGACACATGATGACATACAATAATGCCAAATGATGACATATAATAATTCCATTCGCGCATTATTCTGGTGACTTTGTTTCTAAGTAACCAGCTCATACACTCAAGACTAAAGATTTACAGACACATCGCACTATTCGTACACTGCTATCTTTACAACGGTATTGTAATGCTATCATAAGAGAGTGATAAATGGTTGCATACATATTTTCTTTTCTTAATAAGTTGATCTTATTTGTTTATCTATTTTTTATTTAAGTGATCAGAAACACTTTATAATGCCATATTTGATTTACTAAATTACAATCCAATTATTCACAGATACGTGCACTTGTGTTTATTGCTAAATACAATCATACTATGTTTGGGTATTTTAGATAGAAACTAGCTATACTAATCATCTTTTACCAACGTATAATTTGTCGCATTTTTTTTCTTGCAGACGTTAATCAAGGTTACTGTTTTACCAGAATTGACTTGGTCTACATTTGATGCCGGTATAGGTCGCCAACATTAACCCGACACTGACCTTTATGTATGAATATATTACAATACGTTACGATAAATATCTTAGTTTCCGTACTGGAATCGAGTTAACTCGATTAAAGCGTATCACACTAAACATGCTTTGATGGCGCCATGTACAAATATAGGAAATAATTCAAGCGCGTAAAATGTATGCCAATATAAATCACGAGTATCAGATTAATGTTATAGCCTATGATAAGTATTTACATCAATTTTACTGGTCTCATATTTAAAAAAAGTTGTCTCAGCAATGACACAAAACGTGCTCGTACCATCTATTTCAAAGCAAAATTCAGTTGCCTATTAATTACAAGATAACGAGTAAACGGACATTTGAAAGAAAAATATAATATAGATCAAACGGAACATATGTTTAACATTGCGATCACTAGCTATCCTTGCATCAGCATAAGATGCATTATCCGTTTAAACCTGATACAAATTAATAGAATTTGACGGTGACCTGTCACAAGTAAAAACCGGAAGCCGTTTCAAGTTATCTACTTATCAGGGCGGATGCATGTGCGTGCACAATAATGTATAGCAAAACCATTCAGTCACGACACTGGGACACGGTGAGGATCAACCTCAAATCTAAGATTTGCAAGCATTTCCTATTGACAAAACACATTATTCACAGATTGGCAATTGACATTGTCCATTTTTATGTGACGAATTCAATACAGCACAATTCATTATATGTATATAAAGAAATTAGCGAAATGACAGTCCCGACCGAGAAAAATAATTGGAAATAACGTATTGTTTATTAATGAACATCAATTGAAATGACAAAATAGCATACGCCGTTTTAAAGGCAATTCGTTGGTTCCATGGCGTTTCAATTTCACACTTTTATTCGGAAGAGTTTGACATAGTGGTAAGTTTAATGGACCTTTGATCCGGAGATCGTGAGTTGGAGTCCCGGCCGATGCATGTTTTTTCCTATTTTAATGTTGTTGTATTTTCAGCATTTCATTTGCGTTTGTTAGCCCATATGTTTTAGGTTCACCCATTTTATGAAATTCACAAAAACTAAACGAAACTCTTTAAAAGTCACTTTAAAGGACAAGAATCAGTCATAACTACAGCTGTAGACGCGTCTATAAATATATCAGTTTTTACATACACGTACATTATTCATGTCGTCAAAGAAGACTTCACTTATTACATTCTGTCCAGACAGGTGTCTCCAGTTTGTTGTTTGTTTGTTTTAAGCACATATACTTATATTATCTAGTCTTACCAACTCCATCAAATTACTGCTGCTTGTATATTTAAGATAGGAAAGTTTAATGTTAAATAGGTATTATATATTTGTACGAAATACCGTCGACATGCCACTTAAATGTAATTTGCATAACATGGTTTTAACAAATCTTCTATTTATTTGATGCATTAAAACCACATGGAATTCTACGTGTCGATACAGGTTTATCTGGTAATAATCCCCTTTTTGGAAACGCCGATACTTAGATGTAATGGATCCTAATATATACATGCATCAAACGGAAACCGCTTTGACGCAATATCAGTACATTGCTACCGTTCGTTTTATTCGGAACACACCCCAGAGTTTACTAAGTCAGTAATGTAGGCTGACACTAGCTCGTATTCTATTAATTATTTCAGTAATGTCAGCCGTTGTAACATTAAATATTGATCCCATTGAAAATTGACCCCATGGGTCCTTTTTCAACGTTGAGAAATGACCCAGCCAACATTTCAACATTAAATTTTGATCAAAAATGTCGCTGAAAACTGATCAGTCGTTAACTTTTGATCAGTTATGGGGTCATTTTTTAACGGTTAGTTAAATTTTATGTTAAATGTCGGAGATAGTCTGTTATAGTAGAGAATCACATTGGAAAGAACCAGAAACTATTGCAGGCTTGCAGGATAGCTTTTTAGCTCACCTGAGCACAACGTTCATGGTGAGCTTTTGTGATCGCCTTTTTTCCGTCGTGCGTTGTGCGTCGTCCGTCGTGCGTCAACATTATCATTTAATCGACATCTCCTCCTAAGCCGCTTGGCAGATTTTCACGAAACTCTACAGGAATGATCCTTGGGTGACCCTCTTTCAAAATTGTTCAAATCGTTTCGGTCCGCTGCATATGTCGGTCACCAGAGCTAAAAATATATTTCAAAACTGAAAACTTTAAAAATCTCTTTCTCTGAAACCACAAGGCTTGGAGCTTTCATATTTGATATATGACATCATCTAGTGGTTCTCTACAAAGATTGTTCCAATTATTCCCCTGGGGTCAAAACTGGACACGCACATGGTATATATAGACTTGTATAGCAAAATGACTTTAAAAATCTTCTCCTCTGAAACTGCAAGGCCAAGAGATTTCGTATTTGGTATGTAACATTGTATAGTGGTCCTCTACAACGATTGTTCAAATGATGCCACTGGAGTCAAAACTGGTCACACCCCGGGGTTCACATGGTTTATATAGACTTAAATAGCAAAATGACTTTAAAATCTTCTCATCTGAAACCGCAAGAGGTTTTATATTTAGTATGTAACATTGTATAGTGGTCCTCTACAAAAATTGTTCAAATGATGCCCCTGGGGTCAAAACTGGGCACACCCCGGGGTCACATGGTTTATAAAGACTTAAATAGCCAAATGATTTTTAAAATCTTCTTCTCTTAAACCGGAAAGCCCAGAGGTTTCATATTTGGTATGTAACATTGTATAGTGGTTCCCCTCAACGATCGTTCAAATGATGCCCCTGGAGTTAAAACTGTCCACACCCCAAGGCTCACATGGTTTATACAGACTTAAATAGCAAAATTATTTTTCAAATCTTCTCCTCTGAAACCGCAAGGCCCAGAGGTTTCAGATTTGGTATGTAACGTTGTATAGTGGTCCTCTACAAAGATTGTTCAAATGATGTCCATGGGGATAAAAATGGCCACACCCCGGGGCTCACATGGTTTATATGATGTAAATGGCAAAATGACTTTAAACATCTTCTCCTTTGAAACCACAAGGCCCAGAGGTTTCATATTTGGTTGGAAACATTGTATAGTGGTCCTCTACAAAGATTGTTCATTAATAATAACGCATGTCTACATATATTCTAATATAAATAAAGTAATTATCATTCATAAAAACAATCATGGAATAATAACCACACACATTTATCAAATAAATGCACTTAATTCAGTTACAACAATCCATACTGAAACAATGATAAAGTTATCAGCAGTGACACGCTTCATATTTCAAAAGAAACTAATTATGCGCAACATGTCGAGATAACACACTTGAAATTGTTGTATCCAGCTGATTACTGTACCCATTACTTAACCCATCTTCTGAAAATAATTTATTTGGCTCGACAAGCCTTCCATATATTGTTTAAACCTGAACTTCAACAATTCTGTATTCAGATGGATAAGGTTTGCAGCATTGTTTTTCTTTGTTGAATTAAATTGTTGTTGTTCTGGTATTTTGCTAGGCTCTGGTGAACTCATTTATTCCGAGGTGACATAAGGGGCAAATTCCTGAATGTCTGTACAATTATGTTGTTTGTTTTCATGAGTAACTGGCGATTTATGTGGTATAAAACTCCATTCGGTGTTTGACTCTTATATGATCTGCCATTGTGTATGGGAATAATATTTGCAGGCAACCATGTTATACCAATTTTGTTTTTCACATGTACTGATTGTCCTAGGTATGCGTTTTTCAGTTTTAACTGGAATGATTATGTAGAATATGTCTACCTTGCAACAAGTGTTATTGTGAAAATCCGACGTCTTGCAATGGAGAATTTCTAAACTCAAGAAATGCAATTACTCCTGGCTTCTTTTGCCTTGACGATGATGCGTTTGACTGTTTTAACCACGACTTCAGTCAAACTAGTTGATTGTGCTCTTGTTGGAGAAGTAGTTTTGCAATTGCAGCGACCTTGACCTTTGACAGACCAGCATGAGTCACGTATGTGACACAAGTAATAGTAGTAGTAGTAGTAGTAGTAGTAGTGGTAGTGGTAGTGGTGGTAGCTGACACCATGCTATATTAGTATTTTATAGTTTTGTATCTGTTTTGCCTATATAAATGTATAATAGTCAAATGACTTAATAACAACACCAGTGCGAAGTTATATATTTATTCTAGCATTCTAATGAAAGCTAATAATCAGCCTCTACGCTGCTCTACGGCATACTGTAGTGAATAAGTTTTCAGACATCTTGTCTATACATTACACAAAAATTATAGTCACTGATTGTACATATAGACGTTAATAAGCATCTTAAAATGCGTAGCTGGGTTTTACTTTTTATATCTGACCTGTATCTGCAGAGGTATGGCCCATGAATTGGCAAATAATTACCGTTATAAGCTTGTAGCGCACTCGAAGGTATAACTAAACGTTAATTATTGCTTAAAGTCCTGAAAAATACAGAATTCTTTGGCCTGTATGGTAATAAGGAAATTGTATAAGATTATTGGAATCAGTGGAAATATTCTCTCGCTATAGTTGATCAGATTTCAAAGAGGGTCGAATTTTCACGCGTGGATGGGTCATTATATAACGGACAGGGACAGTTTTCAACGTTGAAAATTGATCAGTCATCCGTTGAAAAAGTACCAATGGGGTCAATTTTCAACGTGGTCAAAATGTAATGTTACGCCGGCACTAGCTCGTGTTCTATTTACTATTTCAGCATTGTAAGCCTACACTAGCTCGTGCTTTATTAACAATTTCAGCAATGTAAGCTTACACTAGCTCGTGTTCTATTTACTATTTCATCAATGTAAGGCTACCATGGCTTGTGTTATATTTGCTAGTTCAGCAAATTTTAAGTCGGCACTAACTCGTGTTCCTTGTAGTAAGTCGGCAATATAAGCCGACACTTGCTCGTATTCTATTTACGAGTTCCGAAAATGTATTCCGACACCTTCTCGTTTTCTATTAACAAAGTCCAAATGCCTTAGTAAATACATTTATAAATATTTATTGTTATTTAATAGTTTTAAAATAAAACATTGAAACATATCGATTTGCAGGCACACTATTTCAAAAACTGCGTTTACACTGAAATAACAAAATAAAATATATGCGTCACACGAATACAAACGATACCTTGATAAACTTTTGAATTATGTTTAAGTATTTGTTTATTCCTGATAATTATCCAGATATAATAAATGTCCTTTCTTTTCGGAAATCATTAACATGTTCAAACCATATAGACATACGACTAACTGTACCACATAAATTGCTAAGTATGGTTTATTAAAGTGTATCCAACTTACCATTTTCGACGATTGTGACGAATTTTCTAGCGGTTGAGTTGTTTCTGTAAATTCTAGCAGCAAAGTGAAGATAATTATGAACACGTATTCGAAGAGTTAGTTTTAGACATTTCGTCTTGCAAACTTCTAATTACGCATGCGCACTTAACAACGTGAACAACGTTGTTTTGCTAAGCTAGTATAATAAAAGCAATGCATAATCTAACCAGAGCTTTTACAACCCTCGAACAAATTTATTTAACACTGCGTGAAAAGACAGGGTTTCCCGCAGACCGGTATCGCTTGTCGGGCCCGAGATGCCTTCAAAGCAGTTAGTCGTTCGCCGACATGCTTAAATAACGCCGACATGCCTTAATTTTCAAAGCGACAACCCTTAATCCCCCTGTATCAAATTACACAGACCTTTAATCGATGGGCCATAAACGCATGCTGTATTAATCGATAAGGTCTCACTTCATATAGTGTGACTGACAAGGGACTACACGGTGTAGTCACGCCCACAACGATCTCATTAGCCAATCCAATAAGGCGATTTTAAGGGCGGAGTTTATACCTTACTATCATCTAAAGTGTTTCACAACTAATAGTAGCGCTTGCCAGGAAAAGCGAACAGGCATTTTAATACATTTCATTATTACATTTTCCTTTTAATTTTATCCCTGCATTTCACTAATCCGTTTCACACATTGACTATCAAAAATATTAAAAGGAATAATGTCATTTGAGCCTCATTTTAAAACACAATTAGACGTCGTCAAACGTCATTTTATTTGCAAAACTACTCAATTAAGCGCGTGACCAGCCCGTGGACGTTTATCTTGTGCATGGCTATATAATTTTCGCGCGCTTTTGTAGCACATCACGTTTTGACATGGAGATAAATGACCGTATTTTATATCGATGACGAACCGCGTAATCAATTATTCAAAAGAAAGGTGACATTTTCGGTTTTTTAGCACACCTGAGCACAAAGTGCTCATGGTGAGCTTTTGTGATCTCCCGTTGTCCGTCGTGCGTGCGTGCGTGGGTGTGTGCGTGCTTGCGCCGTCAACTTTTCATTTAACAACATCTCCTCCTAAACCGCTTGGCAGATTTTCACCAAACATCACAGGAATGATCCTTGGGTATACCTCTTTCAAAGTAGTTCAAATCTTTCCGGTCCGCTGCATATGTAGGTCACCAGAGCCAAAAATAGATTTAGAAAGTGAAAACTTAAACAAATCTTCTTCTATGAAACCGCAAGGCTCAGAGCTTTCATATTTGATATGTGACATCCTCTAGTGGTCCTCTACAAAGATTGTTCAAATGATGCCCCTGGGGCCAAAACTGGCCACGCCCCGGGGGTCACATGGTTTATATAGACTTACATAGCAAAATGACTTAAAACATTTCTCCTCTGAAACAGCAAGGTCTAGAGGTTTTATATTTAGTATGTAACATTGTTTAGTGGTCCTCTACAAAGATTGCTCAAATAATGCCATTTGGGTCGAAACTGACCATGCCCCGGGGGTCACATTGTATATATAGACTTATATATCAAAATGACTTTAAAAATCTTCTCCTCTTAAACCACGAGGCCCAGAGGTTTCATATTTGGTTTGTAACATTGTAGAGTGGTCCTCTACAGAGATTGTTCAAATGATGCCCCTGGGGTCAAAACTGGCCACACCTCGGGGGTCACATGGTTTATATAGACTTAAATAGCAAAATGAATTTTAAAATATTCTTGTTTGAAACCGCAAGGCCCAGAGGTTTCATATTTGGTACGAAACATTGTATAGTGGTCCTCTACAAAGATTGTTCAAATAATGTCCCTGGGGTCAAAACTGGCCACGCCCCGGGGGTCACATTGTTTGTATAAACCTATATAGCAAAATGACTTTAAAAATCTTCTCATCTGAAACTGCAAGGCCAAGAGGTTTCGTATTTGGTATGTAACATTGTATAGTGGTCCTCTACAAAGATTGTTCAAATGATGCCCCTGGGATCAAAATTGGCCACACCCCGGGGTCACTCAGTTTATATAGACTTAAATAGCAAAATGACCTTTAAAATCTTCTCCTCTGAAACTTCAAGGCCTAGAGGTTTCATATTTGGTTGGTAACATTGTACAGTGGTCCTCTACAAAGATTGTTAAAATGATGTTCAAAATTGGCCACACCCTGGGGGTCACATGGTTTATATAGACTTAAATCGCAAAATGACTTTAAAAATCTTCTCTTCTGAAACCGCAAGGCCTAGATGTTTCATAATTGGTACATAACATTATATAGTGGTCCTCTACAAAGATTGTTCAAATGATACCCCTGGATTAAAAACTGGCCAAACCCCGGGTGTCACATATTTTATATAGACTGAAATAGTAAAATGACTTACAAATCTTCCCCCTCTGAACTGCAAGGCCTAGAGGTTTCATATTTGGTTGGTTACATTGTACAGTGATCCTTTACAAAGATTGTTAAAATGATGCCCCTGGGTTCACAATTGGCCACTAACCCGGGGGTCACATGGTTTATATAGACTTAAAAAGCAAAATGACTTTAAAAATCTTCTCCTCTGAAACCGCTAGGCCCAGAATTTTCATATTTGGTATGTAACATTGTATAGTGGTTCCCTACAAAGATTGATCAAATAATGCCCCTGGGGTCAAAACTGGCCACCCCCCGGGGGTCACATGGTTTATTATGACTTAAATAGCAAAATGACTTTAAAAATCTCCTCTGAAACGTATTTCTAATAATAACCATTCCATAAATCGAGGTATGTAGGTACAGTCTGCAGTAAATGCCTCGAAGTGTGAAAAATCGCTGCCTTATCCTCTTTGACAGGTCTTGATGTAGACAAGAACCGGTTCCAGCCAGTTTAATTAGCAATATGCTATACACGAAAATCGTGGGTCTCGTCTGCAGGTTTATTGATCTTTTATTGGTGGCTGATGGTCTAGCTGGGGCCTAAAGTGGGGAAGTCAATTAAAATAGAGTAGATAGTTTCATTCACAGTTTACATCTTATTTAATAATGAAACAGTTATGCTGAACAGTTCCGAAACCGTAAGGCCCAGAGGTTTCATATTTGGTATGTAACATTGTATGGCGGTTCTCTACAAACATGCCCCTGGGGTTAAAACTGGGCACAGCCCGGGGGTCACATATAGACTTAAAATTTAAATAGTAAAATGACTTTAAAAATCTTCTCCTCTGAAACTGCTAGGCCCAGAGGTTTTGTATTTGGTATGTAACATTGAATAGTTGTCCTCTACAAAGATTGTTCAAAACTGGCCACACCCCGGGGGTCACATGGTTTATAATGACTTAAATAGCAAAATGACTTTAAAAATCTCCTCTGAAATCTCAAGGCCTAGAAGTTTTATATTTGGTATGTAACATTGTATACCGTAAATACGCAGTCATAAGTCAAGAAGTTAAAATTCATTCCAGAAACGTATTTCTAATAATAACCACTCCATAAATCGAGTTGGAATGATCATAAAACACCATGTGAAAATTGGCCAGAGTATGCCCTATAAGTAGGTATATAGGTACAGTCTGCAGTAAATGCCTCGGAGTGTGAAATAACTGCCTTACCCTCTTTGACAGGTCTTGATGTAGACAAAAAACCGGTTCCAGCCAGTTTAATTACCAATATGCTATACACGAAAATCATGAGTTTCGTCTGCAGGTTTATTGATTTTTTATTGGTGGCTGATGGTCTAGCTGGGGCCTAAAGTGTGGAAGTCAATTAAAATAGAGTTGATAGTTTCATTCACAGTTTACATCTTATTTAATAATGAAACAGTTATGCATTTTGTCTTAATTGTCGGTGATTAATAGAAAGGGCAAACTTTATAATTATGAATGGATTATAGTGTGTGGATTAGCAAATATGCAGGTATGAAATAATATGCATTTGAAAAATATTTCAATATAATATGCTAAGATTTTTTGTGCACTGCCTCAAAAGTCAAATGTACTTTATAACCACGATTTTAGAGGCTTAAAATCTCGACTTATGACTGAGTATTTACGGTAGTGGTCTTCTGAAAAGATTGTCAAAATGATGCCCCTGGGGTCAAAACTGTGCACACCCCGGGGGTCACATGGTTTATATAGACTTAAATAGCAAAATGACTTTAAAACTCTTCTCCTCTGAAACTACAAGGCCCAGTGGTTTCATATTTGGTATGTAACGTTGTATAGTGGTCCTCCACAAAGATTGTTCAAATGATGCCCCTGGGGTCAAACTGGGCTACTCCGGGGTTCACATGGTTTATATAGACTTAAATAGCAAAATGACTTTTAAAATCTTCTCCTCAGAAACCGTAAGGCCCAGAGGTTTCATATTTGGCATGAAACATTGTATGGTGGTTCTCTACAAACATTGTTCAAATGATGCCCTTGGGGTCAAAACTGGGCCCACCCCGGGGGTCACATATAGACTTAAATGTTAAAGAGCGTAATGATTTTAATAATCTTCTCCTCTGAAACTGCTAGGCCTAGAGGTTTTGTATTTGGTATGTAACATTGTATAGTTGTCCTCTACAAAGATTGTTCAAATAATGCCCCGGTGTCAAAACTGGCCACACCCCGGGGGTCACATGGTGTATAATGACTTAAATAGCAAAATGACTTTAAAAATCTCCTCTGAAATCTCAAGGCCTAGAAGTTTTATGTTTGGTATGTAACATAGTATACCGTAAATATGCAGTCATAAGTCAAGAAGTTAAAATTCATTCCAGAAACGTATTTCTTATAATAACCATTTCATAAATAGAGTTAGAATGATCATAAAACACCATCTGAAAAGTGGCCAGAGTATGCCCTATAAGTAGGTATTTAGGTATAGTCTGCAGTAAATGCCTCGAAGTGTCAAATCACTGCCTTACCCTCTTTGACAGGTCTTGATGTAGACAAAAACCGGTTCCAGCCAGTTTAATTAGCAATATGCTATACACGAAAATCGTGGGTTTCGTCTGCAGGTTTATTGATTTTTTATTGGTGGCTGATGGTCTAGCTGGGGCCTAAAGTGGGGAAGTCTATTAAAATAGAGTAGATAGTTTCATTCACAGTTTACATCTTATTTAATAAATGAAACAGTTATGCATTTTGTCTTAATTGTCGGTAATTAATAGAAAGGGCAAACTTTGATAATTATGAATGGATTATAGTGTGTGGATTAGCAAATATGCAGGTAAGAAATAATATGCATTTGAAAAATAGTTCAATATAATATGCTAATATTTTTTGTGAACTGCCTCAAAAGTCAAATGTACTTTATAACTACGATTTTAGAGGCTTAAAATCTCGACTTATGCCTGAGTATTTACGGTAGTGGTCCTCTACAAAGATTGTTAAAATGATGCCCCTGGGGTCAAAACTGTGCACACCCCGGGGGTCACATGGTTTATATAGACTTAAATAGCAAAATGACTTTAAAAATCTTCTCCTCTGAAACTGCAAGGCCCAGAGGTTTCATATTTGGTATGTAACGTTGTATAGTGGTCCTCTGCAAAGATTGTTCAAATGATGCCCCTGGGGTCAAACTGGGCTACTCCGGGGTTCACATGGTTTATATAGACTTAAATAGCAAAATGACTTTTAAAATCTTCTCCTCTGAAACCGTAAGGCACAGAGGTTTCATATTTGGTATGTAACATTGTATAGTGGTCCTCTACAAACATTGTTCAAATGATGCCCCTGTGGTCAAAACTGGGCACACCCCGGGGGTCACATATAGACTAAAAGTTAAATAGCAAAATGACTTTAAAAATCTTCTCCTCTGAAACTGCTAGGCCCAGAGGTTTTGTATTTGGTATGTAACATTGTATAGTTGTCCTCTACGAAGATTGTTCAAATAATGCCCCTGGTGTCAAAACTGGCCACACCCCGGGGGGTCACATGGTTTATTATGACTTAAATAGCAAAATGACTTTAAAAATCTCCTCTGAAATCTCAAGGCCTAGATGTTTTATATTTGGTATGTAACATTGTATATCGTAAATACGCAGTTATAAGTCAAGAAGTTAAAATTCATTCCAGAAACGTATTTCTAATAATAACCATTCCATAAATCGAGTTAGAATGATCATAAAACACCATCTGAAAAGTGGCCAGAGTATGCCCTATAAGTAGGTATATAGGTACAGTCTGCAGTAAATGCCTCGGAGTGTGAAATCACTGCCTCACCCTCTTTGACAGGTCTTGATGTAGACAAAACACGGTTCCAGTCAGTTCAATTAGCAATATGCTATACACGAAAATCATGGGTTTCGTCTGGAGGTTTATTGATTTTTTATTGGTGGCTGATGGTCTAGCTGGGGCCTAAAGTGGGGAAGTCAATTAAAATAGAGTAAATATTTTCATTCACAGTTTGCATCTTATTTAATAATGAAACAGGTATGCATTTTGTCTTAATTGTCGGTGATTAATAGAAAGGGCAAACTTTGATAATTATGAATGGATTATAGTGTGTGGATTAGCAAATATGCAGGTAAGAAATAATATGCATTTGAAAAATATTTCAATATAATATGCTAATATTTTTTGTGCACTGCCTCAAAAGTCAAATGTACTTTATAACTACGATTTTAGAGGCTTAAAATCTCGACTTATGACTGAGTATTTACGGTAGTGGTCCTCTACAAAGATTGTTAAAATGATGCCCCTGGGTTCAAAACTGTGCACACCCCGGGGGTCACATGGTTTATATAGACTTAAATAGCAAAATGACTTTAAAAATTTTCTGCTCTGAAACTGCAAGGTCCAGAGGTTTCATATTTGGTATGTAACGTTGTATAGTGGTCCTCTACTGAGATTGTTCAAATGATGCCCCTGGGGTCAAACTGGGCTACCCCGGGGTTCACATGGTTTATATAGACTTAAATAGCAAAATGACATTTAAAATTCTACTCCTATGAAACCGTAAGGCCCAGAGGTTTCATATTTGGTATGTAACATTGTATGGTGGTCCTCTACAAACATTGTTCAAATGATGCCCCTGGGGTCAAAATTGGGCACACCCCGGGCACAACCCTAACCCATAGACTTGAAAATTAAATAGCAAAATGAGTTTTAAAATCTTCTCCTTTGAAACTGCTAGGCCCAGAGGTTTTGCATGGTATTGTTGTCGTCTACAAAGATTGTTGAAATGATGTCTCAGGGGTCAAAACTGGCCCTGCCCTGGGGGCCACACAGTTTATATGGACGTAAATAGCAAAATGACTTTAAAATATACTCTGAAACCGGAGTGTTTCATATTTGATATGTAACATTGTATAGTAGTCCTCAACAAAGATTGTTGAAAGTATGCCCCTGGGGTAAAAAGTGGCCATGGCCCGGGGGTCACACGGTTATATAGAATTATATGGCAAGTGGGACTTTAAAATCTCTGTTTTTGAAACTGTAATGCCCAGAGCTTTTATATTTTGCGTGAAACATTGTAGAGTGGTCCTCTACAAAGATTGTTCCAATGATACCCCTGGTGGTCACATGGTTTATATACATTTAAATAGCACAATGACTTTAAAAATCTTGTCTGCAACCGCAAGGCCCAGTGGTTTCATATTTGGTATTTAACATTGAATAGTGGTCCACTACAAATATTTTTCAAATTATGCCCCTTAGGTAGAAAATGGCCACGCCCTGTGGGTCACATGGTTTATATAGACTAAAAAACTTCTGAACCTGCAAGGCCCAGATTTTTATACTCAGGTAAGGGATTTAGTGCCATTTTGTCCTCTTGTTATTAACCATTATGATGCCTTAAACTCAGGTGAGCGATTTTTTTCTTTCGAATCCAAAAACAACTTATAAAAGAAAATGAAACAACGGGGAAGTGCGGCCGATTTGGTAGTCGCCGGGATTTATAGCATTGCGGCCGATTTCGGGGAAGTGGGCTGGGCTCGAGCATTGCGGCCGATTTCGGGGAAGTGGGGTCGAGATTTGCCGCCGACGTTGGGCACATGGGGTCGAGCGTTGCGGCCGGTTTCGTCGGGCTGGTGGGGTCTGACGATGCGGCTGATTTTGAGGAGGTGTGTGTGTGTGAGGGGGGGGGGGGGGGCAAACGGAGCTTCCGATTTTGGTGATGGAGGGGGGGGGGGGGCTAAGAGGAACGATCTTGGAGGGGGAGTTCGAGCCGATTTTTTTTTCGCGGGGGGGGATGCCGACATGCCTTCAAAATATCCTGCGTGAAAAAACCCTGAAAGTATAACCTTGCACAATTTAGTCCGTATTAATCATAGTATAATATTGTAGTTTCTGATTGAACCTTCCAACAGAAAATAGGTGCTATGACTATAGCCAAGATGTTTATATGGATATAAATGAAGATAAAAAACAGCTGCATCAGCATTTGAGAAAGTCCGTCTTTTTTTTCAAGACCATTATTATTTAAACGTACTACCACTTAAGATGTACTTAAATATGACGAGTGTGAAACTGCAGCTGAACGTCATGTCAAGCATCATTGCCTTTATCAGCAGATGCAGCTTTAGTGTCACATTATTTATATTTATCTACTGCGCAGTTATAACTATTACATTTAAAACTACACCACAAATCACACTTTGTACTAAACCAATACGCGTATAACACACTTACGGTTATGTCTAAATGATTTATTGATTTGAGTGGGCAGCTTCACATTCACAAAAAGTCCACCCAAATGTTTGAACAAGGTACACATACAATGAACTATTGTGTCTGTTTTAATGAAAAAAAAACATGACAAATTACACATTTATTGAAACGTAGTATTAAACAGTGACCCATCATTTCTTCGTATAACGTGTTGTCTTTTGTTAAATACCATGTCATGAAACAATGTGTACGAACAGTATGTTTTCTTAAACTTTAAATGTTCTCTACCGTTTAAAAAAAACATAACGCATTGTTAGCAACGTTAACGTATGAAAATCCGTTATATGTTCACATCAAATGTTACACTATAGTACGGTGCCGAGTCGTTCCGAATAGTTAAGTCACAAGGTCAATGTCCTAACAACGCATGCTCGCTGGAAAACTTCTGGTTAGTAACAGAACTAGAAATTGCCAAGCAAACAACCGTAATTATTCTATATATTGGGACACTTAAAAAAACTATTTTTTGCAATCTCAATGTTTAGATACAGAAAAAAAAAATACCCATTGAATGTGCCGCAATATTTAGGATCATCAATTAAGGTCCAAAGCCATGATTTGTAAGGTTCAATTGCTGAATGGACGTGTATATTAATCCCCAACAAACACACGGTGCATATGGTCACCGCATACTGCTGAAATAAAATTGGAATGCACCGTATACTTCGTGGAAAAAGTCGTTGAAAAGGCAAGATATACCTGTATTTAAATTCAAATATTTAACAATCCATATACTCTGTGATAAAATCACGAGTTGCACGGAATAAAATATGATTTAAGACACACATGAACGTTTAATTTTAGCAAAATAGTGCTAGCATGGTGTAGATCTCGGTCAAAAACACGTACCTGTATTGAATGATATGCATAATTCGCATTTAAACCTTAGGTTTCAATATAAAGTTAATAGTTTCCGACGTATTTTTTCAACAAAAACACAATGATAGATTACAGAAACTTAAATGAGCTTCTTGATAGGATCACCAATTATAGCCAAAATGGAAGAGAAATCTGAATATATATCTGAAAATTCACTTCATGAAATAAAAGACATGGACACTTTTTCTATGACGAGGGATGAATTTCAGGAAAATATATTGTAAGAATATTTAAAAGCGATACCCACTGCCTTCCGTAGAACTGAAATTATTGTTATATTATGATGAAAACACACGGAATTAACATTTTCTTGCACTGCACTCTGCTGATTTTGTCCATAAGTATGCGGTGCCCATCCATTCGTTATAAAAGTAAAGTAGTACATCAGTATACGGTGACCATATACACCGTGAAACATGCAAATCACAGCGGATATGGATCTTTGCCCCTGGGAGTAATTTATGAAGCGCCACATTGATGGGGTCACCGGCCATGATAAAAAAGCCAAAAACCTATTCAGCATTCCTCGTCTGTTTCTTCTTTTGTTTCTTCTTCTTCTTCTGTTTTCTTTTATGTGTCTTGTTCTTCTGTTTCTTCTTCTTCTGCTTCGTCTTTTTTTATTTATTCTTCTTCTTCTGTTTCTTCTCCTTCTTCTGTTTCTTCTCCTTCTTCTGTTTCTTTTTCTGTTTCTTCTTCTCTTTCTTCTGTTTATTCTCGTGTTTCTTCTTCTGTTTCTTCTGTTCTTTCTTTGTATTGTTCTGTTTCTTCTTCTTCTGTTTCTTCTTATGTCTCTTCTTCTTCTGTTTCTTCTTCTGTTTCTCTTTCTTTTGTTTCTTTTGAATCTTCCGTTTCTTCTTTTTCTTTCTGTTTCTTCTGTTTCTTATTCTGTTTCTTCTGTTTTCTTCTTCTTTTTCTTCTTCTGTCTCTTCTATTTCTTCTTCAGTTTTTTTCCTGTTTTTTTCTGTGGTTCTTTTTTGTGTTTCTTCTGTTTCTTTTGTTTCTTCTGTTTTTTCTTCTTCTTCTTTTTCTTCGTCTGTTTCTTGTCCTTCTTCTGTTTCTTCTGTTGGTCAAATTACACCAAAACGGAAGTCACATCCTCAGGGTTACATGCTGTCAGTTAGATAATAAACACATAGTGTTCAGTGTATAGTGCATATGATTTTTAAAATACAGTTTCAATGATATGTTTTGGTATCAATTTAAAGGTATATATGTAAGAAATAAGAAAAAAGACAGTTTTAGGCACTACTTTATCTTATATGGTTCCCAGCTTCATAACTTTTGGCCCATGTATTCATGCACAAAATGGCAGCCCCCATGCCTGTCAAAACCGGTGTGTTTATTCTAAGGTAAATATTTTGAGTTACAACTTATATAAATTTTTGACATGCTGTTTTTTCAAAAGGTTATGGCCTTATCTTTCCAACAATGTATGGTGATATATTGGGAAGTCGCTTGGTCATGGAGAAAATTGAGATCAAACATTGAATATTTTATATGTAACAATGAAGGAATTTATTTGCGCATACGTAACCTTTAAGAACTATCGGTAAGATTTGTCGTCTGCAAAAATTTTGAAAATGGATGCCTACAAACGCACTGTAATGAAGAGAATCACTGCCAGATGCCAACTTGACCCCATTAAAGGCTGTATTTTATGGGATGGTTGCTCTAGTGGACATGAGAGGAGTAGATATGGGAAAGTTAAAGCAAAACGTCCACCAGAGTCACCATCCAAGACCCATTGTGTTCACCGTGTTGTTTTTCAGTTTGATTTTGACAATTATTTGCACGAGTGTCAACAATTATTTAATTTATGTCATAATACTTTGTGTTGCAATCCGTATCATTTAGTTTTAGAACCTGTAACTGTTAATAATGACCGCAAAGTTCGTGTCCGCACTGGCCGATGCATTGGCCATAATGACCGTCCGACCTGCCTACTTTGAATAATACCAATTTGCCTAATTTGCAAAGTTTACAGATCCTATTTAGTTCATATTTTATTTTATAATTGTACTTAGATCAGGCTTTCAGCTGAAAAATACATGAAATACATGCATAAAACACTTCAGGGGCCCACGCAAACCCAGATCCCACGTAATGGAGTTAGCTGCAAAATTTAAATCACCATCACAGTTTAGTTTAATTTGAGTATGTTTTTTAAATGCAGTGATGAAAAGAACCAGGAACATCATCTCATTGGTATACAAGTCTGGGTGAAGTGACGAGTCATCAAAACTACTGAACTTTGCAACTACACTGGAGCGTTGGGGCGGGGCCGCAAAGCTGACACAGTCGTATCCGTACCATCAGTATCTTTGAAGGTTAGTACAAGATTATTGTCATGTATTCTACTATCTAATGACTTCTTTTCCAGCCTGGCATACTTCTCATCAACACCAGTAGGAAAAGCAAGAGTGTAACCCTTGTTGGGACTCTCAAACCCGTTTTTGAACTGGACTGTTCGCATGTGAGCTCGAAAGTGAGCCGGCATAGCGACTAGCCTTATCGCAATACAAAAAAATGTGTAAACTATTGTACATGTACATTTATTGTATCTAAGTTACACTAGTAATCACAATATTGAGTAAACATGCACAGAAAACCTTTTTATTTTCACAGATTACACAGCAGAGAGTACCTGAAACAGATTGAAGATTGCAAGCGGCTGACCTCACCCACAGGCTCAGGTGTGACAGAAAACTGTTAATTAATCTATGGCATTTACATTTTGGGGTCAAATTCTTTTTTGGTTGTGTGACAGGAGGTCAAATATGTTGATTGTTATGTAAACAAACACTTTTCTGGGGTCAAATGACATCTGAAATGCTACATTTATATGGATTTTACCCCCAAAAATGCAGAAAATTAAAAAAAAAAAAAAAATTCAAAAGGGATTAAAAACCTATTCTATAAAATTTAGAATGCCAATGGAGATTGTTTTCACTTCTGATATTATATATTATGTCTTCCATGCCTATTAAAACTCAAAGTTGTGCTTTATTCTGAGTTAAAATAATTTTTTCCAAGATGTACCTAAGTACATGTTTTCTGTCGAAATTCTTGTCTCGCAACGCCTTTATATGTGGTATTTTCAACTTTACTTTTTTCCAATAAATCCTTATACCAGTGTGATAGGACTTCATGTTCTTTCTCGAAAAGATCAGACTTATGAAAAATGTGGTTTTAATTCAAATGTGAAAGGGTTGGGTTCTCTTAAAGGTCAAATTACACCAAAACGGAAGCCACATCCTCAGGGTTACATGCTGTCAGTTAGATAATAAACACATAGGGTTCAGTGTATAGTGCATATGATTTTTAAAATACAGTTTCAATGATATGTTTTGGTATCAATTTAAAGGTATATATGTTAGAAATAAGAAAAAAAAGACAGTTTTAGGCACTACTTTATCTTATATGGTTCCCAGCTTCATAACTTTTGGCCCATGTATTCATGCACAAAATGGCAGCCCCCATGCCTGTCAAAACCGGTGTGTTTATTCTAAGGTAAATATTTTGAGTTACAACGTATAGAAATTTTTGACATGCTGTTTTTTCAAAAGATTATGGCCTTATCTTTCCAACAATGTACGGTGATATATTGGGAAGTCGCTTGGTCATGGTGAAAATTGAGATCAAACATTGAATATTTTACATGTAGCAATGAAGGAATTTATTTGCGCATGCGTAACCTGTTACTTCTTCTTCTGTTTCTTTTTATTCTTCTGCAAAGCTCTAATCAAATCCCTGCCGTCATAACAAACCATGTGATGATGATCGATTTAAATCGTATAGATATTATATGGTTTTAATTAGTTATTTTATTTTTCTGTTTTCATTATTGACTGCAAACGATATTTAAAAAGTCCAATTATGTAGAAAATTGCACCGAGTTGCATTAAATAAGAAAAAGTTACAAACACGTAATCCTGCCAAATCTGGAAGGATTGTACTTGTGATGGCAGTGGTTACCGTTACCGATAGTGGAGGTAACCGCTGCGAGGAGTTTGTTACTTCCCTTGACGTATTCTTCAATTTAGCGGTTGTTTATATGAACATGATGAAATTATTTGTTAATATTTGGATTCAATTTGGATTGAATGGCTGGATGCACCTCAGAAAGAGAAGAGAATCGGCGAGTTAGCTGAGCGTTTGCTCTGTCAACTCGCCGACAACATCTTCACACTGACAAGAGAGGATTCAGCTGAAAAGAGGCTGGTGGTAGCGATAACAAAGCTTTGTTCATTCAGCCAGTCCTTATCTGTCACCATAGTAAACCATACATTTTTATCACATCGCTGAAAATTAACTACGGACATAAAAGTCATTGTTTTGATGGAATTAAAGACATTAAAGTTGAAATTTTTATATATTAGTAATAAAATTGAAAATCATGAGCGTTTTGTTGATCATTTTCACTATTAAATTGCCGATTTTTTTGTGTACTGAACAGAATTTGCGTCTGCCATCTTTGTTTACACGAACGGATCATGTGATTTCAATCTAAATTACTCCTGCCTATTTTTAGCTACAATCATGTATTATACATCATTGGAAAGGTGAAAGAACACGCTTTCTATTGGTCTGCAAATAAATTATGTATATTAATGCATGGAAGAGCAGCAAGGCGCCAAATTAAGGCAATTTTCACTGGCCATTTGTCTGATGAAAACAATATGGTCACTGGAAAGCACAAGTATACCAGCAAAATATAAGCATCCATCCACCATCTAACATCAGTTTCTTACAATTACATCTTAGCGCATTTAATTCAATGAACTGTCGATCAGGTACTTCGTGTTCTTCCGTCAGTTTCCGATAGCGACCCGTTATCAACCGAATCTGATTTCGTGTCACTCCGCTTAACGTTCGTCATACTGCAAAGAGTGATCTCCCCTGAATGTTATCAGTTTTCGCGAGGTATTGCAGTCTCGCAACTTTGACGTCTTTGTCAATCTTTGTTGTTTGATTGTATATTACAGGTACTGCAAACTATTTACCACATCAAAATAATGATTATTGCAATTAGTGCATGCAAGATGGCTGTTAATATAATAATGTCACATAAGATTTACGATGTTTAGGTTGCTGGAAGATAGTGAAACTGAAAGTGAAAGTGGACAACAATTTGACAAGACAAATAATCTGTCTCGATTTATAGCAAAGCACTGATCCTCAATCACCACCGTGTACACAACTGAAATGTAAAGCCTGTCGTGTTTATTTTCATTTATAATTGATTAATTGATTAATTTAATCTATACCATATCTTGAATGAGCTGCAAATAAGGTAGCTGGGTGGGAGAGGGGTGAGCCCTCCCTCCCTTGTCATTGCCTTTAAGTGGTCACTGCAGGTTTAATTGAATGACTTCATGTTGTATACTTACAAGGTTTAATATTTTCTTAATATTTAAAGCTTTGTTGTTGTTCTTTTTCTTTAAATCTTAAAACATCCTTACATTGAAAAACAATTCTTACATTGAAAACAATCTTGTAACAGCTTTTATTCTGCATGCTTGATTTTTTAACTTAACTGCAATACTAGTAGCACTTCATAAAATGCTGGTAAGTATTGCATGATTTGCTTTTGCATATATTAATTTCAGGATTGCTGCAGTTTTTGAAGATATTGTGCTTTGGTTTTTAGTCTTCTGTTCATACAGTACAAACAAGACAGTGGAGACAGTGGCTTTTGAAGACAGAAATTAACATTCTTTCTCATGTTAGGTTGTTTCCAAGATGGTCAGCCAAGAAGTCTTTAAAGTTGTGGTGTGGTGCTTTGCATTGCAGTTTTTAATTTTTTTTTCTTTTGCCTAAGATGGCCTATTCAGTATTCAATTTGTTAATGTTTGATGTTACTGTTACTGTTCATATTTGTCGGAAAAGTGTTTCGTATAATATCAAGACCATGTTCTTTTAAAGTATTTTCTGATCAATACTTAAAAAAATTTCAGCATTTAAATTATGTTAATTGTTGTATTCAAGGAATGGTTTGAATTCTTTTGAACAAGTGAACAATTAGTATTCCAAAAAGTTCCTAAAGCAAAAGCTGCATTGAAAGACCACATTTCATCAAGACTGCATGTTGTTTAATACATGTATTTACATGTCTGTGGCCATTTTTTTATTACTTTGAAGAGTACATGATCTTTTTGGCAGATTTAAAAGGTAAAATATTTTACTTTGTGTTTTGGTCTCCAGAAAGAGTGGTCTTAAAACTGGAGATGATGTCGGATATATGCCTTTAAAGTTAATGAAAACACTGTTCCGAATACTGAAATAAATTAGCATGTTATATGTACTAAGCATGTTAAAGATATATATAATACATATAATTGAGCTTTATATATATATATAACATCTTTTACTTGCAGTTTGTAAATGCCAAATGTTTTTTTACGCAGTACTAGAGACATTGTCTTACCCAGATTCAGTCCAGCATTTGGCTTTCATACTCATTCCATTTTAAATGATTTGTTGTCTTTTATAAGTCACCATGTATGTAAGACAGTGAAAATATGTGAAGTATTTACTTAACAAAGCATAAAGTGACATGAAAAGATTACTTTGAACCTGTTTAACTGCCAGAAATTATTGCCAGGTGTATTATTGACATAATTTACATATTTGACAGAAGGAAATGTGGGGGTTTACATTCTTCTGATACACATAACTTTGTTATTTTTCAAGATACAGTAATTTCAATTGCAGTTTTGTTTTTCTAAAAGAATAACCTTTAAAATGATATATAATTTTGTAGGTTTTGCTAAAATAAAAAAAATCGTCTGTTATCGCTACTGGTGGAAGGCTAAACGTAAGGAATTTGAGTAACTAAGTAAGTTAGTAACTTATTCATTTTATTTCACATCTAGTCGTCGCCTTTAACTTTTCAAGAATGTCTTAAGCATACGCTGGAGCATACGTTGACTTGTTAAGAATATTCTTCAACAAAATGCTTTGGTGAATTAGACTTGAGTATATTTTCTGGAGTCAAGAGTTTATTCTGTACTCTTAAGTTAAGTCTAAGATAAAGAATGGTTAAAGAATGTGTTGGTGAATACTGACAGGTTTTCGAAGACTCGGTCGGATAACAGTGCATATCGATTGGTGGTGTTAAACCCTTTGCGACTTTCTCGATAATTTTTTTTTAGCAATTATTGTATGTACTGTTTTGTTGTTATATTTTACAATACACAGTTAAAATAATAAAAACATAATTAATAATTTATGCTGGCGTTGTTACATTATATTTATATCACCTATCAAAACAACAGTTATTGTAGATCTAACTATACTATTCAAACTGAAAGATGCTGCAGCATACTATTTCTATTTATATCGAAACAATAGTTTTGATACTATTAAAACCGAAATATGCTGCATAATAAAATAAAGTTTATTAATAAAATTGTCATTTATTAGTTCAATTCATATTGGCCTTGTTATTGGGATTCAGACAGCCGTATTAGCTTTCGGCCTGCGGCCCCAGGCCAATACCGCAGTCTTCAGCCCAATAACGAGGCAAACATAAATTTAACTAATTAATAAAAGTATAGTATAACTATCGGTTCATACATATCTTCTATTTTATGATATGATTTCCATTTACAATCCCAATTACTTCGTAAACTCTCTGCTTATCCTATATTTCCAATCTTGTTTAACTTTAAAATTATTTGTTAGTGTATATTATATATGAAACGACCGTCACAAGATATTTAAGTGTATTATTGAGGAAAGCAACCCTGCTATCTTAGCTATTATTGAGGAAAGCAACCCTGCTATCTTAGCTATTATTGAGGAAAGCAACCCTGCTATCTTAGCTATTATTGAGGAAAGCAACCCTGCTATCTTAGCTATCTTTCCTATACTATCAACTTATGTGTAGTTCTCTATGAAATCCGTATTCGAAATAAATAAGATAAAACCAAATTTCTACACATGTTTTTGCGGATCAAACAGGTAGAATACGATGTATAACCTTTATTTCATTGGCATATTTAGCATCAAGTACACTTACTTAAAAGTTTAGTTTAATAACTATTATTGCTACATATAAAGGATATGCCATAACGTTTATGCTTATTACATATCTTTAAAAATGTTTGAAAGGGCAACGCCTCGGTGAATATGACATTCTACCGGTGAATATCAGATCATATTCACTGGCTCCCTAGTCAATAGTTGTATAATATTTAACATTGTATCAATAAAAATTGAACTTGTTTATGTTGATAAAAACATAATATTATTATCATTAAAAAGAAGAAGAAGAATAAGAATAAAAATAAAGAGAAACAGAAGAAACAGAAGAAGAAACAGAAGAGGAAACAGAAGAAGAAGAAACAGAAGAATGAGAAGAAACAGACGAAGAAAAAGAAGAAACAGAAGAAACAGAAAAAAGAACCACAGAAAAAACAGGAAAAAACAGAAAAAGAAATAGCAGAGACAGAAGAAGAAAAACAAGAAGAAAACAGAAGAAGCAGAATAAGAAACAAAAAGAAACAGAAGAAACAAAAGAAGAAACAGAAGAAACAGAAGAAGAAACAAAAGGAGCAGAAGAAGAAACAGAAGATTCAGAAGAAACAAAAGAAGGAGAAACAGAAGAAGAAACAGAAAAAGAAGAGACTTAAGAAGAAACAGAAGAAGAAGAAGAAACAGAAGAATAGAAAGAAAAAACAGAAGAAACAAGAGAATAAGCAGGAGAAAGAGAAGAAACAGAAAAAGAAACAGAAGAAGGAGAATAAACAGAAGAAGGAGAAGAAACAAAAAACAAGGAGAATAAAAAAAAGGAGACGAAGCAGAAGAAGAAGAAACAGAAGAAGAGGAAACATAAAAAGAAACAAGAAGAAGAAACAGAAGAGGAAAGATGAATAGTTTTTTGGCTGTTATAAGTATGTATTTACATTTGTTATTTCTACCTTTACTAATAAAATAATAGTTATGATTATATAAAATATTGTTGTTTCTTTCTTAGAACGATTGTATTGTTGCTAATATTGATTTTCATATCAACCTTAATCTAATAGAAAAAAAATGCAGTACACATATTGAGTATCTGCGTTTTCACGCAAACATGCACGGTGATACCATGGTTTTGATAAAATATCAATTTGATAAACACTAATACCAAATAAACGAATGCATCATTTACTTTATTTGTATTGTTACAACAAAAGTCATTACAAAACGTTTAATAAATGAAAGAATACGGTATCTTTTTTACAATTCTAAACAGTATACTGTAAAACCATTTTATTTTCTTTATTTCGCCTATTTCGCAGTCCGAACATAACGCAAATTTAAAAGCCCGCGTATTTTTTTAATACTTAATGCAGAATTTAAACTTAAATATGAATTAAAAATGCGCGATTAAAATATCGCGCGAATCGGCTCTTTTCTAAGAAGGCGCGAAAAATAATGAGTTTACTGTAAATATATGCATTGGATACCTGTGTTTAATATGCTTTCCTTTCTGGAAACTTATACTAACTAAATTCTTTCATGATTTTGATTTAATATTTTACCCTTAACAAATCGTTTGCGAAGAAAAGGTGTCCATCACCAATATTGTATTTTTGAGCGCTGGAGTACCGTAAATACTCTATATGTTGGGACACTCTATATGTTGGGTCACTCTATATGTTGGGACACTCTATATGTTGGACTCTATATGTTGGACTCTATATGTTGGGACACTCTATATGTTGGGACACTCTATATGTTGGACTCTATATGTTGGGACACTCTATATGTTGGGACACCCTTAAAATATGATAAAAAAAACTTTCGGTGACTCTTAATTTTGTGAAAATTTGAAAATTAGAATTTGTTCTTAAATTTTGGGACAATATTTTCCAAATTGGCAATTTTAGTGTCAATTCCCGTTAAGGCGGCAATTAAAAATCGCCATATAACTTTTATTTACCGGCACTGATGAATCGCAATGTACTAGCAAACTGTCAAAGTTGTGAATGCGCATGTGGATATTCCTTATATCCGTTTATCATGGCCGGTGACCCCATCAATGTGGCGCTTCATAAATTACTCCCAGGGGCAAAGATCCATATCCGCTGTGATTTGCATGTTTCACGGTGTATATGGTCACCGTATACTGATGTAATACAACTACTTTACTTTTATAACGAATGGATGGGCACCGCATACTTATGGACAAAAACAGCAGAGTGCAGTGCAAGAAAATGTTAATTTCTCTGGGTTTTCATCATGATATAACAATAATTTCAGTTCTACGGAAGGCAGTGGGTATCGCTTTTACATATTCTTACAATATATTTTCCTGAAATTCGTCCCTCGTCATAGACGAAGTGAAAAAGTGTCCATGTCTTTTATACATGAAGTGAATTTTCAGATATATATTCAGATTTCTCTTCCATTTTGGCTATAATTGGTGATCCTATCAAGAAGCTCATTTAAGTTTCTGTAATCTATCATTGAGTTTTTGTTGAAAAAATACGTCTGAAACTATTAACTTTATATTGAAACTTAAGGTTTAAATGCGAATTATGCATATCATTCAATACAGGGACTTGTTTTTGACCGAGATCTACACCATGCTAGCACTATTTTGCTAAAATTAAACGTTCATGTGTGTCTTAAATCATATTTTATTCCGTGCAACTCGTGGTTTTATCATAGAGTATATGGATTGTTAAATATTTGAATTTAAATACAGGTATGTCTTGCCTTTTCAACGACTTTTCCCACGAAGTATACTGTGCATTCCAATTTTATTTCAGCAGTATGCGGTGACCATATGCACCGTGTGTTTGTTGGGGATTAATATACACGTCCATTCAGCAATTGAACCTTACAAATCATGGCTTTGGACCTTAATTGATGATCCTAAATATTGGGACACATTCAAGGGGTATTATCTTTTTCTGTATCTAAACATTGAGACTGCAAAAAATCGTTTTTTTAAGTGTCCCAATATATAGAATAATTACGGTTGTTTGCTTGGCAATTTCTAGTTCTGTTACTAACCAGAAGTTTTCCAGCGAGCATGCGTTGTTAGGACATTGACCTTGTGACTTAACTATTCGGAACGACTCGGCACCGTACTATAGTGTAACATTTGATGTGAACATATAACGGATTTTCATACGTTAACATTGCTAACAATGCATTATGTTTTTTTAAACGGTAGAGAACATTTAAAGTTTAAGAAAACATACTGTTCGTACACATTGTTTCATGACATGGTATTTAACAAAGACAACACGTTATACGAAGAAATGATGGGTCACTGTTTAATACTACGTTTCAATAAATGTGTAATTTGTCATGTTTTTTTTCATTAAAACAGACACAATAGTTCATTGTATGTGTACGTTGTTCAAACATTTGGGTGGACTTTTTGTGAATGTGAAGCTGCCATCTCAAATCAATAAATCATTTAGGCATAACCGTAAGTGTGTTATACGCGTATTGGTGTAGTACAAAGTGTGATTTGTGGTCGAGTTTTTAGTGTAATAGTTATAACTGCGCAGTAGATAAATATAAATAATGTGACACTTCAGCTGCATCTGCTGATAAAGTCAATGATGCTTGACATGACGTGCAGCTGCAGTTTCATACTCGTCATATTTAAGTACATCTTAAGTGGTAGTACGTTTAAGTAACAATGGGCTTGAAAAAAAGATGGACTTTCTCAAATGCTGATGCAGCTGTTTTTTTATCTTCATTTATATCCATATAAACATCTTGGCTATAGTCATAGCACCTAGTTTCTATTAGATTTTTTATTCAATCAGAAACTTTAAATATTATACTATGATTAAAACGGACTAAATTGTGCAAGGTTATACTTTCAGGGTTTCCCGCAGGATATTTTGAAGGCATGTCGGCATCCCCCCCGCGAAAAATTCGGCTCGAACTCCCCCTCCAAGATCGTTTCCCCTTAGCCCCCCCTCCATCACCAAAATCGGCCGCTCCGTTTGCCCCCCCCCCCCACCTCCTCAAAATCAGCCGCATCGTCAGACCCCACCAGCCCGACGAAACCGGCCGCAACGCTCGACCCCTTGTGCCTAACGTCGGCGGCAAATCTCGACCCCACTTCCACGAAATCGGCCGCAATGCCAGCCCACTTCCCCGAAATCGGCCGCAATGCTCGAGCCCAGCCCACTTCCCCGAAATTGGCCGCAATGCTCGAGCCCACCCCACTTCCCCGAAATCGGCCACAATACTCGAGCCCAGCCCACTTCCCCGAAATCGGCCGTAATGCTCGAGCCCAGCCCACTTTCCCGAAATCGGCCGCAATGCTCGAGCCCAGCCCACTTCCCCGAAATCGGCCGCAATGCTCGAGCCCAGCCCAATTACCCGAAATCGGCCGCAATGCTCGAGCCCAGCCCACTTCCCCGAAATCGGCCGCAATGCTATAAATCCCGGCGACTACCAAATCGGCCGCACTTCCCCGTTGTTTCATTTTCTTTTATAAGTTGTTTTTGGATTTGAAAGAAAAAAATCGTTATCACTTATACTACATGCGGACATAAACAAGAGGGTCATGATGGCCCTAGGTCGCTCACCTGAGTTTAAGGCATCATACTGGCTAATAACAAGAGGACAAAATGGCACTAAACCCTTACCTGAGTATAAAAATGTGGGCCTTGCAGGTTCAGAAGTTTTTAGTCTATATAAACCATGTGACCCACAGGGCGTGGCACTTTCTACCTTAGGGGCATAATTTGAAAAATATTTGTAGTGGACCACTATTAAATGTTACATACCAAATATGAAACCACTGGGCCTTGCGGTTGCAGAGAAGATTTTTAAAGTCATTTTGCTATTTAAATGTATATAAACCATGTGACCTCCATGATTTTAACAATTTTAATATCTTCACATTTAATGTTCATATTCAAGTAAAATATATAATAAGTGTATTACGGTGGCATTTTTTACTGTTTCTACATTGCTGCGCTTTAAATTGCTGTCTCTTATACATATCATTTTGAAACAAAAGAGCTAGATAAATTAAAACATCTCCATGCAAACACTGTAATCGCACTTTACCGCTACTGCAGTATGGTACCGCTCTCAATCGGGTACTTTTTTACGTTTACCTAAAGTCCTGGTACGTTTAGGCTGTTATATGGTTACCTTTACACAAGGATACGTCTTAATCTTTTTCCACGCAAACTGCCAGAGTAATACGTAGCCCAATGATTATATTAATTACGACATATTTTTTCATTTTCGATTTATCGTTGTTTAGCGGCCAATAAACAACGATATGGAGTTCTGATGCGTAGGAATCAAACCACGAGGGCGTTAGCAAGAGCGGCTTAATAGCCACGCATCAGAACCACAAAGACTTGTTTAATGGCCGATAAACAACGATAATGCAACAATTATTTCGATTCTAACATGGTCTTACAAATATTTTTGCAATTTGAAAATTACATTTTACTATGCTGCGCTCAGAATCGGGACTACTTTTTGCCTTGTTTATTGGGTAGTTTAACAACGATAATTGTGTTCTTTGTCTATAGAAAAATTAGCGAGTATCTTGTTAGAACTGTTTATTTACTATGAAAAATGGATGCTCAAATTGTGCAAATAGATATTGTTAAAATAAATATAATATTAGCATATACATTTAAACCAGGCTAAATTTATAGAATATGGAAATGGGACATTGACTGGGGACTCAAAATTTCACCCACAAAATCAGTAGGAATCCTGTTTGGCAACCAAAAACAGCACTCTCTGGACTTAACTTTAGGCGGTACCAAAATCATTTTTGAAAAAGTGGTGAAATTTCTAGGTATGTACCTAGATAAAACGGTTAACATTTATTCACCACTTCAAATATTTAGCAGAAAGGTGCAAAAGGGACTTAAATTATTTTCCTCTACAAGTCCTTTATTCGTCCAACGATAGATTATGAGGCCCAAATCTATTTATGTGCTACGCCAAACGCCCTCAAAATGGTAGATACCATACAAAACAAGGCCCTCAGGATAGTCCTACAGGCACTGCCGTGTACACCGGGTTGTACATTAGAGGAGGAGGCTGGTGTGCTGCCCCTCACCGTGCGCCGGAAACAACACTATTACCAGGGCCCAGTACAGACATGGCTCAAACCCCGTGAACAAGCTATTTGGGACCGGCACCTTCATCAGGGGCCGGGAGCTGAAAAAGAAGCATGTTGCCCTCCCATTTGGGGCCAGCACCCAGACCCTGGTGGAGGAGGCCGGTCTCAAGGACGTTGCTGTGGCAGATCTGAATCACTCCGAACCCCCCGCCCTCTGGCTGCTTCATTCCCCGGATGTCGACAGCTATCTATCGGCAATAGCAACGAAATTGGACTCTCCGCACATTGTGAGGTCAGAAGCTCTCAATTATATTAATATTCAGTATGCTGAGCATTAAAAAAAATTATACAGATGGCTCCAAATGCCCTGACTGTGGCTTGGTAGCCAATTCATTCGTATTTCCCTCCAAAAACATTTAGATTCAGCAACAATCTTTCTATATATTCGGCAGAACTTTTGGCCATTAGCTTTGCAATGTGCTGGATATTAGTTAACAAGCCAACTAAAACAAGTCCATCAAAAATAGAAAAAGCAGGTCTAGGCCTGATATTTTTTATGAAATTTTGGAACTGAATCAAAAGTGCCTAGACAAATCTTTACAGGTAACCTTAGTTTGGTGCCCAGCACATGTCGACATCCCGGGGAATGATCAGGCGGACAGGGAGGCTAAGGAGGGCCTCAAAAGGGAGTCGGTCAATATAGAGATCCCACTAGCCCCAACAGAAATATACTCCCGGGCCAAGGCCTATGTTATGTGGGAGTGGAACATCATGCCTCCCGCTAACACTCCATACAAAGCCCCTTTCACCATTGCCCAGAAAACCCTCAGTAGGCCGCATCAATATTCTTCCAATATCATTATTGACAAATGCATTAGCCGACTGAGGATGGGGACCAGTCTTTTGCCTGCTAGTGCGGGAAATTATATTTTAAAGCTGGACCCTCTCTGTCCTCAATGTGGGATCCCCTTAACAGCTGACCACCTGCTAACACAGTGCCCCCAGTTCTCTACACAGAGAGAACAGCTTAAAACCATTTTTTTCCAACTTAAACATTGATTTTACCCTTAATAATATTTTAAATCCTCCTGGCAAAAATTCAATTACCAGTGTACAAATCTCTGGCAACATATCTTGTAGATTGCCAGATTACAGATAAAATATAAATACAAATACGGGACTTGCAGCTTAATAAGAACACATTTTATATTAAAAACTTAAATTTAATAAACATTTTCCCATATTTGGGGATCTTTAAGTCTTTTAATCATTTATTTATATCACTGAACAGCTTTTAACTGTACAGTGTTTTAATTATTGCTTTTATGGCAATATTAACATTTATTTACTGTCTTCCAGTGTGTTAATATACTAATTTCACTTTTTACAGATTACAAACCCATACATATTGGGAATTAGTGATATTAGCCTATTGAAGGGCAGATAATTCCTGCCTGTCCAAATTCTTTATTCACTTTTAATCATCTCTATATCTTTTCATCATGGGAGACAACTCTTAACAGACAGACCAACTTGTATTTTATCAAGTACACTGGGACAATAATAGGCAATGCTCAGTAGAGCATTCAGAGGGTTAAACCCAGCCAGTTTTTACATTGTATATTACTGGCTTTGTCAATGGTTAACAGTACTGTACTTACAGTTTCAATTTATTTATTTTTGCCTGAGTTATAAGGTATTAGAAATGTTTTTTCTGAATTTTTACTACTTTGTGCTCAGATATTGTGCACAATTTATATTGATTATTTAAATTGACATTTCATGGACCTCAGGCTAATTGGCAACTAAATGCCATTACTAAACTGTATTAATTTGTAAGTTATTGTTTTCAGTGGTACAATAAATATTGTTCATAAGCTGCAGGAATCCCCCTATCTCCTCTCTATATTCCCCCTCCCCTGCAGGGATCCCCCTATCTCCTCTCTATATTCCCCCTTCCCTGCAGGAATCCCCCTATCTCCTCTCTATATTCCCCCTTCCCTGCAGGAATCCCCCTATCTCCTCTATATTCCCCCTCCCCTGCAGGAATCCCCCTATCTCCTCTCTATATTCCCCCTTCCCTGCAGGAATCCCCCTATATCCTCTCTATATTCCTCCTTCCCTGCAGGAATCCCCCTATCTCCTCTCTATATTCCCCCTCCCCTCCGTGGTTTTACATGAGCCGTGCTGGACCGGGCGCACAGGAAGATAGTAACACATATCTTAATGTAAATTTCATGTTATTATATATGTCTCTGTTGCTAACGGAGCCCTCCCTCAACATTGGCCAATCTGATTGACCAAGGATTCCTTATTTTAAGCCTTTTTTTAGTTAAGCAGTTTGCCCCGTTTACTATTGTCACGTATTAATTAACCCCATTTTATTGCAGATTTTATATAGTATGGAGAGGACCCAGTTTCAATTTTTTAATGTGTACTATATATTGTTTTAATCCACATGGGTAATAATTAAGTTTCTTAATTTTTTGGCAAGTATTTTGATCATATTGTTAATAATGATCAAGTTGCCATTATTTGTTTGTGATATTACATATTTTTATTTTCTGCAGTAATTCTTAATGCAGAAATTGTTATATTTTTAACAAATAACTGTTTTATAGAAGTGGTTATTCACATTTAAACTTTTAAAGTGTTAAACTACCTATTTTAAGTGTCCCTATCTATGTAGAGCATGTAAACCTGTGCGCCCCCCTGGTCCCAATATCTCAAAATACCATTCAAGCACTACCGGCAAAATTCCCCCCTCCCCACCGGTGCTATCCCTTCTTTTAATAATCATGAACGAGACAAAGTCTTCCTTTCATGTGCTCCCCAGGGTGATTTTCTTTTATTGGTATGCATTTGTACAGTCTAGACAGTTACTTTTATTAGTTATATCTTGTTTTATCTGTGTTATTTTTTAAAGGCCCTAAAAAGTAAGCCTTTTGATAGTGCCAGAAGGATGTAATATATGTTTTATCCTAAATTGTACTGTATATTGGATTCTCATCCTGTTATGTTGTTCATTTTCTTAAATTGTCACCCTGGGGTGCGCTTCACTCCACTAAATAGCCCAACAATTGTGCATAAAACTGAAAAGACAGTGTCTCAGGCTGGAGAAACAAGTTATATTCCCTGTCTACAAGAGTTCAGCATTAATTAAAAGCATGTCATGCAATTGTAACATCCATCATTAAAATATATATACCCATTATAAAGAAAATATTATATAGCAACCAACATAATATTATACTTGCAGATGCAAGTTACTGTAGCGATCTTACATTAATTTACTTGCTATTAATTGAATAGTCCTTCTTCTTTGTATATTCAATAATTACTACTTGAACCTTCTAATAAATAAAGCTTAGAAAGCATATTTTAACATATTTTCTCTATTTCCATATGTAAATACATGCAAATTATACAGATATCGTAAAACAATGCTGAACCACTTAGAGATCTGGAAATAATTAACATTGTTTACAGTCGTTATTGTAAATATTGTCATATGTGCATTTGCACATTGGTTTGAAACTTAATATTAAATATTGTACATGGCAAGTTTTACCTGAGATTGACCCAGATCTCTAAGTAAGAAAGACTCCAACAACGCAGTTGCAGCATTTGCTGCGTAACGGGTTTAGAAAAATGATGATACACATACAATTATGTGTTCCCACCATGTAACTCTTATTCTAGTTGGGCTATTTTCTCCAATCTTTACTTTCTCACGTTAATACAGGTTCTCTGGGTTTTTTTTTCCATTTTTTTCTCTGTTTGCAAAGAAACTGTTATTCATTTAGTCCTAGTGTCAAACATAAATATCTTAATAATAAATAGAATAGTCTATTACACATTTTCACAATATATAGTTTTACTGTCATGTCTCTCATATTATTTTCGCAAGTAGAGGGAGACAACCTGACTAAATATTTGTTTGCTTGGCTGTTTTACAGTGTAGTTCTATACTTGTGTAAGGGAGGTAACTCCTGTTGATAAATAAAAGGTAATTGCAGAATTACTCCCCTTTAAACTGTGTACCGGTATACCTTGCTATTTTGACCAGTGTGCTATTAAGTGAAATGTAAGACATTCTCAATATTATTACTATATATTATGGTATTATAATGTCAATATTATTACTATATATTATGGTATTATAATGCTCTCTAGTGATAAATATGCTGAGTATTTGTTTGTATAAAGTATACAATACAGTTTTATACAATAGTGTATTGTTCTTTATAAAAATTATTGAACAGTTTTACAAATTTTGCTATTTTTAAAGCATAGATTTTTTATCGTTAGCAAAGTTTACCCACACTGCAAAGTTTTACATATGTAACTTTCCCGCAATATTAAGGGAATTGTATAGTTTATTATATTTATGCCAAGTATTTATGTTAACCAGTTTGCTCGGGCAATGGTTTTCAACCAAAGTCCCGAGGGAAAACACCCCCAATCATTCATTCGATCGACCTTTCGAAATATTTCAGTTGGTACATATTTTGGAAAGTGAAAGGGACATAAATTTGTTGAAATAAAAAACTGAGTAATGGCAATTATTTCATCAAATTATTCCAAGTTTCAAGTAAAATCTTTTGTAGTTATTAACTTCTGTTGTTTTGAAGTTTTAAGTGTTTTGAATATAAACTTTAACCAGAAAATCTATGTGAAAAAGGGGCATAACTCTGTCCAAATGCAAAACAGAGTTATAGGGAGGTTTCCCCTGATACTGGAATTGATGACAAAGGTATGTTCCTATTTTAAAGTGTATAGCTTATGTAGTTCTAAAGTTAAGAAAGTTTGGAATATATAAACTTTAACCAGAAAATCTATGTTAAAAAGTGGCATAACTCTGTCAAAATACAAAACAGAGTTACAGGGAATGTTACCCCTGACAATGGAGTTGATGACACAGGTATATTCTAAGTTTCAAGTGAATAACGTATATAAATGCACTTCTGAAGTTACACAACTTTTGAATATAAACTTTTACCAGAAAATCTATCTGATAAAGGGGCATAACTCTGTCACAATACACAACAGTTGTGATGAATGTTGCCCCTGATACTGGAGTTGATGACCAAGGTAAATTGGATATTTCAAGTGAAAAACTTATGTAGTTTTGAAGTTACAAGACTTTTGAATAAAAACTTCCAATTCAGTTGCGGACGCCGACACCGACGCCGGGGCTGGTAGGAAAGCTCTGTAGGACCATATTTTTCACAAATCATATTTTTCACATGTGTGAAAAATAGGATCTCATTTTTCACAGGTGTGAAAAGTATGATCTCATTCTTCACACCTCGTAATCTCATTCTTCACATTTTCTGGAAATTTGTGATCGAGCCCAGTTTTTGATGAGCACTCAAATCGTATTCTTCATACGTGAAAAAAAGTGTTCACATTTTCAAAATAAGTGAATTTGTTACGGTACGGTACGGTATACATGGTATGGTAAGATATGGTGCGGCATGGGATGGCACGGCAAGTATGGTATGGTTTGGGATGCTATGGTATGGTACGGTACGGTTAGATACGATGCGGTACGGTACGGTATGGTTAGCTACGGTTAGGTATGGCACGGTTAGGTACGGCACGGTGCGATACTGTACTGTCCAAACGTACGTACCAACATGTGCGGAGGTTCTAATAAGGTCAATATATTACCGTCCGTGTAAACGTATATTCTAGTTCGGGCGGACATATGCATGGTTATTTTGCTTTTAATAATTCAAAATAAGAGGGTTTTTTTGTACGTACGTTCTGATGCGTGCATTTGTTAATATCCCAATAAAATGGTGTACATTCGTATGGACGTACGCGAGTATGCATTTCTATATCATAATTAGACCGTACAAACGTATTGACTAACGATTAAGCGCATGCATACATTAGTATACTAGTATAGCTCCTAAATAGTGCTTAGTTTCTCATAGTGATGACAATACTGATGATGACGTTAACTATAATGATAATAATGGTGATGACGAGAATAACTGATGACGATGATGACGACGATGATGATGATGATGAAGTTGATGATGATGATGATGATAATAATGATGATGAGTACTGTATAATTATGCTCCAAATAATAATTTCATCAATTGTCGCGATACAATTTCACCATAAAATATGTAAAAAATATGAACCGTACGCATACCCCGTTTTTGGCTAATTAAACATTCTTCACACTAAAAAATGTGACAAATGAGATCCTATTTTTCCCAGGCGTGTGAAAAATATGATTTGTGAAAAATATGATCATACAAAGCTCACATATTTTTCGAATAGTCAAGCTAAAAACGTATAACATTCGCGAAAATTCTCATCTTGTTACCGGTCATACGTCCCCCTTGTATTCTTAAACTTAGTTTTAACGTAAAATATGGACCAACAAAAACTAGTACAACACATTTATTTCACTTGCCTAACAAACAAGAACAAGTGGATAAATATTTGCAATACTAGTAGTGGTTTTACAAATATCATTGTTTAAAGCAGCAACAGAAGTTAGCGCCGCAGTTCATCTGACCGCAGAAGTTATATCAGTACATCTGCAATCCTTTCCTTTCTACCTCACCCAGGCCCAGCACGGCGTGAGGTTGATACACGTGCAGAGAGTTGAAACACGAAAGGCTGGACAAATCCCAAAGTTTTAGTTTAAAACATTTATAGTATGTTTAAGAAATAATTTTCGATTTTTTCTCACGTTTGGAGTTCAGATGCGTATGAATTAAATCACGAGTGGTTTAATATACCGCATCAGAATGACACATCGGTGTTTATTAGCCGATAAACAACGATAAAAATTATTTCGATTCTAGATCTAACATGACCTGATGTTTTCTGCAATAACAATGCGAACAGTATTTTTGGGGTTGTTTATGTTTAGTTTAACAACGGTGAATTTTGTTTTTTGTCCATACAAAACTCTGCCCTTGTCATTATAGAATATTAAATAACCTATTACATATGATATTTATCTTGTGCTATTAAATGATAAATAACAAATAACATTTATTGAATGATGATATATCATAAAGAACATTCTTTTATTTCATGCTATGCGGTGAATGATTTGGAGAATACCAGTGAATGAAAACTACGGAATCCGGTTAGTGCCATATGAAATATCGTGTCTCGACCCTTGAACGCGAGGCACGAGAATTACGCGAAACACGAAGCGAGACACGATATTGCCATAGGACATGAAGCGAGGCACGATATTGTAAAACGATATCTTGCACTGTCGCAGTATTCCATACCACGAAATCTTGCGGTAAAATATCGTATCTGGCTTGGTGTTTCGCGCAATTCTCGTGTCTCGCTTCATGTCTCGCGTTAAAATATCGTGCCTCGCTTCGTGTCTAGCGCAATTCTCGTGCCTCGCGTTCAAATTGTCGAGACACGAGTTGCGAAGCGAGACACGATATTCAGGCGAGATACGAAGCGAGGCACGATATTATATCGTTCAAATATCGCCCGATTCTCGTGTCTTTTGGTAGATTTCAAACCACGATACACGAAACACGAAGCGAGACGCGAGAATTGCGCGAGACACGTTCAAATATCGCACAATTATCGAGTATCGTGTCTCGCTTCGTGTCTCGCGGTAAAAGAGCGTGCTTCGCTTCGTGTCTCGCGCAATTCTCGTGCCTCGCGATCAAAGGTCGGGACACGAGAAGCAAAGCGAGATACGATATTCAGGCGATACTCGTGGTCATAGAAACTAGATATTTTCATTCGTGGCTGCGCCACTCGTGAAAATATTGTTTCTACGACCACTCTTGAAATATAAAACAGAGAAAATTATATAAAATCTGACGAATATGGATTTAACGTAAATCCATCGTCGACATTTCTTTTGGACCTGATTCGGATATTGACGCTAGGTTATTTGCAACGCTGTTATCTCTTATTTCAAGCAGTTGTAGATCTATGTATTTTTAATGTAAAATAGTTTAATGTTTACATTAAATATGTCAGTACAGATTTAACAAGGACAAACCCAGTTTAATACATTAAATAAGAAAATAATTGTGTGTTTTATAACAAATTTCAATGTATATACCTGTATACACCATAATGTATCAACAGCTATGAATTTGTACCTGTTGGGTTAAATTGTACCTGTAGGTATTGTTCTAAATGTGCCTACATGTATAAATTCAGACATGGAGGTACAAAACTGCATCTGTAGGCACAATTTTGTTCCTGTTGTTATGGATCTAAATGTGCCTACAGGTACAAAACTGCATATGTAGTCACACTTGTGTTCCTGTAGGTATTGTTCAAAATGTACCTACAAGTATAATTCAGACATGTAGGTACAGAACTGCACATGTAGGCACAATTGTGTTCCTGTAGTTATGGTTCTAAATGAGCCTAAGATATACATTCAGACCTGTATAACAGAAAATTGCACCTGAATATATATCTATACTTATAGTAACAATGTACTTTTTTTTTCTCTTTGCATTTTAATACGTTGTGAGGTTTCAATACGGATGAATTCGGTATCAACATTAAGGTTATAAATTGAACTAGTCAATAATAGTAATGTTCCAAAAAGTTAATAAATCATTAAAACATTAGGGTTATTTAAACGCAACATAAGTGAGTTAAAAGTTGCAAAGACGACTACCATACTTAAGAGTTTGAGGTTTTCAAAGATTAAACAGAATGTCCAGTTTCTTTTTTCTATTAGTATATTTTGTAGCTATTGGACATATATTCACTTTTGACACAAACGGTTCTCCATAGGCCCGGCTAGGTCAGTTGGTAGAGCGTTGGACTGTCAACCCGGGTTCGTGAGTTCGAACCCAAGCCCGGCCACATAACTTGTGTGGGCATTGGTCCTGCAATTATTTGTATGGCCATTTTCCCCCTACCTCTGATTCAAGTAGAGCAGATGTCAGTTAGTGGCATAAGTATGTGCACTTAGTACTGGTAACCCGCTCGGCTAAGCTTGCCCAGGAAAAGTGTGATTATTTAACTGACCGCCCTGATATGACTGAAAATCCAACAAACACAACTGAGGCTCCCGCACACCTCGTCGCAGGATCGTTTAGTACCCCCGCCCCACCACCTGCGTCTCACGGCCAGCACGAAACCGGCTTCGGTACTCATTGCCGTGCACGCCGCCGGAGCCATCTCGTCGCTGTAACTGTAGGCCGTGCCAAAGTTGTCTTCCGGGCTGGTGGTTTGATTGCAACCTGTTGAGAGCTGACTCTATTTTGATATTGGTTTCTTTTATTCAAATACACATTAGACATAACGCTCTAGACATGCGCTGGTGGTTTGATTGCGCCCTGTAGAAAGAGGAAAATATATTGATTTTGGTTTTGTTTATTCAAATATTCATTAGACATATGTTCTAGGCATAAATTGGTGGTATGACTGCAACCTGTAGAGAGGAAGATATTTTGATATTGGTTTCGTTAATTCAAGTATACATTAGACATATGCTCTAGACATGAGCTGGTGGTTAGATTGCACCCTGTAGATAGAGGAATATATCTTGATATTGGTTTCGTTTATTCAAATATACATTAGACATACGCTCTAGACATGAGTTGGTGGTTTGATTTCACCATGTAGAGAGAGGAACATATTTTGATATTGGTTTCGTTTGTTTGAATCGAAATAATTTTCGCATTATCGTTGTTCTAACATGACCTAACAACATATTCTGCAATCACAATGCCAACTATATTTTACAGTTTCGGAACAACTTTTTGGAGTTGTTTATTGGTAGTTAAACAACGGCGAATTTTGTCCTTTGTCTATCAAAAACTCTGCGCGCGTCATGTGTATTGACAATTTAACAACGGAAAATTTGCGAGTGACATGTTAGAATTTTCAATATTCATTAAGGTCGGTGAATTCAAAGTTAAGTTCACCACTAAGAATGTATATGTATGTACGACATAATCACCATTTAGAATGTATGTACAACAGGATCACCATTTAGAATGTATGTACAACAGGATCACCATTTAGAATGTATGTACGACATAATAATCATTAAGAATGTATATGTATGCATGGCATAATCACCATTTAGAATGCATGTACAACAGAACCACCTCTAATAATGTACATGTATGTATGACATAATCACCTTTTAGAATGTATGTACGACATAATCAGCATTTAGAATGTATTTACCGCTGAATCACCATTTAGAACGTATGCACAACATAATCACCATTTACAATGTATGTACTCCAGGATCACCATTTAGAATGTACATGCATGTATGACATAATCACCATTTAGAATGTATATATGACATAATCACCATTTAGAATGTTATGTACCGCAAAATCAACATTTAGAATGTATGTACAACATGATCCCCATTTCGAATGTATGTACAACATGATCCCCATTTAGAATGTATGTACTACAGGATCACCAATTTGAATGTAATGAACAATCGGATCTCAATTTAGAATGTATATACAACAGAATCACCATTTAGAATGTTATGTACAACAGGATTACCATTTTGAATGTATGTACTACAGGATTACCATTTAGAATGTATGTACAACAGGATTACCATTTATAATGTATGTACAACAGGATTACCATTTTGAATGTATGTACTACAGGATCACCATTTAGAATGTATGTACAACAGGATATTACCATTTAGAATGTATGTACAACATAATCACCATTTACAATGTATGTACTCCAGGATCACCATTTAGAATGTACATGCATGTATGACATAATCACCATTTAGAATGTATATATGACAAAATCACCATTTAGAATGTTATGTACCGCAAAATCAAAATTTAGAATGTATGTACTACAGGATCACCAATTTGAATGTAATGAACAATCGGATCTCAATTTAGAATGTATATACAACAGAATCACCATTTAGAATGTTATGTACAACAGGATTACCATTTTAGAATGTATGTACAACAGGATCACCATTTAGAATGTTATGTACAACAGGATCACCATTTAGAATGTTATGTACAACAGGATCACCATTTAGAATGTTATGTACAACAGGATCACCATTTAGAATGTTATGTACAACAGGATCACCATTTAGAATGTATGTACAACAGGATCACCATTTAGAATGTATGTACAACAGGATCACCATTTAGAATGTTATGTACAACAGGATCACCATTTAGAATGTTATGTACTACAGGATCACCATTTAGAATGTATGTACAACAGGATCACCATTTAGAATGTTATGTACAACAGGATCACCATTTAGAATGTTATGTACAACAGGATCACCATTTAGAATGTATGTACTACAGGATCACCATTTAGAATGTTATGTACAACCGGATCACCATTTAGAATGTTATGTACAACAGGATCACCATTTAGACTGTTATGTACAACTTCATCACCATTCATAATGGCCGGCAATCCAAGATGTCCACCAAGATGGTCGCCAAAATATTTGAATTTACCCCATGTTCCCTAAAACCCTATTATTTAGCTGTTATTATACAATTTTTGAATATCTTTTCAATCTAACTAACTGAGATGATGCTATAGTTGATATTTTGTAACATTTAATATGTTTTCTGACCACTGTTGGAAAAAAATAATACGAACAAAGATGACGAAAGCACCTATATTTGGGTGTTTATTTTTCAACGATCTGCCTTTCAATTGTTGCAAATTCTTAAAAAAATATGCTAAATGTAATAAAAATCATTGTTAGACAATAACCACATATATGCTTTATAAAAAAAAACTAAATTTTATAAACTTGCAGGATGCTCCTTAATTACCAAACTTTTATACTTTCTAGTGCTGTCTGTCAATGCTTTGTAATTGTTAAGTGAGTTAATTACTATTCTTCAATTTTCTATATGCTTGTTTTGTAATTATATGTAAAATGTGTGCTTAATTGTTTAAATGTCTACGAAGGCCATATGAAATTAAGGTATGTTATTATCATGACAATAATATGTCTTATATGTCACCTTTGAAAAATAAAGTTATAATAATAATAATAATAATAATTATTATTATTATTAATATTATACAATATCAACCAAACATAAGCTTACCTGCAAACTGCACCGCATTACACGGACGCTGTTCAGTCTCCGTCTTTTTGACGACGCCGCAAGACGTAACGTTGCGTGACCTTGTTTGAACACTAGCGCCTTCTCTCGCGTCACTGGAGCACGAGAACTCGCACAGACCCCACTCTGTCCAGCCGGCCCATTCGTTCTGCTTCATCTCTAGAAACATAAAGCCATGTATAAAAAAATGTGTACATGCATTGTGTTTATGCACTGAGTACAAAGGTTATTTTGGCAAGCATTACTGAGATTTTTCTTTTAGCTCACCTGAGCACAAAGTGCTCAGTGAGCATAGAGGACCTCTCCGGCGTCGTCCGTCGTCCAAATGCCGTCAAGATTTTGGACCGTTATCGCGATAAAGACTACATTTTTTAATTAAATCTTGACCTAACTTGCACAGTCTGTGTATGACCAAAATATCTCGGATGGGATTGTATTGGGTCTGATCACACCATTAACACCAGGGTTATTGCCCCTTTTTCATGCAAAAAGGTGCAAAAATACCCTTTTCCAACGTATAGACTTTATTTTCCATCCAATCTTAACCAAAATTTTACAGTTTGTGTATGACCATCAGATTTCAGAAGACGCCAAAAATGGGTCAGATCGTATTGAAAACACCAGAGTTATTGCCTTTGTTTATTAAAAAGAAAGGACATATTTCAGGACAAAGACTTCATTTTTCGTCCAATCTTCACCAATCGTGCACAATTTTTATATTTTCAGGATATAACAGTTGCAGTCGAATATAAACAAGATCGGACTAGAAACACCAGAGTAATTGTCCTTTGTTTGTGAAAAAAATATGCAAAAATGGACATTATTCAGTATAGAGACTTCATTTTCCATCCAATCTTCACCAATCGTGTACAGTTTGTATAGGAACGTAAGAGTACAGGTGAAGTCGAATATAAGCATGATCGGGCCAGAAACACCTGAGTTATTGCCCATTGTGTTTGGAAAACAACATCAACAAGTTATCAATGATTTTTAATTCAATGTTGACCAAACTTACACAGTTTTCGCATGACCATACAAATTAATTGATAAAATTTGATTTCCAACCCTTGCAAGACTTTGCATGCAGTTATTTGTACATGCAACATTGATGTCTTCAGAGCCTGCATTAACATCATTTATCATTATTGGACGGAAAGCTATCAAAGAAAAGGCAAAACCTTACCTTATGGCAATTGCAACTAGTTCTCCATAACTGTTTGCGAAAAAGGCTGCAAAATCTTCTGTTTCTGCATTTTCCATAAATGTCAATTACTTAATGAGAAATGGTCAGGTAAGAATATCGAGTAAAATGATTTGAGAACCATTAGCAAAAAAACCGCACATCCACTACCCAACTCATACTTTAGTTAGCCCATTGCACTGACCGATGTTTTAAATCAAAATTGATCATATCCCCCTCTGCGTATTATTCAGATACCTTATTTGTCAAACCTGTCACAACAGTATGGTCTTCATCTGTACCAGTTCTCAGGTGAGCGCTTTGGGCCGTCGTGGCCCTCTTGTATCTAAATGTATCGGGCTGCTTTTATTTATTATTGATATTGATTTGTTATTCATTCGCTCAGGAAATTTAGTTTGACACGATGTGTGTAGAACAGTATGGTTGAATAAATATCGCGATGGCGTAGTGGATATAGTGTCTGATAGAGCGATCGGGGCGTCCCGGGTTCGATTCTCACTCTGGGAGCGTTCTCAAGATCTCCCCAAAGACACCAAGTACTGGTTCTACCCAGGAAACGGACTCGAGAGTGTTTCAATATGCCTTACAACGTTAAAGTGAACATTATTTCGAATCTAACATCACCTAACAACATATTCTGCAATTACAACTATATTTTACGGTTTTGAACTATTTTTTCGGGCTGTTATCGGCAATTAAACAACGGATTTTTTTCTTCTTTGTCTTTTGAAAACTCTGCGTGTGTCATGTTAGAATTTTAAAGATAATACTAGGTTAGAGTTGAATAAAGATACATTTATTTAGCGAGGCTTAGAAAACCTGAACCACGAGCCTTGGCGAGTGGTTCACGTTTCCTGGCCGAGCATTTAAACTTAGGCCATACCAATTTGACTCTATGTTAAGGTTTTCGGATGCCTCAACGAAAAAAACAAACAATTATGACAGTGTGAAAAATCGGAAAAGGTATAGATCTACAATATTTGAACAAAAAATTAACTTTTTGTGTTCTTTTTACCAATATTTTTGAAAATAATGTGCAACTAGTTAAATCACACAGTTAAAATCCTGTGTTCCCAAAATAGAGATGATATATAACAGTTTTGCAAATAAACAATTCCTTTAGCTTGGACAACTGTGATGAATAAGTTGTGAAAGAAATGTTTTTTTATCGACTTTTTTGTTTTTTCCTGCCTGGTTGGTAGGTTTTGTAAAATTATGGGGACTGTAAACATAGAATCAAATTTGCATGGCCTTATCTTTATTCAACACTTACTAAGTATTCTATTTATCCCATCATATACCATCTTCTTTGTCTTTACTCTTTCATTTGAAAATAAACGAAAGAAAATATATAATGACGTCACGAAAATCAACAGATGACGTCATTAGTCTGCGCGTGTTTGCTTTATCCCACAGTGTTGAAATAAAGCAAAGTTTATTCCACGGGGGTGTATTTCGTCAATGCACGTCTGATGATGGGATAAATTGATTACTTGCTAACTGCTGGTTTAGAGTTGCTATCTGCGCTGTCTGGTCTGCAACAAGGCCCTCTAGCACGGTTGTCTTGCTTTCAAGTGCCTTCAGACGGGGAACAATCTATATAACATCGACAGCATCTATTACTACAAATGCTACAGCAACGAGTATTACTACGTTCTGTTATTACTGCTACTGCTAATACTACTGCTGCTACTGCTAATACTACTGCTGCTTCTGATACTACTACTACTATTACCACTGCTGCTGCTGCTGTAACTGCTAATACTAGTACTAATGTTATTTTTGCTCGTACCACTGGAAGTACCAATGCTACTGCTATTACTGCAGCTACTGCTATTACTGCTAGTTCTGCTATTACTGCTGCTATAGCTACTAATACTGCTACTACTACTAGTACCAGTGGTAGAACCACAGGTACTGATAGTACTTCTGCTACTGCTAGAACTACTGCTACTGCTTGTACAACTGCAAGTAATACCGCTACTGCTTGTAATACTGCTAGTTATACTGCTACTTGTATGTACTGCTGCAAATAACACTGAAACTGCTACTACTGCTACGGCTAGTACTACTGCTACTGCTAGTACTACTACTACTGCTAGTACGACTGCTGCTGCTAGTACTACTGCTACTGCTAGAACTCCTGCTAGTACTACTGCTACTAGTGAAAATTAGAATTTGTGTTTAATTTGCGTTATTTTACAGGAGATACCAAAACAGGATTGATGTCTTCAAGGTGATTTTCACCGAACTAAGTATGTCGGGTTTGGAACCTGAAACCACGTTATCAGAGTCAGTGACTGATACTGGTAATATGACTACTTTGATGAGAAGCGATAGCAGACTGGCCGGGAATGAAGTACAACAAAACACAGATATTACAGGAGAGGACCTCGGGCGAAAATTGCAAGACAACTTCATTGAGATTAAGGACACTATTGCAGTTTTTGCGCTAGAAATGACAGCTGCTTTGAAAAGTAGGCCGCCAGAAGTACGGCCGGTAAACTTAGGTAATAAAAACACAAACTACTATTGACATCAGTATGTGTGGCCAATGCGTAATTATTTAGTGAAGCTCATGTTGCTAGATAGATCTATTGAGTGTCTGCAAATACAATACTCTTTCAAATAACGACACGCTCCATATTAAAGTTACCAGATATATTCAGTCGCTTTCCATAGTAACAAGAAACGTTATAAATGGCTACGCCACTATACTTCGGGCAAGTTAATTTAAATATACTTCATAATGAAACGCGAAGTATCTAATTTGGTCTGATAGTTGTCTTATTAAAAAGTTTATTGTGTTGATATTTTAGAATATTCTATAAAATGGAAAACGTAAAACGAATTAAGCCATCAGGTAATCGAACCTAAATATACTTGTATAACATGTATAACATTGAACCAACAGATGGTATAATACTGCGATAAGTCCGAAAACATATTTTATCTCATATTCTTACACGATACTCGCTAATTTTTCTATAGACAAAGAACACAATCATCATTGTTAAACTACCCAATAAAAACGCAAAAAGAAGTCCCGATTCTGAGCGTAGCATAGTAAAAAGAAGTTTCACTTGCAATTGCAAAAAATATATGTCAAAACATGTTAGAATCAAAATAATTTTCGCATTAACGTTGTTTATCGGCCAATAAACACCTCTTTTGCTATTAAACAACTCGGGCTATCGCCCTCATGTTTTAATTCCTACACATCATAACTCCAAATCGTTGTTTATTGGCCGATAAGCAACAATAAATCGAAAATAATTTCTTAATTAACACGAATTTGGTCATAAGGCACTATTCACAATAGTTACTTTTATTTCCAAACGATTGCTCTGAGACAAACGATAATCGTGCATTTGTGCTATTACATTTCGTGTTCAACATAGTTTGCAATATTTTCAGATTACCTGAAAAGTAAGTTGATTGATTACATCTTAGAGAAGAACCACAGCATGTCTCCGTCACCATTGATGCGCAACAAGAACGCAGATCTGGTCAAGTTCTACGTACCATCGAAAATTGTATGCGTAGCCTACGAACTCGAAAATAAAGTAAAAGACATTGGTGAACAAATCACTAAGTACCAGGAATTGTTCAAAGATTTACCAAAGAGGTCCCCACGCCTGTATTTGCAAGGTGAGCCTGGTTCAGGGAAAAGTACATTTGCATTGAAGCTTATTCTCGACTGGTGTGAGGCGCAGAGAGTTACAACAACTGATGAATCGAGTAGAATATTTTGGGATTTGAGATCATTGTAATGCTTTGATTTTGCTTTTTATATTAAGCTAAGAAATGCGAAAGCCACTCATGACATTGTCGATATGATAAAAAACTATTTTAAAGTGTCTAACTAATTACTCAACGTTGGATGACAACAGACTTAAAAAGTTAATCCATGATTTACTTCAAAATAAAAGGTGCCTCATTGTTCTCGATGGTCTCGATGAGTGGTCATGTTGCGACGCTGAACACAGTGTGCCTGAAATATGCTTAATCAATCATTAGTACTATCTTAACAACAACGCGTCACTGGAAATTGGCCCAGGTGCGAATACCAGATTCAAAGATGGATGGTCTGCTGGAAATAGTATGAGTTACAGATGAACGTCGTCATCTCGACCTTGTATTGAGCTGTCTCCAGAAAACCGTGTCAGATAATACAGATACTATTAACACGTTTCTCGAGGAAACACGTAATTTGCCACTTGACAGGTCAATACCAATCGTTCGGATGACCCTCATTTGCATTTGGCTTGAAAGAAAAGAATTACCAAATTCACTGTGTAACATTAACGGAATCATGCTTGAGATGATGTGCGGAAAACCTTCTTGTCCAAGAGAAAGTATGCAAGAGCAATCAAAGTCAGTCGTTGATTTTGCATGAGGCAACATTAAAAGATTTGCAAAAACTATGTATTGTCTTTCCCAGTTAGCATTCATGCAGTCTTTTGCCAATGAAAGAGAGAATTCAATGTTTTTTTTTACATCGACGCTGTCGAAAAGCATCTATCGAACGCACAAACAAAGCTTGCACTTGAATGGGGAATTCTTACTGAGGAGAAAATAGAATCTGTGGTAGAAAATCAATCAAATTTCTCATTTTAGCATCAAACTTTGGAAACGTGAGTCTCGTTTTGCCACAATCAGTACGAAGTATTGATTTGTACTTTAGAAATCCCAGCTGCGACGGTAACTTCAATTGTAAATCACATGACCGAAGTCAACCACAAGGTCGAATTGTCCATACAAGAATGCGTTATAACAGATCAAGATCAATTTGAAGCCTGGAAAAGGACCGTCAGGAGCTCGTCCAATAAAAAGTACTTTTGGATACTGCAGACACGTTTTCGACGGAAACAACAAAACCGTTGTAGCGATGACCAATCTCTTGCACACCGGCTACATTCCACTCAGCTCTGTAGTTGGCTAAGGAAGTAGTCCCAATTTACGTGGTTTTAGTCACATGATCATAACATTCAAAACGCACAATACCATCCACTCTGTCCATTTTGTTTACATATGCGATCTGATTCCATCTGCATCAATGGGCATGAAAAAAGTTCCATTTATAGGAATTGAAATTATTAATTTCTCCCCATGTATGATAATTTATTCTTTATTTCTATGCGTGCGGTCCTAAAAATCAACTTAAATGTGCGTTAAATACATTTTTTTTCCGTTTTGTTGGAGTCATTTATTTGAGAGAAGAGCACGCATATTTCACGTTAGTGTCTGAAATTACATTTTTCTATATGTCACTGTCAGTCTGTGAGTACTACTGATGCAACTGAAGTGGCATCGTTTATATGTTCATACAGTGATCAAGAATAAATTCTTGAATTCTTGAATTCTTAGTACCAATGACTAGTAATCATTAGCATTGTTAACAATAATTGAATATAGAAACAACAACAGTCAGTTGTTACTGATATACGAATTGATTATGTACTAAGGCAGCAAATCAAAGCATGTATGCTAGTTAAAAACATATCGTTTACATCATTGATTTGTTCTTGCATAAATCGGAGTAGTTTGTTTTCTTCTGCATAAATGTCATCAGTGTCATAATTCACATTCCAGTGCTGTTTGTAGGGCATTAATTTCAAATAAAACAATATATTTATTTAGTATGTATATATGTATCATTTTATAGTCGGATGATTTACAGTACATGTTTTGTCAGTTACATGGTGTTGTTCTTATATATATTGTTGCATTGCACTTATTGTTATGTTCAGTGCTTTACGATACATATGCCCGTATGCAGGACTAAACGTTGCAATATTTCGAGATGTTTTAATTTCAAATGCTGAAGCATTTTATTTTATTTTTGTAAATGTATCAACTGTTAATGTCCATGTAGTTAAACAACAACTACGAGATGTCTGTGCGACAACACGTGGACAACGTAAAATCCGTGCATTGTTATATTTACTTATTTATTTATATTTTGTTTTTCATTTTAACTCGTAATATATATATACCTAGTCCAATAATGCAACATGTCTGTGTAATTGTTATAAAAAAATAATGATAAAATTAAAATTTGGCACAACGAAAATCTTCAATCTCCTTATAATCGTCTCCCTTGAAAACGTCCAAATCTGTAAGTGTTTAACTTGTGGTGGCAGGGAAAGTAACCACTGCGAGTAGTTTGCACAGAGATTTAACTGGTTCTGAGCACGAACTTTCACGTGACCATAGTCAAATAACATGGTGAAAAGTAAAATGGTGGACAAGCAGAAGAAAACACGTGGACACCGTAAATCCTTGCGTTAACATAACATGTTTATTTATTATGTTATCTATTTTTGCTATTTTAACCATCAATATGTATGTATAGACTCATACTGAACTATTTTAGAGGGAGTTTTATACTATGATAGTAAAAAACATTAAAACTATCGAAAAATAAATCCTCCCAAATCTGGAAGGATTTCACTTGTGGCGTCATTGGTAAATGTAAACCGCCAGGGTGAAGTAACTGCTGCGAGGAGTTTAGCCGTTTCTTTAATACCTGTGCTACTAAAGAGTTGTGCCGCTTGTGTAATACTTCACTGGTACGATACATTTAAACAGTGGGCACGAAAATATATGCCTTTGCAATTGTTGGTAGTTTTATTTGTACACAAAACTAACTGTTTCATAATTTAAACTTGCACTCCAATGCGATAAATTCAACTGCTTACATAACGTTTCGCCCGAGCTTCGGGTAGCAAGTTTGGCATACACACTATTGAACAAACAATACAACCAATATTTATTCCACTTTTACAGTGAAATCGGTTGGATAGCAGACTGTGGTGTAAACGTAAGGTTTATTCAACAAGTAGTGTTTACACAACGATTATCTCTCTCTCTCTCTCTGAACATGAATTGATTGATTGATTGATTGGTGTTGTTCTTGAATATAGTGTTGCATTGCAATTATTGTCATGTACATTGCTTTAACTCCATAATGTTAACCTACCGAAATCTGATTCAATTATAGTTCGATACCTGCTTCCTACCTCAACTTGCCCGTGCCCATTTTTGGATCTATTGCACATTCTTGGACCCCCTGACTTTTTTGGGGATCGTGTGGTCATGAGACGGCAACTGACTGGTTCCATGCAAGATGAAATCCGCACGTTTTCATTTAGCGATAAAGTAGACTATTCCCGTTGTTTTTGTTACTGTGTTGTTATATATTTAATGTCAAGTATTAGCTCTTAACGATATAACTTACGATACATATGCCCGTATGCAGGATTGATTGATTGATTGATTGATTGATTGATTGATTGAATTATGGAATAATAAATTACTCTAGATGTGTAAATAACACTTTCCAGTTTAAGCTAATTAAATTGAATTATCGAGTGTAATCTAATGTTTTAACAAATACTGCCGTAGCCTGTTGGGGCCTCATTCGATGCTATTTATAATTTTCTATTTTAAGTGTGTTTTAACGAAAATAAGTTAGCCTTCTCTTATTTTAAAGAAGAAAAATGTTAACTCTAACTATATTAAACAATGTATTTCATAGTGGAGTATCAGTCTTGGAATTGAAATGAAAAGCAGTTTCGGTAAAACAATATCTTTTATTTTAATAATGTCAAGAAATGTTTATACTGCCGGAGCGTTAAGACATGTTCAGTTGTGTTATTGTTTGGGATTCTGTGCACATTTCAGCATAAAATTCCCACACGAATGATTTGCTGAAATCAAATAATAAAATTCAAAACATTTAAAGCTTGCTTTTGAAGTTAACCCGTTTTTAAAGGTGGGCAAATAATTAGAACAGTTGTTAACAATTTGGCATTCAATTTATAGGTGTTTCCCGCATGTGCTATAACTCGATATGTGTGAACGGATTTGAAAAAAAAAGATTGTTCTCTGTCTAAGGTACCTACAATTGTCTGTGCCAAGTTTCATTACAAACTGTCGAGTAAAACATGTGTATGACGAAAAAAAGCTCCACTTCTGGGCAAAAATGGGTAGCTAACCAGTATAGAGTATATAAAGGATATTTGTTTAATTGCAGTGTAAGGTCGTATTTTAATTTATCATAGAAACAATATTTTCACGAGTGGCGCAGCCACGAGGAAAAATATTTAGGTGCAATATTTAAATATTTCAATTATTGTTTGCGATACAGACATCCTCAGTAAAGTTTAGTATTAAATTCATTGTATCGACCTCGATGTCTGTCTACAATCTTGAGGACGTTGCTTCTGGCGGCGAGGACTCCGGCAAGGATTCCGGCAAGGATTCCGACAAGGACTCCGGCAAGGACTCCGGCAAGGATTCCGACACAGGATACGGGGAGACATGTGCGTCTGAAGGTGATAGGGAGCAGCCACGTGGCGGACAGAAAGGTGGGCCCTCGGGGATTCCGATGATGTTATGCCGACATTTTGTCTAATTAGACAATACTGTATTTTGACGAACAGTTATATTCTCTGAAGAAAGAATTTTCAAACGGTAAAAGTTATGTAGAAAAACCTGCTATTCCCGGTTTTAAAAACGCTTCGTGCAAAATACAATATTTATTTAATTCGGAAATTGAGATATTGTGTCAGTCAATTATTGATTCGGAAACCCTGCCAAAGCTAAAGCAAAGGAAGCTGTTAAGAAACTTAAACATCGCAACGAATTAGTTCGGTTTGCTGATTCTTCTCCCGGGGGCTGAGCCACTGTAAAAGAGTATGAAACACCAGAAATTGGTTCAGACAGCGATGACGAAAACATAATTCGTAAAGCAAACCCCAAGTCCATAAAAAAGCTTAAGTCTGACAGTAGTTTTCTTTCTTTCCCTCGCCGCGGTGGTACTCCACCCACGGCTACAGTTACTTCAGATGCACCCAGACGAGGTTTCTACGATGGCGAGTTCGCGTTCCCGAGACGTTAAGCACCAGTGTCTGCCGGCATGGATAGCCGTCAGCTTTTTTGTCCCTACCGTCCATACCAGCCCAAACTCACCGAAAATGTCACGTGTTTTGGCTGCGGACGGAAAGGTCACTTCCGGCGAGAGTGCTAGTGGCTCAGTAGAGGACCTTGTCCCATACTGCCGTTCAAGAGAGAGAGCGTCACAGGAAGTAAAACCAAACCAAACCAATGATAAGTATTTGATTGGTTGTGTAGACAATTTGATTAGACATGACATTGACGAGCATTGCCTAGACAATTATTGGTCCATTTCTGATGAAAAGTAGTTTAAAATCTCATATTGAATTTTGGAAAAGTATTGGTTTTAATCCCGACGTTATTGACAATGCAGAAAATGGATTCCTGAAAAGTTATTTTCGCAGAATAACAAATCTGCAATATCTAATTTGGTTTTCGTAGAAAAAAAAACTGTTTATGAGATGTTATTAAATGGCTTTATTGAAGAATGTAGGTCCGTTCCACATTGAGCGTTTTCATTAATTCTACTGGTAAGAAAATATTAATTCTAGATCTTAAAATTGTCAATAAGGACATTTGGAAAGAGAAAATGACTTTTAAAGATTGGCGAACAGGTTTAGAGTACTTTGAAAAAGATTGTCTTGGTTTCAAATTTGATTTATCAAAAGGATACTTACATATGAACATCAGCAATTTTTGGGACTTAGCCTAAAGGAAAAATACTTTTGCTATACTGTGATTCCTTTCGGAATGAGTTGTGCCCCTTTCTGTTTTGTGACAACTCTAAGAAAGATGGTTAAATATTGGTCATGTTATAGTATTAAGATTGTCATGTTTCTAGATGACGGTTGGTGTACAAATACAAACTTGTAGAGAACAACTAAGTACTCAAATTTCGTTCGAACGAGGTTAAAAAATGCCGGTCTTATTATAAATGAAGAAAACTATTTTTGGTATCCCTTGCAAAGAATATAATGGATAGACATTTTTTGTATTCGTATTCCCGAGAAAAGAATATTAAATTTAAAACAGATTTTAAATCATGTCACAAATGGTATGCCTGTAGTCACAGCACGACAACTAGCAAAATGTACAGGAAAGGTGATTTCTATGATGCCTGTTATTGGTAATATAGGTCGATTAATGACGAGGTTTCTCTATGCAGAAATTAACCGTCCTGGGATACAGTTACGAACATTGCACCCCATAATCTATGTTTATCGGAACTTCAGGTTTGGCTCGATCACATAGATGGAATCAATTGCAAGCTGCGTAGCAATAGTCAACTGTTGACGTTCTTAAAGTGTACAGTGATGCTAGTGGTTTTGCGTGTGGTGCTTATATTACAAATTGCCCGGAGTTTATTTTTCACGATATGTGGTCACATGATGATTCTTTGAAGAGTTCTACTTTTAGAGAACATAATGCAGTTTTTCTTGCAATTAGAACTGATGGTGATATTTTGTCACATAAATCTGTAAAATGGTTTTCAGATTCACAGTCATGCGTTCAATTATTTAAAGTCGGAAGTCCTAATCTGGAATTACACCAGATAGCTTTACGTATTTTTTGCACGTGTTTATAAAAAAATATTGATCTTGATATTCAGTGGGTACCACGAGAGTCAATATATAGTATGGCAGATTATATTACTAAGTACAGGAATACTAATAAGTGGTAAGTGTCTAGCAATTTCTTGCAATTCGTTTATGAAACGCAAAAGAACATAAAGATTTTTCGTTACAATTCGAAGTTTTATGATTTCGAAACAGGCGCAGTCGATAGCTTTTCTCAGAATTGGGCAAATGATGTGATTTGGCTTGTCCTTCCCTTATGTTTAGTTAGCAAAACGATCATGCATGTTCTTGCCTGCAATGCGCACGGTGTGTTAATAGTGCCTAAGTGGCATAGCTCAGCATTATGGCCCCTACTATGTCCTAGATGTTTTGAAATTTGATGCTAATCATAATATTTGTATGTGTAACAATATTTCCGTCTTTAGTTGTAGACGATTTACCAATTAAGCGTTAGCAGTTAGCTTCTAGTTTCAAACTATTGCATTATAAGTATCAACTCCGAATTGTTAAAAAAAATATTGATGTGTATACGTTATTATCTGAATTTATATGTATGTGTTTGTATGATTTATGCCTGCCTGCGTGCCTGTCCGCCTGCCTGACTGTATGCCTGTCTGTCTGCCTGCCTGTCTCTCTGCCTGTATGTCTGTCTGTCTTTTATTGGAACAGAATCATTAATAATGTAAAGATAATTCAAAATTACTCAAAATTAGGGAAAAATTGTTTTCATAACATAAATATTGATGATTTCCCAACGAATAAGCAAAGATAATGTTAATGGTATCTCTTAACAAATAGAAATAACAATAGTTCAAAGTTCACCACTGCCAAATTCAGCCTCGCAATGTATCGTGTAGCTGTTTCAAGCTTTGAAAAGTACTTTAATGTTGAGCCTCAACATTTCAATAAAAAAACTGTTCCCCATACTCCGGAGTACTATTTCATTTTGGATTTACAGTATTAAAACATTATTTTATTGGAAAGCACAATAATAGCATGGTTGTAAACTTAAAACATCGGTTAATTAGGCGTTTTACATTTATCCCGATTCACAGACTACACAGACTCATGTTTAAAATCACTCTATCACCTCTTAGGTACTACGATGATCAAGAAATACAGATATTTTAGGCCAAGGTCACATTACTGATTGCTTTCGATGGGAGATTTGACAATGACAAAGCGATGCCGCTTCAGCGGACCTAGAATTTTAGCCAACAGGTTTCACACTTGAATTTTACATAGATGTTATCACATTCTATCTAATTTGCATTGCAATGTAATTAGAAATGTTTACTTAAGGCGATACCAAGGTGAACTGTAGTAATTATTGCCAATCATAAGCAGATAACAATGTAACTACTTAATTTGCCCATTATTTAATCTATGTGACCATCAAACTATCCGACTAGCAGACCAACTTCAAAAGACTAGCAAACCAACTCCAAACCAAACATGCAGACGAACTTCAGCAGACTCACTCCAGCAACTCAAGCAAACCAAACTCCAGCAGACTAGCTTACAAGGTTTAGCAGACTTACATAATATGGTCTTGAAACGATTTCCAAACAGGAAGGTGAAGGAAAAAACGTGTTTTAGGGTCGGCCCCTTTAATTACTATCAGACAAACGTCAGCAGAGAAACTGGACAAACTTCAGCAGACTGTTTTTTTCTATTTACCAACGGACAGTCTTGACACCAATATAACCCCTTTGTATCCTGGGATTAGAATAATTATTGAGTTATACACTGCCCATATAATAATTCAGAGTAGATCAATAATTATTGAGTTATACACTGCCCCATATAATAAATCAGAGTAGATCAATAATTATTGAGTTATACATTGCCCCATATAATAAATCAGAGTAGATCAATAATTATTGAGTTATACCATGCCCCATATAATAAATCAGAGTAGATCAATAATTATTGAGTTATACACTGCCCCATATAATAAATCAGAGTAGATCAATAATTATTGAGTTATACACTGCCCCATATAATAAATCAGAGTAGATCAAAGAAATTCGATTAGATATTGCATTTTATTACCGTAAAATGAATACTGGATATCACATTGTTAGCGTGCTTATAACGCTGATTTTCATACCCTACTCAAGCATATTAATGGATGTATAAGTATATAGAGATATATTGTGTACGATACAATGTACTTGATGTGAATTTAAGTATATCATATTATAAATATTCCAAAGAAAAAGCTGATTGAAATTGTACAAATCATGTATAAAAAGGCAGCTCGATCATTATCCGTTTAACTTTTATTGTAGCCTATCATTATCCACAATTTAGCAAGCCATTATCCACTTGGGTGCAGATTGCTTGGAAAGAAATGCATATGTTTCGAAACGTAAGTAACTGTAATATACTGAACCAAGCGAGACGGCATTTTTATTGTCGATGATTGGGCTTTGTTTTCACAAGTTTGATGTAAAAAAAAGCAATGCTTACATATTATATTTTTTAATGATAAAAATATACCGTGACTTGCGTGATGGTTGTAGTCATTTCTCTTTTTACACGTTAATTTGACGAATATTTTCGAAAGTTAGGGTACCGGTAGATAGATTATGGATCGCGCCATTCAAATCTATCGCAAAAAGAATGCATTGGATAAGGGTGAAAGGACAATTATAACTACTCTGACGTACCCCACTCTCTGCCCTGCTTTCTCTTTTGAACATGCATCATCTTCTGAGCCAGCATTATCAGGATACAGACCGTGAACTGTATTAATATCTTTTACATACTTTTGACTTTAGACTATTCCATACTATTCTCGATAACCATGTAATACATAAGGCATTACAACGAAGACATTACATAACTTACATCACATAATGCAAAATGGCATAACGGGTTTCCGTAGAAATGCCATTTGTAAACATTCGCTTAGTTAAAATATTATCAACTTACACAACTGACATCTGTTTTGTGTGTTTATGTGAGTAGAATTAATCTGAGGCTAAAAGACAAAGTGATATGAAATGTATAATGTTGTACTACTCATTGTTTAACAAAAGGTCAAATTATAACACGTTCGAAAAGTCCATATAAAGTACAAAATCTTTGCATAATAAATTACTTCTTAATTACGTATTATGTTGAAAGTAGATTGAAAATATATACATTTCGTGCTTCATTAATGCAAAATCGTACAGAAATAACGTACTAGATCATTAAAACATTCAAAGACAAAGGTATGTGCTCCATTTGGAAAAGTTAAACATGAACTGGTATCATTTAGATAGGAAGCTACTTCTCGTCCACAAGAAATAATTTGGAGATCGTTACCATATCCCCAATATTCTGCGTTGGACTGCTCAATTCGGTAATTTAAATGAACAATTCTTCGTGTTCTATGAAAAAAAGTTAACCTCATTACTTACCTAAGAGAAAAGGTAGTATTGCATAAATGATCGGTTTGTAGCAATTCATCATCTGTGACTAATGAACGAATTGTATTGTGCTATTATTATTTGTAGACTATTAAGTATTCAGCGTTAATATTCGGCGAAATGCGACATTGTCAATATTTTGCATAAAATAGTGTTGAAAAGGTACACTAAACTGCACTTCAAGTTCTTGAAATATCACGTATTTAATGGAAACATTTATGTTTTGTGCTTTTAGGTATAAGGTCTGTTTTACTTTAAATATTCAGTTAAACGTTTCTCACCTTGATATTGCATTTGAATGAAACTTTAGATTTTAAACACTCTACATAAATTGTTGTTTTTGTGCATGATTCGTGAGAAAGGAAGATAATAAACACAACCCTAGCTCTCATATTTTACTATTGAAGATTGAAGTACGTCCCCTTGAACTGATGTCTTTCGTAAATGAGACAAAGTAAACACATTGATTGCAACAAAATGCAAACAAAGGTTTAAATCATCATTTGCAATTTGTATTTTGTATATTAGTACTATTTAGTAAATAAAGCCTTAATAAAAGTGGCCTTAACTCCAAATTACTGTTTACAGCTTTCAGTTCATGTAAAATAAAATAATATGTTCTGTACTACTACGTTTTTTCTTTCTTTTTTTAAATATTATATTGCTATATTAAATATCTATATTTTGTATACATATAGTACTTAACTGTCTTGTGTGCTTTAAATTATTTATTAATTTATACATGTATACGTATTTACGCCAAATAACGTAACGTTATTTTATGACGTCACGTCCGTTGTTTAAGGTGAAAGTGGAAACATTCGGACCGAACAATAAAACGGTCATGTTATTGTTGGTCTTATTATGTGTTGACTTATTATACTGCACACGTCGGGAACGTTTGGTTTGCCGGATACTGTTTGCACAAAAACAGTCATCCTTCAAGCAAAACTGTTTGCAAACAGTAACTGTATTTACATGACCAATCATCGTTCCGACGCGAATTAAATCCGACAATTAACCATTAATTTTCAGAGAACTGCATATATTCTACAAAAAAGAGGAACACGTTGTGCTGAAAATATGAACAGTATATTGAAGTTCAAACTGTTCAAATAACTTTGATTTTTTGGAAAAATTACAAGTTTTTCGATAATAATGCATTATTGATTGTGTATGTTATATCTCAAATAAATTTTAAGTGTTTAGTTGAATTAATAACACCTTGTTAGTGACTTAAATTGCCAGTTTATCCTGATGAAGGCGTAAGCCAAAACGTTGAAAGATAAATTGAACTGATTGATTTCACGTGTTGTTGTTGACTTTTTTCACAATTATTACCACTTCATCACATATAGTTTCCAGTGAGCATGCTACTGCTAGTACTTCGATTCATAATTGTTATAGATACATAATCGATGCATGGACATGAATATAAACTGGCATTTCTGTTGATCATTGACAGCGTATCATGCAATTGTTTCATGTACATATTTTCAAAACCTAGCAGTAGTGCACCTTTGTCTGATCAGCAGCAAAAACAAAACTAATACTTAAATCGGACGATTGTGAGACATAGATGTGAGTATACTAAGACCATTTAGAATATGTCTTTATTTTCAGTAAAACAAACAACCCATCTGTTTACGAGTATAATATTTTGAAACATGAGAACATTCCACTGCAAAAGTGTTTAAATCTCAAGTTAATTAGGCCTATCAAGGTTCATAAATGTTCCTGGTAGCGAGCTCGAAACTACTGTTGTGTCTCGATGTTTAATAGGGAAATATCAGAAAAATAAAATTGGTTATTCACTGGTTAAAACAGTAAAAATTACCACTCTGATAATTTTCACTGTTTTATAATGGTTCCCGATTTAAAACAGTAAATGAAACGGACCGTCAACGATGCCGGACTCAAAATTGTCAAACGAGTCCCGCTATATTTTCCAATAAAACCCACTTAGATAGCAATTAAAATAAAAAACGGGGGAAAAGTATAAAAAATAAAAATAAAATGTGTGGGTTTCGGTAGAATATCGACTTTCTATTCACTGGTGAAAATATAAATTTATATGATAACTCGTGAATTAAAATCGATATTCTACCGAAAGAATATCGACTTTTTATTCACTGGTGATCATAGGAAAAATATATTTGCACTCGTGGCTGCGCCACTCGTAAAAATATCCCTTTCTATGATCACTCTTCAATTAAAATCGATATTCTACTGAAACCAGTAAATATCCTCTATATAACATACAGTGTAAATATGCACGTGTTTTTTTGTTGTTTATTGTACTTGTGAATTATTTTTCAATATAATAATAACGTGTGATATACTCATTGTTTTTGTGTTTGTTGTTGTTGTTGTTTTTAGTTTTATCTTCAGAGAGACAAACATACGTTCATTATAGCAAATGGCAATGTATCATTTTCTGAGATTTAAACTTACGTTTTTATGTATTTTGTTAAATTTATTTTAATGTTCCATTATATGTTATTGCAATCCTTTGTTATTTTAAAGAAACTTGTATCGTTATCTGCGATTTAATCATACGTCGTTATGTAGATTTTTTATTTTAATGTTTCGTTATATGTTATTGTAATCCTTTGTTATTTTAAAAACACGTGTATTTTTTTTTTTTATTTGCTATTTAAAATTACGTATTTATGTAGGTTTTATTTATTTTAATGTTCCATTATATGTTATTGTAATTCTTTGTTATTTTAAAGAAACTTGTTTGCAACGGGCTATCACACTGCAAACGACTTTATAACGAAAAAATAATTGATGAAAATACGTTTTCTGGTTAGATAATTACCCTGCAGGCATCGTGGAAACCGCTTTCTCTAATTTGGGTGTATTTAAAAAAGGTATTTGTATGTTTATGCATATGAGTTGGGTACAAAGAAGGAAAAGACTGATCCGCTATTTCTCCGTTTCGATGTTTTTTTTTACGTTCTATCTGTTTGCATTGTGTCAGACAAATCTTTCGTAACCGATCATAAATGGTGCATATGATTTCCTTTAAATTCGTTTTTATACGCACGATTGATATGATGATAGTATTGATTTAAAATACAGGAGACAAATTTGAAAGTTCAATGGTTGAGCCGTGTGGTTTAGTGTGGTTTTTAAGAAATTATGTAAGTTCCTGTGCGTCAATAAAGTAAGCAAATTAATTTGCACGTTCAGCGTACATGTATAACGTGTCACATTACATAACGTGGAACATTTTCCAAGCACAAGTCTCACAAATCATTCGGAAGACATGTTAAAAACGAACGGGCGGTAAACAATTTGTTTGGATCGAACAGGAATAAGATATATACGAGAGTCTAACATCTTAGCAGCATATATCACAAACCCCAACCAGCCGTTCTTTAAACTAAAACCCAGAAGCAACATATTATACCGTCCACCAAGATAGCCATGCTTTCATAAGATATGATTATAGTAATTGCTTGATTATCAAAGTCCCAGCCAATTGAACGTTAGTGAACTGAAGAATAACCCCCGAGTATACCCAACTCTGCAGATATCTGTGCTTCCTAGTACAGTTCCAGCTCTTAACTCAAACTTCCATAGCTCGTAGGTTCGAACTGCTACTGCCTGTTAAATTAATTACAATTAGTTAATTGAACGACACCACACACACATATATACTTATCCGATCCTATTCTAAACGAAACTCGAACTAATTATTATAAAAGAGCATTTGCAATCAACTGGAACAACACTCTGATTGGTTGTCAGTTTCATAATTCAATAAGCGTATATAACAAAACCGTTTCTAATGAGCGTAAATTATATATTCCAAACAAAATCTTTCTCAACAAAAAATGCATGTTTTAAACGTGATTTTAATCGCAAACAAGGTCAAGTTTTGTATTGTTCAGATTTACATTGACTAAAAAATGGATGGCTGACAAGGTCGGAATGTATATAAACAAACAGAAGGACAGCACTATGCTAATAGATGGTTACATTCCACCAACTTTTTATCAAACTTGTATATATTCCAAAATTTTATTTTAGCGTTCTGCTTAAATTCGTTTTGTAGCAAAACCGGGTAAATTTTTCGTTTAGTTTTGAAAGATCTGTTTTAGATAATGTGAACAGTATCAGTTAAACATTAATTTACTTCCCTTCAACAACATATTAAAGAGATGGTCTCATATCCACACAAATCTGCGTTGAACATCTTAATTTAATTTAGATATATGAAATGAACATTTATAAAACTATTGATCATACCATATAAATTATACATTAACATTCTTTGATATAAGGTTTGTCTCGTAAGTTATGGGAATATGGCGAAAGTTCAACGGATGTTTAGCATGCTTTCCTGTGTAGATGGATAAATGACAGAATACCTCGAAACTTACATGTATTACAACTTGTTTATAAGGGTTTCAATATAATACATTTAATTTTATAATTTTATAGCCGCATGTAATATTTCGCTTCTCTATTGTATACAGGGGCTAAAACATGTCGCCAAAACCTTTTTTACACAAGTCTTATTTAATGTTTTGTTTACAAAATTATTTATATACCATTTAAGTTGTCAAGTTTGTTTAATAGTGAATTATTCATAACAGAGCTTTAATACAACATATTCCAAATAAAATTGAAAGTAACTGCCCTGATGTAATATGCACAATCGCAACGGGTTTCAACTTATTGGTCCATTTCGACTAACACAGATCCCTATCTCTAACTTACAATACTATCTACATAAGTGATCTGTGTAAAATAATATATCAAATGTGACCAAGTAGGGTTTGTATATTGTAAATATTATTATTATTAAATGGCTAATTATATAGTCAAAGCTGCGCAACATGTGGTATATGTAATTTAACGCCCAATTTGACGTAAATGACGTAAGCGTTCTTCCAAGAACGCCAAAAGCTCGTTCAAACGGCGGGTGTTTCAGATCTCCTTTTATTATGTGTTGTTTTTTTTCTAGAAAGCGATGCCATTGTTTTGACTCAGCGGTATCTATCTTGGAACGAATCGAAAGATGGAAATAGCTCAGTTTTCGTTCTTTAAAAGAAAATTTGGATTTAGAACACCTTACAAATAATTATTGTTGTTTTTTACGTGAGTCGTTCTTTTGTGTGTTCATTTCGACTCAATATCATACCGTTTGTACTTAGAATGGGAGATAATAAACACGACTCTAGCACTGATATCATACTACTGAACTGCGTCCCTTGAGGTGTTGTCTTTCGTAAATGAAATTTAATGAAAAAAAGTGCAAAGAGATCATTAAATCATCACTCCGCGCCTTATTAAATGGCAGACATATTAAACAAACCATACTATATGCTACAATATATGCACTGATTTATATGTAATATAAAAGAAAGGTTTTTTTGCTAAAATGTGGTAGCAATTTGATCACATCTATGTCTAGCCGGGTTTTTAAAATTTGACGAATACCATGAACATGTGATTCGTTCAAATTGTGATGCCGGCTGTATATATCTGTCCATTGTATTTGCAACAAATATATTTTAAAGTATTATCACCCTTACTGGAAACATAATACTATGAGGGATGGAGTTTACTTATTTTCATGATAAACATTGCAAATGATTAAACCTCTGTTTTGCATTATTTTGCATTAAATGTGTTTACCAAAACTGTGTTTATTCAGTGGACCGGATTTGTCGTTTATAATCAATGGTGTGCATATAATGAATTTCGTTTGTTTGGCAATCGACTTTAAACGGATTTAAAGAGACTTAACACGTATTTTCCGTTTCGGTTAATATCATCAACGTTCTTCCTGTTTGACAACCTCAAGGTCAGACAACTCTTACGTAATCGTTAATAAATGTTGAACATGAGATCGTGTCCATACAATTATAAATTTTGTTATGTTATGTACACAAAATAGAGAAATTTGTATTAACGTTGCCTTGCGTTTTTAATTTTAACGGTAATTTCGTCCAACCTGCTCGATTATGTTGTGTTAATAATGATTCAGTAGAACGGAAAATAGGACAAAATTGCATGCAAGTTGCGTGTTGTACAACTGATCTAGCACATTTTAGTTCACCAAGCAGCTAAGCATCTTAATTTATACATATTAAAACATGTCCCAAAACTTGTGTATGTAATTGATTTGAAATGATCATAAATCGCATACAGTAAAACAGGCTATATGTGTCGTTCATGGAATGTAAAACACACATATTTCGTACACGTCTTTCGATAAAATGCACGTTTAGGCGATGACTTCCTTCTTAACTTCATGGTATTCCTCTCATTGTCTACTTGGCTTCTACAAATGTACCTCAGTAACAGGTATTACATCAATCCAATATACATTTGTGCACACAATGACTAGTATAGTCAGTCATTTGAAAGTTTTCTTTGTTTTGAAGATAACTCAGTTAAATCAATAAGCCTAACTAATACAACAAGTTTAAGACACAATAAACTCACGTTATACAGTAACTATTTTTATCCAGTTATTCAATTTAAAAAAAACTAATTTCTGATTTGTACATGTTTTGTGTCTTGTAATGACTGTGGGTTGTATAATATGCTTACATTTTATGCAAGGTTTATAATCGCAAATTTATACAATCGTAACAATGGACTGAATTTGGTGTTTGATTTGCCGTGAAACCAAAAGAAAATAATTTGCACATATTCAAACATGTACTTACCATAGAAATTAAATTGTTCTTGTTGTAATTGAAATCAAATAACAAAATTGTTTCATGTGTATAAGTAGGAAATCCGAAAGAAACTATAAATATTCTCATATACTTATTTATCCATGAAATACACTTTTAATAAGAGTATTGATCGGTGGATTAACGGAGGGGATGTTTCAAATGCTTGACATCATTTCCCATTCTACGTCACACTTTCTGTCCCTACTGAATAAAACAGTAATCGTCAAGGAATTTTGAGTACATATCTTTCATGTAAAATTCTTTATTTGGCCCCGTAGTGTTTTTACATGTTGGACATGTAGAAGTAAACATGTGTTAATCTACGACATTGCTAAGATGCTTGTTATTCAACAAAGGTTACCTGTAAAGAAAGGGCGTTTTATTTATTGATATTTCCTACTCTATCAGTGTCTTTATATCAATGTCTTTTGAAACAATTAAAGAAAAATAAATTGAACATTTATGCCCGCCATAAATGTATTCCATTTGAAGACGATCCTATTCTCTCAAGAAGGCACATTTATGCGCGCAAATGATGGAAATGAATGCAAGAGCACTTCAGTTAAAGCTTGTAATAGTTATTTCAATCGATGTTTTATGAACCGCGATAAAAATGATTTATTGTATTGGTTAATAACAAATAAAAACTAAATTCAAATATACAATATAATGATTAAGCGGAACATAATACAACTATTTATTTGTAATTAACCAATACAATTCGTTCTGAGGAGACGTGTTACCACATTTTAAAATAAAACCTACATGTAAAACCTGCGAACGTGACCAACACAGAAGATAACAAATAAAACTTGTCCTGAAATATAGTTGTTTGAAACGCAGACCTTAAATCTAATTCAAGAGTAAGACTTAAGTGCAATTTTGAATGTTTCACAATCGCTTTACGATGATCAGGACTTGCAAAACCTTCCGTACTTTCCGTGCTTCGAAAAAATGTATCCAGCTTGATAACACCAAGATTATATTGTCACAGACAATAAATTAATACCTGTGAGATTAGGTGAGAGATTTAGTTCTGACATATATTATCGTAAATTATGAATATGTATCGTTATATTGCCTTTTATAGCCAAGCACTGCGCCTTATCTGCTGCAAACAAATGAAAATTCAATTATCGATAAATGCAATCAGAATGTTCATATTTACATTTTCATTAAAAATGAAGACCTTTCAAACATTCGTATTATAAGTACACAACATAACAAATAGTGAAATGCAAACATATTACAATTATTTGTGCCTAACATGTTACGAACCCTGTTCATCATGTTATAGTTTTATCACTACAAAACAGGGCATGCGTTCCATAGATGAAATCCTATACACGGTCGGTTTTAATACAACTATGACCCGCAACTGAAAACCTGGGTGTTGACGGTGTTGTAGGTTGTTCATAAGGTGTCAGTGCCTTTGCCAAACAGACACAGACTACCTTACGGCGTATATCAGATACTTCATGAAAAGTATCGTAAGTATTCTTGTATGTTATATGAGCCAACTCCGACGTAGTGCATATGCGAGTTGATTACCAAAAACACAAGGTGTAACAAAACTGGCCTCTAACATTCCACAACACACGAACTGTGGTATATATATCAAACCTTTTATAGGTCAGACCTTAAACCATGTTTCTGAGGTACGGAACGTTTATATTATCGATTACTAGCAACAAGGGCTATTGACGGGAAGGTGTCTTGCTAACATGGCGCATACGTCGCAAGAAGAAGGTTGCTAGCCTCAGAGCATCCAAAGTCCCTAGTGTATCACCAATAATATATTTTAAATTACCATTTCGTTCTAATCGATGTGCACTCTACGAATTCAGGAACAGATCTGCTACAATGTGTGTGAAGTACAATTTTATCGAGTGCAACGGGATTCTCTCCCATATGGCCACCTAGGAAGACTTGTTAGTTTGGTTACGGGTGATAGTGCAAGATACAGGAGACGCCCCGTTTCAGAGGCGACCCTTGGTCTTTTAACGCCCGGTGTGAAGTACCTTGTACACCGCACCTCGGTTTAACGTCTCATGCGAAAGACGAATAAGTAGGTTAGGGTGTAGCGGGGACTCGAAACAGCGACCCCTGGGTTGTGAAGCCAGTACGTTACCACTTGACCACGGATAACGCTTTTATACTACCCGCACATCCGGTTAACTTCACTTACTAATTACTAATGCGCAACAAACACGGGTTTTAATTACATACCAAATCCGGTTACCCACTCATGTTTTCGCGTAGGCGCAATCAGTTATCGTAAGTATAGAACACTTGGATGGGTAAATTTGTCAAGGTATTTATAAAAATCATAATGTTCTTGTTAACAGAATAGACACAAAACCGTTGTGTAGTTTTTTTTATAAACAACAACAAAAAAATAACAACATTTGCATAACTTTAGATGATTTTCACTATTTGTGTTATTTGCGATTATTGTAGCGTTTTTACAATTATTTTATATTTATTTGCTACCCCGTCGTATATTGTATTATAATTGTAAATCACAGGCGTACATCATGTAAGGTTGCATCATGTGCAAGCGTAAGCAAAACAGAAATTGACAGAAATTGACAGTAGAAAATGATGTGTTACGTAAAATATTCATTTTAAATATTATTTAACTTTATTCATATTATAAAATTCATTTTAACAAAAGGCACATATTTACAAATATCATTCCACTTTCAATGAAAACTGATTGTTGATTAAAACTTATTTTAGATACAGTTTAGTTAAAATAGAAAAACGGTTTCCTCTTAATGTTACCGCTCAATAACTTGAAAACGCATTGAGATATTTTAATGAAAATTAATAGATGCATACCTTATATCGAGACCTCACTTGGGATTGCCTATAGGGTCAAGGTCAATAACGGAAAAACGGTTTCCGCTCAATAACTTGAGAACCCATTGCGATATTTTTATAAAACTTTATACATTGATACCTTATATCAAGACCTCGCTTGGGGTTGCCTATTGGGTGGGTTGGGTCAGGGTCAATGTTACTAAAAATAGTAAAACAATTTCCGCTCAATCATTGCATAATGAAATTTAATACGTATATACTTTATATCAAGATCTCACTTGGGATTGGATATGGCGTGGATGGGGTCAAGGTCAAGGTCACTGCTACTGAAAAATAGAAACACGGTTTCCGCTTCATAACTTAAGAATGCATCGAGATATTTTAATGAAACTTAATAGACACCTTACATCGAGACCTCATTTGGGATGGCATAAAGGGTGGGTGGTGTCAAGGTCGAGGTCAACGTTACTAAAAATAAAAAAATGGCTTCCGCTAAATAGCTTGATAACACATTGAGATATTTTAATGAAACTTTATACATAGATATCATATATCTAGACCTCACTTGGGATTGCATATGGGGTGGGTGGGGTCAAGGTAACCGTTACTAAAAACAGACAAACAGTTTACGCTCAAAAGCTTGAGAAAACATTGAAATTTTTAATGATATTTAATAAATAGATACCATATATCGAGACCTCGCTTTGGATTGCATATGGGGTTTGTGGGGTCAAGGTCAAGTTCACTATTACTAAACAATTTATTGATGTGCTGACTTTAATGCATTTCATTCGAAAAATTTGGTTTTCGTGGAATTTCCATGTTTCTTGTTTAAAAAAAAAAGAATGCCAGAAACTCTGACAAGCACAAGAGTCGAGCGCGCTGTCCTCCGACAGCTCTTGTATTATTTGATACTGCGATTAATGGTAGGTGCAATAGTTCTATTAATGAGACTCATTGACTTATTTTTTTGTACCAATGTACTTGTCGATCCTAGTGCTGTATAATTTCTATTACGAATGCTACAGAACTCCAAATAACATTTTGTTAATGGAAATATTTGCTACAAGTACATTGTGGAAATATCCATATGAAGCGCTTTCATTCATGCCATCACAAACATTTAAAAGATTTGAGGAAAATAGCAATTTCCAGATGTTGACCTTGAAATGACCTTAACCTTTGATGACTTGACACTGATGATTTTGTGTTCTGCATTTATAAGAAAATCTGTATTCAATGTAAGTAAAGATCTAGGATTAAAAAAGGTACAGGGTGCTGCTAACAAGGGACAGGGTGGAAAGCCGGACCATGTTGTTGACATTTTCTAATATTTTGCTAAATTCTGTGTTTTCATGAGTTTAGACTCATTAGTGGTACTGATAAAGGTTTTCAAAGCACAGTCTATTCATGTGCAATTGAATATTTGCAAAAATATTGAATTTCAAAAGATATTGAACATTCATGTGTCAATCAGCCCAGAGGTCAGCAGGGGGGAACCATAAAGGAGCAGGATGAAGCACCATGCTATATCGCTCTGGATCTAACCCTATCGATGAATATCAGATAATACTGATCAGTCTATTCCTTGAAATGATAATGTAAGGTGCAATTGTTCTATTAGAGACTCCTTGCCTAAATCAATCTTTTTCAAACAATGGTCTAATAAATCATAGATCTAGTGCTGTAGACATTCTACGATGAATGATCTAGATCACTAAATGCCATTTTTATAATATAAATTGCTGCTATATCGTCGAAATGTGGTGAACTTCCATTAATATGTCTTCAAAAAATTAAAATCGATTTCAGGTCAATAACAATTTTTTAAAATCATTTTCAGACATCGACATTGACCTTTGGTGACCTTGATCTTACAAGCCCTCAAAGTGTACATTTATTTGTATAAACATTAAACAATCAAACTATTGGCATTTTAAATTTCTAACAGTTACAATAAGACAAGGCGTTTCTTTAAAGACTAACACTTCTTTTGGAAGCCATCTTGGTTTCCATGGTAACCCGCGGTATGCCAGGTGTCCACCCTTGGTAAAATTAAACTATTTGCACTCATCTACACGAATATGCAATGAAACTGCCTGGAGAAAAAATACACAGTCGAGTGTCTGTAGTAAAATGACATTTAGCCTTGCTACACACTAGAGGCCGTGTAGTTCCAGACCTGAATTTTTTAAATGGTTTTGTAAGCAAAATTTATATTTTAGTTCCTGTTACCGAAATATCTTATGGACCGAAAGTATATTAACAAATCCAAATATCTCTCACCCAATAATGGTTTCAGTATAATTTGGTTGAATTTTGCCCAGTAGGTTTTGAGCAACTGTTTAAAATGTTAACGGACGTACTGACGCACGTATACACGACGAACAAAACGTTATTGCATGAGATCTCTGCTGTTTGTCAAAACCTAACACCTTAAGGCAAAACCTTGAAGTAGAGACTTGTATCACTTTATGTCTTTATCATTTAAAAAATTTCTAAATTTAATTGAGCAAACTTTTGTATTCGTTCTGAATAGCGTATCACTGAAATTATGTGCAAACACTTGCAACTGTGTTGCGAATCGATGGATGTTTTATTGACGGATATGTGCAATCTTCTGAAATGTCGTTAATTGTCTACAGTGGCTGCTACAAATACCAACGACTCGCATAGCCCTCGAATCATATAGTGACAAACGCCAAGCATACTGGTTATGTTCGGGCATATTTCAATATTAATGAATCCACGTATCAAGAACATTTGTACGACAACCAAACAAAAGCATTAGACGTTAGTTGTACGAGTAATAATATCTCTTATCATTTTTTAATATATTCAGTTGACGTTATTGTGCTCAAAAAAACATAAGTTATCGGTTAAACTTGCAAATGAAACACCATTTATTTAGTACCACTGATTACTCTTATAAAATATAGCCCATAAATTGCACAATTAATATATGACACAACTAATCTGACTACGAGGCAACAATCGAATACAGTTGCGAAATAATCTGCATTGATTTGCAGGCATACATGCCAACGTGAGTTTTAAATCTATGTAAAACAATATCCTACAAGCAGTTTGTTTCCAACATATTAAATTGTGCTTAAGCGTATTTTATTTCCATTATATTATTATTTGTACATTGGAAGCAATGCATATATAAAATACAAGGAATAAATGGTTGAACACAAAGGTGAAACACTTTCCAATGGGTACATTTTAAACATTCTCTTTGGCTACTAAAAAGTTGTTTAGTTAAACATATTTATTTGCATCTCCTAACCAACTATGTTTTAAGATGTAGCATTTTCAAATGTATTGAAATAAATTTTGATTTTTACAAAATTTCAAATGCTTTAAATGTATTTTCGAACCAATAGACACACTAATATATCTAACATAATATATAAAGCACATAACTGTCCATATTTACTTAGCCTCATGTGGTTGAGGCTGTCGCTCTGGTGACCTCTTGGTTTTGCATACACATAACAACAGAACACGTGTTTTTGACCGTTTTTCCATGTAAATGTTTACATGTACACGTTGTCCTTCCACAAGACCGGCACGTGCCACCACCACAGTATTTGCAGGCGTAAACCGCCGTACTTTCACAATCTGGACAAGCCATCTAAAATACCTGTACTCATAATTTAAGCAGTTCAATCATATAGATGTAAGATATTTATTCCGAACAGTTGACTACGCGAACACGACAATACACGAAATGCGCTATTTATACTGACTAAAGAATAAAATCTACATACCGATTTTTCTGTTTTCAGTTCAAGACAACTAAATTACGCACCAATGCTATTAATATGATTCCGATTATGAGGACGAGAGGGGAGTATTGGTAATATTGCCCATTTATGTACACCAGATTAATCAATAACCAGTTGTTCAAAGCGAAGGCAAATGCAGACTTGTTTTAATCGGCATATGCCTCTGTTTTCGTGCATGGAAATGATTTTGACTGAACACGAGAAGTTAGCAAAAAGATAGCTAGCCAGTAGGTACAATTATCATTGTTATAATAATGCGATTTCTATACAATGTACATACACAACTGCAACTGTAGCATGCACCTCTCAGCTTAAGTCAAGGTCGGTTAAATAACCTAAAGACAAGCGCTAGTAAAAATATTAATTGTCTCCCTTTCCGGTGACGATATCACGCGTTATCACACCGAAAACAAACAAATATCCTCTATATACACTTTCCCTATGGATCTTTTGCGGCAACATTCATGGCTTCTCACGAATTTGCACGATGGACCAAGACAACTCGACGACTGGTTGTTTGCACGGTTTGTGGCGATGCTACACGGTTTGTGGCGAGGATACTACGCACACTCTACGTTTGTCTACGTTAGTGATTATGCACGAGGCATCGTACCGTCGGCTGGAAGCGTAGTGAAGCGTAAGAATTGTTGTCTTTTCGTATGTTTAACAATGTGACGAGTAAATTGGGTAGTGTAAATACTAGATGTATTTCAATTTGAAAACAAACACACTTAATTGGTTATTTGAAAAGCAATTTTATACTGAAATGCAAAACCGTTGCCCTACTTAATACTACTTTTTCAGTGAAATAATAGTTAATAATAGTAAATTGTTACTCTGGAATCCGAAACTGAATATGTGTACAAAATGGTGAGGCCAGCGTTTGTTTTTAGTCTTCAGATTACAAAATTGAAATAACTTGTACGAATATAACTGTAAGTTAATGAAATAATATGTATTTTTATTCATAGATTTATGTGTTTTTGTTACAATTTGTACAGGTTCCACAGGTATTGTACACTTTTTTTGCTAGAAATCTGTATTTTGAGTCTGTGTTTTGTATGGCATGGGGTGATTGTAGTTTGTGTAGGCAAATAGCATTGAGTATATATAATCATTATATTATTATTAATATACCAAATATATTATTAACACATTTTATCTGCATTAGCTTTCTTCATATACTCCTGAAGATTGTCAATATATTGTTTTTAGCTCACCTGAGCACAAACGTGCTCATGGTGAGCTTTTGTGATCGCCTTTTGTCCGTCGTGCATCGTGAATCATTCGTCGTCAACATTTACATTGTGAACACTCTAGAGGCCACATTTATTGGTCAATATTCATGTAACTTGGTCAGAACTTTTGTCCCAATGATATCTAGTTTGAAACTGGGTAATGTGGGGTCCAAAACTAGGTCATTAGGTCGAATTGAAGAAAAAGCTTGTTAACGCTCTAGAAGTCACACTTTTTGCCCATGAAACTTGGTCAGAACATTTATCTTAACGATATCTCGGCGGAGTTCGATTCTGGGTCATGTGGTGTCAAAAGCTAGCTCACCAGGTCAAATTGAAGAAAAAGCTTGTTAACGCTCTAGAAGTCACATTTTTTTGCCCAATCTTCATAAACATTTGTAGTCATTTGCCCCAATTGTATCTCGGCCGAGTTTGAACTAGGTCACTAGGTCAAATTGAAGAAACAGCTTGTGAACACTCTAGAATTCACATTTTTTTTGCCCAATCAATATGAATTTTGCTCAGAACATATGTTCTGATGATATCTCAGCCGAGTTCAAAAATGGTTCCGCTCTGTTGAAAAACATGGTCGCCAGGGGTTGGGGCAGTTTTCCGTATATGGCTATTATATTGAACACTTTAAAAAGCTTGTGGACACTCTAGAGGCCACATTTATTGCCCAATCTTTATGAAACCCAGAACATTTGTTCTAATGATATCTCGGACAAGTTTGAAACTGGGTCATGTGGCGCCAAAAACGAGGTCACTATGTCAAATTGAATACAAAGCTTGTTTACACTCTTCAAGTCATATTCTTTACCCAATCTTCTCGAAACTTGCTCAGATCATTTTTTTTCAATAATATCTCGGTTGATATCGAAACTGGGTCACGTGGGGTCAAAAAATAGGTCACCAGGCCATATTGAAGAAAAAGCTTGTGAAAACTCTAGCGGACACATTTATAGCCAGTGCTCCAGTCAGGATTTGAAAAGGGCAGGGTGCTAAATCCTGAAAAGGGCACTTTTGCGCGCGTTCTTTTTTTTGCAAGGGGTATATCAATATATATGCTTTAAAAAAAGCACAAACATAGGTTATAAAAAATTTTCATCTATAAATATTTTTTCATACTTTATGTTTATTTTGAATAATTGAACTAAATTATGTGTACTAAGCAATACAATTATTGCACTATTATATTATTATATAATTTTAAAATTTCATTCTATACATAAAGCAAAATAAATGGTTGAAAAGAATATTGCTTATTCTTCTTATACAACATACAATCATACAACGTATAATCCTATTTTCAAGCAAAATCATTTGAAGTGTTTATAAGAAACTTCAAAATATTTATTTAAAAGAAATATATGTAATTATATTCCCCAAATATTATCAATAGCATTTGAATTTAAAAGTTTTAACTACGCCTAGTATATATATAATCTAATGCATTGGATTGTATTTGCTATATACAAACAAACATCCGAAAGAAAACGTCCGAAAACATGTATATTTCATAAAATAATCAAACTGTTCTATAAGTTATTATTTTAATATAAAACTTATATATGTGATTGGAAACTTATTAAATACTCAAAAATTCTGCAATAAACACACGATTTCTGTCAAATCTATTTAAACGTGAAAAAATTATCTACATTAAAATTGAGCAAAAGTTTCTTTTTGGTTCAGTGTAATATATTGCTGCTGCAATGAGTGAAATAACTGCAAATATTTAACATACAGTGCCAGCTTAAAACTGTTATGGCATACCAATTTAGAAAGTTGTAAAATTCTGCACACATTTATTTTAAACAAGAGAAAAATGCGGAAACCGCATTAAAGCCGAATGGGGGTACATGTACAAGTCAATGTTGGTGAAGAAGTATGGTAGTTTCATGTCGATGATCAAAAAATGTATGCAGTTTGGTGAGACTTGGCAACAATTTGGTCTCAAAATAACCTGGAAAAAAGTGTGGACTAGAGAGAAAGGAACTTTTGTCCACTGGACATGCTATCTTTTTGGGGGAAAATAATGATCACATGCCATAAGGAAAATGTTCCTTAAATGGTTACTCATGGTTAAATGTGACATTGAAAATGTAAGATTTAAGATATTGTGTTCAATAATTTTGGTAGAGGACCACCAAACGAACATTTGTGTGAAATTATTTGAAAAACTAGCCATAGGCTTAGAAAAAAATGGCTTTTAGACATATTTCTAAACTGGCGGTTAGACATATTTCCGTTTTTAGCTCGGGTGGCCATCTTGTGCAGTAAGGCGGAACCATTTGAATCCGTTTGGTAGAGGACCACTAAACGAACATTGGTGTGAAATTATTTGAAAATCTAGCCATAGGTTTAGAAGAAATTGGCGTTTAGAAATATTTCTATTTTTAGCTCTGGGGCCATCTTGTGAAGTGAAGCAGAACCATTTACACAGGTTTGGTAGAGGACCATCCAATAAACATTTGTGTAAAGTTTCATCAAGATTGATCAAGAACTTTAGAAAATATTACAGGAATACAAACTTTTAACACAAATTCTATTTTTAGCTCTAGTGGCCATTTTGTGCAGTGAGGCGGAACTATTTGAATAAGTTTGGTAGAGGAACACTAAACAAACATTTGTTTAAATTATTTGAAAATCTAGCCATAGGTTTAGAATAAAATGGCGTTTAGACATAATTCTATTTTTAGCTCTGGCGGCCATCTTGTGCAGTTAGGTGGAACCATTTTCACAGGTTTGGTAGAGGACAATCCAAGGAACATTTCTGTAAAGTTTCATTAAGATTGACCTACAACTTGTGAAAATATGACAGGAATACGATACTCTAACGCAATCAATTTTTTGTAGCTCTAGTGGCTATTTTGTGCAGTGAGGCGGAACCATTTGAATAAGTTTGGTAGAGGAACACTAAACGAACATTTGTGTAAAATTATTTGAAAATCTAGTCATAGGTTTAGAAGAAAATGGCGTTTAGACATAATTCTATTTTTAGCTCTGGCGGCCATCTTGTGCAGTGAAGCGGAACCATTTGAATAAGTTTGGTAGAGGACGACTAATTGAACATTGGTGTGAAATTATTTGAAAATCTAGAAATAGGTTTAGAAGAAATTGGCGTTTAGAAATATTTCTATTTTTAGCACTGGGGCCATCTTGTGCAGTTATGCGGAACAATTTTCACAGATTTGGTAGAGGACCATCCAAGGAACATTTCTGTAAAGTTTCATGAAGATTGACCTACAACTTGTAAAAATATGACAGGAATACGATACTCTAACGCAATCTATTTTTAGCTGTAGTGGCTATTTTGTGCAATGAGGAGGAACCATTTGAATAAGTTTGGTAGAGGAACACTAAACGAACATTTGTATAAAATTATTTGAAAATCTAGTCATAGGTTTAGAAGAAAATGGCGTTTAGACATAATTCTATTTTTAGCTCTGGTGGCCATCTTGTGCAGTGAAGAGGAACCACTTTCAAACGTTTGGTAGAGGACAATCCAATGAACATTTTTGTAAAGTTTCATAAAGATTAACCAGGAAATTTTGAAAATATGACAGGAATACGAAACTGAATAACGCAAATTGTTAACGACATCGCAACACCCGCCCGACCGACCGCCCGTCCGCCCAACCGACCGGTTTTTGCAAATCTATACGCCGAGATTTTCATGGAAAAATCCAGTTAATAAAGTTGCTTACAAGTCTCACTTTATTGTATGACTATATGTTCGTGCAAATTAATAAGTTACTAAGATAGTAAATGAAATGTGTTTTATGTTCCATAGATCACAATATTTTCTAAAGAGTTTTATATGTATGCCTTTTTGCTTTCAAAAGTTCAACTTACCGATTATAAATGGCAATGTAAATTATTTGCAAAAAACATTATCTCTTGTCAACTTGATGTAATCATTCTGAGAGAATTGTGCACTTCAATAAGGTGACTTCATACAATGTTATTTTATTTACTGGTTCTAATATACAATTTTTATATTATTGTATTTTCAATATATTTAAAAACATTCTACAAAACACACCATAACGGGTCTTAAGTGCCTATTGTACTAAGGTATTTGGACGAGTAAGATCCATCGGACGCTAGCATATTGAACAGTGCACTAACATTTTCAATAACTACTAGTACGAACGAATGTTATAACAGTCATTGAATTTTTTTTCTGATATTCAAATACTGTAGACAGATTTCGTTTAGACACAGTTTCAATAAACTGTTTAAATCTGTCCTGTTTAATTTAAACTTGTTTTGCTATTAACATTTGAATAAAGTGAGTTGTGCCCAATGTTACGCAACAGCGAACAACTGCAGTGCCTTCAGCGCTTTGATTTTCCATAAGTATTTGCAAAACGAAAGTTTAGGTCCTTGGTTATTCTGAATTATGTGAGTCTGTCCCTAAAACAGGGCCCTTTCCATTTATTTTTATGTAATACTTTTTGTTTTGCATTGAATGTATATAACATTTATACTAAAATGCCCTAATGGACATTACTTTTAAAATAAAAATTACAAAATTCTCTTTGTTTGAAACTCTTACACTTTTTATATACTTTTATTTTCTAATAACACTGAACAGGCGCAAATTGACAGTAATGGACATATATAACTATATTGGTAGATCTTTTAAAAAGGGTCGAAACAACCGGGGATGACACTATATGGGACGAAACGTCAAGAACCGAAAACAATGCTTTACAAAGAACACTGCAAAACAAACTTTTCTTGCATTATTAAATCAGTCTTGGAATTTAAACATACGAAAACGGTTCTCCCATCACTGATCAATGATTAACCTAGGTTTTTTTTCTTGTTTGTGTTGTCAAATTGCTTAACTATGGCGCCATATTCTGGGTCATTTCGGTCTAGGTCAAGTTGGTCCGGTTTTCCACCTGGAAATGACGAGGCAACCACGTCAGCTTTATTCGCGAAATTGAAGCGATAATTATACCATAACTATCCGTTAAATTAATAAAAACTCGTTTTTTGACATAAATTTTATTTTTACGTGAATATTTTCTTGAGAAATACCATTTTTAACTATGATACTCCTTTAACAAGTAACAAACCAGTTATACTATCCTTATTTATATGCGTTTAAAAAAAAACTTCCGAAACAGAACACACAACTTGTTTTAGAAGCAACAATTATTAACTATAAATCTGATAATCAAGATATCTGGGTGACATCGCGCCCTAACAACACTTTTAACAAGCATGCATAGACACGCACGTGTCTACAATATATAACAGTTCTGTTCAGTTCTACACTATATATTAATTCTTAACACATACTAGACGGGTCACACTGAAATATTATGTTAAGATACTGGATCCCATTCTAGATAAAATAGGGTGATAAAATCCTGACGCCAAAGGTGGTGGGCATCCCCTTTTTGACTGGAATGAACTACACACTAATAACCTTTGCTTTAGTTTGCTTTGATGTATGTTTGTGAGAAATTATCAAATAAAGCACACTTTAATGCTCATTATGTAGTGTCAGTTTACAAAAAAAGCGATCTAGATTCACCCCCCTGATAAGATCTGGGATACTATTCTTTTCGGTCCGCCTTACTGAACTTCTCGTCTAAGAAACTGGCTTTATCTCTTGCAGCCCACGGGGTCATTGCGACGAGCGGCACATTTGGCTTCTTAAAGCGGGTTTGGCCATGTTCTGTTCGCATTATTCCTAGTAACGAGGGGTGTACATATTGGTTGCACACATATATGCATAATTTGTAAAATGACCAGTGCAGGAATGTGTAACAATCATACAACTATACCAAATATTTTGCATCCCAATCGACCCTAACAAATGGAACCTTTTTGCTCGCTCTAGCATGTTTGCTTGTTTGCATGCCGTCATAACCTGCTATATCGTATGGTACCGTTTTGCAGTGGACATGATCATGATGGGTTGCATATGCTTGTAAAAAGCAACCTCATGGATGACATTGTTTCCCTAAGCATCACTGCTAATGTTTCTGTATTCAAAAAAATAAGGGAAAGGCCATTTTTGTCCCTGTTCATGCCCAGAGTGCCGTATTTATTGAAATACCCGTACATACGTTACTGCGTTTTCGAAACCGCTCGAAAACGGTTGGTGTGGTGGGGTGTCGGAGATTTTGTCAATTTTAAGATTGTGTTATGAACTTATTCTAACTGGACTGAAGAACCGCTTATTATAGGAAATACATTTCAGTAATGCATTTCTGCAGACGAATGAATATTGCTCATCAAATTGTGATTGATGCACTTTAGGTTAAAATATGCCTATGGTTTGATGCGTTATGTGTTATGTTAAAACACTTTAGATTTTCTTAACAATGTATTAAGTTGGATTAAACGATATTCTTATATGGTAAATATTTAATTTATGATTTATTATTGCACATGCAATATGCTATTTACATAGATGTCTTAATTGCTCATAGTCAGCTTAAGAAGTGGACATGCGCAATTTAATTCGTGGTTTTGTCTATCCACGATATCCACGAAAATTAGTGTTCCACGAATTATAATGATTTAACAGTAGTAGTTCTCTACAAAGATTTCCAGACTATGCCCCTGGGGTGAAATCTGGTGGCAACCCGAGGATTACCATGCTCATCCTCGTGATCAGTTTTGCTATTGACACAAATTCGGATAGCTTGAACACAATTACCTGACACTGCCCTTTACGGAGAATATATTGGAAATTTGAAATGTATTTTTATGCCCCCTTCGAAGAAGTGGGGGTATCTTGCTTTGCATCTGTCCGTCGGTCGGTCAGTCGGATGGTCGGATTGTCCGTAGACCATTTGGTTTCCGCACGATATCTAGAGAATGCTTTGACCTACTATCATGAAAGTTAGTAAGCTGGTTTCTTAGGAGGAAAGGAATACTTCTATACATTTAGAGGTCAACAGGTCAAAGGCCAAGGTCACCGCTGCTAAAAATAGAAAAACGGTTTCCGCTCAATAACTTAAGAATGCATGGAGATATTTTAATGAAACTTTACACATAGATACCTTATATCGAGACCTCGCTTGGAATTGCATATGGGGTGGGTGGGGTCAAGGTCACCGTTACTAAAAATAGAAAAACGGTGTTCGCTCAATAACTTGAGAACGCATAGAGATATTTTAATGAAACATCATACATAGATACACTATATTAAGACCTTGCTTGGAATTGCATATAGGGTGGGTGGGGTCAAGATCAAGGTCACCGTTACTAAAAATATTTAAAACGGTTTCCGCTAACATGAGAACGCATTGAGATATTTTAATGAAACTTCATACATAGATACCTTATATTGAGACCTCTCTTGGGATTGCATATGAGGTAGGTGGGGTCAAGGTCAAGTTCACCATTACTAAAACTACAAACAAAATCTTAACAATTGCACATATTCATAACTTGGCTGCAAGTCGGGGGGCATACATGTTTTACAAACATCTCTTGTTCTGTTTGAAATAATTACAAGATATATAACATAATTGTGTGCAAGATACAATGCATATGTAACACGACAGTTCAACGAATTCACATGTCGTCATCCTTGTCCATGGTGTTGTGTGTCGCCGTGGTCGGTCCAATTCCAGCGATGTGACTGATCCTCCTCAGCAGTCCGATGGTCGTGGACGTCTGAGATAGTACACGAGACGCGCCAAGTTGTCAGATTTTGTAAATTAATTGCATTATCTGCCACTAATTCCTCCATCACCTGCTCAACCATGGCCGCTGCGATTTTAGTTTATAGTTAATATTTTATACTATTGAGTACAATTATATACTATTGAGTATAATGATATACTATTAAATGTAATAATACAGACAAAATAATAATGGTAACTTTTTATAAGTTTATTATTTTTTATTAGTTAATTATTTATTTTTGTTAATAATTACCTTCGATGTGACAGCCACCTTGTTCTTCGCACATGGATGAATGTGGCCCCCCCAGGCCAGGGGTGAACATTCCTTTGTACTCCTTTACAGAGACAGTACATAGCATCTTCTCGCTCCTCACTGAGCATCGCCAGTATTGTCAGTCCACGCGTTTCACGTACAACAAACGTTGACATCGGTACATATGAAATAAAACATTGTAATATTACCTAAAATTACTACTTTTTGCATTAATCACACGATACTAATATTGATTTTTTTATTACGTTTTGCGTTATTCCCATACTTAATTTAACGTAAGTTACCTCATACTACTGACCCCTGTTGTGTATGTATAGCTATCACTGACCACTAGCTCAATGTACAAACTTCTTTAATTATGGCAAACTGATATCAAACATTCACGGAAACGAGTCACTCAAATAAATAACGAGCCGAGAAGTCAATATTTTTATTAAATATATTTTAATTAATTAATAACTTCCCATATCAACACATTTAATTGACAATCTACTATACAAAATCAATTTACCGATTTCGTCATTTACCGAAATCTCCGACACCCAAGTCAAATCAAGCGTGATAATGGTCACACGTTAGCCGCCAATTTCAAACGAAACAATATGGAAGATGGAGATTAAATATTTAATTGTATCTTAATACAAACCTGAAAATGCCTGTTTTTACGTATTACGACCGAGTTCTTGTAGTGTTCTCCACACTTACATATTAAGCAGACATCGCTACCGGCATATCTAATGCGTTTTGTATCACGTTTAAATAAAAAGAAAAAAAAATGTAATTCGTCGAATCATGACCTGGTTATGTCGTACAATAATCAAAATAATTAGACGTAATTCTGGGCTATTTTTTGTATGGGTAGAGTCCACACTACGTATAAATAATATATGCCAATTTCACATGAACTTAGGATTGTTCTGGTCAAACTTCCAAATATCAATAGTATCATGCATATAATGCTGTTATTACCGTAATAACCCGAAGTATTGGGCCACTTAAAAATAAATATTTGTAATTATTATTTGATTACCAGAGCGCTGATGTTTATAAGATCAATTATGTCTTGCTGGAAACTGAATGGACATTAATTTAGAGGCTTACTTAAGAAGACCATGCTCCAGTAGAGTACATAGTTTGCACCATGTGTTAACTAAACATACCCTCTGATCGTGTACATTATGGCGTATAGATAAGCTAGCGCAATATACCGTGTCACAAGTAGCTACGCAGCCAGCGTAGTGTCAGGGTATGGAATTTTTTTATACAGTCACAACATAAGGTGTTATTTTGATGTCCCTATATTTAGGGACACAAAATAATTCAACGTTCAAATGTGTCCGAATATTACGGGGCGCGAAAAATAATTATCCTCACGCATACTCCTTTTTTTGGCCAATCACATTCCTCACACTTTAACATGTGACAAATGTGATTATAATCCGAGCAAACGTGCCAAGTTTCAGCAAGCTTGCTTTTATACTTTTCCGTATGTCACGCAAACACGATTCCCTGCATGAGAGATGGGACGTCAACGCATCACCTTTGACCCTGAACATTACAAACACTATGCATGAACGCGTTTTACCGGTGCCATATGCAAACGCCTGGGGCTAGCGTCTTGAAACTTAGCACGTTTTTATAGCCCATCGGGCGGCCCCGTTTGGAACCGGTCTCGTTGTTAAGGGTTCATAAACGACCGTAATATTCAGGGTCAAAGGTGACGCGTTTACATCATTTCCGACGTCAGCGTGGGTTAAGGACGTCAGCTGGCGTGGCCGCGATGGTGCGATCTTGTAGGATATAATAGTCCAAACAAACGTGCCAAGTTTCATTAAGCTGGCTCTCATACTTTTCCGTATGTCACGCAAAAACGATTCCCTGTATGAGAGATGGGCGTGTGACGTCACTACGGGCGCTATGCATGTTCGGTTTTACCGGTACCATACGCAAACGCCTAGGACTAGCGCCTTTAAACTTGGCACGTTATAATAGCCCATCGGGTGGCCCCGTTTGGTACCGGCTCGTTGTTAAGAGTTCATAAACGACCGTAATGTTCAGGGTCAAACGTGACGCGTTGACGTCCTTTTCGACGTCATGGCGCGTCAACGACGTCAGCTGGCGTGGCCGCGACGCTGCGGTTTTGTAGGCTACAAACGTGCCAAGTGTCAGCAAGTTGGCTCTTATACCTTTCCGTATGTCACGCAAAAACGATTCTCTGTATGAGAGATGGGATGTCAACGCGTCACCTTTGACCCTGAACATTACAAACGCTATGCATGTACGCGTTTTACCGGTGCCATACGCAAACGCCTGGGGCTAGCGCCTTGAAACTGAGCACGTTTAAATAGCCAATCGGCCGGCCCCTTTTGGCACCGGTCTCGTTGTTAAGAGTTCATAAACGACCGTAATGTAAAGTTCAAAGGTGACGCGTTGACGTCCTTTCCGACTTCACCGCGCGTCAACGATGTCAGCTGGCGTCGCCGCGACGGTGCGGTCTTGTAGGCTACAAAATAGTCCCAACAAACGTGACAAGTTACAGCAAGCTGGCTTTTATACTTTTCCGTATGTCACGCAAACACGAGTCCCTGTAGGAGAGATCGGCGAGTGACTTCACTACGGTCGCTATGCATGTACGCGTTTTACCGGTGCCATACGCAAACGCCTGGGGCGAACGCCTTGAAGCTTGGCACGTTTGAATAACCCATGGGGTGGCCCCGTTTGGCACCGGTCTCGTTGTTAAAGAGTTAATAAACGACCGTAATGTTTAGGGTCAAAGGTGACGGTTTTGTAGGCTACAATAGTCCCAAGAAACGTGCCAAGTTTCAGCAAGCAGGCTCGTGTACTTTTCCGTATGTCACGCAAAAACGATTTCCAGTATTAGAGATGGGAAGTCAACGCGTCACCTTTGACCCTGAACATTACAAGCACTATGCATGTACGCGTTTTACCGGTGCAATACGCAAACGCCTGGAGCTAGCGCATTGAAACGTAGCACGTTTTAATAGCCCATCGGTCCCGTTTAGCACCGGTCTCGTTTTTAAGAAAAAATGAAAATAATTTTTTTTTTTTTAAATGGAAATGAAGGTATTCATTAATTTCATATACTTATATATATAGCGGTTATGAAATTTGGGTTATGTCAATTTTGATTTACAAAAGCGGAACATCAAATTAAAATAATTTCATTAATGATATTTTGTTGCCCAGCTGCATGTTTATTAATGACAGTTACATATCTCTGTGACCAAATGTATTTTATGTTGGAAAAATGCGCGAAATATTTCTTAATGTTAGCGACGTCATGAAATGCTAATGGAAAACGTGCGTGAAACGCGCGTACTATTTCCTAACGCCAGAGACGTCACGAAATGCTCGTGGAAAGCATGTGTACAGCTGCTGGTAAACGCTTTGGTACATGTATAATATTTACCACAACCGTGTCCTGTAACAAGATCATGTTATAAACTGACAATGAGCCGTAATGTCAATGTAAATGTATTTTTTACGTAACGGCGGTTAGCGAGAGATCGTTCGTGTTCTGACTCAAGCGTTTTAAAATCAATCAGTAAAAAAATATGTAAATACGCAATGGAATCAACATTTAAATATACAGAATAAACGTGTTTCTCGTAATTTGATAAATTGTAAATTCATTTGATTTATTGTAGTTACCTCTTCCACAATTGTATACAACTATCGAAATAGAGTTGAAGGTTCGATTACCAATAAATTATATGAACACTGTACTTTGTAATGAAACGCATGCTTTCCATTTAGTTTTTAAGTATTTAATAAGTTTCCAGTCACATATATAAGTTTTATATTGATATACTAACTTATAGAACAGTTTGATTATTCTATGAAATATACATGTTTTCGGACGTTTTATTTCGGACGTATGTTTGTATATAGCAAATACAATCCAATGCATTAAATTATATTTATAGGTATAGTTAAAACTGTTAAATTGAAATGCTATTGATAATATTTGGGGAATATAATTACAGATATTTCTTTTAAATAAATATTTTGAAGTTTCTTATAAACAACTTCAAATGATTTTGCTTGAAAATAGGATTATACGTTGTATGATTGTATGTTGTATAAGAAAAATAAGGAATGTTCTTTTCAACCATTTATTTTGCTTTATGTATAGAATGAAATTTTAAAATGATATAATAATATAAATAGTACAATAATTGTAGTGCTTAGTACACATAATTTAGTTCAATTATTCAAAATAAACATAAAGTATGAAAAAATATTTATAAATGAAAAAATTATATAACCTATATTTGTGCATTTTGTAAGCATATATATTGGTATACCCCTTGAAAAAAAAAAGAACGCGCGCAAAAGTGCCCTTTTCAGGATTTAACACCATGCCCTTTACAAATCCTGGCTGGAGCACTGGCTATAAATGTGGCCTCTAGAGTTTTCACAAGCTTTTTCTTCAGTATGACCTGGTGACCTATTTTTTGACCCCACGTTACCCAGTTTCGATCTCAACCGAGATATTATTGAAAAAAATGTTCTGAGCAAGTTTCAAGAAGATTGGGAAAAAAATATGACTTCAAGAGTGTACACAAGCTTTTTATTCAATTTGACCTAGTGACCTAGTTTTTGACGCCACATGACCCAGTTGTCAAACTTGTCCGATATATCATTAGAACAAATGTTCTGGGCAAGTTTCATGAAGATTGGGCAATAAATGTGGCCTATAGAGTGTCCACAAGCTTTTTAAAGTGTTCAATATAATAGCCATATACGGAAAACTGCCCCAACCCCTGGCGGCCATGTGTTTCAACAGAGCGGAACCATTTTTGAACTCGGCCGAGATATCATCAGAACATATGTTCTGAGCAAAATTCATGTTGATTGGGCAAAAAATGTGAATTCTAGAGTGTTCACAAGCTTTTTCTTCAATTTGACCTAGTGACCTAGTTAAAACTCGACAGATATACCATTGGGACAAATGTTCTGACCAAGTTTTATGAAGATTGGGCAACAAATGTGACTTCTAGAGCGTTAAGAAGCTTTTTCTTCAATTTGACCTGGTGAGCTAGCTTTTGACACCACATGACCCAGAATCGAACTCCGCCGAGATATCGTTAAGGTAAATGTTCTGACCCAGTTTCATGGGCAAAAAATGTGACTTCTAGAGCGTTAACAAGCTTTTTCTTGAATTCGACCTAGTGACCTAGTTTTTGACCCCACATGATCCAGTTTCAAACTAGATATCATTGGGACAAATGTTCTGACCAAGTTACATGAATATTGACCAATAAATGTGGCCTCTAGAGTGTTCACAATGTAAATGTTGACGACGAATGATTCACGATGCACGACGGACAAAAGGCGATCACAAAAGCTCACCATGAGCACGTTTGTGCTCAGGTGAGCTAAAAACAATATATTGACAATCTTCAGGATTATTTGAAGAAAGCTAATGCAGATAAAATGTGTTAATAATATATTTGGTTTATTTAATAATAATATAATGATTATATATACTCAATGCTATTTGCCTACACAAGCTACAATCACCGCATGCCATACAAAACACAGACTCAAAATTTCTAGCAAAAAAAAGAGTACAATACCTGTGGAACCTATATACATTGTAACAAAAACACATAAATCTATGAATAAAAATACATATTATTTCATTAACTTACAGTTATATTCGTACAAGTTAATTCAATTTTGTAATCTGAAGACTAAAAACAAACGCTGGCCTCACCATTTTGTACACATATTCAGTTTCGGATTCCAGAGTAACAATTTACTATTATTAACGATTATTTCACTGAAAAAGTAGTATTAAGTAGGGCAACGGTTCAGTATAAAATGTTACACAAACTTCACTCAAATATGTATCATTTCAGATAGGGTTGTCTTGCATTTTATTTCAAAATCTTATACAAACTTCCCTCATATACAGGTAGTTTGAGATGTAGGGCAAAGGCTTCACCTTTCAGTATAAAATCTTACATAAACTGAGCTCAGATATAAGTAATTTTAGAACCGGCGAAGGTTCTATCCCTAGGGTCAGTAATCTCCTGATCACACTCACTCTGGGTGCTCCAAGTGTTGATGTTGTCTGACAAATTCCTCTTATTTACACCAGAACTTCGCCTCCTGTATGGGATTTTCACACCCGATATCAAGGAATCTTCCGATCATTTGGATAAGCTGATCTCCGATCCAGTTTGACAACTTTGGCGTGCTCTTAAACCGGGTTTTTATGAGAAAATCAAGGCTTCGTCTCTTGTCCTGTCTATATATCGGTGAGAACACTGGGGTATTTTCTAACGCTTGTAGAGGAAGCCTTGGAGCAGATTTGAGTATGTGTTCATGGTTGTGAAAGTTGCTGGACGAGTCCTCCCAGTGTATGGAGTCCGAATGGGAGTGCTGGGTGCTTTGACTGCTCGTGTCGTCTCGGAGAAAACTGGACGCAGTGAAACTCAGCACATTCTTGTCGACCATACGTAGGAAGTTCCTGGGAGTCTCGCTCGTGTTTTCAAGCGCCCCAGTGTAAGAACTGCAGTCAGATTCCTGCGACCACTGCAATGATGAAGCTGTGTCTAAAATATTCAACACCTGTGAGTCATTGGAACGTCGCCTTGAAGAATCGCCTGCTTTTGAAGCATCAGTGGATTTGTTTCCCTGAACTGATGGTTCTAAAAATCGGTGATTAACATCAGCTGGCACACAGAATGTGGCATCAGACTGTGGAACATTTGCAGCTTCTGTCTGGTTGGTGTACAGGTATTCTGAGAACATGGCTCCTGAGGGCAGGCTGCTGTATGTGTCTGCAGAGGGAATGCCTTGTGGCTCGCTGCCAAGGTGAGGTAAGCTGACTGCCTTCCGCATGGTGGAATCTGAAGAATTCAGACTTGGCACTGAGACCTCTCCAAGGAGTTCGACGACATGTACAGAGTCTCTTCCGACGACTTAAGCCCACACTCGCCGCTGAACATGTCAGAAAGCATAGCAGAGCATGTGGACTTTTCCAAGTATTTACTAAAGCTGTGTCTACTTCCAAATGAAGTTGCAGAATTATGGCTGAGAGCTGAGCTCTCGTATGGTATGAAGTCACTGAGGGTGTATATCCCATACACCAGCAGTTACGAACAGTGTAACTGAGAGTGCAGTTCACACAGGCTAATCCTGGACGGCACTTTCCACCTATAGTGGAATTATATTTAAAAGAGACTTCCTTGAAACAGAAAAACCCATAAAAGCGGACTGCACAGGCTAACCCGGGACGACACTTTACGCATGTGCATTAAGCCCAGTTTTCCCATGGCAGGCCTCAAATGTACTTATATAACCTCACTTCAACTTACATGAAGGACCAGTCAACCATGGTGGGGGAAGTAGGCTCTACGTTCAGATTGTCTGAAGACTCCGTGATGATGTCGGACTTGTGTCTTGCTGTTGATGTAAGGGACCCGGTGCTATCAGAACGTATCCTCATCTCGTCCACAATAAACGTTTCAAACTGGCTGCAAGACCAATATACACACAGCTCAGTTGAGAACTGATCTTTGAAGTGCACACAGCCAAAATTTACAAAGTATGTTTGACATACATTGCAATTAACAACTGATCTGTGTTTACTGAGGTTCAATTAACACTTGTTCTTTGATACGCTCTCATGTCAAATAAAAGATAACAATTCATGTTTTATTGACGAAAGATTGTGCAGGTTTTGCGAGACACCGTCAATCGAAGAAGAGAAACATTTTTGACTGTAGTCTATACAGTGACCTGAGAAATTCAGCGTATTGCGATATGTTTAACCAGGACACTACCATTGATGTTAGCGAAAAGTTAACACACTTAATGTCAACCCATCCACGCAAGCTAGCCAAATTTCTCGCGCATGCATTTTTATTGCAAAACGTGCTCTGTATAGGTAACTTATTCCATTACAAGTAACACTCCGTTTTAGTACACTCATTCATCAATTATTGTTACTATAATCGAAGTAGACTTAGTTTAACCGCTTAAGTTTAATCCAAGCTATACTACAATGCATTATTTATTTTATTGTTCCATTCCACTTTTGTTTATTCTCACGCATATTGCTTTGTTTTATGTACATGTATTTGATATTATATGTTCATTAATGGGTAACTTATAGGCCCATAGGGCCGGGTGTAACTTGTTATCCATAAATTTATTGTTTATATTGTATATGTATACACAAGTCACGATAATATACACTTACTTACTTACTTACTTACTTACTTACTTACTTACTAACTATAGACACTCACGTCCAATTAACAATTAATCTTTGACATGCTTTCAGGTTCAATTAACACTTGTTCTTTGATACGCTCTCATGTCCAATAAAAGATAACAATTAATGTTTTATAGACACTCACGTTCAATTAACATTTAATCTTTGATATGCAAACAAGTCCAATTAGCAATATATCTTTGAAAGGGACTTAGGTCTAATAATCAATTGATCCTTACATGCTTTGACATGCTTTCAGGTCCGATTAACAATTGATCTTTGATATATATTTGTGCTATATATAAGATCGTTTACATGTACACTGAAGTCCAATTAACAATATATATATTTTTTATATACTCTCAGATACAATTAACAATACTTCATCTTTGAACAGGTCAATTACAGAAGCAAATATTATTAAGAAACTTTTTAAACCTAGTAATTCAGCTGTTGTTATTTTTGCCTAATAATGTGACACAAAATCGAGTGGAGCTTGTGCTGGGAGGCGTTGCTGGAGTAGACCACGGAAGACTGGGGCCGGGTGAGGGCAGGATGGGATCTCCTGGGGCTCCTGTGGAAAACAATAATGCAGAGCTTTCATTAACTTTTGACAACTGGAATTATGAACTTCCTGACCTCTGGTTCTGGAAGTTTTGCTCATTATTGTTGGTACATGTAGTTTTGACAGTATTGCCAGGCTTACACTAACGTGAAAATGTTGTTCCAAGTGTTAGTTGGATATTGGAAGTCGTGAGCATTTTATATATGAAATTAAGTAGAATATTCAAGCTTTGTTTAAGGTCATTTTTTTCATTTCGTGATTATATGTCAATTAATAAGGTGAAAGAGGTATACATTTATATAAAACATGTTCTTTTTCACTTTTACAAGTACAATTTATTTTCATAATATATGTCAATACTATGTTTGATTATAATTAATATGTGAATTCTTTTTCAGTCAACTAAACAAGAGTTAACAATTAAGCTGCTAATTAAAAAGCAATTAGCATAATATCATATTCATGTACACCTTGAGTTAGAAGCTAAAGAAAAATGATGATTGAAATGTTCTCAATAAAATTGTACTTGAGATATTTTAGGATTACGGCCCCTGTTATGTCTGGATCTTATGGGCCTCCAGGTAGCAAGTAGAAAATACTTCAACAGGGGCCGTAATACTAAAATATCTCAAGTACAATTTTATTACACGTTTTTCCACCCATTAATATTTCACTGTTTAATCATAAACCTATTACTTTGTTCTCCAACAAAAGAAGATATTCATTAAAATTTCATTCGGCAAAATCAACAGCAAAGGATCACAATGCTCTAATGGATATCGTGTCCGCCGTGCAACCAAGAGGTCCCAAGTTGAATCCCCACTCGGGGAGCGTTCTGACGATCTTACTAAATACACTTAGTACTGGTTCTTCCCAGGAAACGGACTTGAGAGTGTCTCGATAAAGCCTAAGGCTGTCAATGCAATCGATCTTAATAAGTCATTTTTTATGAAACATTCAGTATACAAGGTCTTTCAAAACAATCCTTTACCATTAATTATAAATACCATTGATTCCTTGAAAGAAAAACATACCCTGAAGGGTTACTTTCACTTGTTGTACGGCTTCGTATTTTATTGTGAGCTGAGGGCTGGGAAACGCCGGTTGTGTTGCTATGACGACGGAATTCTGATTTCTCGCAGAGGCCATTTCACTGTCAAAAGAGCGTGAACAATAAATGGAATTATTTAACAAACTACACGTGAAATAAGACTTGCGTAACTTAAAGAGCGTAAAAATATATCCAAGTGATTTAAAAAAAACACCAAAATAAAGGAGTGTCTAACACTAAATCTGTGTTCAAGCATGCTGGAAAGCAACGAAATATTGCATCAGCACAATAATTGCACAGGTACAGTACAACTCTTTCAGGGTAACTAGTACCATTCGCTAAATAGAATTGGTTTTGCAACAATACTTTGGTATTTTATTGTTCATGGTTTGAGCGGTTAGTAATACCTGAGTATTTTGTTGTGCATGGTTTCAGCTGTCAGTACTCAGTAATAAATGGCTATTTTGTTGTGCATGGTTTTAGCGGTCAGTACCTGACTATTTTTTCGTGCATGGTTTTAGCGGTCAGTGTATCGTCCACCTGCATCCACAACTCCCCGCTACCAGTCACTGCATTATTGTCCTTATAATTATATTGTATATGACCATACTGTATCAGCAGCCAACCATCCTTTCTATTTTAATTCTGTGTTTTCAACATGTTTCACTATCTTGTCTTTATTGTTATAGTCCTATGTTATTACATTTTGGTCTCAGTCCTGTCCAGTTTATTCACAGAAAATATGATTATATCAACGCCTACTTTTGTTTTATTTCCACAGCCTGTATTTTTAAACATTTCTGTACATGTAACTTTACTACATAATGGGTAACGACGTTGCTGAATACAGAATGGCTGTTGGCATATTTAACTCTAGTGTACGGATTTGTCGTCGTAAATGTACGATAAATTTAAATTTTACTCATGAATGGATACTACATGTACTAATTTCGTTAATACCAAAAGTGTCACAATTGCTTGTCTACAAACGCCTGGACTCTTTGCTAGTATGCACGCTAAACTTTGTTTGCATTGACTTTATTCGTTTTATTTTATTTCTATCCGGTGACGTTGAACTCAATCCAGGACCGCATGATTTTAAGGCTCTGGGGCTCTTTCATCTTAACATTAGATCGATTCGGCACAAATTGGAATTCATTAAGGAAAATTTACTATATTTCGATATCATGTGTTTTACAGAAACACACCTAACTGATGTTGTTATCCATAACCGAATCCTTATTGATGATTTTAAAGACTCAATGTTTCGTAAAGATTACTCGGATCATTCAAGTGGTCTATTAGTCTGTAAATCAATCAATATTATCACGATGAATATTCGAACTAAAAAGTCCTCAACTACACTCGATCTGGCTGGAGGTTAAATTACATAATGTTGATACTTTGATATGTTGTTTTTACCGCCCGCCAAATTCGGATGTTTCATTTTGGAATAAGTTCGAGATAATGATTGATAAAGCGCTAGATGTAAACCAGAACATAATTATGTTGGGTGACATAAATGAAGACAAACTTAAAAATAATACTCGTCTTTTTTAATCTTTATCTTTGTATAACCTGCGCAACGTCATCACTCAAGCAACAAGAGTCGCAGCTAATACGTCTACGTTAATTGATCCAATTATAATTTCGGATAATTTGATTTGCTTAGACTACGAAGTAATTCATATCCCACAAACCATCAGTGATCACCATGCTAATGCTATTCATATTAAAATTCCTGTTATAAACTGTAAATCAATTTGTAGACACGTTTGGTTGTACAAATATGCTGATTTTGAGCGCCTTAACAATCCCATAACAGATACAAACTGGAATTTTATTCACGACATTAATGTTCACAAGGCTACCGTTTTGTTTACAAATAAACTAATCGAACTAATGAAACTCAGTGTTCCTCACACACTTGTTACATTTGGACCTAATGAAAAACCGTGGTATGATTCATCTCTAAGAACGTTATCTCGTAAACGGGACAGACTTAAACACATAGCTATCAATAAGCCCATCACTGCTAACTGGAACAAATACAAACAAGTTCGAAATAAAGATGTAACATGCAAACCTCGAAACATCCCTTAAGGAGTTTAACTCTTTAAATGCTAAAAAATATTGGAAAACTTTTTTTTAAACAACTTATGAAAACGAGTCTCATTCAGATACTATACCACTCCTGCAGTCGACTGATTCTGATGGCAATCTTATTATACATATGTCAGATACAGGAAACGCAAACTATTTAAATACATATTTTGTCTCAATTTCCTCAAAAGATGACTCGTCTGGAGTCCTACCACCACTTATCGATCTATCAAACGAGCATATGCTTTACTTGTCGATTTCTGAATCGAAAATCATTGATATTATTAAATGTTTAATTACAAACAAAGCTGTAGGAGGAGACCTTATCAGTCATCTAGTCCTTACGAAAACGTGTTATTCTATTTCTAAACCTGTGTGTATCCTATTTAACAAATCACTAAATGAGTGTACCTTTCCCGCTTCGTGGAAATCAGCTATTGTGATGCCTTTATTCAAAAAAGGAGAGCCTAATCAACCATTCCAGTACCGTCCAATATCGTTATTGAGATGTGTAGGCAAGCTTATGGAGAGTTTTTATAAACATTTATATAACCACTTACTTATTACCAACTTATTATACTCCAACCAATCAGGCTTTCTAAAAGGTCACTCGACCGTTTCTCAATTAATTGACATTTTTTATCAAATAGCGAAGGGTATCGATGAAAAGAAACACACTTGTATGGTATTCTGCGACAGTTCTAAAGCATTTGACCGCGTATGGCACAAGGGTTTACTCTTCAATCTTAAACAAAATGGATTTAAGGAAAATTTAATTAACTGGATCGAAAGTTATTTACGTAATCGTTCACAGCAAGTTTTTGTCGGCGCCTCTACTTCTCAAGCACTAGAACCAAATTCCGGTGTTCCTCCGGGCTCTGTTCTTGATTCACTATTTCACTATTTTTTCTTGTTTATGTGAACGATATTGTTAAAAGTCTTAAAAGTATTTCCCGTTTATTTGCCGATGATACCTCCATTTCCTGCACTACTTCATATTTGACTGATCTTGAAATATTGCTCAACCATAATTGAAATGCCATGAATGGCAAAACGGCAAAACGATGGCTTGTAGGTTTTAATGCACAAAAAACCGAAGTCATGCTATTCACAACACATTCTGCTATTCCCCTACCACATCTTTTTTTCAATGATGTGCCTCTCAAATTTGTTGAAAATCACAAACATCTTGGTCTTACATTAAGCTCTAATGGTAAATGGCACGATCATATCACCAGTATTGTAAAATCAGCATCAAAAGTACTTGGCATGATGCGGAAACTTAAATACACGGTCTCTAGAAAAACTTTAAACCAAATTTATATTTCCCACTTAAGACCATCGCTCAAGTATGCCTGTGTCGTTTGGGAAGGCTGTGCAATGTACGAGAAAGAAATGTAAGATAAAATCCAAAATGAAGCGGCTAGAATAGTCACCGGACTTACCAAATCTGTTTCCTTGACTAATTTGTATTCTGAAATTAATTGGCATAGCTTAGCCGAACGTCAAAAGTATCTGAAACTAATTTATATGTATACAATTCATAATGGTTTATGTCCAGAATAAATATGTAATTTATTACCAGAAACTGTCCTTCAACAATCTGCTAGAAATCTTAGAAACGCTAATGATTATGTTATTGTATTAAGGCGGACCGTACTTCATACACAGCTTTCGTACCGCGGCTACAACTTACATCTTGATATAAGAACATGTAGTTATGTAGTCCAATTTAAATCCGCTTTGAAACAGCTTATGTTTACAAATCGCGAAACTCCAGCATACCTCTTCGTTGGAGACAGGAAAACATCAATTTTACATGCCAGAATTAGGAATAATTGTAGCAACTTAAAATCACACTTATATAACAACCATTTGGAACCTTCGCCTTTATGTATACGTGGAGAAGTAAAATCAGCTTACCACTTCTTTTTGACTTGTTCGCTGTTAACCACGAAACGCACAATCCTTTTCCAAGCTCTACAGTCTATTGAACTTATAAACTGCGATACACTTCTCTTCGGTAATAGCAGGCTTGATCATGCTACGAACTGCAATATTTTTATAAATGCCAACAATTTTATCAAGACGACAAAGCGTTTTTCGTAATTGGGTTTTGTATACAATATGACATTTATTATTTTCTGGAGAGGACTGGTTTGTTACTTTCGTGTGCTTTATATGTGCTTTATATATAACATTTTCTCACACATGTTCACTTCCTTCAATTTTCGTTCATTGGCTAACCATGTTTATTAATGTATTATTTTTTTTATTCAAACTGTACAACTGACTTCAATAAAACCACGTTAATCGCCACGAACATGTATATTATCCATAAGGGAAAGACCCTAAATAATGTTGTTAGAACTTCAGGTCCTACCCTTTATTTCAAATGAATGTATTCGATATATATATATTTATGTCATTTGTAACTGTACTTCATTTTGGAAATAAAATATGTTTAAAGTAAAGTCACTGCACTGCGGCCAACCTCCATTAAGAAGAATTTATCTGAGTGACCGCAACGACGAATGCTGACAAACTGTGAAACTACAAAAAACTTGCTTAGATACACTGCCTGGTACCCTAGAGATTCTATAATATTTAAAAGAATTTACTATAAACATGTTGTACAGGACTACAGATTTTGGCAAGTGGGGCAAAATAAGTTTTGTTAGTTTTTACCATAGTGTGGATTTGGAGCTCCATCCTTTTCAAGATACTCTTTCTGGTATTCTAGCAGCTTGTCTACCCATGCCTCTTGCACCTCCTCAGTGTCAGCAATAACCGTGAAGCATTCACTCCCGAGGTTTATGGACAGCGCATGTTTGTGCTTGCAGTCTATCTTCTTGTTGATGTTGAAGGTGTATGGACCGTTTGGGAGCATGATTTGCTTTGAACTTCTTCTCACTGTCGATGGTCCACCGCTGCTGGTTGCTCTCAGGACAAAATATTTTTTCTTCATGGTCTAAAATACAAGATGCATGATGCTAACAGTTGCATACAACAATCTGTCTACTGGCAACTGTTCTAGACCCTTAAAGGAATGGTTAAATTAAGACGGATCGGTGTTTAATATGTGTTCTCAGTCACAATCTAACAGCAACTGGTACATGTAACAAAGTGTGCAAAATATAACACACATCTCATTCGCCGAGCCGGGAGTAGGCGGAGCTTATCAGCCATTGCTGAATACTACACTAACAGTTCCCTTATTGCCAGGATGATACAATGTACAGTATTACTGTAAGATAAGCGTTTGTGCATATTTCCTGAAAATATTTCTTAGTAATGTGTTTTCTTTGCAAAATCAAATTTTCTGGCTACTAGATCAGATTTCTTAGCGTCAACCTATTAATGTACCATGTTCTGGACAGCTAAGACCATCAAATTTAACATGATCAAGCTTTATTACAATTTACTACATTTAACATGATCAAGCTTTATTACAATTTACTACATTTAACATGATCAAGCTTTATTACAATTTACTTACATTTAACATGATCAAGCTTTATTACAAGTTACTTACATTTAACATGATCAAGCTTTATTACAATTTACTTACATTTAACATGATCAAGCTTTATTACAATTTACTACATTTAACATGATCAAGCTTTATTACAATTTACTTACATTTAACATGATCAAGCTTTATTACAATTTACTTACATTTAACATGATCAAGCTTTATTACAATTTACTACATTTAACATGATCAAGCTTTATTACAATTTACTACATTTAACATGATCAAGCTTTATTACAATTTACTACATTTAACATGATCAAGCTTTATTACAATTTACTACATTTAACAAAGATTTAATATGAGACTAAGAATAATGAAAAAGTATTAGTGCAAGTGTTAGAATTATTTAAAATAAGATTCTGTGTTTGATAAACACACATGCCCCCAGTTGGTGCTGGATAGCCGATTTTTCAGTCCAAATTAGGTCAAGGTCAAAGTGAGGTCGGGTGATATGGGTGGATTGGGGATAGTCATAAGCAACAACTGTGTAGTATCCAAGTGTTGTAGCACGCGGTGTTGGTGCAAGACGAAACGGTCAAATCTAGTTAACCAAGATAAAGCCAATTTGAATTAATAAGTTCAAATTAGGTCAAGGTCAAAGTGAGGTTGGGTGATATGTGACAGGGCTCAGCCAGGGTCAATTTTTAGGAAAAAGTGACTTCTCCCTCTGGTCAATTTAAGGAGAAGTGACGCCACTCCAAGGAGAAGTGTTTTCCGTAAAGCTCTAAATCATTATTTTGCTTGTTATTACCGTCTTCATCATCATAATTATAATCATCATAACAGTGTGGATTTGGTAATGGTCATAAGTAACTACTGTGTAAATAGCCAAGAGTTGTTGCCAGCGGTGTTGGCGCTAGACGAAACAGTAAAATCTAGTTAACCAAGAAACGGCCCATTTGAATTATTATAAGTGCAAATTAGGTCAAGGTCAAGGTGAGGTTGGGTGATATGGGTGGATAGGGAATGGCCATAAGCAACAACTGTGTTAGTATCCAAGTGTTGAAGTAAGCGGTGTTGGTGCTAGACGAAACGGCAAAATCTATTTAACCTAGTCACGGATGGAAGGACGGACAGGACAATCACTATATACCACCGCATCAAGACGCCGGGGGCATAACAATACAACATTCAAACATGTTGAACACAAATAATGAAAACAATATCCCCCTCTAGGTCAAAAGCAATCTTTACTTTAAGCTTGGTGAAGATCGGATTAAACCTGTTGTACTTTGAATCAGATACAGCTAAAAAGGCAAATGTTTGATAAATCAAGAGCTGTAACTATGCAGTTCCTGTGGCGATTTGGTTGAGTGTTAATGTATACAAAGATCGGATGAACACTGAGAGCGGAAATGGATGAAAGGCCATTTTAGGCTAATTCACGGGCCATAATTCTGAAGTTTGTGGTATCATTTAGTTTATTATCAAACATTTTCACTGAATTCGGTGAAGATAAGATGAAGACTGTTCGACTTAAGACAGACGACATGAGAGACCGTCCAATATTAGCAAACCAATAACATGCCATCTTTGATGGGGGGGGGGGGGGGGCGGAGGCATAATTAGTAAAGACAATAGAGTTATGATGTTTGACGAGTTCTCACTAATCGTAGAAATCTTTGATACCTTCAGGTCTAATTACCTCAAAACTGAAGTCACATCCTCAGGGTTACATACTGTCAGTTAGATAATAAGCACATATGGTTGAGTGCATGATGCATGGAATTTGTAAAATACAGTTTAAATGATATGTTTTGGTATCAATTTAAAGGTATATATGTAAGAAATACGAAAAAAAAGACAATTTTGAGCACTACTTTGTCTTAGTGGTTCCCAGCTTCATAACTTTTGGCCCATGTATTCATGCACAAAATGGCAGCCCCATGCCTGTCAAAACCGGTGTGTTTATTCTAAGGTTAATATTTTGAGTTACAACGTATAGAAATTTTTGACATGCTGTTTTTTTTAAAAGGTGATATCCTTTTCTTTCCAACAATGTATGGTGATATATTGGAAAGTAGCTTGGTTACGGTGAAAATTGAGATCAAACTTTGAATATTTTATATGTAACAAAGAAGGAATTTATTTGCGCATGAGTAACCTTTAGTTTTTTTTAAGGTGCCCTGTTTTACAATGTCTGACCCTGGCGCCTCTCGATACTCCCCGATCCTCCGGTTATCCATTCTGACTGACTGACGCACGACAGGCGTCGTGTCGAACTGACACCTTGTTGTTTATTAAATGCCAAATGAAATATAAGCTCCACATTGGGGGCGCTTATTCTTTACTCAAATGTCAGCTTGTTTTCTTTCTGGTGAATCCATGAGTCGCATGACGGTGAAATGCGGAAAAGAAAACAAAATGCGTTTGTATTGCTGTATAATCTTTGGTTATGTACAGTTATTGCTGGGTGAAACTTTAGAAATGAGAACATGTTCAGTAAGTAGCGAAAAGTGAAAAGTGGCGAAAAATCGGGCTTTCGTTCGATTGCCTACAGTCTGTGATTACACTCTGAACATACTTTACTTTAAACATATTTTATTTCTAACCCTTCACTCTGAACATAGATTTATGCAACCGCACTAAACAAACACAAAACAATTACCCCCCAAAATGTAATGGTTTGTGGTTGTCGTTGTTTTTGCGTTTTGGAGCAAGTCTGAAGTAGCGATTGACACATCGGCCGCAGCAACGATGTGTGTCTAAAAATGTTATTAGGAAAGAACAAAATTCACCATCGTTAAACTACCAATGAACAACCCGAAAAAATATTGTCGAAACTGTAAAGTACAGTTCGTATTGTAATTGCATAAAAAGTTGTCAGATCATGTTAGAAACGACATTATTTTCGCATTATCGTTGTTTAACGGCTAATAAACAACGATTTTTCGTTCTGATGCGGCATTTAAAACAACTTGGGCTAACCCCCTCGTAGTTTAATTCATACGCATCAAAACTCCAAATCGTTGTTTACTGGCCGATAAACAACTCTTAATCGAAAACTATTTCTTGACTAAACATCTGAAATAAGCAGACATCAATTGTGATACATTTATGTTACATTTTATTTTACAAAAAAATCACAGAAAGGTGACCAATTTATTTAAATACACTGTAGTAAAATTCCAAAGAGAGTTAAGATTTCTTCTTGCAAGTTTATGTGCCTACGATATTGTATTGCATTGTACATGCATTGTAAGTTGTATTGTACATCTATTGTACATGTATTTTGTTGTATTGTATTTTTGTGTTGTATTGTATTGTATTGTGTCGTGTCGTAAAGTATCGTATCATATCGAGTCGTATCACAGTGCAGTGTAGAGTGTGTTGTGTATTGCAAATGTATTGTATTAAGTTCTAACATATATGTTTTAACACAGTGATGTGGTGTTTTTCGTCGACTCACAGATTGGCTGGGGCCAAAAGATAACAAGACTAGAAAATGCCGTAAATGTCAAATGCCGATATAGCATTTTGTAAATGTCATTGAACTCTTCAGTGATGATGTAACTGTATTATATTAACGCCCATCAATATGGGAAATATTATTGTATTTTCATTTATTAAAAAAAACAACGTATTTTCATTTATTAAAAAAAGATTTTGTTGTTGGTGGTGTTATTGTTGTTGTTGTTGTTGTTGTATAACACTGTATAACAAACACGTTTTCCAAAACATTCAGTTTTACAGATATTTAATTTAAAAATTCGATGACTTTATTATATTCACATAATTCATGATAATTGATAATAACAATAATAATAATAATAATAATAATAATAAATAATAAACACCGGCCGACCAATAGGCGTAGTGGACAGGGTTGAAAGCTTCCGGCGACTGCCGACAGGAGAACGACAGCGACGACGCCGGGACGGACGGTTAGTCGCCTATATGCGGGTAATGGCCGCCGGTGGAGTTCGCGCCTAGCTGGAATCCTGGAAAAATAAGTAGACCCCAATTCAATATTATCGTATGCACTACTATTTCAAGCAGGAGGTATTTGCTGTTGCAGTTGTCATCTTCGTCGCAATTGTTGTTATCTTAGATAAAATTGTGTTTAAAATGTACATAATAAATTAGATCAAACCGAGTGGTTCATGTGGATGGATCTAGTAATCTAATTGTTCGCAATATATTATTGTTATTAATAATAATAATAATAATAATAATAATATTATTATTATTATTATCTCATTATTTTTATTATTATTATTATCTCATTATTATTATTATTATTATTATTATTATTATTAGTAGTAGTAGTAGTAGTAGTAGTAGTAGTAGTAGTAGTATTAAATCTAAATTATGTCGGAAAACGTTAGTTCGAACCTACCGTTCTGTATCGATCCGTACCCACAGGGTCCCAGGGAAGCGTTTCCGGGCGCTATGCCCCGCCCCTGTTCGCAGGACGGGTACCCCATGTTGCTTCCTGACGAAGGCCCTCCAGTGGGTCTGTGACCCGGAAGTGACCAGGACGCGTAGGAATACTGTGAATGGCCGCCGGTGGAGTTCGCACCTAGCTGGAATCCTGGAAAAATAAGTAGACCCCAATTCAATATTATCGTACGCACTACTATTTCAAGCAAGAGGTATTTGCTGTTGCAGTTGTCATCTTCGTCGCAATTGTTGTTATCTTAGATAAAATTGTGTTTAAAATGTACATAATAAATTAGATCAAACCGAGTGGTTCATGTGGATGGATCTAGTAATCTTATTGTTCGCAATATATTATTGTTATTTTTAATAATAATAATAATAATAATAATAATAATAATAATAATAATAATAATATCTCATAATAATAATAATAATAATAATAATAATAATAATAATAATAATAATAATAATTATTATTATTATTATTATTATTATTGTTATTCATTATTATTATTATTAATAGTAGTAGTAGTAGTAGTATTAAATCTAAATTATGTCGGAAAACATTAGTTCGAACCTACCGTTCTGTATCGATCCGTACCCACAGGGTCCCAGGGAAGCGCTTCCGGGCGCTATGCCCCGCCCCTGTTCGCAGGACGGGTACCCCATGTTGCTTCCTGACGAAGGCCCTCCAGTGGGGCTGTGACCCGGAAATGACCAGGACGCGTAGGAATACTGTGAATACGGCGGGGAAGAAAAATAAATCCTAGCAAACGGAAACTGTCCGAGCGCACAGTGAGATGGGTCGCCAAAGAACGACTTGGACAGTGAGATCGCCGGCCGGTAGGGGCGCTTCATACGCCGGCGTCGGCGGTAATTCCCTTTCTCAAACATGTCTTCAAAGGCGGCGTCGAGCGTCCAGTAATTCCCATGTCGCTCCCCGCCGCCCTCTCTCGGCACCTTAACGAAACACTCGTTCAAGCTCAGATTATGGCGGATACTGTTTTGCCACCTTTTCTTGTTTTTCTCGTAGTACGGGAACTCGTTGGTGATGAACTGATAGATCCCGCTGAGGGTCAGCCGCTTCTCCCCGGATTCTTTGATCGCCATGGCAATTAGCGCCACGTATGAATACGGGGGCTTCACGTTGGGGTCGTGGTCCTTATCCTTGGCGTCTGAAAAAAAACATGTATGTCAGTAAAATATTCAGGAAAACATATAGTTTTCTAGTTGTTATACTACAAGTAATTTAATGTATTCATTATATGCCAATAGTATGATCGCAATAATACTTAAGTATATTATTATTGCCTGAATATAAATATTCATGCTGCTGCTACTGCTGCTGCTGATGATGATGATGACGACGGTGATAACGTGGGCGACGACGAGGACGTTTTTGACCCGTGCAACTTAAATGCTTTACTGGCGCAGTGCCTAAATCCGCCACTTGCCTAAATCCGCCACCCCATCCTATTTAGCGTTTTTTTACCTGCGATTTCTATTTTGTTGATCTCGATCAATCAGATGCTTTCCCTTAATAACGCTGACGAGTTTCATCTTGATTTGTGCATAAATGAATATTTAATCCAATTATTTTGTACATAAACCATAAATGCAAACAAACTGCATGCGGGGAATCTATTCATACTGCGCAGGCGCAATTTTGAGGCCCCGCATGGTGTCCATGATAACATTAAATTACTGTGTTTTAATATTATGTCCATGTGAGCATGTGCAGCATAAAAATAACCATTATTTATTGGCATTACATACAATAAAATGCGTAAAAAACTGCATATTAAGAGCGCAAATGTATCGCTACTCAAAACCCTCATTATTTGCCCACGTGCACGCAGGGCCTCAGTTTCAGAGCTATTTTTAGAAATACAAATGAGTATTTGAAGAAATTGGTACATTGTATTAACAACAGACAACGAGCTGCTTAATATAGCAAATTAAATAAGAACAATAGTCAAATGTGGAATAAGCATGTCGCGGTTCCTGATCTACGATTTTCACCAAGCAACTTCGGATCACCGTGATTTTTTTAAACACTATTAAATGAACCTTAAAAACAAAAGTGGTAGATTTGCCAAAAGAAGTTAATAGAAGTTGTTTCGAAAACAGAATTCATAAACAATAATTATTTTCGAGCAATTTGAACATTTTTAAGAGGGGTGGCGGATTTAGGCACTCCCACGCCCAATTTTGTACAATGTTTAGGCCTTCAATCTCAATAAATATTTTTCATTTGCTAAGTATTTGAAATGTAACAAAATAGGCCAGCAAATGCACATAAAACCTAACTTTATTGATGTGAATTTTTATGTCAATCGGTAAACAACTTTTAAACATATCCTAAAAATACCCCCCAAATGTGGCGGATTTAGGCACTGCGCCAGTATACTTTTCACACGTGTAACTGTTGAATAAATAAATGATAATTTAATATTATATGGATAGACTACCGACTGTTTACGATATAAAACGAAGGGTCGTTTAATTTTGCAACTCGATAAAAATTCAATGCCATACTTTATTCACGCCCACTTTCAGGAAGCACTAGCGTTTCATCGACAGTCGAGGACGACAGCAATGATTCTTGACGCAGACGACGTAGGCAACTAACAATCACTGAACAAAATAAATGATAACCCGTCTCTGCAAACAGAAATCACGGACTACAAAGAGTCACATTGAGAAAGCATCAATGGGCCATCAGAGACACGATGGTATGAAGACGATGACGTGAATATTAAATATAGCTTGTAACGTAGACGTTAAATAAATGTACATTTACGTAGAGACACCGTGCATCGCGGTGGATTTCGACAAGGGTCCTAGGGAAAATCTAAATTTGAGTCATAATTGATTAAACAATTCAAATACAAATGATCCTTGTAAAAAGCAATATTTCATATTTGAAATATGGTACAATAAGACACAGTCATTTATTCTTTAACAGAATATCACCATTTAAGTCCAACTACTATTTAAATGATCCAGCCAGAGACCTATAAGGAGTGTTATGATTTTACGAAATTTGCTTTTAAGTTTTAAGGAACTTTGTAGATACGGGCCCACGCAGACGACATGCTCGACGTGAACTAACGATTTCTTCGCTGAGGAGTCTCAGCGGTGTCTCGCACTATGTTCGCACGTTGACCTTACGGAGCCCGCACGATGGTTGCTCGACGCAAGGCCGACGCATCAACTTAAGCGCTTGCGCTAATGTCTGTTGTGGTTGTTGAGGTAACCTTGCGATCCAAGAAAACACGCACGGGCGCCGTAGGTCCGACGCACGTGTTTGACAAAAACCTCGACGCAAGCTTGACGTAAGGTCGACGGAATTTTTTTTTTGACCGAGGCTTTAAGCAACGATAAAACAATGTGCAAAACGGTATATTCCATGGTATACGTAAAGTCAACATAAGTCAGAAAAATGATATTTTAACATAGTAAACCACCACAGCAACAACACCTGCCCGAACAACTGGATACAAAACCAGTAACTGGGCACATGGCTACTTTTTCACGTGCAATTAGTACAGAAATTATTCAAAAACGAAACGATACAAAATGTTATTGATTCAATACTTCAGATCGTACACAAATATCAGGAAAAAAAACAGAGACATTGCTTTCTGCGCCTATATAAGTCTGAGAAACGGTGAAACATTGACAGGCAATTTAAAGACCCGTGCGTCTGTGTTACGACGCGCAGTCGTGCGTATTTTAAATGATACTTGTAGGTAAAGTGTCGTCCCGGATCAGCCTGAGAAGTGCGCACAAAGGACGGCACTTTGCGCCTACAGAGGTTTTATGTTTAGAAGAGACTTCTTTGAAACAGAAAAAACCATAAAAGCGGAAAGTCTTGTCCCGGATCATAATGTACGGACTGCACAGGCTGATCCGGGACGACACTTTACGTACATGCTTTAGGACCGGTTTTCCCATGACACGCCTCATATGTAAAAGTTAATATTTAAATATATTTGCCCAGCATAAATGCAACTAACAGAAAAAAAAGCAAAATGGGATTTATCCAAAATAAAATTGAAAAAGTTAAAGCTATAGGAAGCGATATTTTAAGAACAAAAGGGATTATCATGGCCAGGAGACTTTCCGGGTCATCTCTTTTGGAGACAATTCCTTCGATGACATCCGAAGTAGTCCGGTGGCGGATCAACAATGGACACTTGCTGTAATTATGGCTTTTACATCGTACATTATTGCTATTATTTTGCCGACGCAGTTTTGGAAAGCGATAAATGTCATTTCCAGAATGAACGATGCAATGAGCTTTTTTTTTAATCGAAAGTCATTACTTCGAAATTTTGGTTATTTTTTTTTATTTCTTGAACTGAGATTTTCTAAAAACGTATGTATTATAAGGATCTGTTGACAGATTTACAAATTGTCAATTTCCAAAAATTGTGTCAATGATTCCAAAAATTGAAGAAAACTGTATATTTATGAGCGAAATAGCAATACTGACACAGAAAGGTATAGGAAATATCAGCAATACTGACATAGAAATGTATAGGAAATATCAGCAATACTGACATAGAAATGTATAGGAAATATCAGCAATACTGACATAGAAATGTATAGGAAATATCAGCAATACTGACATAGAAATGTATAGGAAATATCAGCAATACTGACATAGAAATGTATAGGAAATATCAGCAATACTGACATAGAAATGTATAGGAAATATCAGCAATACTGACATAGAAATGTATAGGAAATATCAGCAATACTGACATAGAAATGTATAGGAAATATCAGCAATACTGACATAGAAATGTATAGGAAATATCAGCAATACTGACATAGAAATGTATAGGAAATATCAGCAATACTGACATAGAAATGTATAGGAAATATCAGCAATACTGACATAGAAATGTATAGGAAATATCAGCAATACTGACATAGAAATGTATAGGAAATATAACGTTTCTTTAATGAGTTATCATCAACTGAAATGGTTTAAAGCGTTTGTATCGCGAGCTTGAAGATTCTGTTGTTATCGTTGAAATCGTTGTACACACGTGAATCACTTACATACAGCAAAATTACACAAATATGTATCAATCAGAGTGGTTAAAGCGTCAGACTTTTGAACCGGAGGTCGAAGGTTCTATGCCTTTTTCTTTTTTGATGTTTTTCTTGTATTAATAGTTGAGGTCTTTTTGTTTAGATGCCTTAGTTGTTCTAATTTAGACATTTAATGGCATATATAGAAAATACACAAAAATATGTGAACACGTCCCTTTAAAATGGCATCACACAAAAAGTCATACTTACAGCTTCTACTATTGCCAGACGTCAAAACCGGACATTTCGGATTTGTCCATCAAATTCACAAAATGCTTACAAAAACATGTTATAACTATCAAAGATCAGTAAAAAATATTTTGATTGAGAATAAAAAGCCAACCTTGTAATAGAACCACGTATTTTTGATAGGTGTATACTTAAAGGGACATGACAACGTTTCGTTAATAAGAACTCATCCGTTGAAATTAATGAAAACACGTGACCCCCGTATGGGAGGGGCGGGGGGGGGGGGGGCAACTTCTTTTCCTTTTTTCTTATGCTTTTCTTGTTATAATACTTTAGTCTTTATTTCAGATAATGTAAATTAACGGGTTTAGACATTTAATGGCATATTTAAAAATACTAAAATATGTGAACAAGTCCTTTTACTAATAGTTCTTGGATATTGTCAGAAAATATTTAAATTATATTTTGTACTAAAATACAATGAAAATGTATAGATGTTTGATTTTCCATCAGACAGCTTGAGACTACGGTATGTTCAAATACACATTCAAATATATACACCAAAAAGAGCATCGGGAGCAACAACAACAACAACAACGACAACAAAATAATAGCAATAATGAAATATATAAATTTTCGTAATCCATAAGTTAATTTTTATAGGAAATTTAGCAAAATAGCAAATACAAAAAGGGAAATAGCGTAGTTATCAAACATATATTCGTACTCATTGATGCCAATGATACATATCTGCGACGATGGCAAATGTATACGTATCTTACATACATTAATTTATCATATTTTATCTATTTATATATTGCACCTTCTTTCAGTCTTTTACGACATTCTGATTTTATAAAAAAGTCATTCAAGTCTGATTGAAAACCGCTAAAAACCGCTATGATTCAAAACAGAAACTTTAAACCAATTACTAAAAAAGTTGTTCAAGTGTATGTAGATCTGTGCTTGTACTATTGGGTCACGAAGGGAAAAAAAGTTAACGAAAAAAAAGTTATGCCTACCTACCTACCATACAATTTGCCAAGACGCGGAAACAAACAACTTTTTTTGCCGTATCATTCTTGTGCTTTACTCACACCATTAAGACAGCATTGTAGGGTCATATTTTTCACAAATCATATTTTTCACACGCCTGTGAATAATAGGATCTCATTTGTCACATTTTAAGCGTGAAGAATGTGATTGGCCAAAATGGGGTATGCGTGGCGATCACAGAAGAATATCGTTTCAGCGCATATCAAAAACTGGAAGCGATCACGAGCTTCACGCAAAATGTGCAAAATAAGACAATGATGTGTGAAGAATAGGCTCAACATTTTCTCAAAGGTAAAGAATGAAATAATATTTTTCACCGATGATTTGTGGAAATATGATCTGATCCTATACGGCATGCTTTGATTCATAGGGATATAATAAGTATGCTTATACATTTCATTAATAACTAAGCTGAAGTGTAGCGCGGTTACAATCAACAAAATATTACATCATCATTAATCACGGCGTTAAATTCTTAGTAAAAGGTAGAATTTAAAAATGAAGCGCTTCGTGGGAAAACCGGGCTTAATGCATGTGCGTAAATTGTCGTCCGCACGGTCTAATCCGGGACGACACATTCCGATTTTATGGTATTTTCTGTTTCAATGAAGTGTCTTCTAAACATAAATCCACTGAAGGCGGAAAGTGTCGTCCCGGGACGCCAATTTAAAGCACATGCATTAATCCCGGTTTTCCCACGACACGCCTCAAATATATTTATCGTCTTAGTTTCGATTGAACGAGTGTAACTGAGTTGTAAGCATAATTCGTCCATTGAATGTTAATATTTGAACACTTGTGTGTTTCATACCAATTTTGTGTTTACAACAATATTTATCGACGATTTTTTTTTTTTTTGTATATGCGGGTCTATGAAAGAAGTACAAATTTTACGTACTGACGTTATAATTAGGCGTAAAAAAATGTTTGTTTTAGGTTACATGCCCAAAAAATCAGGGTAGTTAGGTCGGGATTTATATATATATATATATATATATATATATATATATTTTTTATTTTATTTTTTTTAAATGGTCAACTTGAATTTTATAAATATTCAAAACATATCAGTAATATGTAATATGCTTAAACATTGTTTTTTAAGTTGATGCTATCAAAACAAAACACATGTTTATCCAAAAACACCTTTAATTATATTGAAAAGGTTTAATAAAACAAAACTATATCTGACACACCCAATAAAATGTTCTAGGGTCGGGGCATTCTTTTAGGGTAGGTCGCGTAACCTGAAACAAACATATTTTTTTACTTATATAAAAAAACAGCTAGTCAGATCCGTATTCAGTCTACTGGCGATCAACATTTAACATGAAAAAGTTCTTCTTACTGCAACAAAAATCTCTAAAGTGCAATTATTTTTCTGATAAAAATACTGAGGACTAAATGAATAGTAGAAACGGCCTTTTATAAGTTTAAAATAACAGTATATGTTTGTTTTTTATTTTAAAAGAATATTATTATTTATTATTTAAGCAGATATTATTTTACCTTTCTTTTTATCCGGAAAGCTCATAGACGTTTTCTCCAGTTTGACGATATAATTGGTTTCCTCCATGACTTTACTTACCTCGTCGTTTCGTTTATTCCCGTATTGCCCTTAGACTCCTTTAAGTCCCTTACTAACCCTGGTTTTAGTTTCACATCTTCAAATTCGTTCGGTTCACATTTTTCTCCTGCGACTTTTTCATGTTCCGTTTCATAACTCTGATTTAAATCGTTAGCAAATTCGTTGTAACGTCTAGAGACGTAAACGTTAGAAGGCGCGTTGACGCCATATTGTGGATACGTAATATTTTAAATCGTAACACACATACTATAATTATTATTTTCACAGCCTGATTCGGAAGCAAAATAATTTCCAGCAGCCGCGAATTCTGATCACTTAATCAATACCGTACTGAAGTAAAATTCATTTTTTTTCTACCACGCAACTGAAAAACGAGTGTTGTCAATTTAGTGAAAGGTTGTTTTGAAACGCAACGCGGAACGAAGCATTGCTTAATAAGCATGTGCACCGTTCGTTTGCATTTAATAGTTTTATCTTCTGCTCATAAGCATGAAGTATGTATAGAAAACAGTTCTAGTTCTACTTACCGAGGGGGCGTGGCTTCTTCTAACCAGGGGGCGTTGCTTGGAGTACGGCACGATGGCAGCAGCGAGTCGCAGGATGTTAGCCCCACCTACCTTCTGGTTTAGACGAATCCTTGCGCGCGGTGCTTATAAGCAGTTTTTGTCTTCATGGTCATCATAACCACCATGATGATAATCATAAAAATCATCCGCAATAGCAACAATAGTAGACTCTCATCATCATCATCATCAAAATCATCATCATCGAAATCATCTTTAGCAGCAGCAACACTGTCATCATCGTCGTCGTCGTCATCTTCTTCATAATCAGCATCATCTTCGTCGTCAGTAGCAGACGCACCAGCAGCAGTATCGTCATTGTTTAAAAAAAAAAACATGTGATATTTATTATAGTAAAAAGTCACAACATAAGCAACAACAACATCAACAACAACTACAAATCATAAACATCAGACTGGTGTAATAATACAGGCTGTAAAGAATGAGAACACTGCACGAACGCAGGATTGGCATGAGCGGACACCCTAGTGCACGTACACGTGACAACATTGGACCCCATTGGTAAACGCAACTAGGCGACAGCAGTGGACCCTAAGAGGACCCTACTGGCTAACACAACTAGGCGACAACAGTGGACCCCACTGGATAACGCAACTAGGCGATAACAATGGACCCCACTGGTAAACGCAACTAGGCGACAACAGTGGACACCACTGGCTAACGCAACTAGGCGACAACAGTTGACCCCACTGGCAAACGAAACTAGGCGACAACATTTGACCCCACTGGTAAACGCAACTAGGCGACAACAGTTCACCCCACTGGCTCACGGAACTAGGCGACAACAGCAACTAGGCGACAACAGTGGATCCCACTGGTAAACGTAACCAGGCGACAACAGCAACTATTTTCCTGAGAAAAAGTGCAGATTTGTTGGTTAAAGTTTATATTCAAAAGTTTTGTAACTGCAGAACTACATAAGTTATTCACTTGAAACTTGGAATATACCTTTTTATGGTTTTAAGTGTTTTAAAGGGAAATATCAGTGAAATAAAATTGGTAAAACAGTGAAAATTACCACTTTGATAATTCTCACTGTTTCACACTCGTTTCCGATTTAATGAAGGTATGATTCCCGAAGTATTTTCAAATTAAACACATTTAGATAGCACTTAAAATGTAACAAAAGGACATAAATGGCATACAATAAGAAGAAAATGTGTTGGTTTCGGTAGAATATCCATTTTTGATTCACTCGTGATCTTAGAAAATATATTTTTTCACTCGTTGCTGCGCCACTTGTGAAAATATATATTTCTATGATCACTCGTGGTATAAAATTGATATTCTAACGAAATCAACAAATATCTGCTATGTCATCAACTCCAGTGTCATGTGCAACATTCCCTATAACTCTGTTTCGTGTTTTGTCAGAGTTATGCCCCTTTGTCACATAGATTTTCTGGTTAAAGTTTATATTCAAACCTTTTGTAACTTCAGAACTACATAAGTTATTCACTTTAAAATAGGAATATACCTTTGTAAGCAACTCCAGTATCAGGGGCCACCTCCCTTTAACTCTGTTTTGCATTTTGAGTTATGCCCCTTTTTCATATAGATTTTCTTGTTAAAGTTTGTATTAAAAACTCTTATAACTTCAAATATACACACATTAATAACTACATAAGGTTGAAACTTGGAATGATTTGATGAAATAATTGCCATAACTCAGTTTTGTATTTCAACATTTATGCCCCTTCGACTATACAAAATATGTACCAACTGAAGTACTTCGAATAGTCGAGCACGCTATCCTTTGTTCATCTAATTTTGATCAAACTTGAACAGCTTGTGTATGGCCATAAGATCTCATAATAATGCAAGTAATTGCCCTCATTGGGCTATAAAGAACAGAGTTATTGGCTCTTGTTTGTGAAAAAAAAGAGGACTATATTCAGATCAGAGAGTTCAGTTTTCACTAGGGATGGTAACAAATACTATTTCAGTAACCAGTTAATTGGTTTTGGTATTTTAGCTACTAACCGGTGAGCTAAATATCATTTATAAGCCCTAAAAGCACAAGTAAAACTCAAACATCCAGTACGATGATCTGTTTGATTGACTAGTCCTAATCGATGATTAAAAGCTAAAAAGTGTCTTTATTGCTGTCACTTGCAGCTGTTTTAATTATTGTTCTGTAAAAATAATTAACAAAACACCGTATGTGGAAATCAGCTGGATGTTTGAATCTCATGTGATTGTACAGATTGGATGAATTTCTGTTTAATGTAAGTGTGATTGGGCATGGTAAAAATATCACCGATTTCTTAAGCCTTGCATCTGAATGCATCTGTATAGTGCCTGTCATTTGCCAGGTTAACTACATAAGGCAGGGCAGGCATCTGTATTGCATCTGTCGATTGTCAGCTAGGTCAACACCAGTAAGACATCTGTCTGATGTGGGTCATTTTGTAGGCGATGATATTCTGATATCAGAGCTGATCTCTGTCATTGCCCGTACTCAGGTGAGCGCTTTGGGACCTCATGGCCCTCTTGGTTCTCAGTTCATTCTAAGAATTAGATATATGCATTACCACAAAAATATCGTTATTATGGCTTTCGTGGACATTTGGTATGTTGCAATTAATATATTGTGTGGACAAAGTGGTTGAGCTATTCTTGTCCATTGTTTTATGTCATAAATATTTTCCTTAAAACATCACTGCAACAACATTGTGGGGATGTTTTTTTTAACTTGGCAATAATGTTTCCGAGGAGTTTCTCTGTTTACATGAATTACAGCCATGTGAAGATGGGGTTGACATGACGACCAAACAAACAATCTAGGATTCCATAATAATAATGCAACAGTGTTCATGAGTGATTCTGTTCAAAAATCCTCCAAACCGTATTTGTTTATAAAAATGCAGAAAACATCATCAGATATCAAATGATTGGTTTTTTATTTATTTCCAAAAATGTTTATTGTGAAATACTTCATCAAATTCCATGTATGCCCAATAAATCAGCTTACATCTAATACTTTTATAATGCGTATGACATTGCTGGCAACAACAATAATCAGTGTAAGAAAAAGAATCATTCTGAGTCTCTTTCACCTTTTAGTACAAACCTGTTTCAGCCATTAGCGGTGGTTACGTTTTCAAGCAGTGTTCGTTTTCCGGGAGTTATTTTCTACATGTGTATTGTCTTAAATTCTACTTTGTTGTACGATATGTAAAGTGTTATATGTATTAATAAAAAGACTTTACACTTTAATTTTATTTACTCTTAATAACAAATTTGTAATGTTGTTTGTTAGTTGTGTTACATGTGACTTAAAAAATTTATATCCTGAAAATATACATGACTACATTCCATTGATTAATCAGACTGATGTTAGTTAACATTTAATAATAAAAGTTACTATAATCATGGTGCTATTTATTATTGTCTCCGCGTTTACACTATGAAATATACTTCTTTGTGTGCGTACGTGTGTATCTAGATCGAAATAGCAGGGTGCTGCACCTTACCCTCATATGGTTCCCCCTGCTGCCCTTTTAAGAGTGTCAACAGAAAGATCGAATATCTTAAAAACATGAATATATGTTTGTAAATTTTCAACTTTATATGAAGAGAACATGTATAATATATGTATAAGCCCCAGTTACAAGCATTATAATCAGCACATCTCTATATTAACCAGCCTTTAAGAAAATATTAAGACACTGGTCCGGATTTCCCCCTGCTCTTTTTGATCAGCACCCTGTACCTTTATGATCTAAGATCTTTCTCTAGTGTGTGTGTCCGTGCGCGTGTGTTTTTAATACTTTGATACTCCATTGTGCTGAGGCAGCATTATGTGTGGATCCTGAATGTGTCCAATCGCCCTTTTAATTACTTTCTTGTGGAGATGCAGCATAATTTGGCTGGAATTTTTAATCGTAGCTGCAAATTCCAGTTCAAATAGGAATTACTAAAATAATGTGCGACTGTGGCTTGATCTTGTGCTGTTCACTGTAGGAAACCTACTTGTCTGGTATAGCGATTCTAAGAAAACTCGTGCGTCTTGACCAGGGATATAACCCTGATCGCCCATTGTACTGTACTACACGTATAGCGTCTCACAGATGAATGTCTAGTGCGTGGGTATACCCGCTACACGGGTCTCTAGGACGTATAGCGCATATTTCATGAATGTCTAGTAGATGTGTATACCCGCTACACGGGTTTGCTGCACTTGATTAGACGAAAAGCGTATGCGTCATGAATGTCTAATACAAAAGTATACCCGCTACACGTGTCTCTATGACGCATAGCGTATGCGACATGAATGTATAGTACATGGGTATATCTGCTACACGGGTCTCTAGGACGCATAGCGCATCTTTCAGGAATGTCTAGTAGATGGATATACCCGCTACACGGGTTTGCTGCAATTGATTAGACGTATAGCGCATGCGAAATGGATGTCTAGTACATGGGTATACCCGCTACACGGTTTGCTGCACTGGATTAGACGTATAGCGCATGCGACATGAATGTCTAGTACATGGGTATACCCGCTACACGGTTTGCTGCACTTGATTAGACGTATAGCGCATGCGAAATGAATGTCTAGTACATGGGTATACCCGCTACACGGTTTGCTGCACTTGATTAGACGTATAGCGCATGCGAAATGAATGTCTAGTACATGGGTATACCCGCTACACGGTTTGCTGCACTTGATTAGACGTATAGCGCATGCGAAATGAATGTCTAGTACATGGGTATACCCGCTACACGGTTTGCTGCACTTGATTAGACGTAAAGCGTATGTGTCATGAAAGTCTAGTACATGGGTATACCCGCTACACGGTTTGCTGCACTTGATTAGACGTATAGCGCATGCGACATGAATGTCTAGTACATGGGTATACCCGCTACACGGTTTGCTGCACTTGATTAGACGTATAGCGTATGCGTCATGAAAGTCTAGTACATGGGTATACCCGCTACACGGTTTGCTGCACTTGATTAGACGTATAGCGCATGCGACATGAAAGTCTAGTACATGGGTATACCCGCTACACGGTTTGCTGCACTTGATTAGACGTATAGCGCATGCGACATGAAAGTCTAGTACATGGGTATACCCGCTACACGGTTTGCTGCACTTGATTAGACGTATAGCGCATGCGAAATGAATGTCTAGTACATGGGTATACCCGCTACACGGTTTGCTGCACTTGATTAGACGTATAGCGTATGCGTCATGAAAGTCTAGTACATGGGTATACCCGCTACACGGTTTGCTGCACTTGATTAGACGTATAGCGCATGCGACATGAATGTCTAGTACATGGGTATACCCGCTACACGGTTTGCTGCACTTGATTAGACGTAAAGCGTATGCGTCATGAAAGTCTAGTACATGGGTATACCCGCTACACGGTTTGCTGCACTTGATTAGACGTATAGCGCATGCGACATGAATGTCTAGTACATGGGTACATGGGTATACCCATGAAAATCTATGTGAAAAGAGGCATTACTCTGTTCAAATACGCAACAGAGTTATAGGGAATGATGCCTCTGATACTGGAGTTGATGACAAAGGTATATTCCAAGTTTCAAGTAAATAACTTCTGCAGTTACAAAATTTTTGAATATAAACTTTAATCAGAGAATCTGTGTGAAAAAGGGGCATAGCTCTGACAAAATACAAAAACAGAGTAAGGGAGAATGTTTCCCTTGATACTGGAGTTGATGCCAAATGTATTCTCCAACTTCCAAGTGAAAACATTTTGAAGTAACACAATTTTTGATTATAAACTTTAACCAGTAGATCTAAGAGGAAAAGGGGCATAACTCTGTCAAAATACAAAACAGAGTTATGGGGAATGTTGCCATTGATACTGGAGTTGATGACAAAGATATATTCCAAGTTTTGAAGTAACAAGACCTTTGAATAAAAAACTGAGACGCGGACGCCGACGCCGACGCCGGATGTAGTAGGATAGCTCACCTATTCTTCGAATAGTCGACATAATAATGAGTGACTAATTCAAGAAAATGTCATGTGCACGTTATAAAACAACAAAATCAGGCAACGTTAACGTGTTTAACAATGAAGTGCCTCTTATACGCAAATATCACAACCAGGGATCACAACGACGTTAAACCAGGCGACACAACGACGAAACACAACCAGACGACACAACGATGTAAAACAACCAGGGGACACAACGACGTAACACAACCAGGCGACACAACGACGTAACACAACCAGGCGACACAACGACGAAACACAGCCAGGCGACACAACGACGTAACATAAGCAGGCGACACAACGACGAAACACAACCAGACGACACAACGACGAAACACAGCCAGGCAACACAACGACGTAACACAACCAGGCGACACAATGAAGTAACACAACCAGGCGACACAACGACATAACACAACCAGGCAATACATCGATGTAACGCAACGATGTAATTCAAACAGGCGACACAACGACGTAACACAACCAGGGGACACAGCGACATAACACAACCTGGCGACACAAATCAGGCGACACAACGACATAACACAACCAGGAGATATAAATCAGGCGTCACAACGACATAACACAACCAGGCGACACAAATCAGGCAACACAACGACATAACACAACCAGGCGACACAAATCAGGCGACACAACGACATAACACAACCAGGCAAAACAACCAGTCGACACAACGACATAACACAACCAGGCGACACAAATCAGGCGACACAACGACATAACACAACCAGGCGACACAACGACATAACAACCAGGCGACACAAATCAGACGACACAACGACATAACACAACCAGGCGACACAACGACATAACAACCAGGCGACACAAATCAGACGACACAACGACAAAACACAACCAGGCGACACAAATCAGGCGACACAACGACATAATACAACCAGGCGACACAAATTAGGCTACGTGAAACAACAGGCTACACAACAAGAAGACGTAACAACCAGGCGACGTCACACAAACAAAGCGACACTACAGCGTAACGCAACACAATCCCATGATATACCAACATCATAGGCCGCGTTTCCATGAGTTCTTATCCGTAAGCGGGTCCGAATCCACATATGTGCAAAATTTCAATTAGGAAGCCCGTTTCCATGCATCCGTGTCCGTGTATTATTATTGTCTTTCTGTTTGATTCAAAATGTCGAAAGAGATTCTCATTTTTAATGATATTTACTGATTTGTAAACAAACAAATTCTGATAAATGATCATTTAACCAATTCCAACGAATTCTCTACATTTGACCGCATTTTTTTTAATTCAGCAAATTCCGTTCATTGTGTTAGCATTTAACAAATGTCCTACTATATAGAATCTAAAAGTAAATATCTATATATCATAATATAGTTTACACAGCATGCAAATTGCCCTTCATCTTGCTGCATGGCGTCCGTATGTCGTCAGTATCCGCATAAAATCGCTCCGTGATCGATTCTATACGGACGCACTATACGGACACGGAAATGCGGATACGGATGAGATATGGAACCGGTCCAACGAAATGTTTCGATGTTTATACGGATATACTGATACGGATACGGACTCATGGAAACGCGGCCTAGTATGTGATCGTCACGAATTGTTTGTGTAAACTGACCGTCATGACGAAAGATCTTGCAGTATTCATTAATCAAAAAAAAAGATCGTACACAAAAATTGTCGTACACAAAAAGATCGTACACAAAAAGATCGTACCATACCCGATCACCATGAATAAAAATTGTACAGTATGTGCCCTTATGGATAAAGATCTTTTCCTTAAAAAACGTCACAAACAAATATTATAAACATAGCAATTATTATGAAAAATGATCATCGTTTTGTTACAAATAACAAGCAAAAACTACATATGAAAGTACGCATAACACTAAAAAATTGTGGAAAGCCTGGTTGGGAGGTCACGCACGATTCGGAGCCTCTCGTTGTTTTCAGCCGTGATAATTTGTGTGAATGTTATACTGCTGAATAGGTTTCTAAGGTTTGTTTTTCAATCCATATACTCAACATCGACGAGCTTTCGAAGGTTCAGTTTCACAATATTACATTCACATGAACAAAGTCAACAATATTTTAAGTTGTGGCCATTTCATTTAGGTCGGAAGTAGGAGGGGGAGCACGCAAGATTTTGGTTAAGCCCTAGAGTAATGTGTCCTCCAAGTTTAGAGTTGCATGCTGGTATTTATTAATGTTTCAAAATTAGGAAACACTCTTAAAATTCCGAACGTCTATAAAAGGATTTTAGCCTGACCAAAAAATGCATAGTTTGAAGATTTTGACACAATAATGCAATTAAATTCCACTATTATTTAGTATTTGTTGTGCATGTTTTCTTAAGAACTGTGATATTTATTACTTGGTAGGGATATTATATTGTTTGTTAACTTCTATCATTACCTAAGTTCATATTTTTCTCATCCATGTATAGCACGTGTTTTTTGCAAATGGCTTAAAAGCAACTTCATGCTTAAAAGCTAATAAATGGTTGTTGTTTTTGTTGATGGTGGTTGTGTTTAAACATATTTTCAACTCTTTCTAAATATGGGCCTAGGTCGCGCCTTTGAAGATTGTTTAGTTATTATTAGTTTGTGCGGGGATGGGAATGAGAAACAATACTCTGTTCGTAATCTGCGTAAATCAGCCACACAAGTAGCGAATCGTATTCTCCTCCTTTGTCGAAAAACAGGGTGCACGTGTACCAGTCAATATGCAACATGACGGAGCTGCACCTAGGTCAGGACGGTCCTTAGGAGTCACTTGCTTCCTATGAACTATTTTTGTAGAGGACCACTGTACAATGTTTCATGCCAAATACGAATTCTCTGGACCTTGCAGTTTCAAAGAAGATTTTAAAGTCATTTTGCCATGTGACGCCAGGGAATGGCCAGTTTTGACCCCTGGGTAATAATTTGAACACACTGTGTAGAGGCCCACTAAAAGATGCCAAATACCAGATATCAAATCTCTCAGCCATGCAGTTTCAAAAAAGATTTTTAAAGTTTCCACTTTTTAAATCTGTTTCAATATGTAGCGGACTAAAACGATTTGAACCATTTTGAAAGTGGGTCACCTAAGGCTCATTCCTGTGAAGTTTGGTGAAATCAGCCCAGCAATTTAGGAGCAGATGTTGTTTGAATGAAAATGTTGACAAGCGACGGCGATGCACGACGAGCGACGGCGATGCACGACGGACGACGGACATAAAAGCTCACCATGGTGAGCGAAAACACGCATTTGGACGGGCGTAGATATGCTATTTACTTTCAAAACCCGGACGAGGGTCAGAAAAATCGTGTTTAACTCCGCAACAAAAAGACATAATCAATTAAACCCATTTAGTTAGTGTTATTTTCACTATCGTGCACGTTTTGTGTCGCACGTGCACCAGTCTATACGGGGTAAGACGGAGAGGGAGAGGTCTGGACCGTTCATAAGAGTCACTCGCTTCCGGTTTGTAGACTTCCGGTTCGACCTTTTCAGATGTTTCAATCCAACATTAGACAAATGATACGCAGCAGACGCGCAGACAACAATTCGTGCGGACGACAGTTCCAGAAACCGAAATGAATGATATTGATACCGCGTAGAAGCGGAAGTTGAGGAGGCATCGGCAGTGAGATCATATTTGTCCCAAATCATATTTATCACACACCTTCGAAGAAAAGGATCTTATTTTTCACAGTTGTACGTGTGAAGAATGTGACTGATAAAAAACAGGGTATGCGAGAGAATCACAGAAGAATATGATTTCATTCCATATCAAAAATTGGGTGCGATCAAAAACTTCACAGAAAATGAGAAGAATAAGACTGTGCTGTGTGAAGAATAAGATCTCGATTGTCACACATGAGAAGAATCGTATTCTATTTTCACAGATGTGAAAATATGGTTTGTGAAAAATATGGCCCTATAGCGCTATAGGACCTCCAGAGTGCAGACCCACGGGGTCGACGGCTGTCCTGTCACATTGACAAATTAATCACAAAAATACTTCGTAACATTTTAGATGATATGTGTATATTTCAGTGAAACGATTTTACCATTATATAGGGGAGAAAAACGACTTTGACATTGAATTATTGGACGGAGAGTATATTTTTATTGAATCAGAACAATAAAAAAGATAAGGAACATTTTATAATCAAATCTTAGAACATTCCTTATCCGGGAATGCACTAATGTTCTGCCAAATCGATGAAATAAATATAAGGGTCACATATTCCCCAGTTTGTGAAATGTATTTTTTTTTCTTAACAGTTAATATTATATATGGATGTCAGAGGCAATAAAGAGTTGACAGAAAATGTCATCATAAAGAACCCTGTATTCTCAAATACATGCAAGTTTAAGTCAAAAAGCACGTCCAATCGATGACAATAGTTTATTATTTTTCTCAACAAATACTTTCTTTTCAATTTTGCAATCGGTAGACTTTTTATTCAATGTTTCATTAGCAATCACACCAAATTTCAGTTTGTTTAATGTATTTATTTTTAAGAGTGATATAGTGTGATAAATATTAAACGAAACTTTAATCAAGTGTATAAGACACACACATTGCAACTGGCCGTCGATCTAAGGGGAGCAACTGCTGCTAGGAGCAACACCTAGTTGTCACTCTTGCTATTGATAATGAGAGATTATTTTCAAGTCAGCTCTATGTTTATGATTAACATAATATTAGTCCTGAATATAATTTGTAAAATACAATCTGCTTTATCATATTTTGAGTTTTAATTTAATTATTTTTCAGTTCCTTTGCTGCAATGTTCAACTTAAAGTTATTAAGCAGGCGTTATTTATTTAAGAATTTTTTTTCGATTTATCGTTGTTTATTCACCAATAAACAACGATTTGGAGTTCTGATGCGTAGAAATTAAGCCACGTTAGCATTAGCCCAATTTGTTTAATGGCCACGCATCAGAACGACAAAGAGTTGTTTATTGGCAGATTAACAACGATAATGCGAAAATTATTCCGATTCTAACATGATTTGACATAATTTATATTTTTGCACTTGTAATTGGAACTACTTCTTACTATACTCCGTTCTGTTGTCGTTGTTTATTGGGTAGTTTAACAACGATAGTTGTGTTCTTTGTCTATAGAAAAATTAGCGACTATCATTTTAGAATTTTGAGTAAAAAACGCATCCATTTTAATTGTTAAAATAACCAAAGTGTTAATTTCATGATAAACCATTGCTGCAAATCTATTTGGTTATATGAAAATACTCATCTAAACATCTTTATAAATTCTTATATTTATTTATTTAAAGGGGTATTTACGCTTACAGTCTCAGTACTTCAACATCACATATTTTAACAACAAAAATGAAAGGACGAATATGATGGAGGAAAGTTAAAAAATAATCAGTTATATGTACAATACGTAATATGTTTTTCAATATAATTCTGTATAACAAACATTTATACATAGCGCCATGCCGATACCGACACGTTTAATCGCATTTGTGAGTGAAACACCGCATGAATACAATTTGAAACATCCGCATAGTTAATGAAATTTGCACTATTTACATCATGGATAAATCGTGCTAGTTTAGCATGTGCTATACGCAGTGAACCGTTTATAGCGAGGCCCAAACCACAAAACTAAACGCTTTATAGATTGAGTCTATAACACCGTAATGGAATTATTGCATTTACGAAAGGACTGCAAAGACGTGTTGTGACTGACAAAATTGTGGAACAGGCATCAACTATACAATGATGCATTTGTAAATTGTTGTTTAATATTAATATAATAAATTATTCATATCAGTCTTATCATTGCGGATGGAGGACCCTCTATTTTAAACCACCATTCAAAATCCCATTATATATACACATTTTCACGAAAAGTGCGTTCTTTAATTGTAATTACCTCTGCCTTGTATGGATAGGCTCTGTCAATGTCTTAAGTCAACGTACAACGAATATTGGGGTTTTTACAATATTGTACATGTCTAATGTATATGAATGGGTTTTCGACTGGAGTACGAACAGTATTTTAACGGCGTAAAGCTCTAATTTCGAAGATTTTTAATATCAGTTCTTCAGAACTTTTATTTTAGTTTTTTATTCATCAACGTTTATCGGTTTTATTTTAATTTCATAATTTTTGTATGAAAACTTTATAAGATCGTACATACCCCCTTTAATAAGTATTCATTTTCAAAATAATCTGAACGTCTAAAAACATACCCTTTCTATGGAAAATTAGCATTTTTTACTGACACAAAGATGAAATGTACAACACCAATGCACATCATGTAACATTTTTTTCTCAAGGTTAAATTTTCTATTGTATTGTTCACGCAGCCAGCAGAAGGTGATATACTATATTGTTTTAAACAACAAAATCATATGATATAAAAGCTGGGAAAACTGCTGATAACTTTTATTGCGCGCTTTCAGTACAAGATACATGTGTAGACACAATACCGATATATATTCAGTACAAGATACATGTGTAGACACAATACCGATATATATTCAGTACAAGATACATGTGTAGACACAATACCGATATATATTCAGTACAAGATACATGTGTAGACACAATACCGATATATATTCAGTACAAGATACATGTGTAGACACAATACCGATATATATTCAGTACAAGATACATGTGTAGACACAATACCGATATATATTCAGTACAAGATACATGTGTAGACACAATACCGATATATATTCTAAGATCCATGTGTAGACACAATACCGATATATATTCTAAGATCCATGTGTAGACACAATACCGATATATATTCTAAGATACATGTGTAGACACAATACCGATATATATTCTAAGATCATGTGTAGACACAATACCGATATATATTCTAAGATACATGTGTAGACACAATACCGATATATATTCTAAGATACATGTGTAGACACAATACCGATATATATTCTAAGATACATGTGTAGACACAATACCGATATATATTCTAAGATACATGTGTAGACACAATACCGATATATATTCAGTACAAGATACATGTGTAGACACAATACCGATATATATTCTAAGATACATGTGTAGACACAATACCGATATATATTCTAAGATCATGTTTAGACACAATACCGATATATATTCTAAGATACATGTGTAGACACAATACCGATATATATTCTAAGATCATGTGTAGACACAATACCGATATATATTCTAAGATCATGTGTAGATACAATACCGATATATATTCTAAGATACATGTGTAGACACAATACCGATATATATTCTAAGATCATGTGTAGACACAATACCGATATATATTCTAAGATACATGTGTAGACACAATACCGATATATATTCAGTACAAGATACATGTGTAGACACAATACCGATATATATTCTAAGATACATATGTAGACACAATACCGATATATATTCAGTACAAGATACATGTGTAGACACAATACCGATATATATTCAGTACAAGATACATGTGTAGACACAATACCGATATATATTCAGTACAAGATACATGTGTAGACACAATACCGATATATATTCTATGATACATGTGTAGACACAATACCGATATATATTCTAAGATCATGTGTAGACACAATACCGATATATATTCTAAGATACATGTGTAGACACAATACCGATATATATTCAGTACAAGATACATGTGTAGACACAATACCGATATATATTCAGTACAAGATACATGTGTAGACACAATACCGATATATATTCAGTACAAGATACATGTGTAGACACAATACCGATATATATTCTAAGATCATGTGTAGACACAATACCGATATATATTCTAAGATACATGTGTAGACACAATACCGATATATATTCAGTACAAGATACATGTGTAGACACAATACCGATATATATTCTAAGATCATGTGTAGACACAATACCGATATATATTCTAAGATACATGTGTAGACACAATACCGATATATATTCTAAGATACATGTGTAGACACAATACCGATATATATTCTAAGATCATGTGTAGACACAATACCGATATATATTCTAAGATACATGTGTAGACACAATACCGATATATATTCAGTACAAGATACATGTGTAGACACAATACCGATATATATTCTAAGATCATGTGTAGACACAATACCGATATATATTCTAAGATCATGTGTAGACACAATACCGATATATATTCTAAGATCATGTGTAGACACAATACCGATATATATTCTAAGATACATGTGTAGACACAATACCGATATATATTCAGTACAAGATACATGTGTAGACACAATACCGATATATATTCAGTACAAGATACATGTGTAGACACAATACCGATATATATTCAGTACAAGATACATGTGTAGACACAATACCGATATATATTCTAAGATCATGTGTAGACACAATACCGATATATATTCTAAGATACATGTGTAGACACAATACCGATATATATTCTAAGATCATGTGTAGACACAATACCGATATATATTCTAAGATACATGTGTAGACACAATACCGATATATATTCAGTACAAGATACATGTGTAGACACAATACCGATATATATTCTAAGATCATGTGTAGACACAATACCGATATATATTCTAAGATACATGTGTAGACACAATACCGATATATATTCTAAGATACATGTGTAGACACAATACCGATATATATTCTAAGATCATGTGTAGACACAATACCGATATATATTCTAAGATACATGTGTAGACACAATACCGATATATATTCAGTACAAGATACATGTGTAGACACAATACCGATATATATTCTAAGATCATGTGTAGACACAATACCGATATATATTCTAAGATCATGTGTAGACACAATACCGATATATATTCTAAGATCATGTGTAGACACAATACCGATATATATTCTAAGATACATGTGTAGACACAATACCGATATATATTCAGTACAAGATACATGTGTAGACACAATACCGATATATATTCTAAGATACATGTGTAGACACAATACCGATATATATTCTAAGATACATGTAATACAGTGTTGTTTTTTACCTGAAATTCTACCTTAATCAAATCGCAGAAAATAAATCCGAAGTTCCAAATCCAGTTTGTACACTAATACATTTATAAGAAACATTACATAACACATGTGTTTTTATTTTTAAATTGCAAATGGTAATAGACATTTCAAAGCTATGACGACAGAGTTTACGACGGCTAGCATTACAATGATGAAATTTACAAAAAGATGCGTGCTTCTTGGTTATTTCAGAATAAATATTTGCTCGTATAATTCGTGTAGTTAGATAGATGTTTTTGTATTTGCAGATTTAGATCGAAGTTAAACTCTAACTAATTCGTGATCAATAAAATATCCCAGAGCGTCCAGTAAATGACGCAATTGAGTCCTTATACAATTTGCACTAACTTAAAACAAACTTATCATGCTAGAACGATCAATTCCGCTCTACAATGATTATGTTGTATGCATACTCACTTCAATAATGGCTGCTACAGTCTTATACAAATATTTGCGCCTTTTACAGGCGTTTAATTTGTTTCAACCCATCGTGCAACTTACGTAATACGAAACATATTCTAAGATGATACTCGCTTATTTTTATATAGACAAAGAACAAAATTATCGTTGTTAAACTATTCATAAACAACGCAAAAGGAAGTCCCGATTCTCAGCGGAGCATAGTTCAATGTAGTTCTCATTACAATTGCAAAAATGTTTGTCAAATCATGTTAGAATCAAAATATAATTTGCAATGTCGTTTTTTATCGGCCAATAAACATCCGGTTATCGTTCTGATGCGAGGCTATTAAACAATTCGGGCTAAGGCCATCGTGGTGTAATTCCTACGCATCAGAACTCCAAGTCATTGTTTACTGGGCGATAAACAACGATAAATCGAAATTTATTTCTTAAGTAAATCTACTGAAATATGCAAAAATCGTCATTGAAAACGAAATTCTGAATCTGGAAATTCCGGACGAATAAACATTAATATATTCCAGTATGTTGCAAAATAAGCGTATTCCATTTCTAATTTAAAGCATTCTACATTTTTATGCACACTTAAACATGTATAAACATATTGAGTTGGCATTGTCAGTAGTCATATCAATAAAACAAGAACTGTCTAAGGACAGCGCGCTCGACTATTCAACCGCTTTGTCAGAGTTATGAGCCTTGGTCAGTGACCTTACATAATGACCCGGAAGACACGTGTGAAGTTTAAAATGAATATTTGTAGTAGTTACAGAGATATAGATTTGTTGCACCTAAACCTTAACCAGAGCATTACGCCGACGACGACGAACGGGTGAGTAGTATAGCTAGGTCTATTTGGTGAATAGTCGAGCTAGCTAGAACATATACGGCTGCCTATGTTGACTTTTATATAGTCTGGTGGAATGGGCAAGATTATGATGAATGGTTGTTACTCAATGTACTACAGAGGTAAATGGCGGAGTATAATTGTGTCTTCAAAATCAGTTACTACATTAACTTGAAGACGTTTTCTGTTTCTCGATGCGTGCTGCAGCACATTATCACTGCTAACAGTTATGTTATCATGTAGACAGTATGTTACACAGATACTGTGTATAGACAATGCACCAGGGTCCATATTGTCAGGACAAATCCATTCTGTGTTGTAGTCATTACATTAAGTACTATGATTGTTTCTTCGGTTCATATTAAAATCCCTTCGAGATAAATTTCTGAGCAAAACGTGTCAAAACGTCCCATAATCAAATTAATATATTTGTGTAAAAATATGGTTCAATCAAACTTTTTTTATTCGGTATCAAAACAGCAAGTTACGTAACAAACTTAACTAGCTGATTACAATAATTAATTATTGTATTTACTATTTAGTGAACAACATGCATGCAGATGTGCGAGGTAAGGTAAGCAACTGCTGTCAGGAATTTGCAAAGGTGTTATACCGAGTTTGTCTCCCTTTCTACATTTATCAACCGGATTTATTTTGGAGTACATTTTTATGGTATCTATGTATTGGCATTAGTACGGTCTCGATTATAATGAAGTAAAATTTTAATATGTTGATATATCTACTTGGTTACATAAAATAAACGATATCACTGGGTAATTTATTCACAAACGCAGATTGGATAAAAGTATCAATGTAGATCTACATGTTAATTGGTAAAATGCATTTCATAAATATGTATTCTTAGAATCATCTGCTTACAACAGAAGGATATCAAACTTATACGTAGCATGTAACAACGTTATCAACAAGATATGTCGTGTTCATAGAAAATATATATTGATATAAATTTCTATGATCACTCGTGAATTAAAATGTATATTTTACTGAACCAACAAATATCCTCTATATAATTGTGCTCCAAATCATGATTTCATCGATTGTCGCGATACAGTTTCACCCTAAAATATGTGAAAATGTGATCCGTTCGCATACACAATTTTTGATAAATAACATTCTTATAAATGTGACACAAGAGATCCTATTCTTCAGAGCGTGTGAAAAATATGATTTTGGAAAATATGATCCTACATATGTTAGCAATGTCCTGTTGTACGCCATTTTATACGTTTACAGATTAACACGCGATGAATGTTTTCGGACATAATTTGTCACCAAATACACAATTCACAATTTAAATTCGTGTATCTGAGATCGTGTCTCTGCCTGCTGGCATCATGTGACAGGCTGTTGGCTCGCTGGTAAGATGGCATTGGTGTCCCCACTGCACTGCGCATGCTCTATCGGCGGACACCCACACGCGTTTATCGGCGGACACATACATGTTCATCTGCGGACATTATACATGTTCATTGGTGGACACATACATGTTCATCGGCGAACACATACATGTTCATCGGCGAACACATATATAATCATCGGCGAGCACAAACGTGTTCATCTGCGGACATTACACATATTAATTGGCGGACACATACATGTTCATTGGCGGACACATACATTTTCATCTGCGGACATTATACATTTTCATTGGCGGACACGCGCACGGGTTTTCTTGATCGGTTACGAAACTGAAACACCGGTGTATGTGCGCCTGTCTGTACGGCGTAGGACGGGGAGAGGTCATGACGGTACATCACTGGCTTCCGGTTTGTAATTTTCCATTCACGAATCGTCTTAACCAGGTGTTTGCTCTCGACCATGTGATTCGGAGCTCTGCAGACGTGCAGACGACCGGTCGACGTGATCAGAAAGAGGCCGGAATGATAGACCAAGCGGACTTGTGGACGTAGAGTTGACCTGGACAGAACGCGCTATAAGAACTTTAGCAAGCAGTTACGCTTGGTCTGATCATATTTATTTTGTAATGATTCTCGATACAAAATATTTATTCAAAAGCACCTGTCTGTCTGCTGATAACGTCGTACTAATTTCAACACATCCGCAGAACCACAACATCCACATCCAAATTTTGTCAGTTATTTTACCTTCATCAACCAGAATAAGTAAAATGTACTCTCCGTAAGCAAAGGTTTCTTGTATTATATAATCAACTCGACTAACAAGGTCTCTGAAGACCGTACTAGCGAAAGTTATAGATAGATTTTGAAATAAAAGCAACAACACAACATATACTGTTCAGAATATTACAAAATGTTAATAAACACACAACACACATAAATTATATACAGTATTATATAAAATAAATGTAAAATAAAAATGCAGTTTCGGTGCGACCAGAAAATATTTTCAAACTTGTATGTGCATATTTCCTTTAAATATGCACTTCAACACAAATGCCTTACCTAGGTTTGGTAAATCAGTCAAACACATATAGACAGTTTATTACATATAGACAGTTTATTACATATAGACAGTTTATTACATACTATATACATATAGACTGTTTATTACATACTATATACATATAGACAGTTTATTACATACTATATACATATAGACAGTTTATTACATACTATATACATATAGACAGTTTATTACATACTATATACATATAGACAGTTTATTACATACTATATACATATAGACAGTTTATTACATATTATATACATATAGACAGTTTATTACATACTATATACATATAGACAGTTTATTACATACTATATACATATAGACAGTTTATTACATACTATATACATATAGACAGTTTATTACATACTATATACATATAGACAGTTTATTACATACTATATACATATAGACAGTTTATTGCATACTATATACATATAGACAGTTTATTACATACTATATACATATAGACAGTTTATTACATACTATATACATATAGACAGTTTATTACATACTATATACATATAGACAGTTTATTACATATTATTCAGATAAGAAATAGACAACAAAATTATCGTTGTTACCTACCCAATAAACAACTCAAAAAAGAAGTTCCGATTTTGAGCGGAGCATAGTATATTGAAGTTCCCATTACAATTGCAAAAATATATGTCAAATTATGTTAGAATCGAAATAATTTTCGTATTATCGTTGTTTATCTGCCAATACAACTCTTTGTCGTTTTGATACGTGCCTATTAAACAAATCGGGCTAACGACCTCGTGGTTTCATTCATACTCATAAGAACTCCAAATAGTTGTTTATTTGCCGATAAACAACGACAAATCGAACATTATTTCTTTATAATACTAACATGTTACTCTTTGATTTTTCTATAGACAAAGAACAAAATTATCGTTGTTAAACTGCCCAATAAACAACGCAAAAAGTCCCGATTCTGAGCTGAGCATAGTAAAAAGTAGTTCCATTACAATTGCAAAAATATGTCAAATCATGTTAGAATTCAAATAATTTTCGCATTATTGTTGTTTATACGCCAATAAACAACTCTCTGTCGTTCTGATGCATGGCTATTAAACCACGAGGGCGTTATATTGCTACGCATCAGAACTCCAAACTAAAAGACTTATTGAAAGTAATATACACTATTTTGCCTATATTTAGTGACAATAGTGGTTAACAGTAAATATATGAACGAAATATAGCTGATAAAATCAGTAGCTAAACATCAATCGGAGAGCTAGTATTTTCGTTCAAACAAGCACCCAAAGCAGTCCTTGAAGAGTTATAGATCACAATGTTGCTTTTTGCCATATCTCTCGATAATAAAGAATACTTTCAACATTTCAGGATACAGGCGATGATCCAGATCACCATCAAAATCTCAACAATGGTTCGCCCATTTCAAACTTTGTTATGTTGCTAACAGACCTACACACAGACAAACCAGCGACGACAAAAAGTATAACCTTTTTGGCGGAGGTTAATATTTAAATGCTTCATATTAACATAATACTTTTAATTAATACCTTTAATTACGTGAACACAATTCTTGGTCTAGGTATTGTTGTGCTATGTGCGTGTGAAGTACAGTATAATCGAGTGCACCGGGATTCTCTCCCATATGGCTATCGCCCCCAGATGATTCGTTATACATGTAGTCGGATTACGGGGGTTAGTGTACGATGCAAGAGACGTCCCGTTCCAGAGGCGACCCTGGCTCTTTTAGTGCCCGGTGTGAAGCACCTCGTACACTGCACCACGATTTGACGTCTCATGCGAAAAACGGGTTAGGAGGTTATGGTGTAGCGGTGGCTCGAACCTGCGACCCCTGGGTCGCGAAGCAAGTGCGTTACCACTAGACCACAAATCCATTGTGCTATCGTCGTTAACACGTTTATCATTACGACTACATCGTATTACATGCGTTATTATTGTAGTAGTGGTATAAGCATAGCGATCGTTGTCGTCGCAGAAGTTACTGTTGTTGTTGTAATGGAAAGGAACAAATCATGGATAGAGACCATCGTGCATTTTCACGTATCATCGTGCACAGTGTGCATGTTGACGGGTGTAGTCAGTTTTCTGCTCTAGTTCGATATATATCTGGAAAGTACGGTGATTTTGAGCAGAAATCCAAACCACGATGCACGATGGTACGATGACGATGTTGCGATGGTACGATGACGATGTTGCGATATTGAAACTCGTGGTCCACGTATTTACACAACTTATTTTCTAACATAAAAGTATTATAGTTACACAATTTTGCAAAGCTAAACGTCTTTTCGAACATAATACTGTTTTTAATATGTCGGCATATTTTGTTAGCACAGACATATTTGTTGAAATACATAAAACAGCCTCGTCCTAAACCACCACTTTTTATTTGTCACGTGCTCTGAAGACGCAATGTTGATCGGTCTCCTATAGACTCTTTCTTCCGGTTCCATTCATCGGGTCACCAAGTTGACCGGTTTGATCGATCTCGTGCAGACGCATTCCGCGCTCCGTCGGTTCTCCCGTTCCCAGACGATTGCGGGAACGATGCCGGTTGCTATCGGATACCAGAAACGGATAAGTCATAATTAAATCACGTATTCACCTAATTTATAATTATAATTCAGCACATAGGCAAAAAAGCTAATACTTTCTTCAGTTAATAAAAAATGAATATTTAATCTTTTAACTAGAAAGAAAATAATGTATTATTACGTTAAATGCACCCTATCGATATTGTTGAAATAAATGGCAGCTTTAACTCAAAATTCGGGTTTGGGGTGTACACGAATTTGGCTTTTGATACATAGACATTTACGTTGTTTAGATTAAAAGTTGATTGTAACTATTTTATTTAATGTTAAAGTCGGAAAAGAGGAGTGTTTGTTTCTGTGAATTCCCGAGCCAAGGCCCTGTCAAATCAGGCGACAAGATGGAATGGGCGCCCCCACCCTGCCGTCTGGCTTGTCAGGATCATGACCTGGAAGTTCAAAGGAATAAATACGAGTCTCTTCTGATGATAATAAAACTGGGATGGATTAAATATAGAAAAGTTCAAAATGCCAATGTTTTAGCTGCCATTTACGTTTATAATAATACCATTGATGGTGATGATGATGATGATGGTGGTGGTGCTGCTGCTGCTGCTTATGCTGATTTATATTAGATACGTTTCACTAGGCACTTAAAACAGAATAACACATAATAATACGAGTATATAATACATATATAATATGTTATCGTATGTTTCTGCATCCACAATAATTAATGTTTTATTGATTTCTTTTGTATTTCTGCTTTGCATTTCTGATTTGGTGACCAAAGTTACCGCTATGTTGCTGATGTGCGGTTTCTTCGCCCTCGACTTTGACGATGCTTAGGACAACAAAAAGGCGATGCGGACCAGAGCTGGATGCCGACGACAATGGTGGCGATAACACGAGCTAAGTTTTATTTTCATTCTGTTGATAATTTTAGACTTAGCAGGTGATAGCCAATGCTCGATGCAACAGAGTCCGAGGCAGTTGGCACACAAAGTTCGATGCATATGATCTCCGAAATGGAGTCAATCGACAATGGATGAGACGATAACCTGAGCTAAGTGTTATTTTATGATCTAAATCAGTTACAAGATACTTAACATATGTTACTTCTAGGCCTATGTATTTTACTGAATTGTCACCCTTAATACACACAATTTATTCGCGATTTGATAAAAACACATGCTCTCTAAACATAAACAGCTAAAGAAATCCACTTTGAAGTAATTCGGCGTCACAATCAGAGAGACATGACAATTTCAAGAAATAACCATTTCAGCCGGAGCTCGTTATTGTAAATGCCTCTTTAGCAGAGACAATAAACGAACGGCCTCCTTTCAGATCAATCACACGCAAAGCCGAGCTGGATGCAGACGACAATTTCGCTCCCAAGACGACCATGACGAATGCGCAGGAAAACAATGGAGGACAACATGACAATGAAAACCAACTGATTCGACGAGCGTGCGCGGTAAAAAAAACGTTTGCTTTTGAATAATCGTATAGAGCTACTGTAGTTACTTTTGTTTTTTAATACGTTATACGCCTTATATAGTAAAAGCATTGATTTGTGGAAGAGAATGATCACGTTTCTATATTGAATAACTTTTAATTACATACATGTATGATGTTTTAATGTTGATATTTTTTGCCGCACATTCAAAGATACAGCGTGGCAGTAACGGTCAATACACGAACAATGGAAGTATTGTAACCGTGATTGTTAACAATATCCCGTTGCCGAGGACAACCACACCCCGTTGCCGAGGACAACCACACCCCGTTGCCGACGAGAACAACACCCCGTTGCCGACGAGAACAACAACCCGTTGCCGACGACAACAACACCACGTTGCCGAGGACAACCATACCCCGTTGCCGACTACAACAACGCCCCTTTGTCGAGAACAACACCCAGTTACCGAGGACAACACCCTGTTGCCAACAACAACACCCAATTACCAGACAACAGCCATGTGGAAAAAATAGCAACCAAAGTTTGATGCAGACGACAATAGGTGGCGACAATTCAAGCTAAGTTTTATTTTTATATTGTTGATGAGAATTTCAAAGTAACGTGCTGGCAGCCAAGAATTTTGTGTCGAATACTACCAGGGGCCAAGACCGACGACGATCCATGGTAGAGAAGAAAACAACCAGAAACCAATGCCGAGGACAACACAAGTAAAATCTTATTTTATTATATTAAGAATGCAGTCCACAGACAGAGCCAGATGCGGATGGCAGTCAGAGCAAGATGACGACGACGATCTGGCCTCCATGACAACAATGACCAATGACCCATGCGCATGAAACAACTGAAGGGCATCGTCAACTGATTTAACGTCTATTGACTTAATATGTAAGTTTTATAAGTTATAAGAATAGGCCGTGCCTTGCGTAAGATCAACTGAACATGTCTGTTAATATGTTTTAGCTTCACAATTATGATAATGTTAGTTTAGTTTAAACCTATTTATATTTGATCGATTATGTGGAAGTCTAGAGACGTATTGAGATACATGGCTTATGGAGTCACTTTCGAGTCCGTGGGTAGAACTAGTACTTGGCATCGAATTCGGGACCTTTAGATCGAAAGGTGGACACCATACCATTTAAACCAGTGACAGTTTAAATGGTTTGTGAAAATGTATGTGTATAGATATAAATTGCACGAATAATATACGCTGGCTATAAAACAAAGCTTAATTTTTAGTTTGTAATATTTTCCTCTTTGTACATATTGTGTTGTCAAAAAGAGTCAATTATTTTAAAAGCAAGTGAAGTAGTGTTTAGCCGCAGACGACAACACGAGCTAAATAACGACCATGACACATGGGCAGAAAAGTCCGAAACAAATGGCGGACAAAAACTGAATTAGCGTGCATGATCATGTTTTCTTTTTATTTTAAATACATTTTGTAATAATAAACGCCGGGATTTTTGTGAGCTCAACGTTTCTGTTGATTTGTTTTGGTTGTACTAGTGATGAGAGTTTTAGTTTAGTTTAAAATATTTGTCTAAGCTCGATTGTGTCGAAAACTTGAGCTTATGGAGACACTTCTGACACTTCAAGTCCGTCTTCTGGGTAGAACCAGTACTTGGTGTCTTTTCGAGAAAGTTATTTTGAACGTTTCCATCTTAGGGATCGAACTAAGGACCTACCAATCGCAAGGCGGACACCATAATAAATAACCGTATACCACTGCAAACTTACTGATATTTTAATTGATTCATTAAAACTTTAAAATGTTTTATGTTTATTTTGCAATATTTACCCCTTAATTTACAGATGATTCCATTTCAAAATAATTTCAGCAATTTTAGAAGCCGTGTAGTACTCTTTAGATGCAGCCGACAACAAAAGCTAAATGACAACAATGACGCATGCGCAGAAAATAGATAAAGGGCAACATCAACTGATTTAACGAGCATGGGCGTAATGTTTTAAATCATAACAATAGAAGTCGTGATTTGCGTAAGATCAGCGTTAAATTCTGTAAATGTGCTTGGGTTGTACTATTGATGAGAATTTTTGCTTATTTTTATTTAAGCTCGATTGTGTCGAAAGCCTGAGCTTGAGACACTTTCGAAGCAGTTTTTTAGTGAAAGCCAGTACTAACTTAACGAGCAAGGGCGTAATTATCATGTATATGCTTACGATTAACGTTATATTTATGTTGATTTGTTTTAGTTGTACTGTTGATAAGAATTTTAGTTTTGTTTCAAACTATTTAAGCTCAATTATGTCGCAAACCTGTGGTTGAGACACTCTCAAGTGCGTTTTCTAGGTAAAGCTAGTGTATTTGAGAAAGTTCTCTCAAACGCTCATCTGGCAGGGATGGAAGGCGAACACCATATCATTTACACACACACCTCACTTAGAATTTAATTGGTTCGTTCAAACCTTACAATATATAATTATAAATACAAATAAATAGCAATACGATGAATAACCAAAATAATAGATTGACAAAGAAAATAATTATAATAGTTTTATTTTTAACATTTTACTCTACTTGTACAAAAGTCTGTTCAATGTTGAACTTATTTCAGCAATTTAAGAAGCCAGTGTAGCAGTTTCATAGTCGCAGACGACAACACACGCTAAATGGCGACAATGAGGCATGCGCAGGAAACAATTCGAGGACAACATCAACTGATTTAACTAGCACAGGCGAAATGTTTTTGATATATTTTAAATTATAACTAGAAAAGTCGTGATTTGCGTAAATAAATATTTAAATAAGAATAAAAGCCGTTACTTGCGAAAAATCTACGTTATATTTGTTCATTTCATATTAGGTTGTACTAAGGAGAAAATGGTTTTTAAAAGTTATTTATTTAAGTTCAATTGTGTCGAAAGCCTTTGGGTAATTGAGACACGTTCAAGTCCCGTCTTCTGGGTAGAACCAGTACTTGGTATCTTTTTGAGAAATTATTTCGAACGCTCTCCTGGTAGGTATCGAACTCGGGACCTCCCGATCGCAAGGCGGACACCATATCAACTACACCACTGCGACTCCACCGAGATTTTAAGTGGTTGGTTATAACTTTAAAAATGTAGATAAATATACATTGCAGCACAATATGTGATGATGACAGCCCCCACTATCTCCCCATCGTGAAGTAGAGACTGTCATTCACACATTGGTCTATCCAGCCACTTACGAGGCTGTTCTAGTCGCAAAGCCACTAATTCTTAAGGGAGCAGTATCCATTGTCAACAAACGACCGAAGGAGCCCTACTACAAGACAAAAAACGGCAGGTAAATGAATGGAATTTTTGTAATAACTGGACAGTTTTCCACAGGTTTTCACTGCGGCTAATTACAAGCTATTTAAAAGTTAAACGGTTTCTTTTAAGCGCAGGTTAACTTCAGTTTAACAACGCTTGACGAATGCATTGACATTATTTGGGACTAATCCCTTATTTTTGTTATTTAATTTGGTTCGACTATTCGCAAGTTCAAAAGTTGAATAAAACCGCTGCTTCGAAAACATGTTTGTAACGATACATACAGATTATTGTGATGATGGTCATTGTGCCTTGGTACTATTTTGTTATGAAATTGTAATGATAATGCTGTAGTTTATTTAAAATCCATTTACAGAAACTAACGAAAATCGTAATTTTCGATTTGCAAATACACTGCAGTGGTCTGTATTTATGTCGTTTGATTTACATGTATCGATATGTCCATGTTTATAACGATTCTCACTTGCATTTTACCGAATGATTATACTGGTTTCAATGCAGACTAACAACCAGACCCCGATGCTGGCGACAACCTGCGGATGATATCGGCGTCAACCAGCGGAGATTCAGACGACAATCAGCACTTGATGCCGACGATAACCAGCGGACAATGCCGATGACAACCAGCGGACGATGCCGACGACAATCCGCGTACGATGCTGACGACAATTCGCGTACGATGCCGATGACAACCAGCGGACGATGCCGACGATAGCCAACGGACGATGGCGATGACAACCAGCGGACGATGCCGGCGACAATCAGCATTCGATGCCGATGACAATCAGCGTACAATGCCGGCGACAAACAGCACTCGATGCCGACGACAACCAGTGGACGATGCAGACCACGAGCATAAATGGTAATTTTGTAAAGTGTATTTTCAAGAATTCACGTGAAATATAGCTGCAATTAGAAAACGATCAAATATTAATGATATGCAGGGTTATTAACGTTGTAAAAATGCGATGTCGTATATGGTTTAATAAATTATTAAAATCTGGTAAAATATTTGAAAATAACATATTTTTTTGCAATAAAGCACGGTTTCATCATATTGGTGCTACAAATATGATATGACGATAATTTATGATGATGATATAATATTATTATTTTGATGATGATGATGATGGTGGTGGCGGTGGTGGTGGTGGTACTGGTGGGGTGATGGTGGTGGTGGTGATGATGATGATGATGATCAAACTTTTATTATCCATACATAGGCAAGAAAGTCTAAATTATTGTACATCTACTTTCTTTTTTGCAGAAATGCCCTAAATGGAAAAGCACGGTTACCAAAAAGATGAGGAACAACACATGATCGAAGCTTCATAGTAAAACGGACAATTAATTATGTAACAGAAATAGAAGAACAATGCATTATCGATACGTGAAGGAAACAGACAGATAATTTCCTTGACGAATTCAAATATACCCATATAAGCATGATAATCATTGTATACTTAAGGCCATTACAACGCAACTTACGGTTCGATTATGACTTCAAATTATCTTACTGGGAGAAATGATTTCTGCTTTATTCGACCATAACATTAAACTAAAGGACCAGTCCCCTGGTTTAATCCAACACGCTGATGTTAAACAAATAATCACTACTCTGAATAAAAAAAACAGCATAGTTTCCAAAAAGTTGCAGTTAAAATGGTCTTAAGTTCACTAGTAATTCATTGACACGTGATGTTAGACTTGAAAGATAACATACGAAAAATGTTATCATGCTCTATGCAACTGGAGAAATTTGAATTCTTAATACTAAACGAATGCAAACAACATTAATATTGCAAAGATTGAATACAATGTACTTCTATGCATTTAGTTAAAAGCTTATTATATACTTATTTTAGATAATTTGTTTCTATCATACATTCGACCTGTTAATTATGACGACTACAGTATTTATGATATTCTATATTGTAATAATAGTTGTTTACATTTTATGCAATTTCAAACTGTTAATAGCTCTAGTAGCAAATTAATAGTAACAGTCAACTGTTAAGGAAATCCAGCAACAGCGCAACAACATGATACTGGTTCTTGTGTATTATATGATTTTTTTTTTTTACGGTACAGATTTATTTACAAATTTAAAGTAACGAATCTGTATTCAATGTTTTTAACAATCGACAAATAAATGTACATGCATTTACAAAAACATAGATTTTGATGACTTCTCATACTAAAAAACAAATACTGAATAACTGCTGCTCATGGCGTTGTTTTTGGATTAAGTACAAGTTGATAAATTTTTCGTTTTTTATGAACGCTATAGCAATGAAAACAGTCGCGCTGTTGAAACGTTTAATGTGTTTTTATTTTAAAGTTTTGTTAATTACAGATTTGGAAGCTTTAATTATACTTTGACATTTTAGCTGCGTTATACTTCGTGTTTTTTAGTATTTCTATCGATATGAATGTACATTTCGGTAATACTGGTAAGAGATCAAATACATTTAATGAATTAATTCCAGGCAGCAGCCAACAACACAACCAGACCAGTGGCAAAAGCAACATATTTTACCACAACAACCAACATATTTCTAGAACTACAACATCAATAACAACAGCAACAAACAACAGCTACTTCTACTACTACTAACAATTGCTATTATTACGTCGGCTAACATTACTACTGCTTCCATTCACATCGACATTGCCTGCTGCTGCTACTACTGCTGCTGCGCTACTACTGCTGCTGCGGATACTACTGCTTTGCTACTACTGCTGCTGTGGATACTGCTGCTGCTGCTGTTGATACTACAACTGCTGCTGCAACTGCCGATGAAGCTTCTACAGTTACATATGCTGCAGTTGCAACTACTGCACTAATAACAACAACAATAGTGATAGAAATAATAACAACAACAACAATAATAATAATAATAATAATAATGACAATAACAATAATAACAATTTCATAAATAAAAAAATAAATAAATAATACAATAATAGGGTAGGCTAAACAAGGCGACCAGATGGACCGTATAACAAAAAAATAAAAAATAATACAATAATAGGGTAGGCTAAACAAGGAGACCAGATGGACCGAGTAGTTGCTGTGAGAGTGTGGGGAGACTTGGGAGAGAGATGTGGTTTGTGTTGTGTAGGGTAGTGTAGGGTAGACGGTGCCTCTGGTCTGGCTAGCCTTGTATGCCAAGAAAAAACTTTTAAACAGTTAAAATCAGTAGGATATCAATATGTAACATGCAAATACAAAATAAAAATTGTTGAAATAAAAGAAAAATAACATAAAACTAAACTTCTGAAATAATACATGTATGATATATTAATCAAATAAAAAGATACGTATTTGCTATATGCAGCAGCTGCTGCTTTCTGTTGCTGCTTCTACCTATGCAACTACTGCAGCTTGAACTACTACTGCAACTACTGAAACTACTGATGATTCTACTGCTGTAGCTGCTACTTCTACCACTGTTGCAGCTGCTACTACTGTTACACCTGCTACTGCTGCTGCTGCTGCCGTTACTGATGTTGCTATTGCATCTACTGCTGGAGATGCTGCAGCTTCTACTGCTTCTGATATATACGCAGCTGCTACAATTGATACAGTTAAAGCTGCTACTGTTGTTGTTCCTGCTACTGTTGCTGCTACTTATGAAGTTGTTACTGCTACTGTTGCTTTTGCTACTGCTCCAATTCCACTACTTACAACGCTTCTACGTCTACTTCCACTACTTACTTCTACTATTAATATTCACACCAACCACTACCACTGCTGCTGCTGTTGTTGATGCTGGTAAAACTTGTTGTAATGCTACTGATTAGTGATCTTTTCTAAGCAGAGTTTCAGACAATCGATTCCATTATTACTGTTATCGTTGCATTAGACGATTGTTATAGATTTAATCGTTCCTTTTATATGTTAACCTTATTAGCTATCTCCGCTAATGTGATTATATTGTTGCTATTATGTGTTTGTCTGTCTATATATTAATTAGCAACTTCTATATATTAATACGAACTTTACGCAGAAAAGTCATGATGGATTTGCATGCAATTTTGTAGGTAGGTGAAAGTGGGTCACTGAAACAAATGGTTAGATTTTGGTGGTGATCCGGATCATCATCTGATACAGGATATTTGAATTATTGGGAAATTAGATAAGGGAGCTAACCTCACACTGAAAAATTCCATTCTTATTTGGGGTAACATATCTTAGCCGAGGTCTGTGCTCTCCGAATGTTATTTTAGTTTATCTACTATAAAAAAAAGAGTAAAAATTGCATGTGTTTTCGTTTGTTAGCACAATTTCTTTTTTTATTGTTTTTATTTGTAATTTTGTTTGACATGATTATATAAAACATGTATAATGTGTTCATGCGTTTGTATGTTCAGTTATATATATATATTAGTCTATATATTAATTAGCAACTTTTTAAAATTAGTATTGCAGGTGACGTAACAGGGACGTGTCGACGGTAGATCGACAATAGCATTTACAGAGAATTAATATTAAAGCGTTGTTAATATTAAAGCGTTGTTAAATAGGATGTCTTTGTGTCTATAAACAGTTGACAAAGGTTATATAATTTCAATATATAATATTAATAGGAAATACCTCGATACGCCCCTTTAATATTACGCAGACTTCTCAAAAGTGGTTTATGCTTTAAACGTGTGTTAGTACAATTTATTTATTTTCTGCTTCCGTTATTTATTCCAGTAATGTATTTATACGAAATTTGTTTTGATTTGAAACATTATTTTTATATGGTAAGTTTATAAAATATAAATATGTGAAAATAAAAAAATAAAAATAAAATAAGAAATGTTGTGTTTTATTATTATATGTATTATATCCACCATAATACAATTAAAACAAAACAAGAAACATCACATTTAGTCTATGACGACAGTGCATGTTCCAAGTCTTGTGAATCTCTGAACCGAATTGTCTTTAGGCCAAATTGTCTTTGGACCTAATTGTCTTAGGATCACACGATAAACTTCAACTTCCGGTAAAATGGCGGAAATGTCAAAACACATTTGTACTTTTGCAGTTTATGAACAGATTTGGCAGTTAATTATGGCGTGACAAAGGTAACTACCGATTGTTTTCATGTCTATACACAATAATGAAACGGATAACGTAACTGAACAGCACAGATCTGAATATTTAATAACGAAAAAACGAAACAAAGTAATCGTCAAATGTAAAGCACATAAAAACGATAGTGACCAGACGAAATGACAAGTGCCACAGCAGGCACTGTCTGGGATGCACCTATCAATATCTTCTCGGGGGGGGGGGGGCAGCCGCGGGATAACCCAGGGGACATTTTTTCGGGGGGGGGGGCTTATTCCCAACCCTAGAGCCAAGAGCGTTTTTGTCTTGATATCCACAGTGGGAGATGCTTGGTGTATCAATATTAAGAGGATCTAAAATCCGACCTAAGGCTATTTCCTCGGATCTGGAATTATACGGCGTGTTAAATTCCCGCTTGTTGGGAATTGCTTTCAGTCTAAAGGCCCGTATATGCCCTCCGCTCCCCCATGGAGGGGAAAAATATTGACAGGTGCAGGACACAGCAACTTACTTGAAATTGGCACTGAATTACTCGCGGTAGCATTAATTGTTAGGCCCTTGGTAAATATTGAGTATAGTAACGTGGGCAAAAATTGCCCATATATAAATAGATGTCCTTAACTTGATAGTCCAAATTCTTATTACACTGCAGATCTGTTATATCGCGCTTCGCTGGACCCATGGATCGCGACAAGCCTTTTCCCAGGACCCTAGCCAAATTTGGGAAAATTTGTGTCGTAAAACCTCCAAATTGGGAAAAAATGTTATAGGCAAAATAAAGTCTTGGTCTTGTAAAAACAACAACAGATTTCTAACTATAAAATGGGAACTATATTTTTCAAAATAACTTTTTTACAATATATGATCATTGTTTTAGCATAAAAATTTTCAGTTGTATAAAGAATTTGGGTCAAATTGGGATATTTTTGGCAATTGGGAACAATTAAGCATATTTATCATTGGGATTGTGTCAGTTAGTCTGACCCGTCGTGACGTTAGGAAAAGGCCTGCACGATCGCGATACAACTTGTTATGTCATTCATGTACATATAGATATACATGTATACATAAGACTATGTTCACGATCTCAAAACATAAACTTAATTAACTCGCCTTTTTCATTGTTGTTAACATCCACAATTTGTTATATCCATTTGTAAAATATTCCATTTGTATATAAAACATAATATTATTCGGTGTAATTTATTCAAATTGCATATAATAAATTCCAAATCCAAAACGCCTATCAGAATTTTACTGTTCACATGACGTAAACACGCATCCTATTTAAACTGCTCATGCACTTCGTTTAAATCATTTGTTTTGCTAGAAAAGCGTGGGTATTGGATTGCTGTATGAAAACATTGAGATCTTTACTTTTGTATAAAAGTTTCATAGGGCATAACAGCAAAATTGGTTATCTATATAGTGAACAATGTGCAGTTAGCATTTCTTAAACAAAACAGAAAGAGAAAAATGTTTCGCCGTATCGATTACGTTATTGTCGTTCAGATAGGTCAATATTGTTCTATGACATACGGTTACTGTATATACCCTCCACGTGGACAGGCTGTAATTCGACATCTAATTAAAGCGACAGCAGTGAAAGGACTTTGTCATAGGTGACACGCGCAATGTAAGCTGAAGATGGGTCGGGTTATTGTTTGTCACACTACAAGAGTGTGAATGTGAATGAAAGTCAATTTAAGAGTAGCAATGTAGGCGCGAAAATCCGGACTAAACTGGATTTATTTATGAACGTTGTGTAAAAGCAAAATATTGAAGTACAGGGTGTTCAGTTGACTGTAAATTTCAAGGGTCATTGACCCTTTGACCAAAATTGTCAAGGATCAAAATTCAATGGTGGAAGGGTCAAATACATACACTGATAACTTCCTGGCATGGAAGATCTTATCAGTAAATGCAAAATGGATTAAGATAAGGTAGGCCTAATGTGCTAATAACTGACAGTGTCTTGACTGGCTTCAGTTGTAAAGGAAGTGATGAAGCAATCCAGACCTTTACCAAGGGTCAATACGACTCTTTGGGGGATTTTATCATGCATCAATTTCATGATTTCTATGAAAATCATGGGTCAAAACCTGGGAGCTCGGGTAAAACGAACACCCTGGAAGTACATGAAAAAAATTGGGATACACGGCCGATTCGCGATATATTGGATGTCGGAAAATAACGGATGGTGATATAACAAATCTGCAGTGTAATAAGACGTTCAACGAAATTAGTGTTACTTTTTATATAAATTCTCTGTAACTAGACAATATTACCAATATAAAAAGTAGCTAAATATTGGCAACCAGAGCCTTACACGTAATGCTATACCGTTGCAAATATATGAGTCACAGACCTAACCATTGTAAGACCATCTACGTGGTGGAAAGTTTTGCTAAAACAACACATATTACGGCCGTCAAATTTCTGTCGCTACTTTTACATGGCATGATGCTGAAATAACATAGTTTATTGCAGTTAGCATTATTATTCGGGCAAGTTGAAATTGTATGGCCTATGCTAGAATGGGCAAGTCCTTCAAAAAAAACTATTGTGAAGACTGTTACTATAATATAAATATATATATAAGAATAAATATAAAGTATAAATATTGAGTTGTAAAAGATTAATTTGCAGCTTATAAAGCTTCAAACATGAATTCATAATTGAAAGTGCATATAGTTTATCATATATATGTTATATATATATATACACTGTTCATATTCATCCTTTTAAAGAAATCCTGGACTACAAGCTTGAAGATCTTCAGTGGAAACCAAAATGCAGGAACAACTAGAAAACACTTGCAGACCTCCACCAAGACGGCTCATTCCCCCTCATGGTATGCAACTAATGAGTTACAGCATAATGTGTCAGTTTGCTCAATAATAAGGAATCCTTCAAAAAAGTCCTGGATCAGGTTGTGATTGGGATCACAATCAAATCATTGTTCATGGACACATTTCCAATCTTCCCAGGAAAGTTCATGTAATTCTGTACATAACTTTTTATGCTCTGCAAATGGGGGAGTAAATAGTTGCCACTTTGCCCGTCTGTCCGAGTTTTACTTAATTCCTATTCAGTTTGTCCGGGTGTCAAATGCATTTCCCCACAAATGTTATCCATGACTCTCTGTCCATTCGACCTTCCATATTCAGTTTCCTTACAAGGTGCCTGGAACTAAAACTCAGCTTGAATAAAACTTTACATGCAGCATCCCTACTGAGAGGACATGCACATATTGTCAGGTTGTTCTGGTCTGATATTAAAATCAGATATTTTCGTTTCCGTGCAGGATCTCCGCAATTAATAGCTCAAATTCAATTAAACTTGATATTCAGCATCCTTACCAAGAGTACTTGCGCATAATGTCAGGTCTTTGAAGTCTGATGATTTTTAAGGGAGTTATTGCCATTTGATAAATAGGATTTGTTAATAGGACATTTTTGACGCACTATTTCTCAGGAACTAATGACTCAATTTCAATAAAACCTGAGCCTCTCTATCAAGACGACATGGGCAAACTGTCAGGTAATTCCAGTCTGATTTGATTATAAACAGAATATTTTAATGGGATAGTTTTGTTTCCCACAATTTCTCAGGAACTAATTACTCAAATTCAATTAAACTTTATATGCAGCATCCCTGCCAAGAGCACTTGCACATCGTGAGATCGTTCTGGTCTGTTGATATTTCGTCCGTCGTCCGTAATTCATCAATTATGGGCATGCGGAGGCGATGCAGACTTCTCTTTTCATTCAAGCTTAACCAAACTTGCCTGGTTTGTGTATTACCATAAAATACCGGATAGGTTAAATAATGGGCCAGATTGGACCAGGAACACCAGATTTATTGCCCAAATAGTTCTAATCCAATCTTCACCAAACTTCATTAAAATCTTTATTCTAATAATATAGTTTGATCACCAGCCAACTCACAGTTGTAATTGTGGAGTTGACCCTTGAATTATCTAAAATTGGCCTTTTTTATCTCTTTCCGTTCTCAAAGTCCAACAGTTTTTATCGGATCTTCACCAAAAATCTTAATATCTCGGTTTCGTTTGATAATCAACCGAATTGTCTCCATAACTTTGGAGTAATGGCCCGTGAATTATTGAAATTAGCCTTTATACCAGTTTCCGCTCTTTAAGTCCAACAGTTTTCATCTGATCTTAACCAAACTTGATGAAATGTTTGAGGTTATAATATCTTAGTCCAGTGCAACGAACGACTAAATTTCCCCGGGAACTGCTGAGTTATGTCCCTTGATTTATCTTAAATGATCTTTTTAGCAGTTTCCACTTCCTATGTCCAACAGTTTTCATCAAATCTTCACTAGAATTGATATTTTAAAGATCCCTTTTAACCTAGAGGGGGCATAACTGTTTTACAAATATCTCTTGTTTCATAACATATTTCAAAGGTTTGAGCCAGGAGTGTAGGTAAATATTTTTTTGCATTATAGTAGTGTGTGATGTATTATTCACATGTACCAAAGGGTTAGTTGCGCTTGGATGCCATTCACTGGCAAATTGGACCCACTGTACCAGTATTACCAGTTGATAATAAGACCTTTCTTTTCCAGAGAGGTGCCCGAAACTCATGCTTTATCTGTCCATGTCGGCTGGGTCAGCCGTGTGCAAGTTCTGCCTGTCAAGACGTACAAAATGTTGTTTCCTAAATTTCAGAACGTGTCATAGTCTTAAGCAGCTGAGTAAATGCGATTTCCTGCCAAATAAACTGTCTCAAGCGGAACATCGGCTGTGACATCATTTTCCCCAGCTCAGAATAATTTCTGCCGGACAAGGCCTGTAGCTGCTGCTCGATCGGATTGTTACGGCTTGTGTTTGTTTGCCTTACCTTGCTGTACTTTCAGTTTTACATCTCGTGTGTAAATACATTTGTAGAGATCACATGTCTCTGTTCGGTCTGTTTGATGTATCGTTTGGTTTTGTTTGTAATGGGAATATCAACTTCTTAAATGTGTAGTGAAGACTGTTCGATACACTTTTCGTACAAAACTGCTATCAGGAATGTTTCAATGGTAATGCTAGATGCATTTATTACTGCAGTGTGGTTAAAGCCTTATTTTAAAGCTGTGTCTGCAGCCGTTAGCAATTTTAGGCACATACTATTTCACTTGATGCAGCTAGCGACAAAGTGACAGAGAATATCTGGTTTAAAATGACTAAATTTGTGAATAATAAGTGATGAAAAAATATTGTTTAAAAAGGCTGTGCGTACAAAAGTGTATCTTCATTTAAAAACAGATAACAGCAGATCTTATTAAATTAAAATTATGCAAAGTATTCTAAAATAAATCTAGGTAAATCAAACCTATAGGAATGAAACCCACACAAGCAAACTGTTGTCAGCTCTTTGAAAATCTTCATACTCAGGTGTTTAAACTTGATTTCAATGATTTCAATCAATAATTTGTTATAATTTCAGGAACAGATCATGCTGGCAAACACAAAAATTTATAAATAATGGACATCCAACAGTTCCAATAGGGTGTCCATGACCTACCAGGTAGGTGTTGTTGTTTTTAATGGCAATTATTCTTTTGTATTGCTTTTAAGCAGCTATCTTACATACACAGACAAAAAAAACACACAAACTGCTAACCTTAACACTTTTGCCCAAATTGTCATTTGATCTAATGACAAACACTGATAGAGCCTTACCATGGTTGTTATTTTAAGTGACAGACTGTAGTTTTGACCCCATATGGCCCATTATCAGACAGCGATTTTTTGGCTATTTTTCCCCTAAAATGATCCAGTTTTTCCCCCAAAATAAGAAAATATTTCCTATCAAGCTGGGTTGGTATTTCAATAAAAAGTTGACAAGTTTTATTGCTTTTGTACACACAATATTAGGTCGCAAATATACCAAAAATCAGTGATCGAGACATCAATAAAACAGTAATGGTACTACCGTGAATAACTCGCACCTGAGTTAAGAAACAAAAAGCATAGCTTAAAAAATGACTGTTAGCGTGTATAAAAAAACATTTACTATTTTACCCATTTTGAGTTTTGTCTGCCTAAAATTTCCTTAGTTTAAAGGCACAGGTTGTTGCAAAAAATCACTGTCAGACCTTAATTAGGTTACTAAAAGACATTCATTGTTTGATAAAACAGCAGTGATTGGTTAAGTTTTTTGGACCATTGACAAAATATGCCTAGTTAAAGTTTAGTAATTCTAATAGTTGATCTGGTGCGACTTGCACATCAGAAGAATGCAAATGGTCTTGCTGCCACTATTTTGAACTACTTCATCTAAGACCATTCCTTCCACCACAATGTCTGTGAGTAATATAGCTCGGAAAAAATTAACCTTAAACTGGACTAGGAATAATTATATTAGAAATATATTTTTAGGGTATATTATATTAGAATTAGAAATCAATTACGATGAATACCAGTAAATAAGTTTCTGTACTTTAATGGTGGCCTCAATAAAAACGTGATACATTTGCAGAATCAAAACTGATTATAAATACAGGAAATTATTCGAGCTTGAAAGTATGCTAATAAGAGTTCATGAGTGTCAGGTCAGTTCATCACAGCTATACATATTTACGTACCACGACTACAACAATGACAGCTGTCTTATAATCCTTATTCTATAGCCACGCATTTTGCTGTTATGGCTAAAGAATTCAGGCTCTTATGATGATTTGGTGGATATCGATTGTACAATATATCGCATATAACATCAATTTCAATCGATATCGGTCAGTGTCCCTATAAGCGGCTCGATAAACCTGGAGAAAAGTTGTAAATAAAGTTTGACATCTATAGAAAGATTGTTGGCTGCTTATGACAGTGTTTAGTTACGTCACAAGAACTCAAAATGATCATTAAAATGTTATATACTATGCACATGTACGCATACTGTAAGTAGCTGATCCATGGTCAAGTGGTAATACACTGAATTCTCAGGTTCGAGACCCCACAAGACCTTTACCTACTATCAGAGTCTTTGACATGAGACGTTAAACTGAGGTGCAGTGTTCTAGGTGCTTCTCACTGGACACTAAAACACCCAGGGTCTCCGCTGGAATGGGGCGTCTCCGGTATCTCACATTGTCCCCCATCGTCTCCTGTTTCTCACATTGTCCCCCATCGTCTCCTGTATCTCTTATTGTCCCCCATCGTCTCCTGTATCTCACATTATCCCCCATCGTCTCCTGTATCTCACATTGTCCCCATCGTCTCTGTATCTCACATTATCCCCCATCGTCTCCTGTATCTCACATTATCCCCCATCGTCTCCTGTATCTCACATTATCCCCCATCGTCTCTGTATCTCACATTATCCCCCATCGTCTCCTGTATCTCACATTGTCCCCCATCGTCTCCTGTTTCTCACATTGTCCCCCACCGTCTCCTGTATCTCTTATTGTCCCCCATCGTCTCCTGTATCTCACATTATCCCCCATCGTCTCCTGTATCTCACATTATCCCCCATTGTCTCCTGTATCTCACATTATCCCCCATCGTCTCCTGTATCTCACATTATCCCCCATCGTCTCCTGTATCTCACATTATCCCCCATAATACAACTAACAAGTCTTCTGTAATATGATCGGTGTTGCGTCTCTCTTATATTCTGATATGTCCATGCTCCTGGTTGCCTTATTTCGGATGTAACAATAATCTGATATAGGGCTATAAATTCTATGGTCTACAATAACCTGCAGTAATAGTAATTTAATGATGCTGTTTTTCTTGTTGCAGTCAGCAGCCATTCCACACTAAGGGACAGCAACAACCTTGATCCTGACAGCAAAGCATTCCTGAGCGATGCGGAAACCGTGCACAACATTTTGGGGGGGGGGGGGGAATACGTGGTAGCAGACGACTGAGTTACAGCCAAGGAGGTAAACTTTTTCAAAACTTTCAACGGCCAATTAAGTAAACAGGTGTTCAAATTCTTTGTGTTTTTTTTTAAATGTAAAATTATAATGATTGAAGTTTGGGTTGTTTGTGATTAATGGAAATTTGATCTAAATGTTTGTATTTAATTGCGAAAACTTCTGAAAGCTGACCGGTATTACCTTTTTTTGGTATTCCATGTAAAAAAATCTGTTATTTAAAAAGTTGTAAATAAATATTATTTGTCTGTAAATTTGAATTATTTTTTTTTAATCTATGTTGTACTTGCAGATTTATATACAAAGTAATGCATTTTTATTTACATATATGAACATTTTTATTCATGGAAATAAGCAAGGAAAGTATTGAAGGTTTATACCGGTATTTGAACTCCCGTCCCACAGCTCCGTAGTCCACTACTCTATCCACTGCACCACTCTGGCTTGTGGTTTCATTGGTATTGAAAAGGGATTATATGGATAGAATGAGTGTTAAATATAGCGATCACATGACTTGGACTTGGTCACATGACCATTGTCCAGGTCATGTGATTTTTTTACTGTTGTTTTATTGAAAGGATAAATAAATGTTTTGAACAGCTACCAGCAGAAGCCTCAATAGCTCAGTTGGTAGAGCAGTGGATTTGAGAGGCTTGGTGCGTGTGTTCAAATACCGCTCCAACCTTGGGGAGTTTTAACTCCTGGGGGGGTGGGGGGGGGGGGCAGAACCTCCTCTTTCTGTTGGAAAGTGGAGGTTCTACCCCTCCTAGCCAGGGTTAGGTAAATGTATACATTTTAGTACAAATATAAGAAGAAATAAAAACATTTTATTATTGTCCCTACCCCCACGTTGTAATTTTTTGTAATAAAAACAAAACTAAAAAATGTATCATACATTTTTATTTTCAGAACTCATTCATAAAAAGAGGGCATCGCTCAGTAAAGTAAGAACCTCATCGTCATCTGAGTTGCAGCAGTTATTGATCAGTAACGCCAGCCGAAGTGTGGGACAGGCCTCTAATGGGAGCAGGGACATGTTCGGTTTTTCAAAAGACTTGATTTTGTGCTTTAAGAATTTCCTATTTTGTAATGGAGATGTTACTTGTTACGAGCCTGTGTTATTTATGTTTTATGTGGACAAATAAACACGTCTGTTCCAGATTGAATGTATTCTTTGTTTTTGTTTCAAGGAGAAATTAAAACCCAGCAAAAATGTTTGCGAAGGAAAAGTATGTATCACACAAGATTTTGGCAAAACTATGATGATTTGTTTGCTTTCCATACGCAGCATGGTGGAAATGGGGCTTGTCTCCACATTTAGTAATACAGCTGTACTGTGTTATCTTGAACTCGATTATTTCAATGTTCCGCTTGTGTCAAAGTCTTCCTTATTGTTTATAAAAAGTATAACTTGGCTGCCACTTAATGCAGGAAGTTCAAAATTTTAATGTTGTCTTTAAAAGCTGTACCTAAATAGTATCGTATGTTTTATATTTATATCCAAATAAGCAATTTATATTAAAGCCACCAAATCTGTTTGGAATGACAATGTTATTCAGAGTTAGAAAATATTTACAAATGAGTGTTTTCCATTTCACGAAGTGCTGATATAACTACAGCAAGTTCGATAAATCGATTAACATGGGTTGATGCTCTTTTGTGTGGTTAAATAAAATAATATTAATTTTGGTGGTATTTATTTTGTGCTCAATGTGGATTCAGTGGCTTTAATGAAACAGCATTATTTTGACAAAGAACTTTCTCACTAGTTTCCAGTGATTAATGTGTTATATCCTTCCAACTTAAGAAGACAATGGAAACAAGTTCCACTGGTGCATACGGCTCAAATTATAACAAAACGTTTCTGGTGTCAATAGAACTTACACAATATATGTTTTTAAAATGAATTAACAACATTATTACTTATCAGTGGTTAAAACTGAAGTTGTGCATATAAGGATATCCCAGGAAAGGTCCCTTACTCCAAAAGCTCATAAAGAATATACGTGTTCATGGAGCTTAAATATATACTGAACATAAAAGCATTGCGTTCATTTATAAGCTCAATAAATGTAAATATCAGAAATGCGCACATATATATATGTAAATATCTTAAAGGGGTGTTTCGACAGATATTGTTCAAGTATCAACTATATGTTGATGGAATAGTGAAGAAGAAATATATACATTGTAGTTTTTTTTAAATTTTGATACACAGTTTCAGTGAATTTCAAACTCATAACGACAAAATCGCACAGTTAAATGAATAATATTTTTATAAATGGTGTGCATGCATGTCAAGATTATCGTATTTAACAATGCTTCAATATTAATTCTCTGTAAATGGACTTCGATTGTACAAATGTATCCTACCATCGATACACCCCAGTAAGTAAAACACAAAATCTGACACGATGCCCCCAATAACTTATAAACAGGAAAATAGTTCTGTTACAATGCATGTAAACATGTACCTAACATTCATGAATGATTAATTGATAGTTCAATTTAAATTACGTGTTGTTGTTACAGATGTGTTTTTAAAGAATTTTGAAATCATCATTGTTTTTCGAAACTTTAACAGCTAATTAAGTTTCAAGTCGTTAAAATATGGATGAAATTATTGAATGTAAAGAAGATATTAACGCGTTGAAATGTTAGTATAATTTGAACAAACTGTTATGAATTAATTCTAAAATTCTTGATGTGCAAGTTGTTTTAATTTATTTACAACTAAAATCATCTGGCTTCATGAAAGTGTAACTGAAGTTTGGAGCAATTGGGCCCAGATATCACATATCATTTAACAGGTGTACTTTCATTTATGAACTATCAAATTTGCAGCATATAAAATGATCTATGCCAGTTTGGAACAAAATAACATGAAAAAGACTGCACAATACAATAGCAAGTTACGATACATTTCTTTGTAGAACTGTTACACGAGAACAAAGAATGTAGTTTTGTGCACAATACAATAGCAAGTTACGATACATTTCTTTGTAGAACTGTTACACAAGAACAAAGAATGTAGTTTTGTTTTGATGCATGTTAACTAGAAAGCTTAGGCTTGTGCATCTGTTAATGGATAAACATTAACAGATGCACAAGCATAAGCTTTCTAGTTATAATCACAGACTGACATAGAATTGAAGAATGATCTACAGACTGATAACTGCCATTGCATTTGAAAATGAAAACAGATATTTCTAACCGCCATAAATAAACTGTGAATCAAAAGTTCACAAAAGGTTTTTTGTATACCTGCTGTTAACATTATCTGATTTCATGGCCTATTAGTAATTGACCATGTTGCAGTAAAATGATGTTACAACTGAATGTGTCACATAACTGGGTGCTCCTACGAAACAGACCAAGGGCGTGTTGCCAACATTTATGTTTGCCTCTACAAATTTATTTTCATAATATTTTTATAGTGGACAAAATTACAAAGGGCCATAAATCTGCCAAAATTGGTCGCAGTCAACATTCCTTCCCTGACAATCATCTACATGCTAAAGTTCTTCAGCTGTGAGAGTTTAAGTGAAATCCTCTTTGCAGTTAAAGAGGAGTTGAGTCCAAACATTTTGGTATGTATATATGACATACATACTGGTGGACATACGGACATGTGCAATGAATAATGCCTCCCACTGTGTTGGGGCATAAAAATGGTTTGTATACATGTTTGTGTTGAAAACGAGAAAAAAATTACGACAAAATACACTTAAGCAACTTAAGAAGAGACGTAATTCCAGCACATCATATCAGAGAAATGTTTGCCAATAATATCTAACACAAGAATTTTGCTCTTACTGAGGCATTCTTAACAATGCTCATAATACATTAATTACAGATGTAACTAAGGTTCATCCAAATGCAATATGTTGTGTCAGGTACCAGCTCCAAACGAACAAAGTCATAAAAAGGGCAATAACTGTGTCATTATAAGGACAATGTTACAAAGCTTGATGCACATTGCATCGTCAAAACATACAGCTCTTTAAAACTCCAGGGTTCTCAATGTGTTATAAAAACTTATGGACATAAATAAGCATTTTCATAAATAACAAGAGCTGTTTGTAAAACAGTTATGGCCCCTCTAGGTTAAAAGCAATCTATAAAATATCAAGTTTGGTGATGACAAGATGAGAACTGTTGGAAATAGGGAGCAGAAACTGCTAAAAAGGCGAATTTTAGAGAAATCAAGGGCCATAACTCCACAATTCCTGGGGCGATTTGGCTGATTAATAAACTTGGCCGAGACATTTTCAGCAAGTTTGGTGCAGAATGGATTAAAAGTGTTAGAGAGCGGAAACAGCTAAAATGGCTAATTTGAGATAATTCAAGGTCCATAACTCCACAATTGCTGGAGCAATTTGGCTGATTATCAAACTTGGCTGAGATATTATGTCAATTAACATTTTCATGAAGTTTGGTTAAGATGGGATGAAAACTATTGGACTTAGAGAGCGGAAACCGCTAAAAAGGCAATTTCAGATAATTAATAGGCAATAAGTCCACTATTCCTGCGGCGATTTGGTTGATTATCGGACCTGACCTAGATATTATTATAACAAACATTTTCATGAAGTCTGGTGAAGATCGGATGAAAACTGTTCAACTTACAGAGCGGAAACAGCTAAAAAGACCAATTTTACATTATTCAAGGGCCATAACTCCACAAATCCTGGGGCAATTTGGCTGATTATCAAACTTGACCTAGATATTATGCCAACAAACATTTTCATTAAGTTTGGTGAAGATCGAATGAAAACTGTTCAACTTAGAGAGCGGAAACGAAAGTGGTCTACCGACAGAACGACCAACTGACATTAGCAAACATATATATCCTCACCATCTCCAATGGTGGACATAATTAGGCTAAAAAATCTGTTGTTATTGAGTAAGCTTAATACAGCATTGTGAAATATTATATGTAATTATTTTACATTTAGATGCTTATTAATTGTTAATAATTATCTACAATAGCAAATGACTCTGTACCAACTAAAAAAATATGCTGCCTTTTATAGGGCAAATCTCATGATGGAAATACTATATTAGTTCTAGATTTATCTTGTTTACAAAACAATCATAATCTCAGTAATGTACCTGAATGGACAAACAAACTTAAAACTATATCTCTTTGTCTTGAGAAGGAAATAAAAAATGTATGGTACTACATCTATCGTTTATCGTTATCGTATGCGTAGAACATAAATAACGTATATCAACAAACATTGTCAGCTGGCAAAAATACATAATTCCTGTGACAAAAGCATACAAACAAGTCACATCATGTTATATCTGCATGCTTTAGAATTATTAGAAGCTCAATGTATACAGACAGATAAGGAAACACTAATACAAGAATATCAGCTAAACGATGGATGCTACCCAATGCTGTTTTGACACTCGTGTAAAAGTTAATGGAACAAATCAGGGATATTTTACAGAAAATATTGCCAAGTTACAGCACAGACAAGCGGAGCCTATTACGAACTTTGACCTCTATGTGTGACCTAGACCTATGACCTTTGGACCTGATTGATGCAAGCAACACACTATCTCACCGAAGCAAAGACTTGTACCAAGTAATTTTAAAATCCCTCCATCCATGGCCATGTTATAGTAAGGACAAGCAAAATGCCAACTTTGATATTTAAGTGTGACTGTGGCCTTTGTCCTACAGACCTGTTTCATGTGCGCGACATGCAGTCTCATTAAGGCATTTCTTTTCTGCACTTCCTTTAAGGAAATATCAAACAAAGGGCAATGACTCGGTCACCTCTGAAGATGTATAAATTAAATATAATCTGAATTTCTAAATGTCTCTTGCTATTACCCTTAGTGTTATAACAATACATGAAATATTTGTGGAGTTTGTGTAGTCGGAAAGACAGTGAACACCCGAAGTACTGTAGGGAACATACAAATACATGAAATATTTGTGGAGTTTGTGTAGTCGGAGAGACAGTGAACACCCGAAGTACTGTAGGGAACATGAAAATACATGAAATATTTGTGGAGTTTGTGATAGTCCGAGAGACAGTGAACACCCAAAGTACTGTAGGGAACATGAAAATACATGAAATATTTGTGGAGTTTGTGTAGTAGGAGAGACAGTGAACACCCAAAGTACTGTAGGGAACATAAAAATATATGAAATATTTTTAGAGTTTGTGATAGTCAGAGAGACAGTGAACACCCAAAGTGCTGTAGGGAACATGAAAATACATGAAATATTTGTGGAGTTTGTGTAGTAGGAGAGACAGTGAACACCCAAAGTACTGTAGGGAACATAAAAATATATGAAATATTGTTAGAGTTTGTGATAGTCAGAGAGACAGTGAACACCCAAAGTACTGTAGGGAACATGAAAATACATGAAATATTTTGTGGAGTTTGTGTAGTCGGAGCGACAGTGAACACCCCTAAGTATTGTAGGGAACATAAAAATATATGAAATATTTGTGGAGTTTGTGATAGTCAGAGAGACAGTGAACACCAAAAGTACTGTAGGGAACATGAAAATACATGAAATATTTGTGGAGTTTGTGTAGTAGGAGAGACAGTGAACACCAAAAGTACTGTAGGGAACATAATAATACATGAAATATTTGTGGAGTTTGTGATAGTCAGAGAGACAGTGAACACCCAAAGTACTGTAGGGAACATAAAAATAAACACACTAACAATCATTCAATTGCATAAGGTACTAAACCTACCATGTACACATTGTTCAAAATCGAAAACTGACAATAAAAGGAATATGTCTTAAATAAACATACAATCAACTGTTGCATTTTTCAACCAACCATATTACATGTCCAGAACTGTTTTAAACTACCACATAACAAGAATGTCATCCAACTGAGCTCTTTGGCATTCTCAAAGACGTTGCAGTAATCCTCGACCCACTTTGACCAGCTTGCCATAGACTGGAAGACGCAGCATAGGGCCTGTAAAACAGAAACAAAAACTGTAGATGGGAGGCCAACAACTTGTTTGTTTGAACCAAAGTAACAATTTAACTTTTAATGAAAGGATTTGTATCAAGAGTAAATACGGTAAGCATATGTACAAAAGTCATGATTTATCATGAAATAACAGCTAAAACATGTTATGTTTTTCGTTTAAAGTAACATAAACTTTGGCTTAAGAACTCATATTCCAACCTAACTCTGGCCTCGATATACATATACTCTATATAAACACTTTTCTACAACATTTCGCATTGTTTTCAACTCAAATAAACCTTACATAAACTGATCTGTTCCTTGTATTCAAACAATACTAGATGCGTAGAAATGTTTTCTACATTTATCCTTCAGTCAATAGAAAAGTTAACTCTTTTGTACGAGGTTCAGTCCATGATGGACCTGTAAGAGCTCTCATGATTATTAATCCGTTGGAAATGAGATGTACTGGTACAATGAATATATGTGTCTTTGGGTGAACTAAAATTTAACCAGAGACCATTGTTTGTTTTTAGTTTCCGTGGCTAAAAGGCCTGCATTCCACTATGAACTCCAATGACAGACAGAAAACATCCAAACCATGCATACCTCAGGGATAGATTTCTGTGTCAGACAGGGAATGTCTGCGTTGGTCAGATGTCAATACTGACCAGCTGCTTCAAGGTCTGCACGAACCTAGAGATGCAGAATGACAGAACTATATAAGATAGAAAATAAGAAGTAGAAAAACAGTCGCATCACAATTTAAAAAAATGTATCACACTGATTTTTCATATAATCCCATGATTCTTGAAGAATAGTGCTGTGTAGTTGGTGTTTTTGTACAGGATTTGAAACATTAATCTGATAAATAAGTAATATAATGCACAGAGATGCATCAGTAACAAATAACAAGAAGACCAAACTTGCCCTATGTCTCTCACATGAATTTAATGAATCATAGTAGGTTATACAATTGAATAGCCTGTCCAGAGATATTGGAAGTAAAATGTTGTTGAGAAATACTTTCCAAGACATTTGAGCTCAGAATTATTTATCATACATCTGAACATTTATTCTTACAATACGTAATTTTAATATGTTTATAAAAACAAAATACCAGGTACATATGCAATAAAAATACTTGTTTATCACTATTATTCTAGTAGAAGCATATGTTTGACAGTACACACCGATAAGACAACAGTGTAGATAGTTAAATTCTCCTAGTGCTACTTAAAAACACGATTCTGCTGAATCCGTTTGTGGCTCTCAATGGCTGCCAAGGTTTGCACCAGCCAGAATATTACTACATACTTGTAGAGTTGTGAACCACTTCCTTAAGTTATTAAGATTGAAAATCACACCACAAACAATTAATGACAAACATCTGTGCTCGAGTATTAATGATATTGCTGGGACTTTAAGATGTGCTTGAGTTATCGTAGGTAGTTGAGTAATCGATACTCAACTTAACTAAGTTTAGGTGCATTTTAGAGATTTAACTTGCCTGTTTGCAACTTCACATTGAAAAGGCCTCTACCACTATCTTGTACCAACATACTATAGACAGGCCAGTGTAACTGTACCTGGAACATGAAAGTTGCTATGATTAAATTATAGCTTTGCTGTTTAAGCTGTCACAAAGTGAATTTCTCTGGTTCCATTCCCTGCGATTATAACATAGCAGGAGCTGTTTCTAAAACAGTTATGCCCCCCCCCCCCCATATCAAGTTGGTGAGGATTGCATGAAAACTGATGGAAATAGAGAGTGTATACTGTTAAAGTGGCCAATTTTAGATAAATCAAGGGCCATAACTCTGCAGTTCCTGGAGCAATTTGGCTGATAATTAAACTTAGCTGAGATATTACAGCCACAAAATTTTCCTAAAGTTTGGTGAAGATGGAATAAAAACTGTCAAACTTCGAGAGCTGAAACGTCTAAAAATGCTGATTTTATATCAAGGGCCATAACCCAGCAATTACTACGGCAATTTGGCTGATAAGGAGAAGAAAAAATTATGTTTGTTTCAGGTTACATGCCCAAACAAATTAGGGTAGGTAGGTCGGGATTTTATTTTATTTTTATTTTTATTTGTTAAATGGTCAACTTAAAGATGCTTAAACTGAATGAATATGCCAAACATGTCTCTTATATCATATAACATTGTTTTGAATGCTATAAAAAGAAAACACTTATTTAGCCAAAACAAATTTTATTATTTTTTTTAGGGTAGGTCAGGTAACCTGAAACAAACATTTTTTTACGCTTTATCAAACTTGGCCGAGATATTATGCCCTCAAACATTTTCATTGAGTTTGGTGAAGATCAGATGAAAACTGTTGGACTTAAGAGAGAGGAAACGAATATGGTTACTGACCAACTGACCGACATCAGCAAACCAATATACCCTGCCATCTTCAATGGGGGACATATTTAACAGCTTGCTTATTAAAAACACTTACCATGTCCCTTTCAAGACAAACAGTCATTGTGAACTGTGGGCTGGGGTCTGATTTGCTCACGTCCCTGGTGGCCATTGAGAGTTCCTGTAGCAATAACTATGTGTTCCCGACCATCTTGTAGTGATGCCAGTGTAACTGCCCCTGTAATATGAGAGTTTCTTTATTGCTTCAGCTGAAACTAAACATGTGTTCGTAGGACACGGATGCCCCCACATTCCGCTGGTTGTCACAAAACTCTGCTGATGTCGGAAAAAATGCACCAAAATGCCCAGGTGCACAAGTTCACATGCAGATGAATATGTCTATACATTTTCTCAGTCTAGCAGTTATATTTTTGAGTTACACACGACACAAATCCAAAAATGTCATTAGCAAACTTAAAAAGGTCATAATTCCACTGATGGCGTGAAAAAACTCCACCAAAATACCAAGGTGCACAAGTTCACATGCTGATTAATATGTTTATAAAGTTCTATCACTCTAGCAATAATACTTTTTGAGTTTCACGAGACCCAAGTCCACAAATATAATATTTTTGCGAAAAAAAGGGCTATAACTCCCCTGATGTCCAAAAAAACTGCACCAAAACACCCAGGTGCACAAGTTCACATGCTGATAAATGTGTTAATAAAGTATCAACACTCTAGCATTAATACTTTTTGAGTTACGCGCGACACAAGTCCAAAAATATCATTTTTTGCTAAAAAAAGGACCATAACTCAGCTGATGTCCAAAACAACTGCACCAAAATACCAAGGTGCACAAGTTCACTTTTTGATTAATATGCATATTAAGTTTCATCACTCCAACAGTAATACTTTGTGAGTTACGCTCGACACAACTCCAAACATGTCATTTTTGCTAAAAAAGGGCCCTAACTACACTGATATCTGTAAAAACTGCACCAAAATACCCAGGTGCACAAGTTCACATGCTGATTAATATGTTTATAAAGTTTAATCACTCTAGCAATAATATTTTATGAGTTATACGTGACACAAGTCCAAAAATGTCATATTTTGCTTTAAAAAAGGGCCATAACTCTGCTGATGTCCAAAAAACTGCACCAAAATACCCAGGTGCACAAGTTCACATGCTGATTAATATGTTTGTTAAGTTTCATCACTCTAGCAATAATACTGTTTGAGTTACACGCGACACAAGTCCAAAAATATCATTTTTGCTAAAAAAGGGCCATAACTCCGCTGATGTCGGAAAAAACTGCACCAAAATACCCAGGGGCACAAGTCCCAATGCCGATGAATATGCTTATAAAGTTTCATCACTCTAGCAGTTATACTTTTTGAGTTACACGCGACACACAAATTTGACGGACAGACGGACAGAAGGACGGACGGAGAAGGTCAAATCTATATGCCCCCCCTCTAAAGTGGGGGCATAAAAGACTTTTACTGCAACAATTTGCTTCTTAAAGGAACCTATTAAATGAATAAGAAAATTGACAATTTTCATTTTTTTTTGTCACAGATACCAAAAAGAAAAGTACATTGTATATAAAAAAGTGAAACAATATTGGAAATATAGTGTCATATATGTATATCATCAATTGAAATGGATAACTATAAAGCATTTGTAATTCTTTTCGTCAGTATAGGAAACATGTGTATCACTTACATAGCTTTAAAAATACATGGTCATGTTTGTAAGTTTGACTGGCCAAGTGGTAAGCGTGACGGATATTTAGTCCCAAAGGTCGTAAGTTTTAGCTCCGGTGGATGGCAAATCTTTTTTTTTCGTTATAATTATAATATTTGTTTTTGGTTAGTCCAGATGGCTTAGTTTTATTAGTTTAGACCCGTAGTGACATCTTTTAATAACACAAAAATCTGTGCATAAGTCCCTTTAAAGAAGTAATAATGGGATTTCTAGCATATCTGAGCTTAATGTAGTTTAAAAGTGGTACTATCACTGTTTGTGAGAATTCTCTTGTACTTAAAGATTATTTTAAATGAATGCTCAGGGAACTAATAAATGCTAAATTAACACAGTTGGGCCGTCCTTAATAAATTGTTGGTTTGGGGTAACACTACCCAGAATTCTAGAGGTGGGTAGGTAGATAGGTGGGTAGGTTGGTTTGCGGTAACACTACCCAGAATTCTAGAGGTGGGTAGGTAGATAGGTGGGTAGGTTGGTTTGGGGTAACCCTACCCAGAATTCTAGAGGTGGGTAGGTAGATAGGTTTGCGGTAACACTACCCAGAATTCTAGAGGTGGGTAGGTAGATAGGTGGGTAGGTTGGTTTGCAGTAACCCTACCCAGAATTCTAGAGGTGGGTAGGTAGGTAGGTGGGTAGGTTGGTTTGCAGTAACCATACCCAGAATTCTAGAGGTGGGTAGGTAGATAGGTGGGTAGGTTGGTTTGCGGTAACACTACCCAGAATTCTAGAGGTGGGTAGGTAGATAGGTGGGTAGGTTGGTTTGCGGTAACCCTACCCAGAATTCTAGAGGTGGGTAGGTAGATAGGTGGGTAGGTTGGTTTGCAGTAACCCTACCCAGAATTCTAGAGGTGGGTAGGTAGATAGGTGGGTAGGTTGGTTTGCAGTAACCCTACCCAGAATTCTAGAGGTGGGTAGGTAGATAGGTGGGTAGGTTGGTTTGCAGTAACCCTACCCAGAATTCTAGAGGTGGGTAGGTAGGTAGGTGGGTAGGTGGGTTTGCAGTAACCCTACCCAGAATTCTAGAGGTGGGTAGGTAGGTAGGTGGGTAGGTGGGTTTGCAGTAACCCTACCCAGAATTCTAGAGGTGGGTAGGTAGATAGGTGGGTAGGTTGGTTTGCAGTAACCCTACCCAGAATTCTAGAGGTGGGTAGGTAGATAGGTGGGTAGGTTGGTTTGCGGTAACCCTACCCAGAATTCTAGAGGTGGGTAGGTAGGTAGGTGGGTAGGTTGGTTTGCAGTAACCCTACCCAGAATTCTAGAGGTGGGTAGGTAGATAGGTGGGTAGGTTGGTTTGCGGTAACACTACCCAGAATTCTAGAGGTGGGTAGGTAGATAGGTGGGTAGGTTGGTTTGCAGTAACCCTACCCAGAATTCTAGAGGTGGGTAGGGAGGTAGGTGGGTAGGTGGGTTTGCAGTAACCCTACCCAGAATTATAGAGGTGGGTAGGTAGGTAGGTGGGTAGGTTGGTTTGCAGTAACCCTACCCAGAATTCTAGAGGTGGGTAGGTAGGTAGGTGGGTAGGTGGGTTTTGCAGTAACCCTACCCAGAATTCCAGAGGTGGGTAGGGAGGTAGGTGGGTAGGTTGGTTTGCAGTAACCCTACCCAGAATTCTAGAGGTGGGTAGGGAGGTAGGTGGTAGGTTGGTTTGCAGTAACCCTACCCAGAATTCTAGAGGTGGGTAGGGAGGTAGGTGGGTAGGTTGGTTTGCAGTAACCCTACCCAGAATTCTAGAGGTGGGTAGGGAGGTAGGTGGGTAGGTTGGTTTGCGGTAACCCTACCCAGAATTCTAGAGGTGGGTAGGTAGGTAGGTGGGTAGGTTGGTTTGGGGTAACCCTACCCAGAATTCTAGAGGTGGGTAGGTAGGTAGGTGGGTAGGTTGGTTTGCAGTAACCCCTACCCAGAATTCTAGAGGTGGGTAGGTAGATAGGTGGGTAGGTTGGTTTGCGGTAACCCTACCCAGAATTCTAGAGGTGGGTAGGTAGGTAGGTGGGTAGGTTGGTTTGCAGTAACCCTACCCAGAATTCTAGAGGTGGGTAGGTAGATAGGTGGGTAGGTTGGTTTGCAGTAACCCTACCCAGAATTCTAGAGGTGGGTAGGTAGATAGGGTGGGTAGGTTGGTTTGCAGTAACCCCTACCCAGAATTCTAGAGGTGGGTAGGTAGGTAGGTGGGTAGGTGGGTTTGCAGTAACCCTACCCAGAATTCTAGAGGTGGGTAGGTAGGTAGGTGGGTAGGTGGGTTTGCAGTAACCCTACCCAGAATTCTAGAGGTGGGTAGGTAGATAGGTGGGTAGGTTGGTTTGCAGTAACCCTACCCAGAATTCTAGAGGTGGGTAGGTAGATAGGTGGGTAGGTTGGTTTGCGGTAACCCTACCCAGAATTCTAGAGGTGGGGGTAGGATAAGGGTAGGTGGGTAGGTTGGTTTGCAGTAACCCTACCCAGAATTCTAGAGGTGGGTAGGTAGATAGGTGGGTAGGTTGGTTTGCGGTAACCCTACCCAGAATTCTAGAGGTGGGTAGATAGATAGGTGGGTAGGTTTGGTTTGCAGTAACCCTACCCAGAATTCTAGAGGTGGGTAGGGAGGTAGGTGGGTAGGTGGGTTTGCAGTAACCCTACCCAGAATTATAGAGGTGGGTAGGTAGGTAGGTGGGTAGGTTGGTTTGCAGTAACCCTACCCAGAATTCTAGAGGTGGGTAGGTAGGTAGGTGAGGGTAGGTGGGTTTGCAGTAACCCTACCCAGAATTCTAGAGGTGGGTAGGGAGGTAGGTGGGTAGGTTGGTTTGCAGTAACCCTACCCAGAATTCTAGAGGTGGGTAGGGAGGTAGGTGGGTAGGTTGGTTTGCAGTAACCCTACCCAGAATTCTAGAGGTGGGTAGGGAGGTAGGTGGGTAGGTTGGTTTGCAGTAACCCTACCCAGAATTCTAGAGGTGGGTAGGGAGGTAGGTGGGTAGGTTGGTTTGCGGTAACCCTACCCAGAATTCTAGAGGGTGGGTAGGTAGGTAGGTGGGTAGGTTGGTTTGGGGTAACCCTACCCAGAATTCTAGAGGTGGGTAGGTAGGTAGGTGGGTAGGTTGGTTTGCAGTAACCCTACCCAGAATTCTAGAGGTGGGTAGGTAGATAGGTGGGTAGGTTGGTTTGCGGTAACCCTACCCAGAATTCTAGAGGTGGGTAGGTAGGTAGGTGGGTAGGTTGGTTTGCGGTAACCCTACCCAGAATTCTAGAGGTGGGTAGGTAGGTAGGTGGGTAGGTTGGTTTGCAGTAACCCTACCCAGAATTCTAGAGGTGGGTAGGTAGATAGGTGGGTAGGTGGGTTTGCGGTAACCCTACCCAGAATTCTAGAGGTGGGTAGGTAGATAGGTGGGTAGGTTGGTTTGCAGTAACCCTACCCAGAATTCTAGAGGTGGGTAGGTAGATAGGTGGGTAGGTTGGTTTGCAGTAACCCTACCCAGAATTCTAGAGGTGGGTAGGTAGGTAGGTGGGTAGGCTGGTTTGCAGTAACCCTACCCAGAATTCTAGAGGTGGGTAGGTAGGTAGGTGGGTAGGTTGGTTTGCAGTAACCCTACCCAGAATTCTAGAGGTGGGTAGGTAGATAGGTGGGTAGGTTGGTTTGCGGTAACCCTACCCAGAATTCTAGAGGTGGGTAGGTAGATAGGTGGGTAGGTTGGTTTGCGGTAACCCTACCCAGAATTCTAGAGGTGGGTAGGTAGGTAGGTGGGTAGGTTGGATTGCGGTAACCCTACCCAGAATTCTAGAGGTGGGTAGGTAGATAGGTGGGTAGGTTGGTTTGCGGTAACCCTACCCAGAATTCTAGAGGTGGGTAGGTAGATAGGTTGGTTTGCAGTAACCCTACCCAGAATTCTAGAGGTGGGTAGGTAGATAGGTGGGTAGGTTGGTTTGCAGTAACCCTACCCAGAATTCTAGAGGTGGGTAGGTAGATAGGTGGGTAGGTTGGTTTGCAGTAACCCTACCCAGAATTCTAGAGGTGGGTAGGTAGGTAGGTGGGTAGGTTGGTTTGCAGTAACCCTATTCTAGAGGTGGGTAGGTAGGTAGGTGGGTAGGTTGGTTTGCAGTAACCCTACCCAGAATTCTAGAGGTGGGTAGGTAGGTAGGTGGGTAGGTTGGTTTGCAGTAACCCTACCCAGAATTCTAGAGGTGGGTAGGTAGATAGGTGGGTAGGTTGGTTTGCGGTAACCCTACCCAGAATTCTAGAGGTGGGTAGGTAGGTAGGTGGGTAGGTTGGTTTGCGGTAACCCTACCCAGAATTCTAGAGGTGGATAGGTAGATAGGTGGGTAGGTTGGTTTCCGGTAACCCTACCCAGAATTCTAGAGGTGGGTAGGTAGGTAGGTGGGTAGGTTGGTTTGCAGTAACCCTACCCAGAATTCTAGAGGTGGGTAGGTAGGTAGGTGGGTAGGTTGGTTTGCAGTAACCCTACCCAGAATTCTAGAGGTGGGTAGGTAGATAGGTGGGTAGGTTGGTTTGCGGTAACCCTACCCAGAATTCTAGAGGTGGGTAGGTAGATAGGTGGGTAGGTTGGTTTGCAGTAACCCTACCCAGAATTCTAGCGGTGGGTAGGTAGGTAGGTGGGTAGGTTGGTTTGCAGTAACCCTACCCAGAATTCTAGAGGTGGGTAGGTAGATAGGTGGGTAGGTTGGTTTGCAGTAACCCTACCCAGAATTCTAGAGGTGGGTAGGTAGATAGGTGGGTAGGTTGGTTTGCAGTAACCCTACCCAGAATTCTAGAGGTGGGTAGGTAGGTAGGTGGGTAGGTTGGTTTGCAGTAACCCTACCCAGAATTCTAGAGGTGGGTAGGTAGGTAGGTGGGTAGGTTGGTTTGCAGTAACCCTACCCAGAATTCTAGAGGTGGGTAGGTAGATAGGTGGGTAGGTTGGTTTGCGGTAACCCTACCCAGAATTCTAGAGGTGGGTAGGTTGGTAGGTGGGTAGGTTGGTTTGCAGTAACCCTACCCAGAATTCTAGAGGTGGGTAGGTAGATAGGTGGGTAGGTTGGTTTGCGGTAACCCTACCCAGAATTCTAGAGGTGGGTAGGTAGGTAGGTGGGTAGGTTGGTTTGCAGTAACCCTACCCAGAATTCTAGAGGTGGGTAGGTAGATAGGTGGGTAGGTTGGTTTGCGGTAACCCTACCCAGAATTCTAGAGGTGGGTAGGTAGGTAGGTGGGTAGGTTGGTTTGCAGTAACCCTACCCAGAATTCTAGAGGTGGGTAGGTAGATAGGTGGGTAGGTTGGTTTGCAGTAACCCTACCCAGAATTCTAGAGGTGGGTAGGTAGATAGGTGGGTAGGTTGGTTTGCAGTAACCCTACCCAGAATTCTAGAGGTGGGTAGGTAGATAGGTGGGTAGGTTGGTTTGCAGTAACCCTACCCAGAATTCTAGAGGTGGGTAGGTAGGTAGGTGGGTAGGTTGGTTTGCAGTAACCCTACCCAGAATTCTAGAGGTGGGTAGGTAGATAGGTGGGTAGGTTGGTTTGCGGTAACCCTACCCAGAATTCTAGAGGTGGGTAGGTAGATAGGTGGGTAGGTTGGTTTGCAGTAACCCTACCCAGAATTCTAGAGGTGGGTAGGTAGGTAGGTGGGTAGGTTGGTTTGCAGTAACCCTACAAAGAATTCTAGAGGTGGGTAGGTAGGTAGGTGGGTAGGTTGGTTTGCAGTAACCCTACCCAGAATTATAGAGGTGGGTAGGTAGATAGGTGGGTAGGTTGGTTTGCAGTAACCCTACCCAGAATTCTAGAGGTGGGTAGGTAGATAGGTGGGTAGGTGGGTTTGCAGTAACCCTACCCAGAATTCTAGAGGTGGGTAGGTAGGTAGGTGGGTAGGTTGGTTTGCAGTAACCCTACCCAGAATTCTAGAGGTGGGTAGGTAGATAGGTGGGTAGGTTGGTTTGCAGTAACCCTACCCAGAATTCTAGAGGTGGGTAGGGAGGTAGGTGGGTAGGTTGGTTTGCAGTAACCCTACCCAGAATTCTAGAGGTGGGTAGGTAGATAGGTGGGTAGGTTGGTTTGCAGTAACCCTACCCAGAATTCTAGAGGTGGGTAGGTAGGTAGGTGGGTAGGTTGGTTTGCGGTAACCCTACCCAGAATTCTAGAGGTGGGTAGGTAGGTAGGTGGGTAGGTTGGTTTGCAGTAACCCTACCCAGAATTCTAGAGGTGGGTAGGTAGATAGGTGGGTAGGTTGGTTTGCAGTAACCCTACCCAGAATTCTAGAGGTGGGTAGGGAGGTAGGTGCGTAGGTTGGTTTGCAGTAACCCTACCCAGAATTCTAGAGGTGGGTAGGTAGGTAGAGTATTTTTATGATTTTTTTTTCTTCCAATGTTGCAAATTGAATATACAAGTCAGACTTACTATGTGACCATTGTATCTATGTACTTGCAACACCCCTGTTTTATTGATTTATGTGTTAAGGTATTCAACCCATTAGCTCGTTAATTTCCGTGTAATTTCGACAAAAGCCGTAGCCGTACATACTTTACAGTTCGCATTCGGAATACATACAAAACTTCTTTACACATTATATATTTCTATAGCTACACTGTAGTATTTGTTTCAGATTTTAATATCATCACTTTTAAAATAACTATTAAAATGTAACGCTTGTAATTAAAACAAAAGTAGAATCGGAGTTTGTTCCCTTTGGAAATCATGATCATTTGAACGCTTATTGAATTTTATGTGCGTATGACAGCATTTATTTACTCTGATATAAAACATTCTGACTGACGAAAATGTAAAGAAAGAGGTAGATTTTCAAGAGTAAAAGAGAAGGTAACAATGTAAATTTTGTAAGCTATGATCAGCTGCCATGATCTGTGACAGTGTGGTTAGGAAATTACCGAGAAGCATATTAGTTTGATTGTTTATGTCTACGTGAAATATTGTAACATTGACTAATGAGATGTCAATAATGTTCTCTATTGGAAAACTGACAATGAAACCAAGTGAAACAGCAAGCATAATACCAAGCTGTGTACGGGTTAGTATCAGTACATTATCTAATTGTAAAGCCATTTGTTTGTATGGTAATAGTTACTAAGATAATGACAACTCGTGAATGGTCGTGTAAATATACTTAATAAAAATGTTTTATTTTTATTTATACACGGAATATAAAGTTTGGAAATAAGATGAAGTACTAGTATTAGTTTCCAAGCTTATATAACAACGTTCTATGTTTTGAAATAATCATATTATTATGTTACAATTTCCATCTTGAAAATGCCATCAAGTTTGCTTTGTCATTCTGTTAAGTGTTATAACATAACCGTATAAGTCGGTTACTAAAACATCTGTACAAATTCAACAATTGGCATTATATTTTGCTCAACTGACATCGGTGCCTGACAATTATTTCAGTATATCAGACAATTATTTGAACAATGATTGTTTTGTAAATTAATATCAGTCTGTAAGTAGAATCTACTGTAAAACTGTGTACTGAAAACTTATTTTCAGTGATGCTGCTGTTCAGAAAAGCAAACACACATCCAGTATGATGGGCGACATGTTAGATGGTGACCAGTCTGTTAGTGTTCAACCAGAGGCATCGCCAGTAGCAGTCGCATTCCCATATTCATCAACAGCTGGGCGCAACCAGCTGATGTTAAAAAATGAGAAGGTCAGAAACATTGATTCTCTGGGTCTTCTTGCCTATACTGACGTGATAAAAATACTACAGCAGAGGGCATCGCTGGCTCCAGTTTATGTACCATCGAAACATTCAACTGTGAAGGCGCGGACAGTTTATTTAGTATTTAACATGTAAATATAATGGATGGGAAGCCCTATATTACAGTTGCAAAAAGGACGTTAGAAACTTTTATAACACAAATTAGCGGATTTTTTGGAAAAACACTATTTTTTTTAACCCAGTAAAGTTCATGATGGACATGGCCTGGAACGTTAATTTTTTTTAGATGAAAATGTGTTAATGCAGCACATATTGGTTTTGTCTATTATGTTTATATTTATTTCATTTATAAAATGTAATAATTGTAAATTTAGTTAATTCAACTCTTTTGTTTATATTCTAGATTATATGTTTTAGACTTATTGAATAAATATTGTTTATAATAGAATATACAATGATGAAACAAAGTTTAATTTTAATGTTTTATGTTTAAAGTTATGGAACTAATTTTATATATTGCTTGTATTTTGTATCTAAGAACTTTTAAAAGTTTTATGGGAATATCTTTCTTCGGTTCTCAATAATTTATTTTAAAATATTTAAAAACGGTATCTCTGAAAAAAAATTCAGCTTAATTTTTTATGGGGGTAGTGTTAAAAACTGTTTGAATTTTTCAAATGTGCATGGTAAAGTTTTTTGTTTTGCCTTCATTGTGTGTCTTATAGTCCAAGAATAAAATATATTATGGTTTAGATTCAGAACATGCATAAAATAAGCAAGTTTATCACATTGTGTTTATGGCTTTCAAAAAATAGAACAGCAAAATTCTCATTGATCATAAATATAATTAGCAATAGGAGTACATATTACTTCCATATAAATTCATTCAAGAATAATTGTTGATTATTTTCATAATATGTGTTCAATATACCATTCATAAATGTTTATTTATATGAAGTTTATGAAATATTAATAAAGTATTTCACTTGTAAAAATGCCTATAGCGTTTTAGTTTTTGATGTGTTTAGCAAAAGAGGGGGTATGGTAATTAAAAAACTATATCTGACAAACCAAACGGTAAAATCTCTCAAAATTTTGCAGAAGAGTCCAGATATGAATGCCCTTCAAGAAAATAAAATGATTTGTGGTGTTCTAGACATTGAGTATTATAGGTTGAATACCTTAAATTGAAAAACTGTGGAATTTATTTCTTACATTTTGTTATTGAAACAAATTTTAACAAGAACATTTTAATGTATTCAAGGCAATATACAACTTAGCAATTAAGTCAAATACATCCGAAATATATATATCCTGTAAGACGCATTAATGAGGTAATCGGTGGTTGTAAAAAAAACGTTTGTTACTAGCATTATTCTAAAGAACATCCGTTAAAGACGATTCATACATGGATGTTTGTCACTAAATAACAATTTACAAACCTTAACTTAGGTAATTAACATCCGACACTTGCTCAAAAATGTCTTAGAAAACATCTCATGAAAATATATTCTACACAACCGCCATCAGCGTTAATCTCCAAATAGAAGAGTGTCAGGGGACTAACTTCCACTAAATGAAACAACAAGAGCACCACCTATGGGTGCTGGACGCTTGTCCTTCTTGTATTTGATAGCACTCTCTAAACTTTGAAATACCTCTCATAGATATTGAGAAATTTGACATAAAGCTAAACTTCTAAGCTGAAAAAGAGGCAATTACTCCACAAAATTCCGTGATATTGTTACCTCATCTTGTCAACAGAATGGGTTCACAACTATGATCAAGTATTTTGAGTTTCAAGTCAATACCTCTTACAGTTATTGTGAAATTTGACCTTAAGCAAAAATGTTAAGTTCAAAAAAAGGCAATGACTCAAATGAAATCCTGGATAGAGTTACCTCCTCTTGTCCTTTTAGTTTTAAGTCAATACCTCATACAGGTATTGAGAAATTTGAGCTAAAGCGAAAATTGTGTTAAAAAAGGGTAATAACTCCAACAAAATCCTTGAAAGGGATACCTCCTCATGTCTGCAGAATGTGGTCAGCACCATAAACAGGTATCTTGTTTTTCAATTTAATGTCTTTGATAGTTATTGAGAAATTTTATACTTTTTTTATAAAAATGTCAGAATATTCTAAGTTGCAAGTCCAAACACTGGAAATACAAATCACAGGGTTACCTGCCTTGTTGTTATAAATTACTTTTTTGATTGTGAACAAGTATTGAAAGTTTCAAATAGTTACCTTTGATAGTTTTTGAGAAATGGACTCGGACAAAAAACTAAACCAAAAACTTAACCAAACAACTTATATAACGCAGACGCTGACGCAGGCAAACAGAGGGACAACAATAACTCGACTTTTTTTCTTCAAAAGGTCGAGCTAAAAAGGACTTGAAATGAGCAGGATTACAGAATACAAATGTTTTTACATAAATACGAGATATCTCTGTCAAACAATGTAGTCTGGACTTATTTAATGGCTAAATGCATTGTCAATCAAACATTGCCAATCCGTACCGTTGCTCTGTTACTTTTTAACACTTGAAAGTGTTTGTGATCTCAGAGGTTTGATCCATTGCTGGCCTGCGACTCGTCAAACACCGAGTTCTCAGAAACCTTGTGACTGTCGATCTTCACTGACGATGAGATATCCATGTTTGCACCTTAAAAACAATAAGGATATAACACATTTTATTTCAAAAATGCAATCGAAAAATAGTTAAAGGCTTTGAGAAGAAATCAAGCACGAATACATGACAAAAGCAACAGGATATGGAAAAAAATCATACAACAGAAGAAACTGGTTATCAGTTTCATGAACTGAGCAGCTGACCTTACTGACTCAGGCTCATTCTTACCTCTTTTCACCATTTTATCAGGAAATTTTAAAGGTAGTGCAGTCATAATGGGTTATTGAAAAATCTAATTCTTTAAACGCCAAATGTTCCCAGTCGCAAACAAGTGGTTGGTTAAGTTACACTTCTGCACACATAGAAATAGAACTGATTGCATTGGCAGCAAAGTTGTATTTTGTTATTGAAATGTGCAAAAACTGTTTTGGAAAACACACAATTTGGGGACGAAACATGATGAAGGGAAAAATGCTGTTTCCAAACGTTTTTAAAATAGGCACAGCCACGGCAAGTCTAATAATGTGTTTGGTTTGTGTACAGGTATTAAAATAGTCAGATTCTCAGTCATTTTTGGACAGTGGTTCAAATCCTTACCCGACAGATTGTGTCACCCACCTGTTCTAGTTGCTATCAACAAGCATCACATGTTCTTACAAGGTTCTCATGTCTGCTGTACATGGCAAAGTGGTAGGTCTCGAACACTTTCAACGAAACTCTGAAATACAACACTATGTGTCAATATCGTCTTCAATTTTTCTATTCAATATAGATTTAAATACAACTTTCCCTACAAAATCCTTCCAAACGATTATATCTTTTTGGTACTGAATGTTCAGAAACAAAACAGCTATGTCCCCTCTAGGTTAAAAGCAATCTTTTAAATATCATGTTTAGTGAAGATCGCATAAAAACTGTTGGACATAATGAGCGGAAACTGCTAAAAAGGCAAATATTAGATAAATAAAGTGCCATAACTCTGCAGTTCTTAGAAGATTGGGTTGACTATCGAACTTGACCGAGACATTATTCCCCCAAAGATTTTTACCAAGTTTATTGAAGATCAGATAAAAACAAATTTAGAGAACGGAAACAGCTAAAATAGCGTGTTTTATATCATTCAAGGGCAATAACTCTACAATTCCTAGGGTGATTTGGCTGATTATAAAATTTGGCAGAGATATTTTCCCCACAAACATTTTTATGAAGTTTGGTGAAAATCAGATGAAAATGGTTGGACTTAGGGAGCAGAAATGGTTAAAAAGGCCAATTTCAGACAATTCAAGGGCCATAACTCCACAATTCCTATGCTGATTTGGCTGGTTATCAAACTTGGCTAATATATTATTATAAGAAACATTTTCATGAAGTTCGGCGAAGATTGGAGGAAAACTGTTTGACTTACAGAGCGGAAACGGCTTAAAAGGCCAAATTAAGATAATTCAAGGGCCTTAACTCCACAATTCCGGGTGTGATTAGAATGATTATCCAACATGCCAGGATATAATGTCCACAAACTCTTTCATGAAGTTTGGTGAAGATCGGATGAAAACTGTTGGACTTGGGAAGGGAACGAAAGTGGTTTACCGACCAACCGCCAGACCGACATTAGCAAACCAATATACCCTGCCATTATTTATGTAGGCATAATTTAAGTGCTATTTCTCAGAATCAGGTTTATAACAGGTTTGCTATTCTGATCACTTGCAACCGCAATTCTCGATGAAGTTGCCAAAGACGTGAGACTGTTCCACACTGTGAAACACCAATGGCACTTCTAGCAGCTTTACTGGCTTTTACAAGAGATAATCAAGAGAGACTGAAGGAACCTGGAATATGGTGACCTAGAAAATATTTCCGTGAAATTATCTAGAAATCCAGCCGGCAGTCTTGGGCAAACACATTTTCTTAAGTTGTTTTCAACTTGGTCCCCACGGAAACCAGAGTTTTTAAATAATAATTTTGGTGATGGTAACCAGCAAAGGACTAATCACATCATCCCCCTTTTAATCTTTTTAGCATCTAGTTTGTGATGAAAATGACAAAATTATACTCTTTAAAACAGACCAAAACATTACAGTGCTAGCCAAAACATACAGAGTTTGTACATCATTTAACTTCATATACTTAACACAAGAAGTGGGGCAGACTGACGGAAACACAGACGGACACTGAAATCACTGTACACCAAAGAACCTTTGGGGGCACAAATCAATGATGGCAGGCTGAAAACTAATGCTATCTTACCTTAATATTCAGCATGGTGGGCATGCTGGTGAATATGTCTGTCAGGTTCTCAAGTCCAAGCGGAAACGTACCGAAGCTACATGATATGGTAATATGTTACAGTTCAAACGAACCTGGTTGCAGACTAAATGATCATGAATAAATAATAAATGAACAGCACACATATTTCTACAACTTTTGGAAAAGAGAATTATTGAACAGGTGAGCTAAAATCTCATAGGAATATCAATAGGTTTTTTCAATGAGGTCATTAATGCAGCTAGTAGTCTGGCCAAATACATAGCTAGAAAGTTAGAGTCTTCAAGGACTATGTTAACAACAACAAGAGCTGTCTCAGTACAGCGCACTCAACTATTCAACCCCTTTGTCAGAGTTATTGGCCTTTATCACCACAAAAACGGGGCATAATTGAATATCTGTAGCAGATATAGATGCGAAGTTGTTAAACGCAAACTTTAACCTGCAATTTCTAAAAACAAAAAGGGGAATAAGTCTGATAATTTGCAGGTCAGAGTTATTGGCCTTGGTAAGTGACCTGTAATATCCTGCTGTACAAACCCAAGTCTGTAATATACTGCTGTACAAACCCTAATCTGTAATATCCTGCTGTACAAACCTTAATCTGTAATATCCTGCTGTACAAAACTTAATCTGTAATATACTGCTGTACAAACCTTTATCTGTAATATCCTGCTGTACAAATATACTGATGTACACACCCTTATCTGTAATATACTGCAGTACAAACCCTAATATATAATATACTGCTGTGCAAACCCTAATCTGTAATATCATGCTGTACAAACTCTAATCTGTAATATACTGCTGTACAAACCCTAATCTGTAATATACTGCTGTACAAACTCTAAGCTGTAATATCCTGCTGTACAAACCCTAATCTGTAATATCCTGCTGTACTTACACTACTATTACTACTACTACTGCTACTACTACTACTATTACTATTACTATTACTACTACTACTACTACTACTACTACTAATACTACTATTACTACTACTACTACTACTGCTACTGCTGCTGCTGCTGCTGCTGCTGCTGCTGCTGCTGCTGCTACTACTGCTACTGCTACTGCTACTGCTACTGCTACTACTACTACTACTACTACTACTACTACTACAACTACTACTACTACTACAAAGATGGGCTTTAAGAAGGTTAGCTGTATGTGGTTTTACCCAAAATATGGGCTCATAGAAGAATAGCTGCATGTGGCTTAACCCAAAAGATGGGCTTATAGCAGGATAGTTGTTTTGAACTTGACCCAAAAGAAGGGCTTGTAGAAGAATAGTTGTATGTGGCTTGACCCAAAAGCTGGGCTTATAGAAATTTGATTGGATTTGGTCTGATGGGTAAAACATACAGCTGTTTGCTGGTATTTTTTTTAATCTTTGTATTTTGTTTATACTTATAAAAAGATGGTATTTGGTTTGAAAGGTTTCAAAGATGGGCTGATAGAAGGATTGTGGTACTAGCTTGATAGGTTCAAAATAGACAGAGAAACATAGTTGCTACATGGTTTGATGAGATCCACATACGGTTTATAGCGCAGGACAGTTATAAAAGAATGTTTGTTTTTAGTTTGATCAGTTCAACATAAAGACTTATAGAAGGATAGTTATACCCCCACAAACAAAGTTTAGGGGGGCTATATAGGAGTGAGCTTCTCGGTCTGTCGGTCTGTTGGTTTTTGGTTTCCGGATTGGCCCCTTGACTTAAAATTCCCTAAAAACATGGTTTCCGGATGACAACTCAAGAAAGGCTTGACATATTCAAAATAATTTTTGGTACACATGTGTAACATCTTAGAATACAGGTCAAGTTTTATGTTGGTTACAAACCACTAAATTCTGACAGAGTTATGGCCCCCTTTTTTAACTTAAAATTCCCTAAAAACATGATTTCCGGACGATTATTTAAATAATTCTTAGTATACATGTGTAGCATCCTAAAATACAGGTCAAGTTCGACTTTGGTTACAAACCATTAAATTTTGACTGAGTTATGGCCCTAAATTATTTGATTTAAATTCCCTAAAAACATGGTTTCCTGACGATAACTCAACAATGGCTTGACATATTTCAATAATTATTGGTACACATGTGTAGCATAATAAAATACAGGTCAAGTTCGACTTTGGTTACAAACCACTAAATTTTTACACAGTTATGGCCCCTTTTTTACTTAAATTCCCGAAAAACATGGACAATAACTCATGAAAGGCTTCATATATTTAAATTATTTTTGGTACATAGGTTTAACATCATAAAATACAGATCAAGTTCAACTTTGGTTACAAACCACTAAATGTTGACAGAGTTATGGCTCCTATTGAATTAAATTTTTCCAAATACACTGTTGACCATTGACAAATTAAAGCATTCTCTCTCTGTCCATTTCTTTCGAATGGATGCCATAGTTTTGTGACAAGGCCATATTGTGGGGGTATATTCGTCACTCATGTGACAATTCTAGTTATATCTAGCATGATCCAAAAGCCCAAAAGATAGGTTTATAGAAGGATGATTGTATTTGTTTTGATGGTTTCAAGATATGGGTCAAAAGACAGTTGTATTTAGTTAAGGTTCAAATCAGTGTAATTCTATTTTGTTTGTATGCTTATATGCTTATATGGACTAACAGAAATATAGTATTTGGTTTGAAAGGTTTAAAAGATGGGCTGATAGAAGGATTGTGGTATTGGCCTTGATAGGTTGATATGAAAGGTTCACAATATTATCGAATAAAGAAAATTTAAGGTTCATTTTTGGTTTAATAAGTTCAACATATGGATTGATGAGAAGGATAATTGTATATGACTTGACACATAAAAGGTGGTCATACAGAAGTATAATTGCATTTGGACTGATGGGTTTAATATAGAAAGAGAGATGTACATTTAGTTTAATAGACCTAAATCCTTGTAACTATATTTTGTCTATATTGGCTTATAGAAAAATATTTTGTTTGAAAGGTTATGAACTTAAAGAAGGATGGGCTTGACCCGGAAGATGGGCTTCCAGAAGGATAGTTGCATGTGTCTTGACCCAAAAGTTGGGCTGAAATAAGAATAGTTGCATGTGGCTTGATCCAAAAGATGTGCTTATTATATGATAATGTATTTGACTTGGGCTTATAGAAGGATAGTTGTATGTGGATTGACCCAAAAGATGAGCTTATAGAAGAATAGTTGAATGTGGCTTGAACCAAAGATTGGCTCATAAAAGAACAGTTGTATTTGGCTTGACCCAAAAGATGGGCTTATAAAAGGCAGATAGTTGTATTTGGCTTGACCTAAAAAATGGGCTTAAAGTATAACTGTATTTGGCTAGACCCAAAAGATTGGTTGATAGAGGATAATTGTATATGTCTTTACCCAAAAGATGGGCTTATAGACAAATCATTTTATTTGGTCTTATGCGTTTAACATACAGTTTCAAAGACAACTGTTGTTGTTTTTTTTAATCCTTGTATTTTGTTTGTGTTCATAGAAAGATAGTATTTAGTTTGAAAGATTTAAAGGATTGGCTGATAGAAGGGTTATCGAACCACATAGAAACTATGTTGCTATGTCCATTTTGAACCTATGTGGTTCGAAGAGATCCACATATGGGTTTATAGAGCAGGACAGCTGTAGTTGATATGCACTTGTAAAAAAATGTTTGTTTTTACTTTGATATGTTCAACATATAGATTTATAGAAGGAGAGTTTTATATGGTATTTTTCAAAAGCCCAAAAAGATGGGCTTGTAGAAGGATGATTGTATTTGTTTCAAGATATATATCAAAAGACAGCTGTATTCAGTTTGATAGGTTTAAATCTGTGTAATTCTATTTTGTTTGTATGGTTATATGGGCGTAAGAAAATAGTATTTGGTTTGAAATGTTTAAACATGGGCTGATAATGAAGGTTTGTGGTATTGGTCTTGATAGGTAGAAATGAAAGGTTCACAATATAATCTAATAAAGAAATGCTAATTTTTCGTTGGATAAGTTCAACATATGGATTGAAGAGAAGAATGGTTGTATATGGCCTGACCCAAAAGGTGTGCATACAGAAGGGTAATTATTGTATTTGGACTGATGGGTTTAATACAGAAAGAGAGCTGCATTTAGTTTAATAGGCTTAAATTACTGTAACTATATTTGGTCTATATTGGCTTATATATTTTTTGAAAGGTTTAGTAGATGGGCTGACAGAATGGTTGTTGAATTGGGCTTTATGTGTTCAAAAAAGGGGTACAGAAGCACAGTTGTATTTGGTTAGAAGAGATCAACAAAAGGACTAATAGAGAGATAAGCTGTATTTGATTTGAAAGGTTCAAAACATGGACTTAAAATGAATGTTCACATTTTAGATTGATAAGTTTGACATATACAGTTATAGCAGGATCATTGCATTTGGTTTTACCCTAACTATATAGAAGGATAGTTGAATGCAGTTTGACCCAAGAGGGCTTATAGAAGGAAAGTTGTAGTTGGCTTCACCCAAAAGATGGACTTATACAGGATAGCTGTATGTGGCTTGACTCAAAAGATGGGCTCATAGAAGAATAGTTGTATGTGGCCTGATCCAAAAGATGGGCTCACAAATCGACAGTTATATTTGGCTTGACCCAAATGATGGGATCATAAAAGGGGATAGTTGTATTTGGATTATCCCAAAAGATGGGCTTCTAGAAGGATAGTTGTATTTGGCTTCACCCAAAAGATGGGCTCACAGATGGTGGATAGTTGTATTGTGCTTGACCCAAAAGATTGGCTTGTAAAAGGATAGTTGTATGTAGCTTGATCCAACGATGGGCTCATAAAAGAACAGTTCTATTTGGCTTCACCCAAAAGACAGGCTCATAGAAGGTGGATAGTTGTATTTGGCTCGACCCGAAGATGGGTTTATAGAAGGGTACATGCATGTGGTTTGGTCCGAAAGATGGGGTTATAAAAGGATAGTTGTATTTGGGTTGACCCAAAGATGGACTTATAGATGGATAGTTGCATGTGGTTTGACCCAAAAGATGGGCTCATAGAAGGATAGCTGTGTATGTATCTTGTCCCGAAAGATGGGTTATTAAAAGAACAGTTGTATTTAGCTTGACCAAAAATATTGGCTTATAGAAGGATAGTTGTATTTGGCTTAAAGAAGGATAGTTGTATTTGGCTTGACCTAAAATATTGGCTTATAGAAGGATAGTTGTATGTGGGTTGACCCAAAGATGGACTTATAGATAGCTGAATGTGGTTTGACCTAACAGATGGGCTCATAGAAAGATAGCTGAATGTTTCCTGACCCGAACGATGGGCTATTAAAAGGACAGTTGTATTTGGCTTGACCAAAAAGATGAGCTCATAGATGGGGATAGTTGTATTTGGCTTGACCCAAACGATTGTCTTATAGAAGGATAGTTGTACTTAGATCGACCCAAAAGATGGGCTTATAGTTGTATGTGGTTTGATCCGATATATGGGATAATGAGAGGATAGTTTTATATGGCTTGACCCAAAAGATGGACTTATAGAAAGATTTTTATTGTATTTTTTCTGATGGGTTTTCCTTGTATTTTTATAAGGCTTATAGAAATAGATTATTTGGTTTGAAAGGTTTAAAAGATTGGCTGATAGAAAGATTGTGGTATTAGGCTTGATAGGTTAAAAAAGGACATAAAAACATATTTACTGTGTGGTTTGAGGAGATCCACATATGGGTTTATAGTGCAGGACAGCTGTATTTGAGTTGTAGTTATTTGATATGATCCAAAAGCCCAAAAAGATGGACTTATAGAAGGATGATTGTGTTTGGTCTAATGGTTTCAAGATATGGGTTAAAAGACAAAAGACAGCTGTATTGAGTTTAATAGGTTTAAATCTGGGTAATTCTAATTTGTTTGTATGGTTATATGGGCATAAAGAAAGATAGTATTTAGTTTGAAAGGTTTCAAAGGTGGGCTGCAAAAAAAAGGATTGCAGTATGAAAGAATCACAATATGATCGAATAAAGAAATATTAATTTTGGTAAATATAAGTTCAAAATATGAATTGATGAGAATGATAGTTGTCATATGGCTTGACCCAAAAGGTGGGCATATAGAAGGATAATTGTATTTGGTATGATGGGTTCAACATATGGGCCCAAAAAAGCTGCATTTAGTTTAATTATTAGGCTTAAATCCTTGTTACTATATTTTGTCTATATTGTCTTATAGAAAGATAGTATTTTAGCTGACTGAAGGATTTTTGTAAAGGGTTTTCTTGGTTCAAAAGAGGCATACAGAAGCATAGTTGTATTTGGTTTGAGAAGAAAAACATATAGGCTTACAGAAGGATAGCTATATTTAATTTGAAGGGTTCACAATATGGTTTTAAAAAAGATCTTTTTTTTTTGAATTGGAAATTTCAACATAGACTTTTAGAAGGATAACTGTATTTGGTTTGACCCTAAAGATGGACTAATAGAAGGATAGTTGTATGTGGCTTGACCCAAAAGATGGGCTTATAGAAGGATAGTTGTAGTTGGCTTGACCTAAACTATGGGCTTATAGAAGGATCGCTGAATGTGGCTCGACCCAAAAGATTGGCTCATAGCAAAATCGTTGTATGTGGCTTGACCCAAAATATCGGCTTTTAGAAGGATAGATGTATTGGACCTGACTCAAAAAATGGGCTGATAAAAGGATAGGTGTATGTGGCTTGACCCAAAGATGGGCTCATAAAAGAACAGTTATATTTAGCTTGACCCAAAAGATGGGTTCATAGAAGGCGCATAGTTGTATTTGTCTTGTCCAAAAGGATGGACTTAAAGAAGGATTGTTGTATTTGCCATGACCCAAAATATGGATTTATAGAAGGATAGTTGTATGTGGCTTGCCGCAAAAGATGGACTTACCAAAGGATAGATGTTTGTGGTTTGATAAAAAAATGGACTTATAGGATAGTTGAATTGGGCTTGACCCAAAATATGTGCTCACAAAAGGACAGTTGTATTTGGCTTGACTAAAAACATGAGCTGATAGAAATGGAGAGTTGAATTGAGCTTGACCCAAAAGATGGGCTTATAGAAGAATAGTTGTGTGTGTCCTGACCCATAATATGGGATGATGAGTGGATAGTTTTATATGGCTTGGCCCAAAAATGGGCTTATAGATAGTCTGAAGGTTTCAAGATATGGGTTAAAAGACTGCTGTATTTAGTATGATAGGTTTAAATCTGTGTAATTCTATTTTGTTTGTATGGTTATATGGGCTTAAAGAAAGATAGTATTTGCTGTGAAAGATGGGATGATAGAAAAATTGTGGTTTTGGCTTTGATAGGTTGATATGAAAGGTCTACAATATTATTAAACAAAGAAACATTAATTTTTGGTTTGATAAGTTCAACATGTGGATTGATGAGAAGGATAGTTGTGTATGGCTTGACCCAACAAATAGGCATATAGAAGGATGATTGTATTTGGTCTGATGGGTTTTACATATGGGCTCGAAGACAGCTGTATTTAGTTTAAAAGGCCTAACTATATTTTGTTTATACTGGCTAATAGAAAGATATGTGCACTATTTTATTTGAAAGGTTTAAAAGACGGGCTGACAGAAGGGTTGTTGTATTGGGCTTTGTGGGTTCAATATCGGCGTACAGAAGCATAGTTGTACACTGCAGATCCGTTATATCGCGTTCCATTATATCGCGATGTCCAATATATTGCGAATCTACCGTGGATCCCTACTTTTTGTAATGTACTTCAATATTTTCCTATAACCAAATGCTCATAAATAAATCCAGTTTGATCCGGATTTTCATTCCGTCACGGCGTCTCTTTTATTCACACTCTTGTAGTGCAACAAACAATACGCCGACTTGCTCAACTTCAAAGCATAACAGTTTGACGTCATCAGCTTACAGCGCGTGTGCCACCCATGACAATGTCCTTTCACTGCTGTCGCTCTATTTAGCACCCAAATTACACGCAGTCCACGTGGAGGGTGTATACAGCAACTGTATGTTACAAATCAATACTGAGCTATCTGAATGACAATAATGTAATCGATACGGCTTACTCTGTTTCTTTTATGTTTCAGGAGAAATGCTAACTGCATATCGTCTGCGATATAGACACCTAATTTTGTTGCTGTGTGCTACCAAACTTTTATACAAAAGTAAAGATCTCAATGTTCTCTGCGCTACAAAGTTTTTATGTGGCGATCAATACACCCACGCTTTCCATGCGGACGACTTGACGTTGTACATATTGTCAGCAATTTTTCGCATAGAAGCATAATTGTATGTGGCTTGACCCTAAAAATGGGGTTTTAAAAGGATAGTTGTATTGGGCTTGACCCAAAAGGTGGGCTTATAGACGGATAGTTGTATGAGGCTTGACCAATATGATGGTCCTATAGAAGGATATTGGTATGTGGCTTGACCCAAAAGATGGGCTTTTAGATAGTTGTATGTGGCTTGACCCAAAACATGGGCTGATAGAAGGATAATTGAATGTGGCTAGACCCAAAAGATGGGCTTATAGAAGGATAGTTGTATGTGGCTTGACCCAAAAGATGGGCTTATCAGAAGGATAGTTGTATGTGGCTTGACCCAAAAGATGGATGTTACAGGCACTCAAGTGCCTCATGTTTGAAAAATTAGAGCCAACTGGGTTAAGGTCTGTTAATTAAGTATCCAGTGTGGAGTTGAGGCTAGTGACAATTCAACAAGACATGGACAATAGTTAAAATGGTAGGGGAAAAGGTAATCATAGAGTCAGTGTGTATCCTGATAGAAAATCTTTTGTATGGTATATTTTGGATAAACTTACTAGAAGCTATAGAAAGAAATCATCGTTATTACATGCAAAGTGTTGCTATGACTTAAGACATTGTATTTTGGAACTGTAGAATGGTAAAGACATTAGAGAAATTAATGGAAATCATGACATAAAAGAGTCAATTGGGGAAAATGGAAAAGGGGATCATTATGTCGTATATGGGAAAGACATGGCTTTGAGTGAAAGACATGTCATATCAAGGGGAAGCTATGTGACAGAGAGAAAGCATTGTAAAATAAGGTGTTCCTTGCAATTTAAGCGGGATGCCATTCAAGCCATGTCATATAAGGGGGGCAGACCTATCATATATAAGGAAGCGATGTCCTATATTGATAAGCCATCTCCTGTAGGGATGAAGCCATGTCATATAAGGGAAAATCCATGTAATACAGAGGGGGAAGCCAGTATGTGATACAAGGCAAGCCATGTCATATATAAAGGGAAAGCAATTTTATATAGATTGAAGCCATGATATAAGGATACCAACATGAAATACAATGTGAAAGCCTCATGTTAAGGCAAAGCAATGTCATATAAGATTGATGCCATATTATATATAGAAATGTCATATAAGCTTGAATAAGAAAAGTGTCACATTATCTTAAGGGGAAAGCCATGTAATATAAGGGGGGAGCAACAGAAAGAAGCAATGCTGTTGAGAGGAAATTCATGCCATATCAGGGTGTATCCATAGCATATAAGAAGAAGGTAATGCCTTATTGGGGGGTATCCATGTCATATGAAAGGAAAGGCATGCCATACATTGGGGTGTCCATGGATTATACAAGGCACATTATGGGTTAAAACAAATGCAACCAAGCTTTATTTCTCTATCTGATCTGGCAGGTAAATATTTCAAGCATAATGCTAGGCATATTGGTGTCAAAGAAATCAAATGATATATGAAGATGGCAATGAAATGTATCATTTGAGTGTGTTTTTTTGTTGCTGTTTATCTGAGGGTATGGCAGGCAGCAAATCTGCAAACAGGTAGAGCGACTTAGTCGGATGTATTCTGGGTTTAAATTGACACAGAAGGACCATCTCATGAATAGCAACTTTTTTTAACTGTTAAATGAAATCATGAGAAAAATGAAAATGGAAGCAAATATGTCCAGGTACAGACAGAAATATAAACCTAATTAGTGAAGTCCATATTTGGTATAAGCCGACAATAAGCTTGACCTAAGTTTTCCATCAAAGACAAATCCCTTCCAATACCAATTTGACCAGGGTCTGTAAAGAACAGCCCCATTGCTATCTAGATATTTGGTGTCACACATAATTATGTTTTCACCAGTTCATTGACCCCTTTATAACATAAGCATTTCCAAATTAGTTTGAACAGTAGAATGTCTACCAGTTATTTTTGTTGCTGTTAATTATGGTGTTATATAATTATTAGAATATAAGAATATTCATTTTTAGATTGCTAAGTTTTACATATGTACTTCTAGAAGGATAACAGTATTTGGTTTGACCCTAAAGATGGACTTATAGAAAGACAGTTGTAAGTGGTTTGACCTAAGAGATGGGCTTTATAGATGGAGAGTTGTAGTTGGCTTGACCCAATAGATTCGCTTATGGAAGGATAGCTGAATGCGGTTTTACTTAATAGATGGGCTCTAGGAAGAATAGTTGTATGTGGCTTATAGAAAGATAGTATTTTGTTTGAAAGGTTTAAAAGATATATGTATTTATAGAATGATAATAGAATAAAAGTATAGATGCAAGTGGTTGGACCCAAAAAATGGGCTTATAGAAGGAAAGTTGTAGTTGGCTTCACCCAAAAGATTGGCTTATAGAAGGTTAGCTGTATCTGGTTTCACACAAAAGATGGGCTCTAGGAAGAATAGTTGTATGTGGCTTAACCCAAAAGATGGGCTTCAAGAAGGTTAGCTGTATGTTGTTTTACCCAAAAGATTTGCTCATAGAAGAATAGTTGTATGTGGCTTCACCCAAAATATTGGCTTATAGGAGGTTAGCTGTATCTGGTTTTACACAAAATATGGGCTCTAAGAAGAATAGTTGCATGTGACTTAACCCACTAGATGGGCTTTAAAAAGGTTAGCTGTATGTGGTTTTACACAAAAGATGGGCTCATAGAAGAATAGCTGCATGTGGCTTAACCCAAAAGATGGGCTTATAGCATGATAGTTGTTTTGAACTTGACCCAAAAGAAGGGCTTATAGAAGAATAGTTGTATGTGGCTTGACCCAAAAGATGGTCTTATAGCGGGATAGCTATATGTGGCTTGACCCAAAAGCTGGGCTTAGAGAAAGATGATTGGATTTGGTCTAATGGGTAAAACATACAGCTGTTAACTGGTATTTTATTATCTTTGTGTTTTGTTTATACTTATGTTATTTGGTTTGAAAGGTTTCAAAGATGGGTTGATAGGATTGTGGTACTAGGCTTGATAGGTTCAAAATGGACAGAGAAACATAGTTGCAATATGGTTTGATGAGATCGACATATGGGTTTATAGCGCAGGACAGTTATAAAAGAATGTTTGTTTTTAGTTTGATTAGTTCAACATATAGATTTATAGAAGGATAGTTATACCCCCACAAACGAAGTTTAGGGGGGGTATATAGGAGTGAGCTTCTCGGTCCGTCAGTTTGTCGGTCCGTTGGTTTTTGGTTTCCGGATGGTAACTCAAGAAAGACTTGACATATTCAAATAATTATTTGGTACACATGTGTAACATCATATAATACAGGTCAAGTTCGATGTTGGTTACAAACCACTAAATTTTGACAGAGTAGTGGCCCCTTTTTGACTTAAAATTCCCTATAAACATGGTTTCCAGATGATAAGTCAAGAAAGGCTTGACATATTCAAATAATTTTTGGTACACATTTGTAACATCTTAGAATACAGGTAAAGTATTATGTTGGTTACAAACCACCAAATTTTGACCGAGTTATGGCCATTTTTCTACTTAAAATTCCCTAAAAACATGATTTCCGGATGATAACTCAAGAATGGCTAGACATATTCAAAAATTCTTAGTATACATGTGTAGCATCATAAAATACAGGTCAAGGTCGACTTTGGTTACAAACCACTAAATTTTGACAGAGTTATGGCCCTTTTTTTACTTAAATTCCCTGAAAACATGGTTTCCTGACGATAACTCAACAATGGCTTGACATATTTATTCAAGGCTTTGACATTATTGCAAGCAATACAGGAGTCCCCTACCGGTGAAAACCCCTACTAATTAAACATTGTGCCATACCGTCATATCGCCCTTTATCTGTAGATGTACAAAGTTTCATATTCAAATCCCATTTGTCACTGCAGTATTAAGTTGTTGTTTTTTCTATTTTAGTAACATTGACCAGACATTTGAGTTACTTTTTGAGTTATTGCAGTACTAAACTGACAGAGGGCAATCATATAGTCCATTCTGTGTACCAAGTTTCATGATCATATGTTATGTTCGCTTTTTCAAATTATTACAGTATTAAGTTTATTTTTATTTTAAGTAAAAGTCACGTGACCTTTGACCTCTGGTGAAAAATAAAAAGAGTCATGTACAATCCTCACCTTGCTGTTTCTATGTATACAAAGTTTCATCAAAGTATCTTCAGGACTTTTTGAGTTATCACAGGATTCAGGTTTTGGGGATGGGACAGACAGACAGAGTGAGACCGACGGACAGACAGACAGACGCACACTGACGGAGGGCAAACCCATAGTCCAATCTGTGTACCAAGTTTCATGAAGTTTCATGATCATATCTTATGCACTTTTCAAAACATTATAGTATTAAGTTTATTTCTATTTTTAGTAACAGTCATGTGACCTTTGACCTCTGGTGAAAAATAAAAGGTCGTGCATAATTCTCACATCGCTGTTGCTATGTATACAAAGTTTCATCAAAGTGTCTTCAGTACTTTCCGAGTTATCACAGGATCCAGGTTTTGGGGACTGACGGACAGACAGACAGACATACGGACAAATACACAGAACAACACATAGACAGATGGCAAACCTATAGTTCAATCTCTGTACCAAGTTTCATGTTCACATATTATGTCCATTTGAAATTATTACAGTATTTAGTTTATTTCTATTTTTAGTAACAGTCACGTGACCTTTGACCTCTGGTGAAAAAAAAAGGTTGTGCATAATCCTCACATTACCACATTGCTTTTTATATGTATACCCAGTTTCATTGAAATAAGTAGTTTTTGAGTTATTGCAGAAACCAGGTTTTGGGGACGGACAGACAGACGGCCAGACAAACATACAGACGAACACATAGAGAGACACACAGTCGGATGGCAAACCTATATTTCAACCTTTCTACCAAGTTTCATGGTCATATCTTATGTACTTTTTGAATTATAACAGTATTTAGTTTATTTCTATTTCTTAGTAACAGTCACATGACCTTTGACCTCTGGTGAAAAATAAAAGGTCCTGCATAATCCTCACATTGCCCATTTATATGTATACCAAATTTCATTGAAATATCTTCAGTACTTTTTGAGTTATCGCAGGATCCAGTTTGGTTCAGTTTATTTCTATTTTTAATAACAGTTACGTGACCTTTTGACCTCTGGTAAAAAATAAAACGTCGTGCATAATACTCACATTGCCGTTTATATGTATACCAAGTTTCATTGAAGTATCTTCAGTACTTTTTGAGTTATCGCAGGAACAATATTTTGCGGACGGACTGACTGACGGATGGACGTAGGGCAAACCTATAGACCCCTCCGGTGAAACACCCGTAGGGGACTAATAATTATTGTACACGTGTGTAGCATAATAAAATACAGGTCAAGTTCGACTCTGGTTACAAACCACTAAATTTTTACACAGTTATGGCCCCTTTTTTACTTAAATTCCCGAAAAACATGGACAATAACTCATGGAAGGCTTCATATATTTAAATCATTTTTGGTACATAGGTGTAACATCATAAAATACGAATTAAGTACAACTTTCGTTACAAACCACAAAATGTTGACAGAGTTATGGCTCCTATTGAAATTAAATTTTTCCAAATACTCTGTTGACCATTCACAAATTAAAGCATTCTCTCTGTGTCCATTTCTTTCGAATGGATGCCATAGTTTTGTGACAAGGTCATATTGTGGGGGTATATCTGTCACTCATGTGACAATTCTAGTAAAATTTGGCATGATCCAAAAGCCCAAAAGATAGGCTTATAGAAGGATGATTGTATTTGTTTCGATGGTTTCAAGATATGGGTCAAAAGACAGCTGTATTTAGTTTGAAAGGTTTAAATCAGTGTAATTCTATTTTGTTTCTATGCTTATACGGGCTTATAGAAAGATAGTATTTCCTTTGAAAGGTTTAAAAAAAGGGCTGATAGAAGGATTGTGGTATTGGCCTTGATAGTTTGATATGAACGGTTCACAATATTAATGAATAAAAGAAATGTTCATTTTTGGTTTGATAAGTTCATCATATGGATGGATGAGAAGAATAGTTGTATATGGCTTGACACATAAAAGATGGGCATACAGAAGGATAATTCTATTTGGACTGATGGGTTTAATATAGAAAGAGAGCTGTACATTTAGTTTAATAGACCTAAATACTTGTAACTTTTTTTGTTTATATTGGCTAATAGAAAAATATTTTGTGTGAAAGGTTTAAAAGAAGGGCTGACAGAAGGGTTGTGGTATTGAGCTTTCTGGGTTCAAAATAGGTGTACAGAAGCATAGTTGTATTTCTTGTAAGAGATCAAAATATTGGCTTACAGAGGGATAGCTGTATTTGATTTGAAAGGTTCAAAATATGGTCTTATAAAAGAATATTCTAATAAGTTCAGCATACGGACTTTAAGGATAGGCTTGACCCCTGAAGATGGGCTTCTAAAAGGATAGTTGTATGTGTCTTGACCCAAAAGTTGGGCTCAAATAAGAATAGTTGCATGTGGCTTGATCCAAAAGATGTGCTTATTATATGATAGTTGTATTGGACTTGGGCTTATAGAAGGATAGTTGTATGTGGATTGACACAAAAGATGAGCTTATAGAAGAATAGTTGTATGTGGCTTGATTCAAAGATTGGCTCATAAAAGAACAGTTGTATTTGGCTTGACCCAAAAGATGGGCTTATAGAAGGCAGATAGTTATATTTGGCTTGACCCAAAAAATGGGCTTAAAGGATAACTGTATTTGGCTAGACCCAAAAGATTGGTTGATAGAGGATAATTGTATATGTCTTGATCTAAAAGATGAACTTATAGACAGATCATTTTATTTGGTCTTATGCGTTTAACATACAGTTTCAAAGACAGCTGTGTTTGTTTTTTTAATCCTTGTATTTTTGTTTGTGTTTATAGAAAGATAGTATTTAGTTTGACAGATTTTGAAGATTGGCTGATAGAAGGGTTATGGTGTTGGGCTTGATAGGTTCAAAATGGACATAGAAACATAGTTTCTATGTGGTTTGAAGAGATCCACATATGGGATTATAGAGCAGGACAGTTGTAGTTGATTTGATAGGTTCAAACTATGGACTTATAAAAAATATTTGTTTTAGTCTTGATATGTTCAACATATAGATTTATAGAAGGGTAGTTTTATTTGGTATTCAAAAGCCCAAAAAGATGGGCTTATAGAAGGATGATTGTATTTGGTTAGATGGTTTCAAGATATAGGTCAAAAGACAGCTGTAGTCTGTTTGATAGGTTTAAATCTGTGTAATTCTATATTTGTTTGCATGATAATATGGGCATAAGAAAGATAGTATTTGGTTTGAAATGTTTAAAAGATGGGCTGATAGAAGGTTTGTGGTATTGGCCATGGTAGAAGCACAGTTGTATTTGGTTAGAAGAGATTAACAAAAGGACTTATAGAAAGCTGTATTTGATTTGAAAGGTTCAAAACATGGACTTAAAAAGAATGTTCACTTTTTAGGTTGATAAGTTCAACATATAGAGTTATAGCAGGATAACTGCATTTGGTTTTACCCTAACAATAGACTTATAGGAGAATTGAATGTGTTTTGACCCAAAAGATGGGCTTATAGAAGGAAAGTTGTAGTTGGCTTCACCCAAAACATGGACTTATATAGGATAGCTGTATGTGCCTGGACTCAAAAGATGGGCTCACACAAGAATAGTTGTATGCGGCCGGATCCAAAAGATGGGCTCACAAATTGACAGTTATATCTGGCTTGACCAAAAAGATGGCCTCATAAAAGGAGATAGTTGTATTTGGCTTACCCCAAAAGATGGGCTACTAGAAGGATAGTTGTATTTTGCTTGACCCCAAAGATGGGCTCATAAATGAACAGTAGTATTTTGCTTGACCCAAAAGATGGGTAGTTGTATGTAGCTTGATCCAAAGATGGGCTCATACAAGAACAGTTCTATTTGGCTTGACACAAAAGACAGGCTCATAGGAGGTGGACAGTTGTATTTTGGCTCAACCCAAAAGATGGGTTTATAGACGGGTAAATGTATGTGGCTTGGCCCGAAAGATGGGTTTATAAAAAGATAGTTGTATGTGGGTTGACCCACAGATGCACTTATAGATGGATAGTTGAATATGGTTTGACCCAAAAGATGGGCTCATAGAAGGATAGCTGAATGCATCTCATCCCCAAAGATGGGCTATTAAAAGTACAGTTGTATTTAGCTTGAACAAAAAGATTGGCTTATAGAAGGATAGTTGTATTTGGCTTGACCCACAGATGGACTTATAGATAGTTGAATGTGGTTTGACCTAACAGATGGGCTCATATACGGATAGCTGAATGTATCCTGACCCGAAAGATGGGCTATTAAAAGGACAGTTGTATTAGGCTTGACCAAAAAAAAGATGAGCTCATTGATGGGGACAGTTGTATTTGGCCTGACCCAAACGATTGGCTTATAGAAGGATAGTTGTATTTAGCTCGACCCAAAAGGTGGGCTTATAGTTGTATGTGGTTTGACCCAAAATATAGAATAATGCGAGGATAGTTTTATATGGCTTGACCCAAAAGATAGACTTACAGAAAGATGATTGTATTTTTTCTGATGGGTTATAAATACAGGTTCGTAATCAGCTGTTTGATAGGTTCTTTAAATCCTTGTTTTTTTTAAGGCTTATAGAAAGAGATTATTTGGTTTGAAAGGTTTAAAAGATTGGATGATAGAAAGATTGTGGTATAAGGCTTGATAGTTTAAACAAGGACATAGAAACATAGTTACTATTATGTGGTTTGAGGAGATCCACATATGGATTTATAGAGCATGACAGCTGTATTTGAGTTATAGTTATGATCCAAAAGCCCAAAAAGATGGGCTTATAGAAGGATGATTGTATATGGTCTGATGGTTTCAAGATATGGGTTAAAAGACAAAAGACAGCTGTATTGAGTTTAATAGATTTAAATCTGTGTAATTCTTTTTTGTTTGTATGGTTATATGGGCATAAAGAAAGATAGTATTTAGTTTGAAAGGTTTCAAAGATGGGCTGCAAAAAAAAGGATTGCGGTATGAAAGAATCACAATATGATCGAATAAAGAAATATTAATTTTTGGTAAATATAAGTTCAAAATATGAATTGATGAGAAGGATAGTTGTCATATGGCTTGACCCAAAAGGTGGGCATATAGAAGGATAATTGTATTTGGTCTGATGGGTTCAACATATGGGCCCAAAAAAGCTGCATTTAGTTTAATATGCTTAAATCCTTGTTACTATATTTTGTCTATATTGTCTTATAGAAAGATAGTATTTTAGCTGACTGAAGGATTTTTGTAAAGGGTTTTCTCCGTTCAAAAGAGGCATACAGAAGCATAGTTGTATTTGGTTTGAGAAGAAAAACATATAGGCTTACAGAAGGATAGCTGTATTTAATCTGAAGGGTTCACAATATGGTTTTAAAAAAGATCATTTTTTTTTTAATTGGAAATTTCAACATAGACTTTTAGAAGGATAACTGTATTTGGTTTGACCCTAAAGATGGACTAATAGAAGGATAGTTGTATGTGGCTTGACCCAAAAGATGGGCTTATAGAAGGATAGTTGTAGTTGGCTTGACCTAAACTATGGGCTTATAGAAGGATCGCTGAATGTGGCTCGACCCAAAAGATTGGCTCATAGCAAAATAGTTGTATGTGGCTTCACCCAAAATATTGGCTTTTAGAAGGATAGATGTATTGGACCTGACTCAAAAAATGGGCTGATAAAAGGATAGGTGTATGTGGCTTGACCCAAAGATGGGCTCATAAAAGAACAGTTATATTTAGCTTGACCCAAAAGATGGGTTCATAGAAGGCGCATAGTTGTATTTGTCCTGTCCAAAAGGATGGACTTAAAGAAGGATTGTTGTATTTGCCATGACCCAAAATATGGGTTTATAGAAGGATAGTTGTATGTGGCTTGCCGCAAAAGATGGACTTACCAAAGGATAGATGTTTGTGGTTTGATAAAAAAATGGACTTATAGGATAGTTGAATTGGGCTTGACCCAAAATATGGGCTCACAAAAGGACAGTTGTATTTGGCTTGACTAAAAACATGAGCTGATAGAAAGGGAGAGTTGAATTGAGCTTGACCCAAAAGATGGGCTTATAGAAGAATAGTTGTGTGTGGCCTGACCCATAATATGGGATGATGAGAGGATAGTTTTATATGGCTTGGCCCAAAAATGGGCTTATAGAAAGATAGTCTCAAGGTTTCAAGATATGGGTTAAAAGACTGCTGTATTTAGTATGATAGGTTTAAATCTGTGTAATTCTATTTTGTTTGTATGGTTATATGGGCTTAAAGAAAGATAGTATTTGCTGTGAAAGATGGGATGATAGAAAAATTGTGGTTTTGGCTTTGATAGGTTGATATGAAAGGTCTACAATATTATTAAACAAAGAGACATTAATTTTTGGTTTGATAAGTTCAACATGTGGATTGATGAGAAGGATAGTTGTGTATGGCTTGACCCAACAGATAGGCATATAGAAGGATAATTGTATTTGGTCTGATGGGTTTTACATATGGGCTCAAAGACACCTGTATTTAGTTTAAAAGGCCTAACTATATTTTGTTTATACTGGCTAATAGAAAGATATGTGCACTATTTTATTTGAAAGGTTTAAAAGACGGGCTGACAGAAGGGTTGTTGTATTGGGCTTTGTGGGTTCAATATCGGCGTACAGAAGCATAGTTGTACACTGCAGATCCGTTATATCGCGATGTCCAATATATCGCGAATCTGCCGTGGATCCCTACTTTTTGTAATGTACTTCAATATTTTCCTATAACCAAATGCTCATAAATAAATTCAGTTTGATCCGGATTTTCGTTCCTTCACGGCGTCTCTTTTATTCACACTCTTGTAGTGCAACAAACAATACGCCGACTTGCTCAACTTCAAAGCATAACAGTTTGACGTCATCAGCTTACAGCGCGTGTGCCACCCATGACAATGTCCTTTCACTGCTGTCGCTCTATTTAGCACCCAAATTACACGCAGTCCACGTGGAGGGTGTATACAGCAACTGTATGTTACAAATCAATACTGAGCTCACTGAATGACAATAATGTAATCGATACGGCTTACTCTGTTTCTTTTATGTTTCAGGAGAAATGCTAACTGCATATCGTCTGCGATATAGACACCTAATTTTGTTGCTGTGTGCTACCAAACTTTTATACAAAAGTAAAGATCTCAATGTTCTCTGCGCTACAAAGTTTTTATATGGCGATCAATACACCCACGCTTTCCATGCGGACGACTTGACGTTGTACATATTGTCAGCAATTTTTCGCATAGAAGCATAATTGTATGTGGCTTGACCCTAAAAATGGGGTTTTAAAAGGATAGTTGTATTGGGCTTGACCCAAAAGGTGGGCTTATAGACGGATAGTTTTATGAGGCTTGACCAAAATGATGGTCCTATAGAAGGATATTTGTATGTGGCTTGACCCAAAAGATGGGCTTTTAGATAGTTGTATGTGGCTTGACCCAAATCATGGGCTGATAGAAGGATAATTGAATGTGGCTAGACCCAAAAGATGGGCTTATAGAAGGATAGTTGTATGTGGCTTGACCCAAAAGATGGGCTTATAGAAGGATAGTTGTAGTTGGCTTGACCTAAACTATGGGCTTATAGAAGGATCGCTGAATGTGGCTCGACTCAAAAGATTGGCTCATAGCAAAATAGTTGTATGTGGCTTCACCCAAAATATCGGCTTTTAGAAGGATAGATGTATTGGACCTGACTCAAAAAATGGGCTGATAAAAGGATAGGTGTATGTGGCTTGACCCAAAGATGGGCTCATAAAAGAACAGTTATATTTAGCTTGACCCAAAAGATGGGTTCATAGAAGGCGCATAGTTGTATTTGTCCTGTCCAAAAGGATGGACTTAAAGAAGGATTGTTGTATTTGCCATGACCCAAAATATGGGTTTATAGAAGGATAGTTGTATGTGGCTTGCCGCAAAAGATGGACTTACCAAAGGATAGATGTTTGTGGTTTGATAAAAAAATGGACTTATAGGATAGTTGAATTGGGCTTGACCCAAAATATGGGCTCACAAAAGGACAGTTGTATTTGGCTTGACTAAAAACATGAGCTGATAGAAAGGGAGAGTTGAATTGAGCTTGACCCAAAAGATGGGCTTATAGAAGAATAGTTGTGTGTGGCCTGACCCATAATATGGGATGATGAGAGGATAGTTTTATATGGCTTGGCCCAAAAATGGGCTTATAGAAAGATAGTCTCAAGGTTTCAAGATATGGGTTAAAAGACTGCTGTATTTAGTATGATAGGTTTAAATCTGTGTAATTCTATTTTGTTTGTATGGTTATATGGGCTTAAAGAAAGATAGTATTTGCTGTGAAAGATGGGATGATAGAAAAATTGTGGTTTTGGCTTTGATAGGTTGATATGAAAGGTCTACAATATTATTAAACAAAGAGACATTAATTTTTGGTTTGATAAGTTCAACATGTGGATTGATGAGAAGGATAGTTGTGTATGGCTTGACCCAACAGATAGGCATATAGAAGGATAATTGTATTTGGTCTGATGGGTTTTACATATGGGCTCAAAGACACCTGTATTTAGTTTAAAAGGCCTAACTATATTTTGTTTATACTGGCTAATAGAAAGATATGTGCACTATTTTATTTGAAAGGTTTAAAAGACGGGCTGACAGAAGGGTTGTTGTATTGGGCTTTGTGGGTTCAATATCGGCGTACAGAAGCATAGTTGTACACTGCAGATCCGTTATATCGCGATGTCCAATATATCGCGAATCTGCCGTGGATCCCTACTTTTTGTAATGTACTTCAATATTTTCCTATAACCAAATGCTCATAAATAAATTCAGTTTGATCCGGATTTTCGTTCCTTCACGGCGTCTCTTTTATTCACACTCTTGTAGTGCAACAAACAATACGCCGACTTGCTCAACTTCAAAGCATAACAGTTTGACGTCATCAGCTTACAGCGCGTGTGCCACCCATGACAATGTCCTTTCACTGCTGTCGCTCTATTTAGCACCCAAATTACACGCAGTCCACGTGGAGGGTGTATACAGCAACTGTATGTTACAAATCAATACTGAGCTCACTGAATGACAATAATGTAATCGATACGGCTTACTCTGTTTCTTTTATGTTTCAGGAGAAATGCTAACTGCATATCGTCTGCGATATAGACACCTAATTTTGTTGCTGTGTGCTACCAAACTTTTATACAAAAGTAAAGATCTCAATGTTCTCTGCGCTACAAAGTTTTTATATGGCGATCAATACACCCACGCTTTCCATGCGGACGACTTGACGTTGTACATATTGTCAGCAATTTTTCGCATAGAAGCATAATTGTATGTGGCTTGACCCTAAAAATGAGGTTTTAAAAGGATAGTTGTATTGGGCTTGACCCAAAAGGTGGGCTTATAGACGGATAGTTTTATGAGGCTTGACCAAAATGATGGTCCTATAGAAGGATATTTGTATGTGGCTTGACCCAAAAGATGGGCTTTTAGATAGTTGTATGTGGCTTGACCCAAATCATGGGCTGATAGAAGGATAATTGAATGTGGCTAGACCCAAAAGATGGGCTTATAGAAGGATAGTTGTATGTGGCTTGACCCAAAAGATGGGCTTATCAGAAGGATAGTTGTATGTGGCTTGACCCAAAAGATGGATGTTACAGGCACTCGAGTGCCTCATGTTTGAAAAATTAGAGCCAACTGGGTTAAGGTCTGTTAATTAAGTATCCAGTGTGGAGTTGAGGCTAGTGACAATTCAACAAGACATGGACAATAGTTAAAATGGTAGGGGAAAAGGTAATCATAGAGTCAGTGTGTATCCTGATAGAAAATCTTTTGTATGGTATATTTTGGATAAACTTACTAGAAGCTATAGAAAGAAATCATCGTTATTACATGCAAAGTGTTGCTATGACTTAAGACATTGTATTTTGGAACTGTAGAATGGTAAAGACATTAGAGAAATTAATGGAAATCATGACATAAAAGAGTCAATTGGGGAAAAAGGAAAAGGGGATCATTATGTCGTATACGGGAAAGCCATGGCTTTGAGTGAAAGACATGTCATATCAAGGGGAAGCTATGTGACACAGAGAGAAAGCATTGTAAAATAAGGTGTTCCTTGCAATTTAAGCGGGATGCCATTCAAGCCATGTCATATAAGGGGGGCAGACCTATCATATATAAGGAAGCGATGTCCTATATTGATAAGCCATCTCCTGTAGGGATGAAGCCATGTCATATAAGGGAAAATCCATGTAATACAGAGGGGGAAGCCAGTATGTGATACAAGGCAAGCCATGTCATATATAAACGGAAAGCAATTTTATATAGATTGAAGCCATGATATAAGGATACCAACATGAAATACAATGTGAAAGCCTCATGTTAAGGCAAAGCAATGTCATATAAGATTGATGCCATATTATATATAGAAATGTCATATAAGCTTGAATAAGAAAAGTGTCACATTATCTTAAGGGGAAAGCCATGTAATATAAGGGGGGAGCAACAGAAAGAAGCAATGCTGTTGAGAGGAAATTCATGCCATATCAGGGTGTATCCATAGCATATAAGAAGGTAATGCCATATTGGGGGGTATCCATGTCATATGAAAGGAAAGGCATGCCATACATTGGGGTGTCCATGGATTATACAAGGCACATTATGGGTTAAAACAAATGCAACCAAGCTTTATTTCTCTATCTGATCTGGCAGGTAAATATTTCAAGCATAATGCTAGCCATATTGGTGTCAAAGAAATCAAATGATATATGAAGATGGCAATGAAATGTATCATTTAAGTGTGTTTTTTTGTTGCTGTTTATCTGAGGGTGTGGCAGGCAGCAAATCTGCAAACAGGTAGAGCGACTTAGTTGGATGTGTTCTGGGTTTAAATTGACATAGAAGGACCATCTCATGAATAGCAACTTTTTTTAATTGTCAAATGAAATCATGAGAAACATGAAAATGGAAGCAGATATGTACAGGTACAGACAGAAATATAAACCTAATTAGTGAAGTCCATATTTGGTATAAGCCGACAATAAGCTTGTGCTAAGTTTTCCATCAAGACAAATCCCTTCCAATACCAATTTGACCAGGGTCTGTAAAGAACAGCCCCATTGCTATCTAGATATTTGGTGTCACACATAATTATGTTTTCACCAGTTCATTGACCCCTTTATAACATAAGCATTTCCAAATTAGTTTGAACAGTAGAATGTCTACAAGTTATTTTTGTTGCTGTTAATTATGGTGTTATATAATTATTAGAATATAAGAATATTCATTTTTAGATTGCTAAGTTTTACATATGTACTTCTAGAAGGATAACAGTATTTGGTTTGACCCTAAAGATGGACTTATAGAAAGACAGTTGTAAGTGGTTTGACCTAAGAGATGGGCTTTATAGATGGAGAGTTGTAGTTGGCTTGACCCAATAGATTCGCTTATGGAAGGATAGCTGAATGCGGTTTTACTTAATAGATGGGCTCTAGGAATAATAGTTGTATGTGGCTTATAGAAAGATAGTATTTTGTTTGAAAGGTTTAAAAGATATATGTATTTATAGAATGATAATAGAATAAAAGTATAGATGCAAGTGGTTGGACCCAAAAAATGGGCTTATAGAAGGAAAGTTGTAGTTGGCTTCACCCAAAAGATTGGCTTATAGAAGGTTAGCTGTATCTGGTTTCACACAAAAGATGGGCTCTAGGAAGAATAGTTGTATGTGGCTTAACCAAAAGATGGGCTTCAAGAAGGTTAGCTGTATGTTGTTTTACCCAAAAGATTTGCTCATAGAAGAATAGTTGTATGTGGCTTCACCCAAAATATTGGCTTATAGGAGGTTAGCTGTATCTGGTTTTACACAAAATATGGGCTCTAAGAAGAATAGTTGCATGTGACTTAACCCACTAGATGGGCTTTAAAAAGGTTAGCTGTATGTGGTTTTACACAAAAGATGGGCTCATAGAAGAATAGCTGCATGTGGCTTAACCCAAAAGATGGGCTTATAGCATGATAGTTGTTTTGAACTTGACCCAAAAGAAGGGCTTATAGAAGAATAGTTGTATGTGGCTTGACCCAAAAGATGGTCTTATAGCGGGATAGCTATATGTGGCTTGACCCAAAAGCTGGGCTTAGAGAAAGATGATTGGATTTGGTCTAATGGGTAAAACATACAGCTGTTAACTGGTATTTTATTATCTTTGTGTTTTGTTTATACTTATGGTATTTGGTTTGAAAGGTTTCAAAGATGGGTTGATAGGATTGTGGTACTAGGCTTGATAGGTTCAAAATGGACAGAGAAACATAGTTGCAATATGGTTTGATGAGATCGACATATGGGTTTATAGCGCAGGACAGTTATAAAAGAATGTTTGTTTTTAGTTTGATTAGTTCAACATATAGATTTATAGAAGGATAGTTATACCCCCACAAACGAAGTTTAGGGGGGGTATATAGGAGTGAGCTTCTCGGTCCGTCAGTTTGTCGGTCCGTTGGTTTTTGGTTTCCGGATGGTAACTCAAGAAAGACTTGACATATTCAAATAATTTTTGGTACACATGTGTAACATCATATAATACAGGTCAAGTTCGATGTTGGTTACAAACCACTAAATTTTGACAGAGTAGTGGCCCCTTTTTGACTTAAAATTCCCTAAAAACATGGTTTCCAGATGATAAGTCAAGAAAGGCTTGACATATTCAAATAATTTTTGGTACACATTTGTAACATCTTAGAATACAGGTAAAGTATTATGTTGGTTACAAACCACCAAATTTTGACCGAGTTATGGCCATTTTTCTACTTAAAATTCCCTAAAAACATGATTTCCGGATGATAACTCAAGAATGGCTAGACATATTCAAAAATTCTTAGTATACATGTGTAGCATCATAAAATACAGGTCAAGGTCGACTTTGGTTACAAACCACTAAATTTTGACAGAGTTATGGCCCTTTTTTTACTTAAATTCCCTGAAAACATGGTTTCCTGACGATAACTCAACAATGGCTTGACATATTTATTCAAGGCTTTGACATTATTGCAAGCAATACAGGAGTCCCCTACCGGTGAAAACCCCTACTAATTAAACATTGTGCCATACCGTCATATCGCCCTTTATCTGTAGATGTACAAAGTTTCATATTCAAATCCCATTTGTCACTGCAGTATTAAGTTGTTGTTTTTTCTATTTTAGTAACATTGACCAGACATTTGAGTTACTTTTTGAGTTATTGCAGTACTAAACTGACAGAGGGCAATCATATAGTCCATTCTGTGTACCAAGTTTCATGATCATATGTTATGTTCGCTTTTTCAAATTATTACAGTATTAAGTTTATTTTTATTTTAAGTAAAAGTCACGTGACCTTTGACCTCTGGTGAAAAATAAAAAGAGTCATGTACAATCCTCACCTTGCTGTTTCTATGTATACAAAGTTTCATCAAAGTATCTTCAGGACTTTTTGAGTTATCACAGGATTCAGGTTTTGGGGATGGGACAGACAGACAGAGTGAGACCGACGGACAGACAGACAGACGCACACTGACGGAGGGCAAACCCATAGTCCAATCTGTGTACCAAGTTTCATGAAGTTTCATGATCATATCTTATGCACTTTTCAAAACATTATAGTATTAAGTTTATTTCTATTTTTAGTAACAGTCATGTGACCTTTGACCTCTGGTGAAAAATAAAAGGTCGTGCATAATTCTCACATCGCTGTTGCTATGTATACAAAGTTTCATCAAAGTGTCTTCAGTACTTTCCGAGTTATCACAGGATCCAGGTTTTGGGGACTGACGGACAGACAGACAGACATACGGACAAATACACAGAACAACACATAGACAGATGGCAAACCTATAGTTCAATCTCTGTACCAAGTTTCATGTTCACATATTATGTCCATTTGAAATTATTACAGTATTTAGTTTATTTCTATTTTTAGTAACAGTCACGTGACCTTTGACCTCTGGTGAAAAAAAAAGGTTGTGCATAATCCTCACATTACCACATTGCTTTTTATATGTATACCCAGTTTCATTGAAATAAGTAGTTTTTGAGTTATTGCAGAAACCAGGTTTTGGGGACGGACAGACAGACGGCCAGACAAACATACGGACAAACACATAGAGAGACACACAGTCGGATGGCAAACCTATATTTCAACCTTTCTACCAAGTTTCATGGTCATATCTTATGTACTTTTTGAATTATAACAGTATTTAGTTTATTTCTATTTCTTAGTAACAGTCACATGACCTTTGACCTCTGGTGAAAAATAAAAGGTCCTGCATAATCCTCACATTGCCATTTATATGTATACCAAATTTCATTGAAATATCTTCAGTACTTTTTGAGTTATCGCAGGATCCAGTTTGGTTCAGTTTATTTCTATTTTTAATAACAGTTACGTGACCTTTGACCTCTGGTAAAAAATAAAACGTCGTGCATAATACTCACATTGCCGTTTATATGTATACCAAGTTTCATTGAAGTATCTTCAGTACTTTTTTAGTTATCGCAGGAACAATATTTTGCGGACGGACTGACTGACGGATGGACGTAGGGCAAACCTATAGACCCCTCCGGTGAAACACCCGTAGGGGACTAATAATTATTGGTACACGTGTGTAGCATAATAAAATACAGGTCAAGTTCGACTCTGGTTACAAACCACTAAATTTTTACACAGTTATGGCCCCTTTTTTACTTAAATTCCCGAAAAACATGGACAATAACTCATGGAAGGCTTCATATATTTAAATCATTTTTGGTACATAGGTGTAACATCATAAAATACGAATTAAGTACAACTTTCGTTACAAACCACAAAATGTTGACAGAGTTATGGCTCCTATTGAAATTAAATTTTTCCAAATACTCTGTTGACCATTCACAAATTAAAGCATTCTCTCTGTGTCCATTTCTTTCGAATGGATGCCATAGTTTTGTGACAAGGTCATATTGTGGGGGTATATCTGTCACTCATGTGACAATTCTAGTAAAATTTGGCATGATCCAAAAGCCCAAAAGATAGGCTTATAGAAGGATGATTGTATTTGTTTCGATGGTTTCAAGATATGGGTCAAAAGACAGCTGTATTTAGTTTGAAAGGTTTAAATCAGTGTAATTCTATTTTGTTTCTATGCTTATACGGGCTTATAGAAAGATAGTATTTCCTTTGAAAGGTTTAAAAAAAGGGCTGATAGAAGGATTGTGGTATTGGCCTTGATAGTTTGATATGAACGGTTCACAATATTAATGAATAAAGAAATGTTCATTTTTGGTTTGATAAGTTCATCATATGGATGGATGAGAAGAATAGTTGTATATGGCTTGACACATAAAAGATGGGCATACAGAAGGATAATTCTATTTGGACTGATGGGTTTAATATAGAAAGAGAGCTGTACATTTAGTTTAATAGACCTAAATACTTGTAACTTTTTTTGTTTATATTGGCTAATAGAAAAATATTTTGTGTGAAAGGTTTAAAAGAAGGGCTGACAGAAGGGTTGTGGTATTGAGCTTTCTGGGTTCAAAATAGGTGTACAGAAGCATAGTTGTATTTCTTGTAAAGAGATCAAAATATTGGCTTACAGAGGGATAGCTGTATTTGATTTGAAAGGTTCAAAATATGGTCTTATAAAAGAATATTCTAATAAGTTCAGCATACGGACTTTAAGGATAGGCTTGACCCTGAAGATGGGCTTCTAAAAGGATAGTTGTATGTGTCTTGACCCAAAAGTTGGGCTCAAATAAGAATAGTTGCATGTGGCTTGATCCAAAAGATGTGCTTATTATATGATAGTTGTATTGGACTTGGGCTTATAGAAGGATAGTTGTATGTGGATTGACACAAAAGATGAGCTTATAGAAGAATAGTTGTATGTGGCTTGATTCAAAGATTGGCTCATAAAAGAACAGTTGTATTTGGCTTGACCCAAAAGATGGGCTTATAGAAGGCAGATAGTTATATTTGGCTTGACCCAAAAAATGGGCTTAAAGGATAACTGTATTTGGCTAGACCCAAAAGATTGGTTGATAGAGGATAATTGTATATGTCTTGATCTAAAAGATGAACTTATAGACAGATCATTTTATTTGGTCTTATGCGTTTAACATACAGTTTCAAAGACAGCTGTGTTTGTTTTTTTAATCCTTGTATTTTGTTTGTGTTTATAGAAAGATAGTATTTAGTTTGACAGATTTTGAAGATTGGCTGATAGAAGGGTTATGGTGTTGGGCTTGATAGGTTCAAAATGGACATAGAAACATAGTTTCTATGTGGTTTGAAGAGATCCACATATGGGATTATAGAGCAGGACAGTTGTAGTTGATTTGATAGGTTCAAACTATGGACTTATAAAAAAATATTTGTTTTAGTTTGATATGTTCAACATATAGATTTATAGAAGGGTAGTTTTATTTGGTATTCAAAAGCCCAAAAAGATGGGCTTATAGAAGGATGATTGTATTTGGTTAGATGGTTTCAAGATATAGGTCAAAAGACAGCTGTAGTCTGTTTGATAGGTTTAAATCTGTGTAATTCTATATTTGTTTGCATGATAATATGGGCATAAGAAAGATAGTATTTGGTTTGAAATGTTTAAAAGATGGGCTGATAGAAGGTTTGTGGTATTGGCCATGGTAGAAGCACAGTTGTATTTGGTTAGAAGAGATTAACAAAAGGACTTATAGAAAGCTGTATTTGATTTGAAAGGTTCAAAACATGGACTTAAAAAGAATGTTCACTTTTTAGGTTGATAAGTTCAACATATAGAGTTATAGCAGGATAACTGCATTTGGTTTTACCCTAACAATAGACTTATAGGAGAATTGAATGTGTTTTGACCCAAAAGATGGGCTTATAGAAGGAAAGTTGTAGTTGGCTTCACCCAAAACATGGACTTATATAGGATAGCTGTATGTGCCTGGACTCAAAAGATGGGCTCACACAAGAATAGTTGTATGCGGCCGGATCCAAAAGATGGGCTCACAAATTGACAGTTATATCTGGCTTGACCAAAAAGATGGCCTCATAAAAGGAGATAGTTGTATTTGGCTTACCCCAAAAGATGGGCTACTAGAAGGATAGTTGTATTTTGCTTGACCCCAAAGATGGGCTCATAAATGAACAGTAGTATTTTGCTTGACCCAAAAGATGGGTAGTTGTATGTAGCTTGATCCAAAGATGGGCTCATACAAGAACAGTTCTATTTGGCTTGACACAAAAGACAGGCTCATAGGAGGTGGACAGTTGTATTTGGCTCAACCCAAAAGATGGGTTTATAGACGGGTAAATGTATGTGGCTTGGCCCGAAAGATGGGTTTATAAAAAGATAGTTGTATGTGGGTTGACCCACAGATGCACTTATAGATGGATAGTTGAATATGGTTTGACCCAAAAGATGGGCTCATAGAAGGATAGCTGAATGCATCTCATCCCCAAAGATGGGCTATTAAAAGTACAGTTGTATTTAGCTTGAACAAAAAGATTGGCTTATAGAAGGATAGTTGTATTTGGCTTGACCCACAGATGGACTTATAGATAGTTGAATGTGGTTTGACCTAACAGATGGGCTCATATACGGATAGCTGAATGTATCCTGACCCGAAAGATGGGCTATTAAAAGGACAGTTGTATTAGGCTTGACCAAAAAAAAGATGAGCTCATTGATGGGGACAGTTGTATTTGGCCTGACCCAAACGATTGGCTTATAGAAGGATAGTTGTATTTAGCTCGACCCAAAAGGTGGGCTTATAGTTGTATGTGGTTTGACCCAAAATATAGAATAATGCGAGGATAGTTTTATATGGCTTGACCCAAAAGATATACAGAAAGATGATTGTATTTTTTCTGATGGGTTATAAATACAGGTTCGTAATCAGCTGTTTGATAGGTTCTTTAAATCCTTGTTTTTTTTAAGGCTTATAGAAAGAGATTATTTGGTTTGAAAGGTTTAAAAGATTGGATGATAGAAAGATTGTGGTATAAGGCTTGATAGTTTAAACAACGACATAGAAACATAGTTACTATTATGTGGTTTGAGGAGATCCACATATGGATTTATAGAGCATGACAGCTGTATTTGAGTTATAGTTATGATCCAAAAGCCCAAAAAGATGGGCTTATAGAAGGATGATTGTATATGGTCTGATGGTTTCAAGATATGGGTTAAAAGACAAAAGACAGCTGTATTGAGTTTAATAGATTTAAATCTGTGTAATTCTTTTTTGTTTGTATGGTTATATGGGCATAAAGAAAGATAGTATTTAGTTTGAAAGGTTTCAAAGATGGGCTGCAAAAAAAAGGATTGCGGTATGAAAGAATCACAATATGATCGAATAAAGAAATATTAATTTTTGGTAAATATAAGTTCAAAATATGAATTGATGAGAAGGATAGTTGTCATATGGCTTGACCCAAAAGGTGGGCATATAGAAGGATAATTGTATTTGGTCTGATGGGTTCAACATATGGGCCCAAAAAAGCTGCATTTAGTTTAATATGCTTAAATCCTTGTTACTATATTTTGTCTATATTGTCTTATAGAAAGATAGTATTTTAGCTGACTGAAGGATTTTTGTAAAGGGTTTTCTCCGTTCAAAAGAGGCATACAGAAGCATAGTTGTATTTGGTTTGAGAAGAAAAACATATAGGCTTACAGAAGGATAGCTGTATTTAATTTGAAGGGTTCACAATATGGTTTTAAAAAAGATCATTTTTTTTCAACATAGACTTTTAGAAGGATAACTGTATTTGGTTTGACCCTAAAGATGGACTAATAGAAGGATAGTTGTATGTGGCTTGACCCAAAAGATGGGCTTATAGAAGGATAGTTGTAGTTGGCTTGACCTAAACTATGGGCTTATAGAAGGATCGCTGAATGTGGCTCGACCCAAAAGATTGGCTCATAGCAAAATAGTTGTATGTGGCTTCACCCAAAATATTGGCTTTTAGAAGGATAGATGTATTGGACCTGACTCAAAAAATGGGCTGATAAAAGGATAGGTGTATGTGGCTTGACCCAAAGATGGGCTCATAAAAGAACAGTTATATTTAGCTTGACCCAAAAGATGGGTTCATAGAAGGCGCATAGTTGTATTTGTCCTGTCCAAAAGGATGGACTTAAAGAAGGATTGTTGTATTTGCCATGACCCAAAATATGGGTTTATAGAAGGATAGTTGTATGTGGCTTGCCGCAAAAGATGGACTTACCAAAGGATAGATGTTTGTGGTTTGATAAAAAAATGGACTTATAGGATAGTTGAATTGGGCTTGACCCAAAATATGGGCTCACAAAAGGACAGTTGTATTTGGCTTGACTAAAAACATGAGCTGATAGAAAGGGAGAGTTGAATTGAGCTTGACCCAAAAGATGGGCTTATAGAAGAATAGTTGTGTGTGGCCTGACCCATAATATGGGATGATGAGAGGATAGTTTTATATGGCTTGGCCCAAAAATGGGCTTATAGAAAGATAGTCTCAAGGTTTCAAGATATGGGTTAAAAGACTGCTGTATTTAGTATGATAGGTTTAAATCTGTGTAATTCTATTTTGTTTGTATGGTTATATGGGCTTAAAGAAAGATAGTATTTGCTGTGAAAGATGGGATGATAGAAAAATTGTGGTTTTGGCTTTGATAGGTTGATATGAAAGGTCTACAATATTATTAAACAAAGAGACATTAATTTTTGGTTTGATAAGTTCAACATGTGGATTGATGAGAAGGATAGTTGTGTATGGCTTGACCCAACAGATAGGCATATAGAAGGATAATTGTATTTGGTCTGATGGGTTTTACATATGGGCTCAAAGACACCTGTATTTAGTTTAAAAGGCCTAACTATATTTTGTTTATACTGGCTAATAGAAAGATATGTGCACTATTTTATTTGAAAGGTTTAAAAGACGGGCTGACAGAAGGGTTGTTGTATTGGGCTTTGTGGGTTCAATATCGGCGTACAGAAGCATAGTTGTACACTGCAGATCCGTTATATCGCGATGTCCAATATATCGCGAATCTGCCGTGGATCCCTACTTTTTGTAATGTACTTCAATATTTTCCTATAACCAAATGCTCATAAATAAATTCAGTTTGATCCGGATTTTCGTTCCTTCACGGCGTCTCTTTTATTCACACTCTTGTAGTGCAACAAACAATACGCCGACTTGCTCAACTTCAAAGCATAACAGTTTGACGTCATCAGCTTACAGCGCGTGTGCCACCCATGACAATGTCCTTTCACTGCTGTCGCTCTATTTAGCACCCAAATTACACGCAGTCCACGTGGAGGGTGTATACAGCAACTGTATGTTACAAATCAATACTGAGCTCACTGAATGACAATAATGTAATCGATACGGCTTACTCTGTTTCTTTTATGTTTCAGGAGAAATGCTAACTGCATATCGTCTGCGATATAGACACCTAATTTTGTTGCTGTGTGCTACCAAACTTTTATACAAAAGTAAAGATCTCAATGTTCTCTGCGCTACAAAGTTTTTATATGGCGATCAATACACCCACGCTTTCCATGCGGACGACTTGACGTTGTACATATTGTCAGCAATTTTTCGCATAGAAGCATAATTGTATGTGGCTTGACCCTAAAAATGGGGTTTTAAAAGGATAGTTGTATTGGGCTTGACCCAAAAGGTGGGCTTATAGACGGATAGTTTTATGAGGCTTGACCAAAATGATGGTCCTATAGAAGGATATTTGTATGTGGCTTGACCCAAAAGATGGGCTTTTAGATAGTTGTATGTGGCTTGACCCAAATCATGGGCTGATAGAAGGATAATTGAATGTGGCTAGACCCAAAAGATGGGCTTATAGAAGGATAGTTGTATGTGGCTTGACCCAAAAGATGGGCTTATAGAAGGATAGTTGTAGTTGGCTTGACCTAAACTATGGGCTTATAGAAGGATCGCTGAATGTGGCTCGACTCAAAAGATTGGCTCATAGCAAAATAGTTGTATGTGGCTTCACCCAAAATATTGGCTTTTAGAAGGATAGATGTATTGGACCTGACTCAAAAAATGGGCTGATAAAAGGATAGGTGTATGTGGCTTGACCCAAAGATGGGCTCATAAAAGAACAGTTATATTTAGCTTGACCCAAAAGATGGGTTCATAGAAGGCGCATAGTTGTATTTGTCCTGTCCAAAAGGATGGACTTAAAGAAGGATTGTTGTATTTGCCATGACCCAAAATATGGGTTTATAGAAGGATAGTTGTATGTGGCTTGCCGCAAAAGATGGACTTACCAAAGGATAGATGTTTGTGGTTTGATAAAAAAATGGACTTATAGGATAGTTGAATTGGGCTTGACCCAAAATATGGGCTCACAAAAGGACAGTTGTATTTGGCTTGACTAAAAACATGAGCTGATAGAAAGGGAGAGTTGAATTGAGCTTGACCCAAAAGATGGGCTTATAGAAGAATAGTTGTGTGTGGCCTGACCCATAATATGGGATGATGAGAGGATAGTTTTATATGGCTTGGCCCAAAAATGGGCTTATAGAAAGATAGTCTCAAGGTTTCAAGATATGGGTTAAAAGACTGCTGTATTTAGTATGATAGGTTTAAATCTGTGTAATTCTATTTTGTTTGTATGGTTATATGGGCTTAAAGAAAGATAGTATTTGCTGTGAAAGATGGGATGATAGAAAAATTGTGGTTTTGGCTTTGATAGGTTGATATGAAAGGTCTACAATATTATTAAACAAAGAGACATTAATTTTTGGTTTGATAAGTTCAACATGTGGATTGATGAGAAGGATAGTTGTGTATGGCTTGACCCAACAGATAGGCATATAGAAGGATAATTGTATTTGGTCTGATGGGTTTTACATATGGGCTCAAAGACACCTGTATTTAGTTTAAAAGGCCTAACTATATTTTGTTTATACTGGCTAATAGAAAGATATGTGCACTATTTTATTTGAAAGGTTTAAAAGACGGGCTGACAGAAGGGTTGTTGTATTGGGCTTTGTGGGTTCAATATCGGCGTACAGAAGCATAGTTGTACACTGCAGATCCGTTATATCGCGATGTCCAATATATCGCGAATCTGCCGTGGATCCCTACTTTTTGTAATGTACTTCAATATTTTCCTATAACCAAATGCTCATAAATAAATTCAGTTTGATCCGGATTTTCGTTCCTTCACGGCGTCTCTTTTATTCACACTCTTGTAGTGCAACAAACAATACGCCGACTTGCTCAACTTCAAAGCATAACAGTTTGACGTCATCAGCTTACAGCGCGTGTGCCACCCATGACAATGTCCTTTCACTGCTGTCGCTCTATTTAGCACCCAAATTACACGCAGTCCACGTGGAGGGTGTATACAGCAACTGTATGTTACAAATCAATACTGAGCTCACTGAATGACAATAATGTAATCGATACGGCTTACTCTGTTTCTTTTATGTTTCAGGAGAAATGCTAACTGCATATCGTCTGCGATATAGACACCTAATTTTGTTGCTGTGTGCTACCAAACTTTTATACAAAAGTAAAGATCTCAATGTTCTCTGCGCTACAAAGTTTTTATATGGCGATCAATACACCCACGCTTTCCATGCGGACGACTTGACGTTGTACATATTGTCAGCAATTTTTCGCATAGAAGCATAATTGTATGTGGCTTGACCCTAAAAATGAGGTTTTAAAAGGATAGTTGTATTGGGCTTGACCCAAAAGGTGGGCTTATAGACGGATAGTTTTATGAGGCTTGACCAAAATGATGGTCCTATAGAAGGATATTTGTATGTGGCTTGACCCAAAAGATGGGCTTTTAGATAGTTGTATGTGGCTTGACCCAAATCATGGGCTGATAGAAGGATAATTGAATGTGGCTAGACCCAAAAGATGGGCTTATAGAAGGATAGTTGTATGTGGCTTGACCCAAAAGATGGGCTTATCAGAAGGATAGTTGTATGTGGCTTGACCCAAAAGATGGATGTTACAGGCACTCGAGTGCCTCATGTTTGAAAAATTAGAGCCAACTGGGTTAAGGTCTGTTAATTAAGTATCCAGTGTGGAGTTGAGGCTAGTGACAATTCAACAAGACATGGACAATAGTTAAAATGGTAGGGGAAAAGGTAATCATAGAGTCAGTGTGTATCCTGATAGAAAATCTTTTGTATGGTATATTTTGGATAAACTTACTAGAAGCTATAGAAAGAAATCATCGTTATTACATGCAAAGTGTTGCTATGACTTAAGACATTGTATTTTGGAACTGTAGAATGGTAAAGACATTAGAGAAATTAATGGAAATCATGACATAAAAGAGTCAATTGGGGAAAAAGGAAAAGGGGATCATTATGTCGTATACGGGAAAGCCATGGCTTTGAGTGAAAGACATGTCATATCAAGGGGAAGCTATGTGACACAGAGAGAAAGCATTGTAAAATAAGGTGTTCCTTGCAATTTAAGCGGGATGCCATTCAAGCCATGTCATATAAGGGGGGCAGACCTATCATATATAAGGAAGCGATGTCCTATATTGATAAGCCATCTCCTGTAGGGATGAAGCCATGTCATATAAGGGAAAATCCATGTAATACAGAGGGGGAAGCCAGTATGTGATACAAGGCAAGCCATGTCATATATAAACGGAAAGCAATTTTATATAGATTGAAGCCATGATATAAGGATACCAACATGAAATACAATGTGAAAGCCTCATGTTAAGGCAAAGCAATGTCATATAAGATTGATGCCATATTATATATAGAAATGTCATATAAGCTTGAATAAGAAAAGTGTCACATTATCTTAAGGGGAAAGCCATGTAATATAAGGGGGGAGCAACAGAAAGAAGCAATGCTGTTGACAGGAAATTCATGCCATATCAGGGTGTATCCATAGCATATAAGAAGGTAATGCCATATTGGGGGGTATCCATGTCATATGAAAGGAAAGGCATGCCATACATTGGGGTGTCCATGGATTATACAAGGCACATTATGGGTTAAAACAAATGCAACCAAGCTTTATTTCTCTATCTGATCTGGCAGGTAAATATTTCAAGCATAATGCTAGCCATATTGGTGTCAAAGAAATCAAATGATATATGAAGATGGCAATGAAATGTATCATTTAAGTGTGTTTTTTTGTTGCTGTTTATCTGAGGGTGTGGCAGGCAGCAAATCTGCAAACAGGTAGAGCGACTTAGTTGGATGTGTTCTGGGTTTAAATTGACATAGAAGGACCATCTCATGAATAGCAACTTTTTTTAATTGTCAAATGAAATCATGAGAAACATGAAAATGGAAGCAGATATGTACAGGTACAGACAGAAATATAAACCTAATTAGTGAAGTCCATATTTGGTATAAGCCGACAATAAGCTTGTGCTAAGTTTTCCATCAAGACAAATCCCTTCCAATACCAATTTGACCAGGGTCTGTAAAGAACAGCCCCATTGCTATCTAGATATTTGGTGTCACACATAATTATGTTTTCACCAGTTCATTGACCCCTTTATAACATAAGCATTTCCAAATTAGTTTGAACAGTAGAATGTCTACCAGTTATTTTTGTTGCTGTTAATTATGGTGTTATATAATTATTAGAATATAAGAATATTCATTTTTAGATTGCTAAGTTTTACATATGTACTTCTAGAAGGATAACAGTATTTGGTTTGACCCTAAAGATGGACTTATAGAAAGACAGTTGTAAGTGGTTTGACCTAAGAGATGGGCTTTATAGATGGAGAGTTGTAGTTGGCTTGACCCAATAGATTCGCTTATGGAAGGATAGCTGAATGCGGTTTTACTTAATAGATGGGCTCTAGGAATAATAGTTGTATGTGGCTTATAGAAAGATAGTATTTTGTTTGAAAGGTTTAAAAGATATATGTATTTATAGAATGATAATAGAATAAAAGTATAGATGCAAGTGGTTGGACCCAAAAAATGGGCTTATAGAAGGAAAGTTGTAGTTGGCTTCACCCAAAAGATTGGCTTATAGAAGGTTAGCTGTATCTGGTTTCACACAAAAGATGGGCTCTAGGAAGAATAGTTGTATGTGGCTTAACCAAAAGATGGGCTTCAAGAAGGTTAGCTGTATGTTGTTTTACCCAAAAGATTTGCTCATAGAAGAATAGTTGTATGTGGCTTCACCCAAAATATTGGCTTATAGGAGGTTAGCTGTATCTGGTTTTACACAAAATATGGGCTCTAAGAAGAATAGTTGCATGTGACTTAACCCACTAGATGGGCTTTAAAAAGGTTAGCTGTATGTGGTTTTACACAAAAGATGGGCTCATAGAAGAATAGCTGCATGTGGCTTAACCCAAAAGATGGGCTTATAGCATGATAGTTGTTTTGAACTTGACCCAAAAGAAGGGCTTATAGAAGAATAGTTGTATGTGGCTTGACCCAAAAGATGGTCTTATAGCGGGATAGCTATATGTGGCTTGACCCAAAAGCTGGGCTTAGAGAAAGATGATTGGATTTGGTCTAATGGGTAAAACATACAGCTGTTAACTGGTATTTTATTATCTTTGTGTTTTGTTTATACTTATGGTATTTGGTTTGAAAGGTTTCAAAGATGGGTTGATAGGATTGTGGTACTAGGCTTGATAGGTTCAAAATGGACAGAGAAACATAGTTGCAATATGGTTTGATGAGATCGACATATGGGTTTATAGCGCAGGACAGTTATAAAAGAATGTTTGTTTTTAGTTTGATTAGTTCAACATATAGATTTATAGAAGGATAGTTATACCCCCACAAACGAAGTTTAGGGGGGGTATATAGGAGTGAGCTTCTCGGTCCGTCAGTTTGTCGGTCCGTTGGTTTTTGGTTTCCGGATGGTAACTCAAGAAAGACTTGACATATTCAAATAATTTTTGGTACACATGTGTAACATCATATAATACAGGTCAAGTTCGATGTTGGTTACAAACCACTAAATTTTGACAGAGTAGTGGCCCCTTTTTGACTTAAAATTCCCTAAAAACATGGTTTCCAGATGATAAGTCAAGAAAGGCTTGACATATTCAAATAATTTTTGGTACACATTTGTAACATCTTAGAATACAGGTAAAGTATTATGTTGGTTACAAACCACCAAATTTTGACCGAGTTATGGCCATTTTTCTACTTAAAATTCCCTAAAAACATGATTTCCGGATGATAACTCAAGAATGGCTAGACATATTCAAAAATTCTTAGTATACATGTGTAGCATCATAAAATACAGGTCAAGGTCGACTTTGGTTACAAACCACTAAATTTTGACAGAGTTATGGCCCTTTTTTTACTTAAATTCCCTGAAAACATGGTTTCCTGACGATAACTCAACAATGGCTTGACATATTTATTCAAGGCTTTGACATTATTGCAAGCAATACAGGAGTCCCCTACCGGTGAAAACCCCTACTAATTAAACATTGTGCCATACCGTCATATCGCCCTTTATCTGTAGATGTACAAAGTTTCATATTCAAATCCCATTTGTCACTGCAGTATTAAGTTGTTGTTTTTTCTATTTTAGTAACATTGACCAGACATTTGAGTTACTTTTTGAGTTATTGCAGTACTAAACTGACAGAGGGCAATCATATAGTCCATTCTGTGTACCAAGTTTCATGATCATATGTTATGTTCGCTTTTTCAAATTATTACAGTATTAAGTTTATTTTTATTTTAAGTAAAAGTCACGTGACCTTTGACCTCTGGTGAAAAATAAAAAGAGTCATGTACAATCCTCACCTTGCTGTTTCTATGTATACAAAGTTTCATCAAAGTATCTTCAGGACTTTTTGAGTTATCACAGGATTCAGGTTTTGGGGATGGGACAGACAGACAGAGTGAGACCGACGGACAGACAGACAGACGCACACTGACGGAGGGCAAACCCATAGTCCAATCTGTGTACCAAGTTTCATGAAGTTTCATGATCATATCTTATGCACTTTTCAAAACATTATAGTATTAAGTTTATTTCTATTTTTAGTAACAGTCATGTGACCTTTGACCTCTGGTGAAAAATAAAAGGTCGTGCATAATTCTCACATCGCTGTTGCTATGTATACAAAGTTTCATCAAAGTGTCTTCAGTACTTTCCGAGTTATCACAGGATCCAGGTTTTGGGGACTGACGGACAGACAGACAGACATACGGACAAATACACAGAACAACACATAGACAGATGGCAAACCTATAGTTCAATCTCTGTACCAAGTTTCATGTTCACATATTATGTCCATTTGAAATTATTACAGTATTTAGTTTATTTCTATTTTTAGTAACAGTCACGTGACCTTTGACCTCTGGTGAAAAAAAAAGGTTGTGCATAATCCTCACATTACCACATTGCTTTTTATATGTATACCCAGTTTCATTGAAATAAGTAGTTTTTGAGTTATTGCAGAAACCAGGTTTTGGGGACGGACAGACAGACGGCCAGACAAACATACAGACGAACACATAGAGAGACACACAGTCGGATGGCAAACCTATATTTCAACCTTTCTACCAAGTTTCATGGTCATATCTTATGTACTTTTTGAATTATAACAGTATTTAGTTTATTTCTATTTCTTAGTAACAGTCACATGACCTTTGACCTCTGGTGAAAAATAAAAGGTCCTGCATAATCCTCACATTGCCATTTATATGTATACCAAATTTCATTGAAATATCTTCAGTACTTTTTGAGTTATCGCAGGATCCAGTTTGGTTCAGTTTATTTCTATTTTTAATAACAGTTACGTGACCTTTGACCTCTGGTAAAAAATAAAACGTCGTGCATAATACTCACATTGCCGTTTATATGTATACCAAGTTTCATTGAAGTATCTTCAGTACTTTTTGAGTTATCGCAGGAACAATATTTTGCGGACGGACTGACTGACGGATGGACGTAGGGCAAACCTATAGACCCCTCCGGTGAAACACCCGTAGGGGACTAATAATTATTGGTACACGTGTGTAGCATAATAAAATACAGGTCAAGTTCGACTCTGGTTACAAACCACTAAATTTTTACACAGTTATGGCCCCTTTTTTACTTAAATTCCCGAAAAACATGGACAATAACTCATGGAAGGCTTCATATATTTAAATCATTTTTGGTACATAGGTGTAACATCATAAAATACGAATTAAGTACAACTTTCGTTACAAACCACAAAATGTTGACAGAGTTATGGCTCCTATTGAAATTAAATTTTTCCAAATACTCTGTTGACCATTCACAAATTAAAGCATTCTCTCTGTGTCCATTTCTTTCGAATGGATGCCATAGTTTTGTGACAAGGTCATATTGTGGGGGTATATCTGTCACTCATGTGACAATTCTAGTAAAATTTGGCATGATCCAAAAGCCCAAAAGATAGGCTTATAGAAGGATGATTGTATTTGTTTCGATGGTTTCAAGATATGGGTCAAAAGACAGCTGTATTTAGTTTGAAAGGTTTAAATCAGTGTAATTCTATTTTGTTTCTATGCTTATACGGGCTTATAGAAAGATAGTATTTCCTTTGAAAGGTTTAAAAAAAGGGCTGATAGAAGGATTGTGGTATTGGCCTTGATAGTTTGATATGAACGGTTCACAATATTAATGAATAAAGAAATGTTCATTTTTGGTTTGATAAGTTCATCATATGGATGGATGAGAAGAATAGTTGTATATGGCTTGACACATAAAAGATGGGCATACAGAAGGATAATTCTATTTGGACTGATGGGTTTAATATAGAAAGAGAGCTGTACATTTAGTTTAATAGACCTAAATACTTGTAACTTTTTTTGTTTATATTGGCTAATAGAAAAATATTTTGTGTGAAAGGTTTAAAAGAAGGGCTGACAGAAGGGTTGTGGTATTGAGCTTTCTGGGTTCAAAATAGGTGTACAGAAGCATAGTTGTATTTCTTGTAAAGAGATCAAAATATTGGCTTACAGAGGGATAGCTGTATTTGATTTGAAAGGTTCAAAATATGGTCTTATAAAAGAATATTCTAATAAGTTCAGCATACGGACTTTAAGGATAGGCTTGACCCTGAAGATGGGCTTCTAAAAGGATAGTTGTATGTGTCTTGACCCAAAAGTTGGGCTCAAATAAGAATAGTTGCATGTGGCTTGATCCAAAAGATGTGCTTATTATATGATAGTTGTATTGGACTTGGGCTTATAGAAGGATAGTTGTATGTGGATTGACACAAAAGATGAGCTTATAGAAGAATAGTTGTATGTGGCTTGATTCAAAGATTGGCTCATAAAAGAACAGTTGTATTTGGCTTGACCCAAAAGATGGGCTTATAGAAGGCAGATAGTTATATTTGGCTTGACCCAAAAAATGGGCTTAAAGGATAACTGTATTTGGCTAGACCCAAAAGATTGGTTGATAGAGGATAATTGTATATGTCTTGATCTAAAAGATGAACTTATAGACAGATCATTTTATTTGGTCTTATGCGTTTAACATACAGTTTCAAAGACAGCTGTGTTTGTTTTTTTAATCCTTGTATTTTGTTTGTGTTTATAGAAAGATAGTATTTAGTTTGACAGATTTTGAAGATTGGCTGATAGAAGGGTTATGGTGTTGGGCTTGATAGGTTCAAAATGGACATAGAAACATAGTTTCTATGTGGTTTGAAGAGATCCACATATGGGATTATAGAGCAGGACAGTTGTAGTTGATTTGATAGGTTCAAACTATGGACTTATAAAAAAATATTTGTTTTAGTTTGATATGTTCAACATATAGATTTATAGAAGGGTAGTTTTATTTGGTATTCAAAAGCCCAAAAAGATGGGCTTATAGAAGGATGATTGTATTTGGTTAGATGGTTTCAAGATATAGGTCAAAAGACAGCTGTAGTCTGTTTGATAGGTTTAAATCTGTGTAATTCTATATTTGTTTGCATGATAATATGGGCATAAGAAAGATAGTATTTGGTTTGAAATGTTTAAAAGATGGGCTGATAGAAGGTTTGTGGTATTGGCCATGGTAGAAGCACAGTTGTATTTGGTTAGAAGAGATTAACAAAAGGACTTATAGAAAGCTGTATTTGATTTGAAAGGTTCAAAACATGGACTTAAAAAGAATGTTCACTTTTTAGGTTGATAAGTTCAACATATAGAGTTATAGCAGGATAACTGCATTTGGTTTTACCCTAACAATAGACTTATAGGAGAATTGAATGTGTTTTGACCCAAAAGATGGGCTTATAGAAGGAAAGTTGTAGTTGGCTTCACCCAAAACATGGACTTATATAGGATAGCTGTATGTGCCTGGACTCAAAAGATGGGCTCACACAAGAATAGTTGTATGCGGCCGGATCCAAAAGATGGGCTCACAAATTGACAGTTATATCTGGCTTGACCAAAAAGATGGCCTCATAAAAGGAGATAGTTGTATTTGGCTTACCCCAAAAGATGGGCTACTAGAAGGATAGTTGTATTTTGCTTGACCCCAAAGATGGGCTCATAAATGAACAGTAGTATTTTGCTTGACCCAAAAGATGGGTAGTTGTATGTAGCTTGATCCAAAGATGGGCTCATACAAGAACAGTTCTATTTGGCTTGACACAAAAGACAGGCTCATAGGAGGTGGACAGTTGTATTTGGCTCAACCCAAAAGATGGGTTTATAGACGGGTAAATGTATGTGGCTTGGCCCGAAAGATGGGTTTATAAAAAGATAGTTGTATGTGGGTTGACCCACAGATGCACTTATAGATGGATAGTTGAATATGGTTTGACCCAAAAGATGGGCTCATAGAAGGATAGCTGAATGCATCTCATCCCCAAAGATGGGCTATTAAAAGTACAGTTGTATTTAGCTTGAACAAAAAGATTGGCTTATAGAAGGATAGTTGTATTTGGCTTGACCCACAGATGGACTTATAGATAGTTGAATGTGGTTTGACCTAACAGATGGGCTCATATACGGATAGCTGAATGTATCCTGACCCGAAAGATGGGCTATTAAAAGGACAGTTGTATTAGGCTTGACCAAAAAAAAGATGAGCTCATTGATGGGGACAGTTGTATTTGGCCTGACCCAAACGATTGGCTTATAGAAGGATAGTTGTATTTAGCTCGACCCAAAAGGTGGGCTTATAGTTGTATGTGGTTTGACCCAAAATATAGAATAATGCGAGGATAGTTTTATATGGCTTGACCCAAAAGATATACAGAAAGATGATTGTATTTTTTCTGATGGGTTATAAATACAGGTTCGTAATCAGCTGTTTGATAGGTTCTTTAAATCCTTGTTTTTTTTAAGGCTTATAGAAAGAGATTATTTGGTTTGAAAGGTTTAAAAGATTGGATGATAGAAAGATTGTGGTATAAGGCTTGATAGTTTAAACAACGACATAGAAACATAGTTACTATTATGTGGTTTGAGGAGATCCACATATGGATTTATAGAGCATGACAGCTGTATTTGAGTTATAGTTATGATCCAAAAGCCCAAAAAGATGGGCTTATAGAAGGATGATTGTATATGGTCTGATGGTTTCAAGATATGGGTTAAAAGACAAAAGACAGCTGTATTGAGTTTAATAGATTTAAATCTGTGTAATTCTTTTTTGTTTGTATGGTTATATGGGCATAAAGAAAGATAGTATTTAGTTTGAAAGGTTTCAAAGATGGGCTGCAAAAAAAAGGATTGCGGTATGAAAGAATCACAATATGATCGAATAAAGAAATATTAATTTTTGGTAAATATAAGTTCAAAATATGAATTGATGAGAAGGATAGTTGTCATATGGCTTGACCCAAAAGGTGGGCATATAGAAGGATAATTGTATTTGGTCTGATGGGTTCAACATATGGGCCCAAAAAAGCTGCATTTAGTTTAATATGCTTAAATCCTTGTTACTATATTTTGTCTATATTGTCTTATAGAAAGATAGTATTTTAGCTGACTGAAGGATTTTTGTAAAGGGTTTTCTCCGTTCAAAAGAGGCATACAGAAGCATAGTTGTATTTGGTTTGAGAAGAAAAACATATAGGCTTACAGAAGGATAGCTGTATTTAATTTGAAGGGTTCACAATATGGTTTTAAAAAAGATCATTTTTTTTTTAATTGGAAATTTCAACATAGACTTTTAGAAGGATAACTGTATTTGGTTTGACCCTAAAGATGGACTAATAGAAGGATAGTTGTATGTGGCTTGACCCAAAAGATGGGCTTATAGAAGGATAGTTGTAGTTGGCTTGACCTAAACTATGGGCTTATAGAAGGATCGCTGAATGTGGCTCGACCCAAAAGATTGGCTCATAGCAAAATAGTTGTATGTGGCTTCACCCAAAATATTGGCTTTTAGAAGGATAGATGTATTGGACCTGACTCAAAAAATGGGCTGATAAAAGGATAGGTGTATGTGGCTTGACCCAAAGATGGGCTCATAAAAGAACAGTTATATTTAGCTTGACCCAAAAGATGGGTTCATAGAAGGCGCATAGTTGTATTTGTCCTGTCCAAAAGGATGGACTTAAAGAAGGATTGTTGTATTTGCCATGACCCAAAATATGGGTTTATAGAAGGATAGTTGTATGTGGCTTGCCGCAAAAGATGGACTTACCAAAGGATAGATGTTTGTGGTTTGATAAAAAAATGGACTTATAGGATAGTTGAATTGGGCTTGACCCAAAATATGGGCTCACAAAAGGACAGTTGTATTTGGCTTGACTAAAAACATGAGCTGATAGAAAGGGAGAGTTGAATTGAGCTTGACCCAAAAGATGGGCTTATAGAAGAATAGTTGTGTGTGGCCTGACCCATAATATGGGATGATGAGAGGATAGTTTTATATGGCTTGGCCCAAAAATGGGCTTATAGAAAGATAGTCTCAAGGTTTCAAGATATGGGTTAAAAGACTGCTGTATTTAGTATGATAGGTTTAAATCTGTGTAATTCTATTTTGTTTGTATGGTTATATGGGCTTAAAGAAAGATAGTATTTGCTGTGAAAGATGGGATGATAGAAAAATTGTGGTTTTGGCTTTGATAGGTTGATATGAAAGGTCTACAATATTATTAAACAAAGAGACATTAATTTTTGGTTTGATAAGTTCAACATGTGGATTGATGAGAAGGATAGTTGTGTATGGCTTGACCCAACAGATAGGCATATAGAAGGATAATTGTATTTGGTCTGATGGGTTTTACATATGGGCTCAAAGACACCTGTATTTAGTTTAAAAGGCCTAACTATATTTTGTTTATACTGACTAATAGAAAGATATGTGCACTATTTTATTTGAAAGGTTTAAAAGACGGGCTGACAGAAGGGTTGTTGTATTGGGCTTTGTGGGTTCAATATCGGCGTACAGAAGCATAGTTGTACACTGCAGATCCGTTATATCGCGATGTCCAATATATCGCGAATCTGCCGTGGATCCCTACTTTTTGTAATGTACTTCAATATTTTCCTATAACCAAATGCTCATAAATAAATTCAGTTTGATCCGGATTTTCGTTCCTTCACGGCGTCTCTTTTATTCACACTCTTGTAGTGCAACAAACAATACGCCGACTTGCTCAACTTCAAAGCATAACAGTTTGACGTCATCAGCTTACAGCGCGTGTGCCACCCATGACAATGTCCTTTCACTGCTGTCGCTCTATTTAGCACCCAAATTACACGCAGTCCACGTGGAGGGTGTATACAGCAACTGTATGTTACAAATCAATACTGAGCTCACTGAATGACAATAATGTAATCGATACGGCTTACTCTGTTTCTTTTATGTTTCAGGAGAAATGCTAACTGCATATCGTCTGCGATATAGACACCTAATTTTGTTGCTGTGTGCTACCAAACTTTTATACAAAAGTAAAGATCTCAATGTTCTCTGCGCTACAAAGTTTTTATATGGCGATCAATACACCCACGCTTTCCATGCGGACGACTTGACGTTGTACATATTGTCAGCAATTTTTCGCATAGAAGCATAATTGTATGTGGCTTGACCCTAAAAATGGGGTTTTAAAAGGATAGTTGTATTGGGCTTGACCCAAAAGGTGGGCTTATAGACGGATAGTTTTATGAGGCTTGACCAAAATGATGGTCCTATAGAAGGATATTTGTATGTGGCTTGACCCAAAAGATGGGCTTTTAGATAGTTGTATGTGGCTTGACCCAAATCATGGGCTGATAGAAGGATAATTGAATGTGGCTAGACCCAAAAGATGGGCTTATAGAAGGATAGTTGTATGTGGCTTGACCCAAAAGATGGGCTTATAGAAGGATAGTTGTAGTTGGCTTGACCTAAACTATGGGCTTATAGAAGGATCGCTGAATGTGGCTCGACTCAAAAGATTGGCTCATAGCAAAATAGTTGTATGTGGCTTCACCCAAAATATCGGCTTTTAGAAGGATAGATGTATTGGACCTGACTCAAAAAATGGGCTGATAAAAGGATAGGTGTATGTGGCTTGACCCAAAGATGGGCTCATAAAAGAACAGTTATATTTAGCTTGACCCAAAAGATGGGTTCATAGAAGGCGCATAGTTGTATTTGTCCTGTCCAAAAGGATGGACTTAAAGAAGGATTGTTGTATTTGCCATGACCCAAAATATGGGTTTATAGAAGGATAGTTGTATGTGGCTTGCCGCAAAAGATGGACTTACCAAAGGATAGATGTTTGTGGTTTGATAAAAAAATGGACTTATAGGATAGTTGAATTGGGCTTGACCCAAAATATGGGCTCACAAAAGGACAGTTGTATTTGGCTTGACTAAAAACATGAGCTGATAGAAAGGGAGAGTTGAATTGAGCTTGACCCAAAAGATGGGCTTATAGAAGAATAGTTGTGTGTGGCCTGACCCATAATATGGGATGATGAGAGGATAGTTTTATATGGCTTGGCCCAAAAATGGGCTTATAGAAAGATAGTCTCAAGGTTTCAAGATATGGGTTAAAAGACTGCTGTATTTAGTATGATAGGTTTAAATCTGTGTAATTCTATTTTGTTTGTATGGTTATATGGGCTTAAAGAAAGATAGTATTTGCTGTGAAAGATGGGATGATAGAAAAATTGTGGTTTTGGCTTTGATAGGTTGATATGAAAGGTCTACAATATTATTAAACAAAGAGACATTAATTTTTGGTTTGATAAGTTCAACATGTGGATTGATGAGAAGGATAGTTGTGTATGGCTTGACCCAACAGATAGGCATATAGAAGGATAATTGTATTTGGTCTGATGGGTTTTACATATGGGCTCAAAGACACCTGTATTTAGTTTAAAAGGCCTAACTATATTTTGTTTATACTGGCTAATAGAAAGATATGTGCACTATTTTATTTGAAAGGTTTAAAAGACGGGCTGACAGAAGGGTTGTTGTATTGGGCTTTGTGGGTTCAATATCGGCGTACAGAAGCATAGTTGTACACTGCAGATCCGTTATATCGCGATGTCCAATATATCGCGAATCTGCCGTGGATCCCTACTTTTTGTAATGTACTTCAATATTTTCCTATAACCAAATGCTCATAAATAAATTCAGTTTGATCCGGATTTTCGTTCCTTCACGGCGTCTCTTTTATTCACACTCTTGTAGTGCAACAAACAATACGCCGACTTGCTCAACTTCAAAGCATAACAGTTTGACGTCATCAGCTTACAGCGCGTGTGCCACCCATGACAATGTCCTTTCACTGCTGTCGCTCTATTTAGCACCCAAATTACACGCAGTCCACGTGGAGGGTGTATACAGCAACTGTATGTTACAAATCAATACTGAGCTCACTGAATGACAATAATGTAATCGATACGGCTTACTCTGTTTCTTTTATGTTTCAGGAGAAATGCTAACTGCATATCGTCTGCGATATAGACACCTAATTTTGTTGCTGTGTGCTACCAAACTTTTATACAAAAGTAAAGATCTCAATGTTCTCTGCGCTACAAAGTTTTTATATGGCGATCAATACACCCACGCTTTCCATGCGGACGACTTGACGTTGTACATATTGTCAGCAATTTTTCGCATAGAAGCATAATTGTATGTGGCTTGACCCTAAAAATGGGGTTTTAAAAGGATAGTTGTATTGGGCTTGACCCAAAAGGTGGGCTTATAGACGGATAGTTTTATGAGGCTTGACCAAAATGATGGTCCTATAGAAGGATATTTGTATGTGGCTTGACCCAAAAGATGGGCTTTTAGATAGTTGTATGTGGCTTGACCCAAATCATGGGCTGATAGAAGGATAATTGAATGTGGCTAGACCCAAAAGATGGGCTTATAGAAGGATAGTTGTATGTGGCTTGACCCAAAAGATGGGCTTATCAGAAGGATAGTTGTAGTTGGCTTGACCTAAACTATGGGCTTATAGAAGGATCGCTGAATGTGGCTCGACTCAAAAGATTGGCTCATAGCAAAATAGTTGTATGTGGCTTCACCCAAAATATCGGCTTTTAGAAGGATAGATGTATTGGACCTGACTCAAAAAATGGGCTGATAAAAGGATAGGTGTATGTGGCTTGACCCAAAGATGGGCTCATAAAAGAACAGTTATATTTAGCTTGACCCAAAAGATGGGTTCATAGAAGGCACATAGTTGTATTTGTCCTGTCCAAAAGGATGGACTTAAAGAAGGATTGTTGTATTTGCCATGACCCAAAATATGGGTTTATAGAAGGATAGTTGTATGTGGCTTGCCGCAAAAGATGGACTTACCAAAGGATAGATGTTTGTGGTTTGATAAAAAAATGGACTTATAGGATAGTTGAATTGGGCTTGACCCAAAATATGGGCTCACAAAAGGACAGTTGTATTTGGCTTGACTAAAAACATGAGCTGATAGAAAGGGAGAGTTGAATTGAGCTTGACCCAAAAGATGGGCTTATAGAAGAATAGTTGTGTGTGGCCTGACCCATAATATGGGATGATGAGAGGATAGTTTTATATGGCTTGGCCCAAAAATGGGCTTATAGAAAGATAGTCTCAAGGTTTCAAGATATGGGTTAAAAGACTGCTGTATTTAGTATGATAGGTTTAAATCTGTGTAATTCTATTTTGTTTGTATGGTTATATGGGCTTAAAGAAAGATAGTATTTGCTGTGAAAGATGGGATGATAGAAAAATTGTGGTTTTGGCTTTGATAGGTTGATATGAAAGGTCTACAATATTATTAAACAAAGAGACATTAATTTTTGGTTTGATAAGTTCAACATGTGGATTGATGAGAAGGATAGTTGTGTATGGCTTGACCCAACAGATAGGCATATAGAAGGATAATTGTATTTGGTCTGATGGGTTTTACATATGGGCTCAAAGACACCTGTATTTAGTTTAAAAGGCCTAACTATATTTTGTTTATACTGGCTAATAGAAAGATATGTGCACTATTTTATTTGAAAGGTTTAAAAGACGGGCTGACAGAAGGGTTGTTGTATTGGGCTTTGTGGGTTCAATATCGGCGTACAGAAGCATAGTTGTACACTGCAGATCCGTTATATCGCGATGTCCAATATATCGCGAATCTGCCGTGGATCCCTACTTTTTGTAATGTACTTCAATATTTTCCTATAACCAAATGCTCATAAATAAATTCAGTTTGATCCGGATTTTCGTTCCTTCACGGCGTCTCTTTTATTCACACTCTTGTAGTGCAACAAACAATACGCCGACTTGCTCAACTTCAAAGCATAACAGTTTGACGTCATCAGCTTACAGCGCGTGTGCCACCCATGACAATGTCCTTTCACTGCTGTCGCTCTATTTAGCACCCAAATTACACGCAGTCCACGTGGAGGGTGTATACAGCAACTGTATGTTACAAATCAATACTGAGCTCACTGAATGACAATAATGTAATCGATACGGCTTACTCTGTTTCTTTTATGTTTCAGGAGAAATGCTAACTGCATATCGTCTGCGATATAGACACCTAATTTTGTTGCTGTGTGCTACCAAACTTTTATACAAAAGTAAAGATCTCAATGTTCTCTGCGCTACAAAGTTTTTATATGGCGATCAATACACCCACGCTTTCCATGCGGACGACTTGACGTTGTACATATTGTCAGCAATTTTTCGCATAGAAGCATAATTGTATGTGGCTTGACCCTAAAAATGGGGTTTTAAAAGGATAGTTGTATTGGGCTTGACCCAAAAGGTGGGCTTATAGACGGATAGTTTTATGAGGCTTGACCAAAATGATGGTCCTATAGAAGGATATTTGTATGTGGCTTGACCCAAAAGATGGGCTTTTAGATAGTTGTATGTGGCTTGACCCAAATCATGGGCTGATAGAAGGATAATTGAATGTGGCTAGACCCAAAAGATGGGCTTATAGAAGGATAGTTGTATGTGGCTTGACCCAAAAGATGGGCTTATCAGAAGGATAGTTGTATGTGGCTTGACCCAAAAGATGGATGTTACAGGCACTCGAGTGCCTCATGTTTGAAAAATTAGAGCCAACTGGGTTAAGGTCTGTTAATTAAGTATCCAGTGTGGAGTTGAGGCTAGTGACAATTCAACAAGACATGGACAATAGTTAAAATGGTAGGGGAAAAGGTAATCATAGAGTCAGTGTGTATCCTGATAGAAAATCTTTTGTATGGTATATTTTGGATAAACTTACTAGAAGCTATAGAAAGAAATCATCGTTATTACATGCAAAGTGTTGCTATGACTTAAGACATTGTATTTTGGAACTGTAGAATGGTAAAGACATTAGAGAAATTAATGGAAATCATGACATAAAAGAGTCAATTGGGGAAAAAGGAAAAGGGGATCATTATGTCGTATACGGGAAAGCCATGGCTTTGAGTGAAAGACATGTCATATCAAGGGGAAGCTATGTGACACAGAGAGAAAGCATTGTAAAATAAGGTGTTCCTTGCAATTTAAGCGGGATGCCATTCAAGCCATGTCATATAAGGGGGGCAGACCTATCATATATAAGGAAGCGATGTCCTATATTGATAAGCCATCTCCTGTAGGGATGAAGCCATGTCATATAAGGGAAAATCCATGTAATACAGAGGGGGAAGCCAGTATGTGATACAAGGCAAGCCATGTCATATATAAACGGAAAGCAATTTTATATAGATTGAAGCCATGATATAAGGATACCAACATGAAATACAATGTGAAAGCCTCATGTTAAGGCAAAGCAATGTCATATAAGATTGATGCCATATTATATATAGAAATGTCATATAAGCTTGAATAAGAAAAGTGTCACATTATCTTAAGGGGAAAGCCATGTAATATAAGGGGGGAGCAACAGAAAGAAGCAATGCTGTTGAGAGGAAATTCATGCCATATCAGGGTGTATCCATAGCATATAAGAAGGTAATGCCATATTGGGGGGTATCCATGTCATATGAAAGGAAAGGCATGCCATACATTGGGGTGTCCATGGATTATACAAGGCACATTATGGGTTAAAACAAATGCAACCAAGCTTTATTTCTCTATCTGATCTGGCAGGTAAATATTTCAAGCATAATGCTAGCCATATTGGTGTCAAAGAAATCAAATGATATATGAAGATGGCAATGAAATGTATCATTTAAGTGTGTTTTTTTGTTGCTGTTTATCTGAGGGTGTGGCAGGCAGCAAATCTGCAAACAGGTAGAGCGACTTAGTTGGATGTGTTCTGGGTTTAAATTGACATAGAAGGACCATCTCATGAATAGCAACTTTTTTTAATTGTCAAATGAAATCATGAGAAACATGAAAATGGAAGCAGATATGTACAGGTACAGACAGAAATATAAACCTAATTAGTGAAGTCCATATTTGGTATAAGCCGACAATAAGCTTGTGCTAAGTTTTCCATCAAGACAAATCCCTTCCAATACCAATTTGACCAGGGTCTGTAAAGAACAGCCCCATTGCTATCTAGATATTTGGTGTCACACATAATTATGTTTTCACCAGTTCATTGACCCCTTTATAACATAAGCATTTCCAAATTAGTTTGAACAGTAGAATGTCTACCAGTTATTTTTGTTGCTGTTAATTATGGTGTTATATAATTATTAGAATATAAGAATATTCATTTTTAGATTGCTAAGTTTTACATATGTACTTCTAGAAGGATAACAGTATTTGGTTTGACCCTAAAGATGGACTTATAGAAAGACAGTTGTAAGTGGTTTGACCTAAGAGATGGGCTTTATAGATGGAGAGTTGTAGTTGGCTTGACCCAATAGATTCGCTTATGGAAGGATAGCTGAATGCGGTTTTACTTAATAGATGGGCTCTAGGAAGAATAGTTGTATGTGGCTTATAGAAAGATAGTATTTTGTTTGAAAGGTTTAAAAGATATATGTATTTATAGAATGATAATAGAATAAAAGTATAGATGCAAGTGGTTGGACCCAAAAAATGGGCTTATAGAAGGAAAGTTGTAGTTGGCTTCACCCAAAAGATTGGCTTATAGAAGGTTAGCTGTATCTGGTTTCACACAAAAGATGGGCTCTAGGAAGAATAGTTGTATGTGGCTTAACCCAAAAGATGGGCTTCAAGAAGGTTAGCTGTATGTTGTTTTACCCAAAAGATTTGCTCATAGAAGAATAGTTGTATGTGGCTTCACCCAAAATATTGGCTTATAGGAGGTTAGCTGTATCTGGTTTTACACAAAATATGGGCTCTAAGAAGAATAGTTGCATGTGACTTAACCCACTAGATGGGCTTTAAAAAGGTTAGCTGTATGTGGTTTTACACAAAAGATGGGCTCATAGAAGAATAGCTGCATGTGGCTTAACCCAAAAGATGGGCTTATAGCATGATAGTTGTTTTGAACTTGACCCAAAAGAAGGGCTTATAGAAGAATAGTTGTATGTGGCTTGACCCAAAAGATGGTCTTATAGCGGGATAGCTATATGTGGCTTGACCCAAAAGCTGGGCTTAGAGAAAGATGATTGGATTTGGTCTAATGGGTAAAACATACAGCTGTTAACTGGTATTTTATTATCTTTGTGTTTTGTTTATACTTATGTTATTTGGTTTGAAAGGTTTCAAAGATGGGTTGATAGGATTGTGGTACTAGGCTTGATAGGTTCAAAATGGACAGAGAAACATAGTTGCAATATGGTTTGATGAGATCGACATATGGGTTTATAGCGCAGGACAGTTATAAAAGAATGTTTGTTTTTAGTTTGATTAGTTCAACATATAGATTTATAGAAGGATAGTTATACCCCCACAAACGAAGTTTAGGGGGGGTATATAGGAGTGAGCTTCTCGGTCCGTCAGTTTGTCGGTCCGTTGGTTTTTGGTTTCCGGATGGTAACTCAAGAAAGACTTGACATATTCAAATAATTTTTGGTACACATGTGTAACATCATATAATACAGGTCAAGTTCGATGTTGGTTACAAACCACTAAATTTTGACAGAGTAGTGGCCCCTTTTTGACTTAAAATTCCCTAAAAACATGGTTTCCAGATGATAAGTCAAGAAAGGCTTGACATATTCAAATAATTTTTGGTACACATTTGTAACATCTTAGAATACAGGTAAAGTATTATGTTGGTTACAAACCACCAAATTTTGACCGAGTTATGGCCATTTTTCTACTTAAAATTCCCTAAAAACATGATTTCCGGATGATAACTCAAGAATGGCTAGACATATTCAAAAATTCTTAGTATACATGTGTAGCATCATAAAATACAGGTCAAGGTCGACTTTGGTTACAAACCACTAAATTTTGACAGAGTTATGGCCCTTTTTTTACTTAAATTCCCTGAAAACATGGTTTCCTGACGATAACTCAACAATGGCTTGACATATTTATTCAAGGCTTTGACATTATTGCAAGCAATACAGGAGTCCCCTACCGGTGAAAACCCCTACTAATTAAACATTGTGCCATACCGTCATATCGCCCTTTATCTGTAGATGTACAAAGTTTCATATTCAAATCCCATTTGTCACTGCAGTATTAAGTTGTTGTTTTTTCTATTTTAGTAACATTGACCAGACATTTGAGTTACTTTTTGAGTTATTGCAGTACTAAACTGACAGAGGGCAATCATATAGTCCATTCTGTGTACCAAGTTTCATGATCATATGTTATGTTCGCTTTTTCAAATTATTACAGTATTAAGTTTATTTTTATTTTAAGTAAAAGTCACGTGACCTTTGACCTCTGGTGAAAAATAAAAAGAGTCATGTACAATCCTCACCTTGCTGTTTCTATGTATACAAAGTTTCATCAAAGTATCTTCAGGACTTTTTGAGTTATCACAGGATTCAGGTTTTGGGGATGGGACAGACAGACAGAGTGAGACCGACGGACAGACAGACAGACGCACACTGACGGAGGGCAAACCCATAGTCCAATCTGTGTACCAAGTTTCATGAAGTTTCATGATCATATCTTATGCACTTTTCAAAACATTATAGTATTAAGTTTATTTCTATTTTTAGTAACAGTCATGTGACCTTTGACCTCTGGTGAAAAATAAAAGGTCGTGCATAATTCTCACATCGCTGTTGCTATGTATACAAAGTTTCATCAAAGTGTCTTCAGTACTTTCCGAGTTATCACAGGATCCAGGTTTTGGGGACTGACGGACAGACAGACAGACATACGGACAAATACACAGAACAACACATAGACAGATGGCAAACCTATAGTTCAATCTCTGTACCAAGTTTCATGTTCACATATTATGTCCATTTGAAATTATTACAGTATTTAGTTTATTTCTATTTTTAGTAACAGTCACGTGACCTTTGACCTCTGGTGAAAAAAAAAGGTTGTGCATAATCCTCACATTACCACATTGCTTTTTATATGTATACCCAGTTTCATTGAAATAAGTAGTTTTTGAGTTATTGCAGAAACCAGGTTTTGGGGACGGACAGACAGACGGCCAGACAAACATACAGACGAACACATAGAGAGACACACAGTCGGATGGCAAACCTATATTTCAACCTTTCTACCAAGTTTCATGGTCATATCTTATGTACTTTTTGAATTATAACAGTATTTAGTTTATTTCTATTTCTTAGTAACAGTCACATGACCTTTGACCTCTGGTGAAAAATAAAAGGTCCTGCATAATCCTCACATTGCCATTTATATGTATACCAAATTTCATTGAAATATCTTCAGTACTTTTTGAGTTATCGCAGGATCCAGTTTGGTTCAGTTTATTTCTATTTTTAATAACAGTTACGTGACCTTTGACCTCTGGTAAAAAATAAAACGTCGTGCATAATACTCACATTGCCGTTTATATGTATACCAAGTTTCATTGAAGTATCTTCAGTACTTTTTGAGTTATCGCAGGAACAATATTTTGCGGACGGACTGACTGACGGATGGACGTAGGGCAAACCTATAGACCCCTCCGGTGAAACACCCGTAGGGGACTAATAATTATTGGTACACGTGTGTAGCATAATAAAATACAGGTCAAGTTCGACTCTGGTTACAAACCACTAAATTTTTACACAGTTATGGCCCCTTTTTTACTTAAATTCCCGAAAAACATGGACAATAACTCATGGAAGGCTTCATATATTTAAATCATTTTTGGTACATAGGTGTAACATCATAAAATACGAATTAAGTACAACTTTCGTTACAAACCACAAAATGTTGACAGAGTTATGGCTCCTATTGAAATTAAATTTTTCCAAATACTCTGTTGACCATTCACAAATTAAAGCATTCTCTCTGTGTCCATTTCTTTCGAATGGATGCCATAGTTTTGTGACAAGGTCATATTGTGGGGGTATATCTGTCACTCATGTGACAATTCTAGTAAAATTTGGCATGATCCAAAAGCCCAAAAGATAGGCTTATAGAAGGATGATTGTATTTGTTTCGATGGTTTCAAGATATGGGTCAAAAGACAGCTGTATTTAGTTTGAAAGGTTTAAATCAGTGTAATTCTATTTTGTTTCTATGCTTATACGGGCTTATAGAAAGATAGTATTTCCTTTGAAAGGTTTAAAAAAAGGGCTGATAGAAGGATTGTGGTATTGGCCTTGATAGTTTGATATGAACGGTTCACAATATTAATGAATAAAGAAATGTTCATTTTTGGTTTGATAAGTTCATCATATGGATGGATGAGAAGAATAGTTGTATATGGCTTGACACATAAAAGATGGGCATACAGAAGGATAATTCTATTTGGACTGATGGGTTTAATATAGAAAGAGAGCTGTACATTTAGTTTAATAGACCTAAATACTTGTAACTTTTTTTGTTTATATTGGCTAATAGAAAAATATTTTGTGTGAAAGGTTTAAAAGAAGGGCTGACAGAAGGGTTGTGGTATTGAGCTTTCTGGGTTCAAAATAGGTGTACAGAAGCATAGTTGTATTTCTTGTAAAGAGATCAAAATATTGGCTTACAGAGGGATAGCTGTATTTGATTTGAAAGGTTCAAAATATGGTCTTATAAAAGAATATTCTAATAAGTTCAGCATACGGACTTTAAGGATAGGCTTGACCCTGAAGATGGGCTTCTAAAAGGATAGTTGTATGTGTCTTGACCCAAAAGTTGGGCTCAAATAAGAATAGTTGCATGTGGCTTGATCCAAAAGATGTGCTTATTATATGATAGTTGTATTGGACTTGGGCTTATAGAAGGATAGTTGTATGTGGATTGACACAAAAGATGAGCTTATAGAAGAATAGTTGTATGTGGCTTGATTCAAAGATTGGCTCATAAAAGAACAGTTGTATTTGGCTTGACCCAAAAGATGGGCTTATAGAAGGCAGATAGTTATATTTGGCTTGACCCAAAAAATGGGCTTAAAGGATAACTGTATTTGGCTAGACCCAAAAGATTGGTTGATAGAGGATAATTGTATATGTCTTGATCTAAAAGATGAACTTATAGACAGATCATTTTATTTGGTCTTATGCGTTTAACATACAGTTTCAAAGACAGCTGTGTTTGTTTTTTTAATCCTTGTATTTTGTTTGTGTTTATAGAAAGATAGTATTTAGTTTGACAGATTTTGAAGATTGGCTGATAGAAGGGTTATGGTGTTGGGCTTGATAGGTTCAAAATGGACATAGAAACATAGTTTCTATGTGGTTTGAAGAGATCCACATATGGGATTATAGAGCAGGACAGTTGTAGTTGATTTGATAGGTTCAAACTATGGACTTATAAAAAAATATTTGTTTTAGTTTGATATGTTCAACATATAGATTTATAGAAGGGTAGTTTTATTTGGTATTCAAAAGCCCAAAAAGATGGGCTTATAGAAGGATGATTGTATTTGGTTAGATGGTTTCAAGATATAGGTCAAAAGACAGCTGTAGTCTGTTTGATAGGTTTAAATCTGTGTAATTCTATATTTGTTTGCATGATAATATGGGCATAAGAAAGATAGTATTTGGTTTGAAATGTTTAAAAGATGGGCTGATAGAAGGTTTGTGGTATTGGCCATGGTAGAAGCACAGTTGTATTTGGTTAGAAGAGATTAACAAAAGGACTTATAGAAAGCTGTATTTGATTTGAAAGGTTCAAAACATGGACTTAAAAAGAATGTTCACTTTTTAGGTTGATAAGTTCAACATATAGAGTTATAGCAGGATAACTGCATTTGGTTTTACCCTAACAATAGACTTATAGGAGAATTGAATGTGTTTTGACCCAAAAGATGGGCTTATAGAAGGAAAGTTGTAGTTGGCTTCACCCAAAACATGGACTTATATAGGATAGCTGTATGTGCCTGGACTCAAAAGATGGGCTCACACAAGAATAGTTGTATGCGGCCGGATCCAAAAGATGGGCTCACAAATTGACAGTTATATCTGGCTTGACCAAAAAGATGGCCTCATAAAAGGAGATAGTTGTATTTGGCTTACCCCAAAAGATGGGCTACTAGAAGGATAGTTGTATTTTGCTTGACCCCAAAGATGGGCTCATAAATGAACAGTAGTATTTTGCTTGACCCAAAAGATGGGTAGTTGTATGTAGCTTGATCCAAAGATGGGCTCATACAAGAACAGTTCTATTTGGCTTGACACAAAAGACAGGCTCATAGGAGGTGGACAGTTGTATTTGGCTCAACCCAAAAGATGGGTTTATAGACGGGTAAATGTATGTGGCTTGGCCCGAAAGATGGGTTTATAAAAAGATAGTTGTATGTGGGTTGACCCACAGATGCACTTATAGATGGATAGTTGAATATGGTTTGACCCAAAAGATGGGCTCATAGAAGGATAGCTGAATGCATCTCATCCCCAAAGATGGGCTATTAAAAGTACAGTTGTATTTAGCTTGAACAAAAAGATTGGCTTATAGAAGGATAGTTGTATTTGGCTTGACCCACAGATGGACTTATAGATAGTTGAATGTGGTTTGACCTAACAGATGGGCTCATATACGGATAGCTGAATGTATCCTGACCCGAAAGATGGGCTATTAAAAGGACAGTTGTATTAGGCTTGACCAAAAAAAAGATGAGCTCATTGATGGGGACAGTTGTATTTGGCCTGACCCAAACGATTGGCTTATAGAAGGATAGTTGTATTTAGCTCGACCCAAAAGGTGGGCTTATAGTTGTATGTGGTTTGACCCAAAATATAGAATAATGCGAGGATAGTTTTATATGGCTTGACCCAAAAGATATACAGAAAGATGATTGTATTTTTTCTGATGGGTTATAAATACAGGTTCGTAATCAGCTGTTTGATAGGTTCTTTAAATCCTTGTTTTTTTTAAGGCTTATAGAAAGAGATTATTTGGTTTGAAAGGTTTAAAAGATTGGATGATAGAAAGATTGTGGTATAAGGCTTGATAGTTTAAACAACGACATAGAAACATAGTTACTATTATGTGGTTTGAGGAGATCCACATATGGATTTATAGAGCATGACAGCTGTATTTGAGTTATAGTTATGATCCAAAAGCCCAAAAAGATGGGCTTATAGAAGGATGATTGTATATGGTCTGATGGTTTCAAGATATGGGTTAAAAGACAAAAGACAGCTGTATTGAGTTTAATAGATTTAAATCTGTGTAATTCTTTTTTGTTTGTATGGTTATATGGGCATAAAGAAAGATAGTATTTAGTTTGAAAGGTTTCAAAGATGGGCTGCAAAAAAAAGGATTGCGGTATGAAAGAATCACAATATGATCGAATAAAGAAATATTAATTTTTGGTAAATATAAGTTCAAAATATGAATTGATGAGAAGGATAGTTGTCATATGGCTTGACCCAAAAGGTGGGCATATAGAAGGATAATTGTATTTGGTCTGATGGGTTCAACATATGGGCCCAAAAAAGCTGCATTTAGTTTAATATGCTTAAATCCTTGTTACTATATTTTGTCTATATTGTCTTATAGAAAGATAGTATTTTAGCTGACTGAAGGATTTTTGTAAAGGGTTTTCTCCGTTCAAAAGAGGCATACAGAAGCATAGTTGTATTTGGTTTGAGAAGAAAAACATATAGGCTTACAGAAGGATAGCTGTATTTAATTTGAAGGGTTCACAATATGGTTTTAAAAAAGATCATTTTTTTTTTAATTGGAAATTTCAACATAGACTTTTAGAAGGATAACTGTATTTGGTTTGACCCTAAAGATGGACTAATAGAAGGATAGTTGTATGTGGCTTGACCCAAAAGATGGGCTTATAGAAGGATAGTTGTAGTTGGCTTGACCTAAACTATGGGCTTATAGAAGGATCGCTGAATGTGGCTCGACCCAAAAGATTGGCTCATAGCAAAATAGTTGTATGTGGCTTCACCCAAAATATTGGCTTTTAGAAGGATAGATGTATTGGACCTGACTCAAAAAATGGGCTGATAAAAGGATAGGTGTATGTGGCTTGACCCAAAGATGGGCTCATAAAAGAACAGTTATATTTAGCTTGACCCAAAAGATGGGTTCATAGAAGGCGCATAGTTGTATTTGTCCTGTCCAAAAGGATGGACTTAAAGAAGGATTGTTGTATTTGCCATGACCCAAAATATGGGTTTATAGAAGGATAGTTGTATGTGGCTTGCCGCAAAAGATGGACTTACCAAAGGATAGATGTTTGTGGTTTGATAAAAAAATGGACTTATAGGATAGTTGAATTGGGCTTGACCCAAAATATGGGCTCACAAAAGGACAGTTGTATTTGGCTTGACTAAAAACATGAGCTGATAGAAAGGGAGAGTTGAATTGAGCTTGACCCAAAAGATGGGCTTATAGAAGAATAGTTGTGTGTGGCCTGACCCATAATATGGGATGATGAGAGGATAGTTTTATATGGCTTGGCCCAAAAATGGGCTTATAGAAAGATAGTCTCAAGGTTTCAAGATATGGGTTAAAAGACTGCTGTATTTAGTATGATAGGTTTAAATCTGTGTAATTCTATTTTGTTTGTATGGTTATATGGGCTTAAAGAAAGATAGTATTTGCTGTGAAAGATGGGATGATAGAAAAATTGTGGTTTTGGCTTTGATAGGTTGATATGAAAGGTCTACAATATTATTAAACAAAGAGACATTAATTTTTGGTTTGATAAGTTCAACATGTGGATTGATGAGAAGGATAGTTGTGTATGGCTTGACCCAACAGATAGGCATATAGAAGGATAATTGTATTTGGTCTGATGGGTTTTACATATGGGCTCAAAGACACCTGTATTTAGTTTAAAAGGCCTAACTATATTTTGTTTATACTGACTAATAGAAAGATATGTGCACTATTTTATTTGAAAGGTTTAAAAGACGGGCTGACAGAAGGGTTGTTGTATTGGGCTTTGTGGGTTCAATATCGGCGTACAGAAGCATAGTTGTACACTGCAGATCCGTTATATCGCGATGTCCAATATATCGCGAATCTGCCGTGGATCCCTACTTTTTGTAATGTACTTCAATATTTTCCTATAACCAAATGCTCATAAATAAATTCAGTTTGATCCGGATTTTCGTTCCTTCACGGCGTCTCTTTTATTCACACTCTTGTAGTGCAACAAACAATACGCCGACTTGCTCAACTTCAAAGCATAACAGTTTGACGTCATCAGCTTACAGCGCGTGTGCCACCCATGACAATGTCCTTTCACTGCTGTCGCTCTATTTAGCACCCAAATTACACGCAGTCCACGTGGAGGGTGTATACAGCAACTGTATGTTACAAATCAATACTGAGCTCACTGAATGACAATAATGTAATCGATACGGCTTACTCTGTTTCTTTTATGTTTCAGGAGAAATGCTAACTGCATATCGTCTGCGATATAGACACCTAATTTTGTTGCTGTGTGCTACCAAACTTTTATACAAAAGTAAAGATCTCAATGTTCTCTGCGCTACAAAGTTTTTATATGGCGATCAATACACCCACGCTTTCCATGCGGACGACTTGACGTTGTACATATTGTCAGCAATTTTTCGCATAGAAGCATAATTGTATGTGGCTTGACCCTAAAAATGGGGTTTTAAAAGGATAGTTGTATTGGGCTTGACCCAAAAGGTGGGCTTATAGACGGATAGTTTTATGAGGCTTGACCAAAATGATGGTCCTATAGAAGGATATTTGTATGTGGCTTGACCCAAAAGATGGGCTTTTAGATAGTTGTATGTGGCTTGACCCAAATCATGGGCTGATAGAAGGATAATTGAATGTGGCTAGACCCAAAAGATGGGCTTATAGAAGGATAGTTGTATGTGGCTTGACCCAAAAGATGGGCTTATAGAAGGATAGTTGTAGTTGGCTTGACCTAAACTATGGGCTTATAGAAGGATCGCTGAATGTGGCTCGACTCAAAAGATTGGCTCATAGCAAAATAGTTGTATGTGGCTTCACCCAAAATATCGGCTTTTAGAAGGATAGATGTATTGGACCTGACTCAAAAAATGGGCTGATAAAAGGATAGGTGTATGTGGCTTGACCCAAAGATGGGCTCATAAAAGAACAGTTATATTTAGCTTGACCCAAAAGATGGGTTCATAGAAGGCGCATAGTTGTATTTGTCCTGTCCAAAAGGATGGACTTAAAGAAGGATTGTTGTATTTGCCATGACCCAAAATATGGGTTTATAGAAGGATAGTTGTATGTGGCTTGCCGCAAAAGATGGACTTACCAAAGGATAGATGTTTGTGGTTTGATAAAAAAATGGACTTATAGGATAGTTGAATTGGGCTTGACCCAAAATATGGGCTCACAAAAGGACAGTTGTATTTGGCTTGACTAAAAACATGAGCTGATAGAAAGGGAGAGTTGAATTGAGCTTGACCCAAAAGATGGGCTTATAGAAGAATAGTTGTGTGTGGCCTGACCCATAATATGGGATGATGAGAGGATAGTTTTATATGGCTTGGCCCAAAAATGGGCTTATAGAAAGATAGTCTCAAGGTTTCAAGATATGGGTTAAAAGACTGCTGTATTTAGTATGATAGGTTTAAATCTGTGTAATTCTATTTTGTTTGTATGGTTATATGGGCTTAAAGAAAGATAGTATTTGCTGTGAAAGATGGGATGATAGAAAAATTGTGGTTTTGGCTTTGATAGGTTGATATGAAAGGTCTACAATATTATTAAACAAAGAGACATTAATTTTTGGTTTGATAAGTTCAACATGTGGATTGATGAGAAGGATAGTTGTGTATGGCTTGACCCAACAGATAGGCATATAGAAGGATAATTGTATTTGGTCTGATGGGTTTTACATATGGGCTCAAAGACACCTGTATTTAGTTTAAAAGGCCTAACTATATTTTGTTTATACTGGCTAATAGAAAGATATGTGCACTATTTTATTTGAAAGGTTTAAAAGACGGGCTGACAGAAGGGTTGTTGTATTGGGCTTTGTGGGTTCAATATCGGCGTACAGAAGCATAGTTGTACACTGCAGATCCGTTATATCGCGATGTCCAATATATCGCGAATCTGCCGTGGATCCCTACTTTTTGTAATGTACTTCAATATTTTCCTATAACCAAATGCTCATAAATAAATTCAGTTTGATCCGGATTTTCGTTCCTTCACGGCGTCTCTTTTATTCACACTCTTGTAGTGCAACAAACAATACGCCGACTTGCTCAACTTCAAAGCATAACAGTTTGACGTCATCAGCTTACAGCGCGTGTGCCACCCATGACAATGTCCTTTCACTGCTGTCGCTCTATTTAGCACCCAAATTACACGCAGTCCACGTGGAGGGTGTATACAGCAACTGTATGTTACAAATCAATACTGAGCTCACTGAATGACAATAATGTAATCGATACGGCTTACTCTGTTTCTTTTATGTTTCAGGAGAAATGCTAACTGCATATCGTCTGCGATATAGACACCTAATTTTGTTGCTGTGTGCTACCAAACTTTTATACAAAAGTAAAGATCTCAATGTTCTCTGCGCTACAAAGTTTTTATATGGCGATCAATACACCCACGCTTTCCATGCGGACGACTTGACGTTGTACATATTGTCAGCAATTTTTCGCATAGAAGCATAATTGTATGTGGCTTGACCCTAAAAATGGGGTTTTAAAAGGATAGTTGTATTGGGCTTGACCCAAAAGGTGGGCTTATAGACGGATAGTTTTATGAGGCTTGACCAAAATGATGGTCCTATAGAAGGATATTTGTATGTGGCTTGACCCAAAAGATGGGCTTTTAGATAGTTGTATGTGGCTTGACCCAAATCATGGGCTGATAGAAGGATAATTGAATGTGGCTAGACCCAAAAGATGGGCTTATAGAAGGATAGTTGTATGTGGCTTGACCCAAAAGATGGGCTTATCAGAAGGATAGTTGTATGTGGCTTGACCCAAAAGATGGATGTTACAGGCACTCGAGTGCCTCATGTTTGAAAAATTAGAGCCAACTGGGTTAAGGTCTGTTAATTAAGTATCCAGTGTGGAGTTGAGGCTAGTGACAATTCAACAAGACATGGACAATAGTTAAAATGGTAGGGGAAAAGGTAATCATAGAGTCAGTGTGTATCCTGATAGAAAATCTTTTGTATGGTATATTTTGGATAAACTTACTAGAAGCTATAGAAAGAAATCATCGTTATTACATGCAAAGTGTTGCTATGACTTAAGACATTGTATTTTGGAACTGTAGAATGGTAAAGACATTAGAGAAATTAATGGAAATCATGACATAAAAGAGTCAATTGGGGAAAAAGGAAAAGGGGATCATTATGTCGTATACGGGAAAGCCATGGCTTTGAGTGAAAGACATGTCATATCAAGGGGAAGCTATGTGAAACAGAGAGAAAGCATTGTAAAATAAGGTGTTCCTTGCAATTTAAGCGGGATGCCATTCAAGCCATGTCATATAAGGGGGGCAGACCTATCATATATAAGGAAGCGATGTCCTATATTGATAAGCCATCTAATGTAGGGATGAAGCCATGTCATATAAGGGAAAATCCATGTAATACAGAGGGGGAAGCCAGTATGTGATACAAGGCAAGCCATGTCATATATAAACGGAAAGCAATTTTATATAGATTGAAGCCATGATATAAGGATACCAACATGAAATACAATGTGAAAGCCTCATGTTAAGGCAAAGCAATGTCATATAAGATTGATGCCATATTATATATAGAAATGTCATATAAGCTTGAATAAGAAAAGTGTCACATTATCTTAAGGGGAAAGCCATGTAATATAAGGGGGGAGCAACAGAAAGAAGCAATGCTGTTGAGAGGAAATTCATGCCATATCAGGGTGTATCCATAGCATATAAGAAGGTAATGCCATATTGGGGGGTATCCATGTCATATGAAAGGAAAGGCATGCCATACATTGGGGTGTCCATGGATTATACAAGGCACATTATGGGTTAAAACAAATGCAACCAAGCTTTATTTCTCTATCTGATCTGGCAGGTAAATATTTCAAGCATAATGCTAGCCATATTGGTGTCAAAGAAATCAAATGATATATGAAGATGGCAATGAAATGTATCATTTAAGTGTGTTTTTTTGTTGCTGTTTATCTGAGGGTGTGGCAGGCAGCAAATCTGCAAACAGGTAGAGCGACTTAGTTGGATGTGTTCTGGGTTTAAATTGACATAGAAGGACCATCTCATGAATAGCAACTTTTTTTAATTGTCAAATGAAATCATGAGAAACATGAAAATGGAAGCAGATATGTACAGGTACAGACAGAAATATAAACCTAATTAGTGAAGTCCATATTTGGTATAAGCCGACAATAAGCTTGTGCTAAGTTTTCCATCAAGACAAATCCCTTCCAATACCAATTTGACCAGGGTCTGTAAAGAACAGCCCCATTGCTATCTAGATATTTGGTGTCACACATAATTATGTTTTCACCAGTTCATTGACCCCTTTATAACATAAGCATTTCCAAATTAGTTTGAACAGTAGAATGTCTACCAGTTATTTTTGTTGCTGTTAATTATGGTGTTATATAATTATTAGAATATAAGAATATTCATTTTTAGATTGCTAAGTTTTACATATGTACTTCTAGAAGGATAACAGTATTTGGTTTGACCCTAAAGATGGACTTATAGAAAGACAGTTGTAAGTGGTTTGACCTAAGAGATGGGCTTTATAGATGGAGAGTTGTAGTTGGCTTGACCCAATAGATTCGCTTATGGAAGGATAGCTGAATGCGGTTTTACTTAATAGATGGGTTCTAGGAATAATAGTTGTATGTGGCTTATAGAAAGATAGTATTTTGTTTGAAAGGTTTAAAAGATATATGTATTTATAGAATGATAATAGAATAAAAGTATAGATGCAAGTGGTTGGACCCAAAAAATGGGCTTATAGAAGGAAAGTTGTAGTTGGCTTCACCCAAAAGATTGGCTTATAGAAGGTTAGCTGTATCTGGTTTCACACAAAAGATGGGCTCTAGGAAGAATAGTTGTATGTGGCTTAACCCAAAAGATGGGCTTCAAGAAGGTTAGCTGTATGTTGTTTTACCCAAAAGATTTGCTCATAGAAGAATAGTTGTATGTGGCTTCACCCAAAATATTGGCTTATAGGAGGTTAGCTGTATCTGGTTTTACACAAAATATGGGCTCTAAGAAGAATAGTTGCATGTGACTTAACCCACTAAATGGGCTTTAAAAAGGTTAGCTGTATGTGGTTTTACACAAAAGATGGGCTCATAGAAGAATAGCTGCATGTGGCTTAACCCAAAAGATGGGCTTATAGCATGATAGTTGTTTTGAACTTGACCCAAAAGAAGGGCTTATAGAAGAATAGTTGTATGTGGCTTGACCCAAAAGATGGTCTTATAGCGGGATAGCTATATGTGGCTTGACCCAAAAGCTGGGCTTAGAGAAAGATGATTGGATTTGGTCTAATGGGTAAAACATACAGCTGTTAACTGGTATTTTATTATCTTTGTGTTTTGTTTATACTTATGGTATTTGGTTTGAAAGGTTTCAAAGATGGGTTGATAGGATTGTGGTACTAGGCTTGATAGGTTCAAAATGGACAGAGAAACATAGTTGCAATATGGTTTGATGAGATCGACATATGGGTTTATAGCGCAGGACAGTTATAAAAGAATGTTTGTTTTTAGTTTGATTAGTTCAACATATAGATTTATAGAAGGATAGTTATACCCCCACAAACGAAGTTTAGGCGGGGTATATAGTAGTGAGCTTCTCGGTCCGTCAGTTTGTTGGTCCGTTGGTTTTTGGTTTCCGGATGGTAACTCAAGAAAGACTTGAAATATTCAAATAATTTTTGGTACACATGTGTAACATCATATAATACAGGTCAAGTTCGATGTTGGTTACAAACCACTAAATTTTGACAGAGTAGTGGCCCCTTTTTGACTTAAAATTCCCTAAAAACATGGTTTCCAGATGATAAGTCAAGAAAGGCTTGACATATTCAAATAATTTTTGGTACACATTTGTAACATCTTAGAATACAGGTAAAGTATTATGTTGGTTACAAACCACCAAATTTTGACCGAGTTATGGCCATTTTTCTACTTAAAATTCCCTAAAAACATGATTTCCGGATGATAACTCAAGAATGGCTAGACATATTCAAAAATTCTTAGTATACATGTGTAGCATCATAAAATACAGGTCAAGGTCGACTTTGGTTACAAACCACTAAATTTTGACAGAGTTATGGCCCTTTTTTTACTTAAATTCCCTGAAAACATGGTTTCCTGACGATAACTCAACAATGGCTTGACATATTTATTCAAGGCTTTGACATTATTGCAAGCAATACAGGAGTCCCCTACCGGTGAAAACCCCTACTAATTAAACATTGTGCCATACCGTCATATCGCCCTTTATCTGTAGATGTACAAAGTTTCATATTCAAATCCCATTTGTCACTGCAGTATTAAGTTGTTGTTTTTTCTATTTTAGTAACATTGACCAGACATTTGAGTTACTTTTTGAGTTATTGCAGTACTAAACTGACAGAGGGCAATCATATAGTCCATTCGGTGTACCAAGTTTCATGATCATATGTTATGTTCGCTTTTTCAAATTATTACAGTATTAAGTTTATTTTTATTTTAAGTAAAATTCACGTGACCTTTGACCTCTGGTGAAAAATAAAAAGAGTCATGTACAATCCTCACCTTGCTGTTTCTATGTATACAAAGTTTCATCTAAGTATCTTCAGGACTTTTTGAGTTATCACAGGATTCAGGTTTTGGGGATGGGACAGACAGACAGAGTGAGACCGACGGACAGACAGACAGACGCACACTGACGGAGGGCAAACCCATAGACCAATCTGTGTACCAAGTTTCATGAAGTTTCATGATCATATCTTATGCACTTTTCAAAACATTATAGTATTAAGTTTATTTCTATTTTTAGTAACAGTCATGTGACCTTTGACCTCTGGTGAAAAATAAAAGGTCGTGCATAATTCTCACATCGCTGTTGCTATGTATACAAAGTTTCATCAAAGTGTCTTCAGTACTTTCCGAGTTATCACAGGATCCAGGTTTTGGGGACTGACGGACAGACAGACAGACATACGGACAAATACACAGAACAACACATAGACAGATGGCAAACCTATAGTTCAATCTCTGTACCAAGTTTCATGTTCACATATTATGTCCATTTGAAATTATTACAGTATTTAGTTTATTTCTATTTTTAGTAACAGTCACGTGACCTTTGACCTCTGGTGAAAAAAAAAGGTTGTGCATAATCCTCACATTACCACATTGCTTTTTATATGTATACCCAGTTTCATTGAAATAAGTAGTTTTTGAGTTATTGCAGAAACCAGGTTTTGGGGACGGACAGACAGACGGCCAGACAAACATACGGACGAACACATAGAGAGACACACAGTCGGATGGCAAACCTATATTTCAACCTTTCTACCAAGTTTCATGGTCATATCTTATGTACTTTTTGAATTATAACAGTATTTAGTTTATTTCTATTTCTTAGTAACAGTCACATGACCTTTGACCTCTGGTGAAAAATAAAAGGTCCTGCATAATCCTCACATTGCCATTTATAAGTATACCAAATTTCATTGAAATATCTTCAGTACTTTTTGAGTTATCGCAGGATCCAGTTTGGTTCAGTTTATTTCTATTTTTAATAACAGTTACGTGACCTTTGACCTCTGGTAAAAAATAAAACATCGTGCATAATACTCACATTGCCGTTTATATGTATACCAAGTTTCATTGAAGTATCTTCAGTACTTTTTGAGTTATCGCAGGAACAATATTTTGCGGACGGACTGACTGACGGATGGACGTAGGGCAAACCTATAGACCCCTCCGGTGAAACACCCGTAGGGGACTAATAATTATTGGTACACGTGTGTAGCATAATAAAATACAGGTCAAGTTCGACTCTGGTTACAAACCACTAAATTTTTACACAGTTATGGCCCCTTTTTTACTTAAATTCCCGAAAAACATGGACAATAACTCATGGAAGGCTTCATATATTTAAATCATTTTTGGTACATAGGTGTAACATCATAAAATACGAATTAAGTACAACTTTCGTTACAAACCACAAAATGTTGACAGAGTTATGGCTCCTATTGAAATTAAATTTTTCCAAATACTCTGTTGACCATTCACAAATTAAAGCATTCTCTCTGTGTCCATTTCTTTCGAATGGATGCCATAGTTTTGTGACAAGGTCATATTGTGGGGGTATATCTGTCACTCATGTGACAATTCTAGTAAAATTTGGCATGATCCAAAAGCCCAAAAGATAGGCTTATAGAAGGATGATTGTATTTGTTTCGATGGTTTCAAGATATGGGTCAAAAGACAGCTGTATTTAGTTTGAAAGGTTTAAATCAGTGTAATTCTATTTTGTTTCTATGCTTATACGGGCTTATAGAAAGATAGTATTTCCTTTGAAAGGTTTAAAAAAAGGGCTGATAGAAGGATTGTGGTATTGGCCTTGATAGTTTGATATGAACGGTTCACAATATTAATGAATAAAGAAATGTTCATTTTTGGTTTGATAAGTTCATCATATGGATGGATGAGAAGAATAGTTGTATATGGCTTGACACATAAAAGATGGGCATACAGAAGGATAATTCTATTTGGACTGATGGGTTTAATATAGAAAGAGAGCTGTACATTTAGTTTAATAGACCTAAATACTTGTAACTTTTTTTGTTTATATTGGCTAATAGAAAAATATTTTGTGTGAAAGGTTTAAAAGAAGGGCTGACAGAAGGGTTGTGGTATTGAGCTTTCTGGGTTCAAAATAGGTGTACAGAAGCATAGTTGTATTTCTTGTAAAGAGATCAAAATATTGGCTTACAGAGGGATAGCTGTATTTGATTTGAAAGGTTCAAAATATGGTCTTATAAAAGAATATTCTAATAAGTTCAGCATACGGACTTTAAAGATAGGCTTGACCCTGAAGATGGGCTTCTAAAAGGATAGTTGTATGTGTCTTGACCCAAAAGTTGGTCTCAAATAAGAATAGTTGCATGTGGCTTGATCCAAAAGATGTGCTTATTATATGATAGTTGTATTGGACTTGGGCTTATAGAAGGATAGTTGTATGTGGATTGACACAAAAGATGAGCTTATAGAAGAATAGTTGTATGTGGCTTGATTCAAAGATTGGCTCATAAAAGAACAGTTGTATTTGGCTTGACCCAAAAGATGGGCTTATAGAAGGCAGATAGTTATATTTGGCTTGACCCAAAAAATGGGCTTAAAGGATAACTGTATTTGGCTAGACCCAAAAGATTGGTTGATAGAGGATAATTGTATATGTCTTGATCTAAAAGATGAACTTATAGACAGATCATTTTATTTGGTCTTATGCGTTTAACATACAGTTTCAAAGACAGCTGTGTTTGTTTTTTTAATCCTTGTATTTTGTTTGTGTTTATAGAAAGATAGTATTTAGTTTGACAGATTTTGAAGATTGGCTGATAGAAGGGTTATGGTGTTGGGCTTGATAGGTTCAAAATGGACATAGAAACATAGTTTCTATGTGGTTTGAAGAGATCCACATATGGGATTATAGAGCAGGACAGTTGTAGTTGATTTGATAGGTTCAAACTATGGACTTATAAAAAAATATTTTTTTTAGTTTGATATGTTCAACATATAGATTTATAGAAGGGTAGTTTTATTTGGTATCATTCAAAAGCCCAAAAAGATGGGCTTATAGAAGGATGATTGTATTTGGTTAGATGGTTTCAAGATATAGGTCAAAAGACAGCTGTAGTCTGTTTGATAGGTTTAAATCTGTGTAATTCTAAATTTGTTTGCATGATAATATGGGCATAAGAAAGATAGTATTTGGTTTGAAATGTTTAAAAGATGGGCTGATAGAAGGTTTGTGGTATTGGCCATGGTAGAAGCACAGTTGTATTTGGTTAGAAGAGATTAACAAAAGGACTTATAGAAAGCTGTATTTGATTTGAAAGGTTCAAAACATGGACTTAAAAAGAATGTTCACTTTTTAGGTTGATAAGTTCAACATATAGAGTTATAGCAGGATAACTGCATTTGGTTTTACCCTAACAATAGACTTATAGGAGAATTGAATGTGTTTTGACCCAAAAGATGGGCTTATAGAAGGAAAGTTGTAGTTGGCTTCACCCAAAACATGGACTTATATAGGATAGCTGTATGTGCCTGGACTCAAAAGATGGGCTCACACAAGAATAGTTGTATGCGGCCGGATCCAAAAGATGGGCTCACAAATTGACAGTTATATCTGGCTTGACCAAAAAGATGGCCTCATAAAAGGAGATAGTTGTATTTGGCTTACCCCAAAAGATGGGCTACTAGAAGGATAGTTGTATTTTGCTTGACCCCAAAGATGGGCTCATAAATGAACAGTAGTATTTTGCTTGACCCAAAAGATGGGTAGTTGTATGTAGCTTGATCCAAAGATGGGCTCATACAAGAACAGTTCTATTTGGCTTGACACAAAAGACAGGCTCATAGGAGGTGGACAGTTGTATTTGGCTCAACCCAAAAGATGGGTTTATAGACGGGTAAATGTATGTGGCTTGGCCCGAAAGATGGGTTTATAAAAAGATAGTTGTATGTGGGTTGACCCACAGATGCACTTATAGATGGATAGTTGAATATGGTTTGACCCAAAAGATGGGCTCATAGAAGGATAGCTGAATGCATCTCATCCCCAAAGATGGGCTATTAAAAGTACAGTTGTATTTAGCTTGAACAAAAAGATTGGCTTATAGAAGGATAGTTGTATTTGGCTTGACCCACAGATGGACTTATAGATAGTTGAATGTGGTTTGACCTAACAGATGGGCTCATATACGGATAGCTGAATGTATCCTGACCCGAAAGATGGGCTATTAAAAGGACAGTTGTATTAGGCTTGACCAAAAAAAAGATGAGCTCATTGATGGGGACAGTTGTATTTGGCCTGACCCAAACGATTGGCTTATAGAAGGATAGTTGTATTTAGCTCGACCCAAAAGGTGGGCTTATAGTTGTATGTGGTTTGACCCAAAATATAGAATAATGCGAGGATAGTTTTATATGGCTTGACCCAAAAGATATACAGAAAGATGATTGTATTTTTTCTGATGGGTTATAAATACAGGTTCGTAATCAGCTGTTTGATAGGTTCTTTAAATCCTTGTTTTTTTTAAGGCTTATAGAAAGAGATTATTTGGTTTGAAAGGTTTAAAAGATTGGATGATAGAAAGATTGTGGTATAAGGCTTGATAGTTTAAACAACGACATAGAAACATAGTTACTATTATGTGGTTTGAGGAGATCCACATATGGATTTATAGAGCATGACAGCTGTATTTGAGTTATAGTTATGATCCAAAAGCCCAAAAAGATGGGCTTATAGAAGGATGATTGTATATGGTCTGATGGTTTCAAGATATGGGTTAAAAGACAAAAGACAGCTGTATTGAGTTTAATAGATTTAAATCTGTGTAATTCTTTTTTGTTTGTATGGTTATATGGGCATAAAGAAAGATAGTATTTAGTTTGAAAGGTTTCAAAGATGGGCTGCAAAAAAAAGGATTGCGGTATGAAAGAATCACAATATGATCGAATAAAGAAATATTAATTTTTGGTAAATATAAGTTCAAAATATGAATTGATGAGAAGGATAGTTGTCATATGGCTTGACCCAAAAGGTGGGCATATAGAAGGATAATTGTATTTGGTCTGATGGGTTCAACATATGGGCCCAAAAAAGCTGCATTTAGTTTAATAGGCTTAAATCCTTGTTACTATATTTTGTCTATATTGTCTTATAGAAAGATAGTATTTTAGCTGACTGAAGGATTTTTGTAAAGGGTTTTCTCCGTTCAAAAGAGGCATACAGAAGCATAGTTGTATTTGGTTTGAGAAGAAAAACATATAGGCTTACAGAAGGATAGCTGTATTTAATTTGAAGGGTTCACAATATGGTTTTAAAAAAGATCATTTTTTTTTTAATTGGAAATTTCAACATAGACTTTTAGAAGGATAACTGTATTTGGTTTGACCCTAAAGATGGACTAATAGAAGGATAGTTGTATGTGGCTTGACCCAAAAGATGGGCTTATAGAAGGATAGTTGTAGTTGGCTTGACCTAAACTATGGGCTTATAGAAGGATCGCTGAATGTGGCTCGACCCAAAAGATTGGCTCATAGCAAAATAGTTGTATGTGGCTTCACCCAAAATATCGGCTTTTAGAAGGATAGATGTATTGGACCTGACTCAAAAAATGGGCTGATAAAAGGATAGGTGTATGTGGCTTGACCCAAAGATGAGCTCATAAAAGAACAGTTATATTTAGCTTGACCCAAAAGATGGGTTCATAGAAGGCGCATAGTTGTATTTGTCCTGTCCAAAAGGATGGACTTAAAGAAGGATTGTTGTATTTGCCATGACCCAAAATATGGGTTTATAGAAGGATAGTTGTATGTGGCTTGCCGCAAAAGATGGACTTACCAAAGGATAGATGTTTGTGGTTTGATAAAAAAATGGACTTATAGGATAGTTGAATTGGGCTTGACCCAAAATATGGGCTCACAAAAGGACAGTTGTATTTGGCTTGACTAAAAACATGAGCTGATAGAAAGGGAGAGTTGAATTGAGCTTGACCCAAAAGATGGGCTTATAGAAGAATAGTTGTGTGTGGCCTGACCCATAATATGGGATGATGAGAGGATAGTTTTATATGGCTTGGCCCAAAAATGGGCTTATAGAAAGATAGTCTCAAGGTTTCAAGATATGGGTTAAAAGACTGCTGTATTTAGTATGATAGGTTTAAATCTGTGTAATTCTATTTTGTTTGTATGGTTATATGGGCTTAAAGAAAGATAGTATTTGCTGTGAAAGATGGGATGATAGAAAAATTGTGGTTTTGGCTTTGATAGGTTGATATGAAAGGTCTACAATATTATTAAACAAAGAGACATTAATTTTTGGTTTGATAAGTTCAACATGTGGATTGATGAGAAGGATAGTTGTGTATGGCTTGACCCAACAGATAGGCATATAGAAGGATAATTGTATTTGGTCTGATGGGTTTTACATATGGGCTCAAAGACACCTGTATTTAGTTTAAAAGGCCTAACTATATTTTGTTTATACTGGCTAATAGAAAGATATGTGCACTATTTTATTTGAAAGGTTTAAAAGACGGGCTGACAGAAGGGTTGTTGTATTGGGCTTTGTGGGTTCAATATCGGCGTACAGAAGCATAGTTGTACACTGCAGATCCGTTATATCGCGATGTCCAATATATCGCGAATCTGCCGTGGATCCCTACTTTTTGTAATGTACTTCAATATTTTCCTATAACCAAATGCTCATAAATAAATTCAGTTTGATCCGGATTTTCGTTCCTTCACGGCGTCTCTTTTATTCACACTCTTGTAGTGCAACAAACAATACGCCGACTTGCTCAACTTCAAAGCATAACAGTTTGACGTCATCAGCTTACAGCGCGTGTGCCACCCATGACAATGTCCTTTCACTGCTGTCGCTCTATTTAGCACCCAAATTACACGCAGTCCACGTGGAGGGTGTATACAGCAACTGTATGTTACAAATCAATACTGAGCTCACTGAATGACAATAATGTAATCGATACGGCTTACTCTGTTTCTTTTATGTTTCAGGAGAAATGCTAACTGCATATCGTCTGCGATATAGACACCTAATTTTGTTGCTGTGTGCTACCAAACTTTTATACAAAAGTAAAGATCTCAATGTTCTCTGCGCTACAAAGTTTTTATATGGCGATCAATACACCCACGCTTTCCATGCGGACGACTTGACGTTGTACATATTGTCAGCAATTTTTCGCATAGAAGCATAATTGTATGTGGCTTGACCCTAAAAATGGGGTTTTAAAAGGATAGTTGTATTGGGCTTGACCCAAAAGGTGGGCTTATAGACGGATAGTTTTATGAGGCTTGACCAAAATGATGGTCCTATAGAAGGATATTTGTATGTGGCTTGACCCAAAAGATGGGCTTTTAGATAGTTGTATGTGGCTTGACCCAAATCATGGGCTGATAGAAGGATAATTGAATGTGGCTAGACCCAAAAGATGGGCTTATAGAAGGATAGTTGTATGTGGCTTGACCCAAAAGATGGGCTTATAGAAGGATAGTTGTAGTTGGCTTGACCTAAACTATGGGCTTATAGAAGGATCGCTGAATGTGGCTCGACTCAAAAGATTGGCTCATAGCAAAATAGTTGTATGTGGCTTCACCCAAAATATCGGCTTTTAGAAGGATAGATGTATTGGACCTGACTCAAAAAATGGGCTGATAAAAGGATAGGTGTATGTGGCTTGACCCAAAGATGGGCTCATAAAAGAACAGTTATATTTAGCTTGACCCAAAAGATGGGTTCATAGAAGGCGCATAGTTGTATTTGTCCTGTCCAAAAGGATGGACTTAAAGAAGGATTGTTGTATTTGCCATGACCCAAAATATGGGTTTATAGAAGGATAGTTGTATGTGGCTTGCCGCAAAAGATGGACTTACCAAAGGATAGATGTTTGTGGTTTGATAAAAAAATGGACTTATAGGATAGTTGAATTGGGCTTGACCCAAAATATGGGCTCACAAAAGGACAGTTGTATTTGGCTTGACTAAAAACATGAGCTGATAGAAAGGGAGAGTTGAATTGAGCTTGACCCAAAAGATGGGCTTATAGAAGAATAGTTGTGTGTGGCCTGACCCATAATATGGGATGATGAGAGGATAGTTTTATATGGCTTGGCCCAAAAATGGGCTTATAGAAAGATAGTCTCAAGGTTTCAAGATATGGGTTAAAAGACTGCTGTATTTAGTATGATAGGTTTAAATCTGTGTAATTCTATTTTGTTTGTATGGTTATATGGGCTTAAAGAAAGATAGTATTTGCTGTGAAAGATGGGATGATAGAAAAATTGTGGTTTTGGCTTTGATAGGTTGATATGAAAGGTCTACAATATTATTAAACAAAGAGACATTAATTTTTGGTTTGATAAGTTCAACATGTGGATTGATGAGAAGGATAGTTGTGTATGGCTTGACCCAACAGATAGGCATATAGAAGGATAATTGTATTTGGTCTGATGGGTTTTACATATGGGCTCAAAGACACCTGTATTTAGTTTAAAAGGCCTAACTATATTTTGTTTATACTGGCTAATAGAAAGATATGTGCACTATTTTATCTGAAAGGTTTAAAAGACGGGCTGACAGAAGGGTTGTTGTATTGGGCTTTGTGGGTTCAATATCGGCGTACAGAAGCATAGTTGTACACTGCAGATCCGTTATATCGCGATGTCCAATATATCGCGAATCTGCCGTGGATCCCTACTTTTTGTAATGTACTTCAATATTTTCCTATAACCAAATGCTCATAAATAAATTCAGTTTGATCCGGATTTTCGTTCCTTCACGGCGTCTCTTTTATTCACACTCTTGTAGTGCAACAAACAATACGCCGACTTGCTCAACTTCAAAGCATAACAGTTTGACGTCATCAGCTTACAGCGCGTGTGCCACCCATGACAATGTCCTTTCACTGCTGTCGCTCTATTTAGCACCCAAATTACACGCAGTCCACGTGGAGGGTGTATACAGCAACTGTATGTTACAAATCAATACTGAGCTCACTGAATGACAATAATGTAATCGATACGGCTTACTCTGTTTCTTTTATGTTTCAGGAGAAATGCTAACTGCATATCGTCTGCGATATAGACACCTAATTTTGTTGCTGTGTGCTACCAAACTTTTATACAAAAGTAAAGATCTCAATGTTCTCTGCGCTACAAAGTTTTTATATGGCGATCAATACACCCACGCTTTCCATGCGGACGACTTGACGTTGTACATATTGTCAGCAATTTTTCGCATAGAAGCATAATTGTATGTGGCTTGACCCTAAAAATGGGGTTTTAAAAGGATAGTTGTATTGGGCTTGACCCAAAAGGTGGGCTTATAGACGGATAGTTTTATGAGGCTTGACCAAAATGATGGTCCTATAGAAGGATATTTGTATGTGGCTTGACCCAAAAGATGGGCTTTTAGATAGTTGTATGTGGCTTGACCCAAATCATGGGCTGATAGAAGGATAATTGAATGTGGCTAGACCCAAAAGATGGGCTTATAGAAGGATAGTTGTATGTGGCTTGACCCAAAAGATGGGCTTATCAGAAGGATAGTTGTATGTGGCTTGACCCAAAAGATGGATGTTACAGGCACTCGAGTGCCTCATGTTTGAAAAATTAGAGCCAACTGGGTTAAGGTCTGTTAATTAAGTATCCAGTGTGGAGTTGAGGCTAGTGACAATTCAACAAGACATGGACAATAGTTAAAATGGTAGGGGAAAAGGTAATCATAGAGTCAGTGTGTATCCTGATAGAAAATCTTTTGTATGGTATATTTTGGATAAACTTACTAGAAGCTATAGAAAGAAATCATCGTTATTACATGCAAAGTGTTGCTATGACTTAAGACATTGTATTTTGGAACTGTAGAATGGTAAAGACATTAGAGAAATTAATGGAAATCATGACATAAAAGAGTCAATTGGGGAAAAAGGAAAAGGGGATCATTATGTCGTATACGGGAAAGCCATGGCTTTGAGTGAAAGACATGTCATATCAAGGGGAAGCTATGTCAAACAGAGAGAAAGCATTGTAAAATAAGGTGTTCCTTGCAATTTAAGCGGGATGCCATTCAAGCCATGTCATATAAGGGGGGCAGACCTATCATATATAAGGAAGCGATGTCCTATATTGATAAGCCATCTAATGTAGGGATGAAGCCATGTCATATAAGGGAAAATCCATGTAATACAGAGGGGGAAGCCAGTATGTGATACAAGGCAAGCCATGTCATATATAAACGGAAAGCAATTTTATATAGATTGAAGCCATGATATAAGGATACCAACATGAAATACAATGTGAAAGCCTCATGTTAAGGCAAAGCAATGTCATATAAGATTGATGCCATATTATATATAGAAATGTCATATAAGCTTGAATAAGAAAAGTGTCACATTATCTTAAGGGGAAAGCCATGTAATATAAGGGGGGAGCAACAGAAAGAAGCAATGCTGTTGAGAGGAAATTCATGCCATATCAGGGTGTATCCATAGCATATAAGAAGGTAATGCCATATTGGGGGGTATCCATGTCATATGAAAGGAAAGGCATGCCATACATTGGGGTGTCCATGGATTATACAAGGCACATTATGGGTTAAAACAAATGCAACCAAGCTTTATTTCTCTATCTGATCTGGCAGGTAAATATTTCAAGCATAATGCTAGCCATATTGGTGTCAAAGAAATCAAATGATATATGAAGATGGCAATGAAATGTATCATTTAAGTGTGTTTTTTTGTTGCTGTTTATCTGAGGGTGTGGCAGGCAGCAAATCTGCAAACAGGTAGAGCGACTTAGTTGGATGTGTTCTGGGTTTAAATTGACATAGAAGGACCATCTCATGAATAGCAACTTTTTTTAATTGTCAAATGAAATCATGAGAAACATGAAAATGGAAGCAGATATGTACAGGTACAGACAGAAATATAAACCTAATTAGTGAAGTCCATATTTGGTATAAGCCGACAATAAGCTTGTGCTAAGTTTTCCATCAAGACAAATCCCTTCCAATACCAATTTGACCAGGGTCTGTAAAGAACAGCCCCATTGCTATCTAGATATTTGGTGTCACACATAATTATGTTTTCACCAGTTCATTGACCCCTTTATAACATAAGCATTTCCAAATTAGTTTGAACAGTAGAATGTCTACCAGTTATTTTTGTTGCTGTTAATTATGGTGTTATATAATTATTAGAATATAAGAATATTCATTTTTAGATTGCTAAGTTTTACATATGTACTTCTAGAAGGATAACAGTATTTGGTTTGACCCTAAAGATGGACTTATAGAAAGACAGTTGTAAGTGGTTTGACCTAAGAGATGGGCTTTATAGATGGAGAGTTGTAGTTGGCTTGACCCAATAGATTTGCTTATGGAAGGATAGCTGAATGCGGTTTTACTTAATAGATGGGCTCTAGGAATAATAGTTGTATGTGGCTTATAGAAAGATAGTATTTTGTTTGAAAGGTTTAAAAGATATATGTATTTATAGAATGATAATAGAATAAAAGTATAGATGCAAGTGGTTGGACCCAAAAAATGGGCTTATAGAAGGAAAGTTGTAGTTGGCTTCACCCAAAAGATTGGCTTATAGAAGGTTAGCTGTATCTGGTTTCACACAAAAGATGGGCTCTAGGAAGAATAGTTGTATGTGGCTTAACCCAAAAGATGGGCTTCAAGAAGGTTAGCTGTATGTTGTTTTACCCAAAAGATTTGCTCATAGAAGAATAGTTGTATGTGGCTTCACCCAAAATATTGGCTTATAGGAGGTTAGCTGTATCTGGTTTTACACAAAATATGGGCTCTAAGAAGAATAGTTGCATGTGACTTAACCCACTAGATGGGCTTTAAAAAGGTTAGCTGTATGTGGTTTTACACAAAAGATGGGCTCATAGAAGAATAGCTGCATGTGGCTTAACCCAAAAGATGGGCTTATAGCATGATAGTTGTTTTGAACTTGACCCAAAAGAAGGGCTTATAGAAGAATAGTTGTATGTGGCTTGACCCAAAAGATGGTCTTATAGCGGGATAGCTATATGTGGCTTGACCCAAAAGCTGGGCTTAGAGAAAGATGATTGGATTTGGTCTAATGGGTAAAACATACAGCTGTTAACTGGTATTTTATTATCTTTGTGTTTTGTTTATACTTATGGTATTTGGTTTGAAAGGTTTCAAAGATGGGTTGATAGGATTGTGGTACTAGGCTTGATAGGTTCAAAATGGACAGAGAAACATAGTTGCAATATGGTTTGATGAGATCGACATATGGGTTTATAGCGCAGGACAGTTATAAAAGAATGTTTGTTTTTAGTTTGATTAGTTCAACATATAGATTTATAGAAGGATAGTTATACCCCCACAAACGAAGTTTAGGGGGGTATATAGGAGTGAGCTTCTCGGTCCGTCAGTTTGTTGGTCCGTTGGTTTTTGGTTTCCGGATGGTAACTCAAGAAAGACTTGACATATTCAAATAATTTTTGGTACACATGTGTAACATCATATAATACAGGTCAAGTTCGATGTTGGTTACAAACCACTAAATTTTGACAGAGTAGTGGCCCCTTTTTGACTTAAAATTCCCTAAAAACATGGTTTCCAGATGATAAGTCAAGAAAGGCTTGACATATTCAAATAATTTTTGGTACACATTTGTAACATCTTAGAATACAGGTAAAGTATTATGTTGGTTACAAACCACCAAATTTTGACCGAGTTATGGCCATTTTTCTACTTAAAATTCCCTAAAAACATGATTTCCGGATGATAACTCAAGAATGGCTAGACATATTCAAAAATTCTTAGTATACATGTGTAGCATCATAAAATACAGGTCAAGGTCGACTTTGGTTACAAACCACTAAATTTTGACAGAGTTATGGCCCTTTTTTTACTTAAATTCCCTGAAAACATGGTTTCCTGACGATAACTCAACAATGGCTTGACATATTTATTCAAGGCTTTGACATTATTGCAAGCAATACAGGAGTCCCCTACCGGTGAAAACCCCTACTAATTAAACATTGTGCCATACCGTCATATCGCCCTTTATCTGTAGATGTACAAAGTTTCATATTCAAATCCCATTTGTCACTGCAGTATTAAGTTGTTGTTTTTTCTATTTTAGTAACATTGACCAGACATTTGAGTTACTTTTTGAGTTATTGCAGTACTAAACTGACAGAGGGCAATCATATAGTCCATTCTGTGTACCAAGTTTCATGATCATATGTTATGTTCGCTTTTTCAAATTATTACAGTATTAAGTTTATTTTTATTTTAAGTAAAAGTCACGTGACCTTTGACCTCTGGTGAAAAATAAAAAGAGTCATGTACAATCCTCACCTTGCTGTTTCTATGTATACAAAGTTTCATCAAAGTATCTTCAGGACTTTTTGAGTTATCACAGGATTCAGGTTTTGGGGATGGGACAGACAGACAGAGTGAGACCGACGGACAGACAGACAGACGCACACTGACGGAGGGCAAACCCATAGACCAATCTGTGTACCAAGTTTCATGAAGTTTCATGATCATATCTTATGCACTTTTCAAAACATTATAGTATTAAGTTTATTTCTATTTTTAGTAACAGTCATGTGACCTTTGACCTCTGGTGAAAAATAAAAGGTCGTGCATAATTCTCACATCGCTGTTGCTATGTATACAAAGTTTCATCAAAGTGTCTTCAGTACTTTCCGAGTTATCACAGGATCCAGGTTTTGGGGACTGACGGACAGACAGACAGACATACGGACAAATACACAGAACAACACATAGACAGATGGCAAACCTATAGTTCAATCTCTGTACCAAGTTTCATGTTCACATATTATGTCCATTTGAAATTATTACAGTATTTAGTTTATTTCTATTTTTAGTAACAGTCACGTGACCTTTGACCTCTGGTGAAAAAAAAAGGTTGTGCATAATCCTCACATTACCACATTGCTTTTTATATGTATACCCAGTTTCATTGAAATAAGTAGTTTTTGAGTTATTGCAGAAACCAGGTTTTGGGGACGGACAGACAGACGGCCAGACAAACATACGGACGAACACATAGAGAGACACACAGTCGGATGGCAAACCTATATTTCAACCTTTCTACCAAGTTTCATGGTCATATCTTATGTACTTTTTGAATTATAACAGTATTTAGTTTATTTCTATTTCTTAGTAACAGTCACATGACCTTTGACCTCTGGTGAAAAATAAAAGGTCCTGCATAATCCTCACATTGCCATTTATAAGTATACCAAATTTCATTGAAATATCTTCAGTACTTTTTGAGTTATCGCAGGATCCAGTTTGGTTCAGTTTATTTCTATTTTTAATAACAGTTACGTGACCTTTGACCTCTGGTAAAAAATAAAACATCGTGCATAATACTCACATTGCCGTTTATATGTATACCAAGTTTCATTGAAGTATCTTCAGTACTTTTTGAGTTATCGCAGGAACAATATTTTGCGGACGGACTGACTGACGGATGGACGTAGGGCAAACCTATAGACCCCTCCGGTGAAACACCCGTAGGGGACTAATAATTATTGGTACACGTGTGTAGCATAATAAAATACAGGTCAAGTTCGACTCTGGTTACAAACCACTAAATTTTTACACAGTTATGGCCCCTTTTTTACTTAAATTCCCGAAAAACATGGACAATAACTCATGGAAGGCTTCATATATTTAAATCATTTTTGGTACATAGGTGTAACATCATAAAATACGAATTAAGTACAACTTTCGTTACAAACCACAAAATGTTGACAGAGTTATGGCTCCTATTGAAATTAAATTTTTCCAAATACTCTGTTGACCATTCACAAATTAAAGCATTCTCTCTGTGTCCATTTCTTTCGAATGGATGCCATAGTTTTGTGACAAGGTCATATTGTGGGGGTATATCTGTCACTCATGTGACAATTCTAGTAAAATTTGGCATGATCCAAAAGCCCAAAAGATAGGCTTATAGAAGGATGATTGTATTTGTTTCGATGGTTTCAAGATATGGGTCAAAAGACAGCTGTATTTAGTTTGAAAGGTTTAAATCAGTGTAATTCTATTTTGTTTCTATGCTTATACGGGCTTATAGAAAGATAGTATTTCCTTTGAAAGGTTTAAAAAAAGGGCTGATAGAAGGATTGTGGTATTGGCCTTGATAGTTTGATATGAACGGTTCACAATATTAATGAATAAAGAAATGTTCATTTTTGGTTTGATAAGTTCATCATATGGATGGATGAGAAGAATAGTTGTATATGGCTTGACACATAAAAGATGGGCATACAGAAGGATAATTCTATTTGGACTGATGGGTTTAATATAGAAAGAGAGCTGTACATTTAGTTTAATAGACCTAAATACTTGTAACTTTTTTTGTTTATATTGGCTAATAGAAAAATATTTTGTGTGAAAGGTTTAAAAGAAGGGCTGACAGAAGGGTTGTGGTATTGAGCTTTCTGGGTTCAAAATAGGTGTACAGAAGCATAGTTGTATTTCTTGTAAAGAGATCAAAATATTGGCTTACAGAGGGATAGCTGTATTTGATTTGAAAGGTTCAAAATATGGTCTTATAAAAGAATATTCTAATAAGTTCAGCATACGGACTTTAAGGATAGGCTTGACCCTGAAGATGGGCTTCTAAAAGGATAGTTGTATGTGTCTTGACCCAAAAGTTGGGCTCAAATAAGAATAGTTGCATGTGGCTTGATCCAAAAGATGTGCTTATTATATGATAGTTGTATTGGACTTGGGCTTATAGAAGGATAGTTGTATGTGGATTGACACAAAAGATGAGCTTATAGAAGAATAGTTGTATGTGGCTTGATTCAAAGATTGGCTCATAAAAGAACAGTTGTATTTGGCTTGACCCAAAAGATGGGCTTATAGAAGGCAGATAGTTATATTTGGCTTGACCCAAAAAATGGGCTTAAAGGATAACTGTATTTGGCTAGACCCAAAAGATTGGTTGATAGAGGATAATTGTATATGTCTTGATCTAAAAGATGAACTTATAGACAGATCATTTTATTTGGTCTTATGCGTTTAACATACAGTTTCAAAGACAGCTGTGTTTGTTTTTTTAATCCTTGTATTTTGTTTGTGTTTATAGAAAGATAGTATTTAGTTTGACAGATTTTGAAGATTGGCTGATAGAAGGGTTATGGTGTTGGGCTTGATAGGTTCAAAATGGACATAGAAACATAGTTTCTATGTGGTTTGAAGAGATCCACATATGGGATTATAGAGCAGGACAGTTGTAGTTGATTTGATAGGTTCAAACTATGGACTTATAAAAAAATATTTGTTTTAGTTTGATATGTTCAACATATAGATTTATAGAAGGGTAGTTTTATTTGGTATCATTCAAAAGCCCAAAAAGATGGGCTTATAGAAGGATGATTGTATTTGGTTAGATGGTTTCAAGATATAGGTCAAAAGACAGCTGTAGTCTGTTTGATAGGTTTAAATCTGTGTAATTCTAAATTTGTTTGCATGATAATATGGGCATAAGAAAGATAGTATTTGGTTTGAAATGTTTAAAAGATGGGCTGATAGAAGGTTTGTGGTATTGGCCATGGTAGAAGCACAGTTGTATTTGGTTAGAAGAGATTAACAAAAGGACTTATAGAAAGCTGTATTTGATTTGAAAGGTTCAAAACATGGACTTAAAAAGAATGTTCACTTTTTAGGTTGATAAGTTCAACATATAGAGTTATAGCAGGATAACTGCATTTGGTTTTACCCTAACAATAGACTTATAGGAGAATTGAATGTGTTTTGACCCAAAAGATGGGCTTATAGAAGGAAAGTTGTAGTTGGCTTCACCCAAAACATGGACTTATATAGGATAGCTGTATGTGCCTGGACTCAAAAGATGGGCTCACACAAGAATAGTTGTATGCGGCCGGATCCAAAAGATGGGCTCACAAATTGACAGTTATATCTGGCTTGACCAAAAAGATGGCCTCATAAAAGGAGATAGTTGTATTTGGCTTACCCCAAAAGATGGGCTACTAGAAGGATAGTTGTATTTTGCTTGACCCCAAAGATGGGCTCATAAATGAACAGTAGTATTTTGCTTGACCCAAAAGATGGGTAGTTGTATGTAGCTTGATCCAAAGATGGGCTCATACAAGAACAGTTCTATTTGGCTTGACACAAAAGACAGGCTCATAGGAGGTGGACAGTTGTATTTGGCTCAACCCAAAAGATGGGTTTATAGACGGGTAAATGTATGTGGCTTGGCCCGAAAGATGGGTTTATAAAAAGATAGTTGTATGTGGGTTGACCCACAGATGCACTTATAGATGGATAGTTGAATATGGTTTGACCCAAAAGATGGGCTCATAGAAGGATAGCTGAATGCATCTCATCCCCAAAGATGGGCTATTAAAAGTACAGTTGTATTTAGCTTGAACAAAAAGATTGGCTTATAGAAGGATAGTTGTATTTGGCTTGACCCACAGATGGACTTATAGATAGTTGAATGTGGTTTGACCTAACAGATGGGCTCATATACGGATAGCTGAATGTATCCTGACCCGAAAGATGGGCTATTAAAAGGACAGTTGTATTAGGCTTGACCAAAAAAAAGATGAGCTCATTGATGGGGACAGTTGTATTTGGCCTGACCCAAACGATTGGCTTATAGAAGGATAGTTGTATTTAGCTCGACCCAAAAGGTGGGCTTATAGTTGTATGTGGTTTGACCCAAAATATAGAATAATGCGAGGATAGTTTTATATGGCTTGACCCAAAAGATATACAGAAAGATGATTGTATTTTTTCTGATGGGTTATAAATACAGGTTCGTAATCAGCTGTTTGATAGGTTCTTTAAATCCTTGTTTTTTTTAAGGCTTATAGAAAGAGATTATTTGGTTTGAAAGGTTTAAAAGATTGGATGATAGAAAGATTGTGGTATAAGGCTTGATAGTTTAAACAAGGACATAGAAACATAGTTACTATTATGTGGTTTGAGGAGATCCACATATGGATTTATAGAGCATGACAGCTGTATTTGAGTTATAGTTATGATCCAAAAGCCCAAAAAGATGGGCTTATAGAAGGATGATTGTATATGGTCTGATGGTTTCAAGATATGGGTTAAAAGACAAAAGACAGCTGTATTGAGTTTAATAGATTTAAATCTGTGTAATTCTTTTTTGTTTGTATGGTTATATGGGCATAAAGAAAGATAGTATTTAGTTTGAAAGGTTTCAAAGATGGGCTGCAAAAAAAAGGATTGCGGTATGAAAGAATCACAATATGATCGAATAAAGAAATATTAATTTTTGGTAAATATAAGTTCAAAATATGAATTGATGAGAAGGATAGTTGTCATATGGCTTGACCCAAAAGGTGGGCATATAGAAGGATAATTGTATTTGGTCTGATGGGTTCAACATATGGGCCCAAAAAAGCTGCATTTAGTTTAATAGGCTTAAATCCTTGTTACTATATTTTGTCTATATTGTCTTATAGAAAGATAGTATTTTAGCTGACTGAAGGATTTTTGTAAAGGGTTTTCTCCGTTCAAAAGAGGCATACAGAAGCATAGTTGTATTTGGTTTGAGAAGAAAAACATATAGGCTTACAGAAGGATAGCTGTATTTAATTTGAAGGGTTCACAATATGGTTTTAAAAAAGATCATTTTTTTTTTAATTGGAAATTTCAACATAGACTTTTAGAAGGATAACTGTATTTGGTTTGACCCTAAAGATGGACTAATAGAAGGATAGTTGTATGTGGCTTGACCCAAAAGATGGGCTTATAGAAGGATAGTTGTAGTTGGCTTGACCTAAACTATGGGCTTATAGAAGGATCGCTGAATGTGGCTCGACCCAAAAGATTGGCTCATAGCAAAATAGTTGTATGTGGCTTCACCCAAAATATCGGCTTTTAGAAGGATAGATGTATTGGACCTGACTCAAAAAATGGGCTGATAAAAGGATAGGTGTATGTGGCTTGACCCAAAGATGGGCTCATAAAAGAACAGTTATATTTAGCTTGACCCAAAAGATGGGTTCATAGAAGGCGCATAGTTGTATTTGTCCTGTCCAAAAGGATGGACTTAAAGAAGGATTGTTGTATTTGCCATGACCCAAAATATGGGTTTATAGAAGGATAGTTGTATGTGGCTTGCCGCAAAAGATGGACTTACCAAAGGATAGATGTTTGTGGTTTGATAAAAAAATGGACTTATAGGATAGTTGAATTGGGCTTGACCCAAAATATGGGCTCACAAAAGGACAGTTGTATTTGGCTTGACTAAAAACATGAGCTGATAGAAAGGGAGAGTTGAATTGAGCTTGACCCAAAAGATGGGCTTATAGAAGAATAGTTGTGTGTGGCCTGACCCATAATATGGGATGATGAGAGGATAGTTTTATATGGCTTGGCCCAAAAATGGGCTTATAGAAAGATAGTCTCAAGGTTTCAAGATATGGGTTAAAAGACTGCTGTATTTAGTATGATAGGTTTAAATCTGTGTAATTCTATTTTGTTTGTATGGTTATATGGGCTTAAAGAAAGATAGTATTTGCTGTGAAAGATGGGATGATAGAAAAATTGTGGTTTTGGCTTTGATAGGTTGATATGAAAGGTCTACAATATTATTAAACAAAGAGACATTAATTTTTGGTTTGATAAGTTCAACATGTGGATTGATGAGAAGGATAGTTGTGTATGGCTTGACCCAACAGATAGGCATATAGAAGGATAATTGTATTTGGTCTGATGGGTTTTACATATGGGCTCAAAGACACCTGTATTTAGTTTAAAAGGCCTAACTATATTTTGTTTATACTGGCTAATAGAAAGATATGTGCACTATTTTATTTGAAAGGTTTAAAAGACGGGCTGACAGAAGGGTTGTTGTATTGGGCTTTGTGGGTTCAATATCGGCGTACAGAAGCATAGTTGTACACTGCAGATCCGTTATATCGCGATGTCCAATATATCGCGAATCTGCCGTGGATCCCTACTTTTTGTAATGTACTTCAATATTTTCCTATAACCAAATGCTCATAAATAAATTCAGTTTGATCCGGATTTTCCTTCACGGCGTCTCTTTTATTCACACTCTTGTAGTGCAACAAACAATACGCCGACTTGCTCAACTTCAAAGCATAACAGTTTGACGTCATCAGCTTACAGCGCGTGTGCCACCCATGACAATGTCCTTTCACTGCTGTCGCTCTATTTAGCACCCAAATTACACGCAGTCCACGTGGAGGGTGTATACAGCAACTGTATGTTACAAATCAATACTGAGCTCACTGAATGACAATAATGTAATCGATACGGCTTACTCTGTTTCTTTTATGTTTCAGGAGAAATGCTAACTGCATATCGTCTGCGATATAGACACCTAATTTTGTTGCTGTGTGCTACCAAACTTTTATACAAAAGTAAAGATCTCAATGTTCTCTGCGCTACAAAGTTTTTATATGGCGATCAATACACCCACGCTTTCCATGCGGACGACTTGACGTTGTACATATTGTCAGCAATTTTTCGCATAGAAGCATAATTGTATGTGGCTTGACCCTAAAAATGGGGTTTTAAAAGGATAGTTGTATTGGGCTTGACCCAAAAGGTGGGCTTATAGACGGATAGTTTTATGAGGCTTGACCAAAATGATGGTCCTATAGAAGGATATTTGTATGTGGCTTGACCCAAAAGATGGGCTTTTAGATAGTTGTATGTGGCTTGACCCAAATCATGGGCTGATAGAAGGATAATTGAATGTGGCTAGACCCAAAAGATGGGCTTATAGAAGGATAGTTGTATGTGGCTTGACCCAAAAGATGGGCTTATCAGAAGGATAGTTGTATGTGGCTTGACCCAAAAGATGGATGTTACAGGCACTCGAGTGCCTCATGTTTGAAAAATTAGAGCCAACTGGGTTAAGGTCTGTTAATTAAGTATCCAGTGTGGAGTTGAGGCTAGTGACAATTCAACAAGACATGGACAATAGTTAAAATGGTAGGGGAAAAGGTAATCATAGAGTCAGTGTGTATCCTGATAGAAAATCTTTTGTATGGTATATTTTGGATAAACTTACTAGAAGCTATAGAAAGAAATCATCGTTATTACATGCAAAGTGTTGCTATGACTTAAGACATTGTATTTTGGAACTGTAGAATGGTAAAGACATTAGAGAAATTAATGGAAATCATGACATAAAAGAGTCAATTGGGGAAAAAGGAAAAGGGGATCATTATGTCGTATACGGGAAAGCCATGGCTTTGAGTGAAAGACATGTCATATCAAGGGGAAGCTATGTGACACAGAGAGAAAGCATTGTAAAATAAGGTGTTCCTTGCAATTTAAGCGGGATGCCATTCAAGCCATGTCATATAAGGGGGGCAGACCTATCATATATAAGGAAGCGATGTCCTATATTGATAAGCCATCTCCTGTAGGGATGAAGCCATGTCATATAAGGGAAAATCCATGTAATACAGAGGGGGAAGCCAGTATGTGATACAAGGCAAGCCATGTCATATATAAACGGAAAGCAATTTTATATAGATTGAAGCCATGATATAAGGATACCAACATGAAATACAATGTGAAAGCCTCATGTTAAGGCAAAGCAATGTCATATAAGATTGATGCCATATTATATATAGAAATGTCATATAAGCTTGAATAAGAAAAGTGTCACATTATCTTAAGGGGAAAGCCATGTAATATAAGGGGGGAGCAACAGAAAGAAGCAATGCTGTTGAGAGGAAATTCATGCCATATCAGGGTGTATCCATAGCATATAAGAAGGTAATGCCATATTGGGGGGTATCCATGTCATATGAAAGGAAAGGCATGCCATACATTGGGGTGTCCATGGATTATACAAGGCACATTATGGGTTAAAACAAATGCAACCAAGCTTTATTTCTCTATCTGATCTGGCAGGTAAATATTTCAAGCATAATGCTAGCCATATTGGTGTCAAAGAAATCAAATGATATATGAAGATGGCAATGAAATGTATCATTTAAGTGTGTTTTTTTGTTGCTGTTTATCTGAGGGTGTGGCAGGCAGCAAATCTGCAAACAGGTAGAGCGACTTAGTTGGATGTGTTCTGGGTTTAAATTGACATAGAAGGACCATCTCATGAATAGCAACTTTTTTTAATTGTCAAATGAAATCATGAGAAACATGAAAATGGAAGCAGATATGTACAGGTACAGACAGAAATATAAACCTAATTAGTGAAGTCCATATTTGGTATAAGCCGACAATAAGCTTGTGCTAAGTTTTCCATCAAGACAAATCCCTTCCAATACCAATTTGACCAGGGTCTGTAAAGAACAGCCCCATTGCTATCTAGATATTTGGTGTCACACATAATTATGTTTTCACCAGTTCATTGACCCCTTTATAACATAAGCATTTCCAAATTAGTTTGAACAGTAGAATGTCTACCAGTTATTTTTGTTGCTGTTAATTATGGTGTTATATAATTATTAGAATATAAGAATATTCATTTTTAGATTGTTAAGTTTTACATATGTACTTCAAGAAGGATAACAGTATTTGGTTTGACCCTAAAGATGGACTTATAGAAAGACAGTTGTAAGTGGTTTGACCTAAGAGATGGGCTTATAGATGGAGAGTTGTAGTTGGCTTGACCCAAAAGATTTGCTTATGGAAGGATAGCTGTATGTGGTTTTACTTAATAGATGGGCTCTAGGAATAATAGTTGTATGTGGCTTATAGAAAGATAGTATTTTGTTTGAAAGGTTTAAAAGATATATGTACTTATAGAATGATAATAGAATAAAAGTATAGTTGCAAGTGGTTGGACCCAAATAATGGGCTTATAGAAGGAAAGTTGTAGTTGGCTTCACCCAAAAGATTGGCTTATAGAAGGTTAGCTGTATCTGGTTTCACACAAAAGATGGGCTCTAGGAAGAATAGTTGTATGTGGCTTAACCCAAAAGATGGGCTTAAAGATGGTTAGCTGTATGTGGTTTTACCCAAAAGATGGGCTCATAGAAGAATAGTTGTATGTGGCTTCACCCAAAATATTGGCTTATAGGAGGTTAGCTGTATCTGGTTTTACACAAAAGATGGGCTCTAGGAAGAATAGTTGCATGTGGCTTAACCCAAAAGATGGGCTTTAAGAAGGTTAGCTGTATGTGGTTTTACACAAAAGATGGGCTCGTAGAAGAATAGCTGCATGTGGCTTAACCCAAAAGATCGGCTTATAGCATGATAGTTGTTTTGAACTTGACCCAAAAGAAGGGCTTATAGAAGAATAGTTGTATGTGACTTGACACAAAAGATGGTCTTATAGCGGGATAGCTATATGTGGCTTGACCCAAAAGCTGGGCTTAGAGAAAGATGATTGGATTTGATCTAATGGGTAAAACATACAGCTGTTTTCTGGTATATTTTTATCTTTGTATTTTGTTTATACTTATGGTATTTGGTTTGAAAGGTTTCAAAGATGGGTTGATAGGATTGTGGTACTAGGCTTGATAGGTTCAAAATGGACAGAGAAACATAGTTGCTATATGGTTTGATGAGATCGACATATGGGTTTATAGCGCAGGACAGTTATAAAAGAATGTTTGATTTTAGTTTGATTAGTTCAACATATAGATTTATAGAAGGATAGGTATACCCCCACAAACGAAGTTTAGGGGGGTATATAGGAGTGAGCTTCTCGGTCCGTCAGTTTGTCGGTCTGTTGGTTTTTGGTTTCCGGATGGTAACTCAAGAAAGACTTGACATATTCAAATAATTTTTGGTACACATGTGTAACATCATATAATACAGGTCAAGTTCGATGTTGGTTACAAACCACTAAATTTTGACAGAGTAGTGGCCCCTTTTTGACTTAAAATTCCCTAAAAACATGGTTTCCAGATAATAACTCAAGAAAGGCTTGACATATTCAAATAATTTTTGGTACACATGTGTAACATCTTAAAATACAGGTCAAGTATTATGTTGGTTACAAACCACCAAATTTTGACAGAGTTATGGCCCTTTTTCAACTTAAACTTCCCTAAAAACATCATTTCCGGACGATAACTCAAGAATGGCTAGACATATTCAAAAATTCTTAGTATACATGTGTAGCATCATAAAATACAGGTCAAGGTCAACTTTGGTTACAAACCACTAAATTTTGACAGAGTTATGGCCCTTTTTTTGAATTAAATTCCCTGAAAGAATGGTTTCCTGATGATAACTCAACAATGGCTTGACATATTTATTCAAGGCTTTGACATTATTGCAAGCAATACAGGAGTCCCCTACCGGTGAAAACCCCTACTAATTAAACATTGTGCCATACCGTCATATCGCCCTTTATCTGTAGATGTACAAAGTTTCATATTCAAATCCCATTTGTCACTGCAGTATTAAGTTGTTGTTTTTTCTATTTTAGTAACATTGACCAGACATTTGAGTTACTTTTTGAGTTATTGCAGTACTAAACTGACAGAGGGCAATCATATAGTTCATTCTGTGTACCAAGTTTCATGATCCTATGTTATGTTCGCTTTTTCGAATTATTACAGTATTAAGTTTATTTTTATTTTAAATAAAAGTCATGTGACCTTTGACCTCTGGTGAAAAATAAAGTCATGTACAATCCTCACCTTGCTCTTTCTATGTATACAAAGTTTCATCAAAGTATCTTCAGGACTTTTTGAGTTATCACAGGATTCAGGTTTTGGGGATGGGACAGACAGACAGAGTCAGAGACCGACGGACAGACAGACAGACGCACATTGACGGAGGGCAAACCCATAGTCCAATCTGTGTACCAAGTTTCATGAAGTTTCATGATCATATCTTATGCACTTTTCAAAACATTATAGTATTAAGTTTATTTCTATTTTTAGTAACAGTAATGTGACCTTTGACCCCTGGTGAAAAATAAAAGGTCGTGCATAATTCTCACATTGCTGTTGCTATGTATACAAAGTTTCATCAAAGTGTCTTCAGTACTTTCCGAGTTATCACAGGATCCAGGTTTTGGGGACTGACGGACAGACAGACATATGGACAAATACACAGAACAACACATAGACAGATGGCAAACCTATAGTTCAATCTCTGTACCAAGTTTCACGTTCACATATTATGTCCATTTGAAATTATTACAGTATTTAGTTTATTTCTATTTTTAGTAACAGTCACGTGACCTTTGACCTCTGGTGAAAAAAAAGGTTGTGCATAATCCTCACATTACCACATTGCTTTTTATATGTATACGCAGTTTCATTGAAATAAGTAGTTTTTGAGTTATTGCAGAAACCAGGTTTTGGGGACGGACAGACAGACGGCCAGACAAACATACGGACGAACACATAGAGAGACACAGTCGGATGGCAAACCTATATTTCAATCTTTGTACCAAGTTTCATGGTCATATCCTATGTACTTTTTGAATTATAACAGTATTTAGTTTATTTCTATTTCTTAGTAACAGTCACATGACCTTTGACCTCTGGTGAAAAATAAAAGGTCCTGCATAATCCTCACATTGCCATTTATATGTATACCAAATTTCATCGAAATATCTTCAGTACTTTTTGAGTTATCGCAGGATCCAGTTTGTTTCAGTTTATTTCTATTTTTAATAACAGTTACGTGATCTTTGACCTCTGGTAAAAAGTAAAAGGTCGTGCATAATACTCACATTGCCGTTTATATGTGTACCAAGTTTCATTGAAGTATCTTCAGTACTTTTTGAGTTATCGCAGGAACAATATTTTGCGGACGGACTGACTGACGGATGGACGTAGGGCAAACCTATAGACCCCTCCGGTGAAACACCGGTAGGGGACTAATAATTATTGGTACACGTGTGTAGCATAATAAATACAGGTCAAGTTCGACTCTGGTTACAAACCACTAAATTTTTACACAGTTATGGCCCCTTTTTTACTTAAATTCCCGAAAAACATGGACAATAACTCATGGAAGGCTTCATATATTTAAATCATTTTTGGTACATAGGTGTAACATCATAAAATACGAATTAAGTACAACTTTCGTTACAAACCACAAAATGTTGACAGAGTTATGGCTCCTATTGAAATTAAATTTTACCAAATACTCTGTTGACCATTCACAAATTAAAGCATTCTCTCTGTGTCCATTTCTTTCGAATGGATGCCATAGTTTTGTGACAAGGTCATATTGTGGGGGTATATCTGTCACTCATGTGACAATTCTAGTAACATTTGGCATGATCCAAAAGCCCAAAAGATAGGCTTATAGAAGGATGATTGTATTTGTTTCGATGGTTTCAAGATATGGGTCAAAAGACAGCTGTATTTAGTTTGAAAGGTTTAAATCAGTGTAATTCTATTTTGTTTCTATGCTTATACGGGCTTATAGAAAGATAGTATTTCCTTTGAAAGGTTTAAAAAAAGGGCTGATAGAAGGATTGTGGTATTGGCCTTGATAGTTTGATATGAACGGTTCACAATATTAATGAATAAAGAAATGTTCATTTTTGGTTTGATAAGTTCATCATATGGATGGATGAGAAGAATAGTTGTATATGGCTTGACACATAAAAGATGGGCATACAGAAGGATAATTCTATTTGGACTGATGGGTTTAATATAGAAAGAGAGCTGTACATTTAGTTTAATAGACCTAAATACTTGTAACTTTTTTGTTTATATTGGCTAATAGAAAAATATTTTATGTGAAAGGTTTAAAAGAAGGGCTGACAGAAGGGTTGTGGTATTGAGCTTTCTGGGTTCAAAATAGGTGTACAGAAGCATAGCTGTATTTCTTGTAAAGAGATCAAAATATTGGCTTACAGAGGGATAGCTGTATTTGATTTGAAAGGTTCAAAATATGGTCTTATAAAAGAATATTCTAATAAGTTCAGCATACGGACTTTAAGGATAGGCTTGACCCTGAAGATGGGCTTCTAAAAGGATAGTTGTATGTGTCTTGACCCAAAAGTTGGGCTCAAATAAGAATAGTTGCATGTGGCTTGATCCAAAAGATGTGCTTATTATATGATAGTTGTATTGGACTTGGGCTTATAGAAGGATAGTTGTATGTGGATTGACACAAAAGATGAGCTTATAGAAGAATAGTTGTATGTGGCTTGATTCAAAGATTGGCTCATAAAAGAACAGTTGTATTTGGCTTGACCCAAAAGATGGGCTTATAGAAGGCAGATAGTTATATTTGGCTTGACCCAAAAAATGGGCTTAAAGGATAACTGTATTTGGCTAGACCCAAAAGATTGGTTGATAGAGGATAATTGTATATGTCTTGATCTAAAAGATGAACTTATAGACAGATCATTTTATTTGGTCTTATGCGTTTAACATACAGTTTCAAAGACAGCTGTGTTTGTTTTTTTAATCCTTGTATTTTGTTTGTGTTTATAGAAAGATAGTATTTAGTTTGACAGATTTTGAAGATTGGCTGATAGAAGGGTTATGGTGTTGGGCTTGATAGGTTCAAAATGGACATAGAAACATAGTTTCTATGTGGTTTGAAGAGATCCACATATGGGATTATAGAGCAGGACAGTTGTAGTTGATTTGATAGGTTCAAACTATGGACTTATAAAAAAATATTTGTTTTAGTTTGATATGTTCAACATATAGATTTATAGAAGGGTAGTTTTATTTGGTATCATTCAAAAGCCCAAAAAGATGGGCTTATAGAAGGATGATTGTATTTGGTTAGATGGTTTCAAGATATAGGTCAAAAGACAGCTGTAGTCTGTTTGATAGGTTTAAATCTGTGTAATTCTAAATTTGTTTGCATGATAATATGGGCATAAGAAAGATAGTATTTGGTTTGAAATGTTTAAAAGATGGGCTGATAGAAGGTTTGTGGTATTGGCCATGGTAGAAGCACAGTTGTATTTGGTTAGAAGAGATTAACAAAAGGACTTATAGAAAGCTGTATTTGATTTGAAAGGTTCAAAACATGGACTTAAAAAGAATGTTCACTTTTTAGGTTGATAAGTTCAACATATAGAGTTATAGCAGGATAACTGCATTTGGTTTTACCCTAACAATAGACTTATAGGAGAATTGAATGTGTTTTGACCCAAAAGATGGGCTTATAGAAGGAAAGTTGTAGTTGGCTTCACCCAAAACATGGACTTATATAGGATAGCTGTATGTGCCTGGACTCAAAAGATGGGCTCACACAAGAATAGTTGTATGCGGCCGGATCCAAAAGATGGGCTCACAAATTGACAGTTATATCTGGCTTGACCAAAAAGATGGCCTCATAAAAGGAGATAGTTGTATTTGGCTTACCCCAAAAGATGGGCTACTAGAAGGATAGTTGTATTTTGCTTGACCCCAAAGATGGGCTCATAAATGAACAGTAGTATTTTGTTTGACCCAAAAGATGGGTAGTTGTATGTAGCTTGATCCAAAGATGGGCTCATACAAGAACAGTTCTATTTGGCTTGACACAAAAGACAGGCTCATAGGAGGTGGATAGTTGTATTTGGCTCAACCCAAAAGATGGGTTTATAGACGGGTAAATGTATGTGGCTTGGCCCGAAAGATGGGTTTATAAAAAGATAGTTGTATGTGGGTTGACCCACAGATGCACTTATAGATGGATAGTTGAATATGGTTTGACCCAAAAGATGGGCTCATAGAAGGATAGCTGAATGCATCTCATCCCCAAAGATGGGCTATTAAAAGTACAGTTGTATTTAGCTTGAACAAAAAGATTGGCTTATAGAAGGATAGTTGTATTTGGCTTGACCCACAGATGGACTTATAGATAGTTGAATGTGGTTTGACCTAACAGATGGGCTCATATACGGATAGCTGAATGTATCCTGACCCGAAAGATGGGCTATTAAAAGGACAGTTGTATTAGGCTTGACCAAAAAAAAGATGAGCTCATTGATGGGGACAGTTGTATTTGGCCTGACCCAAACGATTGGCTTATAGAAGGATAGTTGTATTTAGCTCGACCCAAAAGGTGGGCTTATAGTTGTATGTGGTTTGACCCAAAATATAGAATAATGCGAGGATAGTTTTATATGGCTTGACCCAAAAGATAGACTTACAGAAAGATGATTGTATTTTTTCTGATGGGTTATAAATACAGGTTCGTAATCAGCTGTTTGATAGGTTCTTTAAATCCTTGTTTTTTTTAAGGCTTATAGAAAGAGATTATTTGGTTTGAAAGGTTTAAAAGATTGGATGATAGAAAGATTGTGGTATAAGGCTTGATAGTTTAAACAAGGACATAGAAACATAGTTACTATTATGTGGTTTGAGGAGATCCACATATGGATTTATAGGGCATGACAGCTGTATTTGAGTTGTAGTTATGATCCAAAAGCCCAAAAAGATGGGCTTATAGAAGGATGATTGTATATGGTTTGATGGTTTCAAGATATGGGTTAAAAGACAAAAGACAGCTGTATTGAGTTTAATAGATTTAAATCTGTGTAATTCTTTTTTGTTTGTATGGTTATATGGGCATAAAGAAAGATAGTATTTAGTTTGAAAGGTTTCAAAGATGGGCTGCAAAAAAAACGATTGCGGTATGAAAGAATCACAATATGATCGAATAAAGAAATATTAATTTTTGGTAAATATAAGTTCAAAATATGAATTGATGAGAAGGATAGTTGTCATATGGCTTGACCCAAAAGGTGGGCATATAGAAGGATAATTGTATTTGGTCTGATGGGTTCAACATATGGGCCCAAAAAAGCTGCATTAATTTAATAGGCTTAAATCCTTGTTACTATATTTTGTCTATATTGTCTTATAGAAAGATAGTATTTTAGCTGACTGAAGGATTTTTGTAAAGGGTTTTCTCCGTTCAAAAGAGGCATACAGAAGCATAGTTGTATTTGGTTTGAGAAGAAAAACATATAGGCTTACAGAAGGATAGCTGTATTTAATTTTAAGGGTTCACAATATGGTTTTAAAAAAGATCTTTTTTTTTTGAATTGGAAATTTCAACATAGACTTTTAGAAGGATAACTGTATTTGGTTTGACCCTAAAGATGGACTAATAGAAGGATAGTTGTATGTGGCTTGACCCAAAAGATGGGCTTATAGAAGGATAGTTGTAGTTGTTTTGACCTAAACTATGGGCTTATAGAAGGATCGCTGAATGTGGCTCGACCCAAAAGATTGGCTCATAGCAAAATAGTTGTATGTGGCTTCACCCAAAATATCGGCTTTTAGAAGGATAGATGTATTGGACCTGACTCAAAAAATGGGCTGATAAAAGGATAGGTGTATGTGGCTTGACCCAAAGATGGGCTCATAAAAGAACAGTTATATTTAGCTTGACCCTAAAGATGGGTTCATAGAAGGCGCATAGTTGTATTTGTCCTGTCCAAAAGGATGGACTTAAAGAAGGATTGTTGTATTTGCCATGACCCAAAATATGGGTTTATAGAAGGATAGTTGTATGTGGCTTGCCGCAAAAGATGGACTTACCAAAGGATAGATGTTTGTGGTTTGATAAAAAAATGGACTTATAGGATAGTTGAATTGGGCTTGACCCAAAATATGGGCTCACAAAAGGACAGTTGTATTTGGCTTGACTAAAAACATGAGCTGATAGAAAGGGAGAGTTGAATTGAGCTTGACCCAAAAGATGGGCTTATAGAAGAATAGTTGTGTGTGGCCTGACCCATAATATGGGATGATGAGAGGATAGTTTTATATGGCTTGGCCCAAAAATGGGCTTATAGAAAGATAGTCTCAAGGTTTCAAGATATGGGTTAAAAGACTGCTGTATTTAGTATGATAGGTTTAAATCTGTGTAATTCTATTTTGTTTGTATGGTTATATGGGCTTAAAGAAAGATAGTATTTGCTGTGAAAGATGGGATGATAGAAAAATTGTGGTTTTGGCTTTGATAGGTTGATATGAAAGGTCTACAATATTATTAAACAAAGAAACATTAATGTTTGGTTTGATAAGTTCAACATGTGGATTGATGAGAAGGATAGTTGTGTATGGCTTGACCCAACAGATAGGCATATAGAAGGATAATTGTATTTGGTCTGATGGGTTTTACATATGGGCTCAAAGACAGCTGTATTTAGTTTAAAAGGCCTAACTATATTTTGTTTATACTAGCTAATAGATAGATATGTGCACTATTTTATTTGAAAGGTTTAAAAGACGGGCTGACAGAAGGGTTGTTGTATTGGGCTTTGTGGGTTCAATATCGGCGTACAGAAGCATAGTTGTACACTGCAGATCCGTTATATCGCGTTCCGTTATATTGCGATGTCCAATATATCGCGAATCTGCCGTGGATCCCTACTTTTTGTAATGTACTTCAATATTTTCCTATAACCAAATGCTCATAAATAAATTCAGTTTGATCCGGATTTTCGTTCCTTCACGGAGTCTCTTTTATTCACACTCTTGTAGTGCAACAAACAATACGCCGACTTGCTCAACTTCAAAGCATAACAGTTTGACGTCATCAGCTTACAGCGCGTGTGCCACCCATGACAATGTCCTTTCACTGCTGTCGCTCTATTTAGCACCCAAATTACACGCAGTCCACGTGGAGGGTGTATACAGCAACTGTATGTTACAAATCAATACTGAGCTCTCTGAATGACAATAATGTAATCGATACGGCTTACTCTGTTTCTTTTATGTTTCAGGAGAAATGCTAACTGCATATCGTCTGCGATATAGACACCTAATTTTGTTGCTGTGTGCTACCAAACTTTTATACAAAAGTAAAGATCTCAATGTTCTCTGCGCTACAAAGTTTTTATATGGCGATCAATACACCCACGCTTTCCATGCGGACGACTTGACGTTGTACATATTGTCAGCAATTTTTCACATAGAAGCATAATTGTATGTGGCTTGACCCTAAAAATGGGGTTTTAAAAGGATAGTTGTATTGGGCTTGACCCAAAAGGTGGGCTTATAGACGGATAGTTTTATGAGGCTTGACCAAAATGATGGTCCTATAGAAGGATATTTGTATGTGGCTTGACCCAAAAGATGGGCTTTTAGATAGTTGTATGTGGCTTGACCCAAATCATGGGCTGATAGAAGGATAATTGAATGTGGCTAGACCCAAAAGATGGGCTTATAGAAGGATAGTTGTATGTGGCTTGACCCAAAAGATGGGCTTATCAGAAGGATAGTTGTATGTGGCTTGACCCAAAAGATGGATGTTACAGGCACTCGAGTGCCTCATGTTTGAAAAATTAGAGCCAACTGGGTTAAGGTCTGTTAATTAAGTATCCAGTGTGGAGTTGAGGCTAGTGACAATTCAACAAGACATGGACAATAGTTAAAATGGTAGGGGAAAAGGTAATCATAGAGTCAGTGTGTATCCTGATAGAAAATCTTTTGTATGGTATATTTTGGATAGACTTACTAGAAGCTATAGAAAGAAATCATCGTTATTACATGCAAAGTGTTGCGATGACTTAAGACATTGTATTTTGGAACTGTAGAATGGTAAAGACATTAGAGAAATTAATGGAAATCATGACATAAAAGAGTCAATTGGGGAAAACGGAAAAGGGGATCATTATGTCGTATACGGGAAAGCCATGGCTTTGAGTGAAAGACATGTCATATCAAGGGGAAGCTATGTGACACAGAGAGAAAGCATTGTAAAATAAGGTGTTGCTTGCAATTTAAGCGGGATGCCATTCAAGCCATGTCATATAAGGGGGGCAGACCTATCATATATAAGGAAGCGATGTCCTATATTGATAAGCCATCTCCTGTAGGGATGAAGCCATGTCATATAAGGGAAAATCCATGTAATACAGAGGGGGAAGCCAGTATGTGATACAAGGCAAGCCATGTCATATATAAACGGAAAGCAATTTTATATAGATTGAAGCCATGATATAAGGATACCAACATGAAATACAATGTGAAAGCCTCATGTTAAGGCAAAGCAATGTCATATAAGATTGATGCCATATTATATATAGAAATGTCATATAAGCTTGAATAAGAAAAGTGTCACATTATCTTAAGGGGAAAGCCATGTAATATAAGGGGGGAGCAACAGAAAGAAGCAATGCTGTTGAGAGGAAATTCATGCCATATCAGGGTGTATCCATAGCATATAAGAAGGTAATGCCATATTGGGGGGTATCCATGTCATATGAAAGGAAAGGCATACATTGGGGTGTCCATGGATTATACAAGGCACATTATGGGTTAAAACAAATGCAACCAAGCTTTATTTCTCTATCTGAACTGGCAGGTAAATATTTCAAGCATAATGCTAGCCATATTGGTGTCAAAGAAATCAAATGATATATGAAGATGGCAATGAAATGTATCATTTAAGTGTTTTTTTGTTGCTGTTTATCTGAGGGTGTGGCAGGCAGCAAATCTGCAAACAGGTAGAGCGACTAAGTCGGATGTGTTCTGGGTTTAAATTGACATAGAAGGACCATCTCATGAATAGCAACTTTTTTTAATTGTCAAATGAAACCATGAGAAAAATGAAAATGGAAGCAAATATGTACAGGTACAGACAGAAATATAAACCTAAGTAGTGAAGTCCATATTTGGTATAAGCCGACAATAAGCTTGACCTAAGTTTTCCATCAAAGACAAATCCCTTCCAATACAAATTTGACCAGGGTCTGTAAAGAACAGCCCCATGGCTATCTAGATACAAATATGTCACACATAATTATGTTTTCACCAGTTCATTGACCCCTTTATAACATAAGCATTTCCAAATTAATTTGAACAGTAGAATGTCTACCAGTTATTTTTGTTGCTGTTAATTATGTACTTCAAGAAGGATAACAGTATTTGGTTTGACCCTAAAGATGGACTTATAGAAAGACAGTTGTAAGTGGTTTGACCTAAGAGATGGGCTTATAGATGGAGAGTTGTAGTTGGCTTGACCCAAAAGATTCGCTTATGGAAGGATAGCTGTATGTGGTTTTACTTAATAGATGGGCTCTAGGAAGAATAGTTGTATGTGGCTTATAGAAAGATAGTATTTTGTTTGAAAGGTTTAAAAGATATATCTACTTATAGAATGATAATAGAATAAAAGTATAGTTGCAAGTGGTTGGACCCAAAAAATGGGCTTATAGAAGGAAAGTTGTAGTTGGCTTCACCCAAAAGATTGGCTTATAGAAGGTTAGCTGTATCTGGTTTCACACAAAAGATGGGCTCTAGGAAGAATAGTTGTATGTGGCTTAACCCAAAAGATGGGCTTAAAGAAGGTTAGCTGTATGTGGTTTTACCCAAAAGATGGGCTCATAGAAGAATAGTTGTATGTGGCTTCACCCAAAATATTGGCTTATAGGAGGTTAGCTGTATCTGGTTTTACACAAAAGATGGGCTCTAGGAAGAATAGTTGCATGTGGCTTAACCCAAAAGATGGGCTTTAAGAAGGTTAGCTGTATGTGGTTTTACACAAAAGATGGGCTCGTAGAAGAATAGCTGCATGTGGCTTAACCCAAAAGATCGGCTTATAGCATGATAGTTGTTTTGAACTTGACCCAAAAGAAGGGCTTATAGAAGAATAGTTGTATGTGACTTGACACAAAAGATGGTCTTATAGCGGGATAGCTATATGTGGCTTGACCCAAAAGCTGGGCTTAGAGAAAGATGATTGGATTTGGTCTAATGGGTAAAACATACAGCTGTTTGCTGGTATTTTTTTATCTTTGTATTTTGTTTATACTTATGGTATTTGGTTTGAAAGGTTTCAAAGATGGGTTGATAGGATTGTGGTACTAGGCTTGATAGGTTCAAAATGGACAGAGAAACATAGTTGCTATATGGTTTGATGAGATCGACATATGGGTTTATAGCGCAGGACAGTTATAAAAGAATGTTTGTTTTTAGTTTGATTAGTTCAACATATAGATTTATAGAAGGATAGGTATACCCCCACAAACGAAGTTTAGGGGGGTATATAGGAGTGAGCTTCTCGGTCCGTCAGTTTGTCGGTCTGTTGGTTTTTGGTTTCCGGATGGTAACTCAAGAAAGACTTGACATATTCAAATAATTTTTGGTACACATGTGTAACATCATATAATACAGGTCAAGTTCAATGTTGGTTACAAACCACTAAATTTTGACAGAGTAGTGGCCCCTTTTTGACTTAAAATTCCCTAAAAACATGGTTTCCAGATAATAACTCAAGAATGGCTAGACATATTCAAAAATTCTTAGTATACATGTGTAGCATCATAAAATACAGGTCAAGGTCGACTTTGGTTACAAACCACTAAATTTTGACAGAGTTATGGCCCTTTTTTTGACTTAAATTCCCTGAAAGCATGGTTTCCTGATGATAACTCAACAATGGCTTGACATATTTATTCAAGGCTTTGACATTATTGCAAGCAATACAGGAGTCCCCTACCGGTGAAAACCCCTACTAATTAAACATTGTGCCATACCGTCATATCGCACTTTATCTGTAGATGAACAAACTTTCATATTCATTTTAATCCCATTTGTCACTGCAGTATTAAGTTGTTGTTTTTTCTATTTTAGTAACATTGACCAGACATTTGAGTTACTTTTTGAGTTATTGCAGTACTAAACTGACAGAGGGCAATCATATAGTCCATTCTGTGTACCAAGTTTCATGATCATATGTTATGTTCGCTTTTTCAAATTATTACAGTATTGTTTATTTTAATTTTAAGTAAGTCATGTGACCTTTGACCTCTGGTGAAAAATAAAGTCATGTACAATCCTCACCTTGCTCTTTCTATGTATACAAAGTTTCATCAAAGTATCTTCAGGACTTTTTGAGTTATCACAGGATTCAGGTTTTGGGGATGGGACAGACAGACAGAGTGAGACCGACGGACAGACAGACAGACGCACACTGACGGAGGGCAAACCCATAGTCCAATCTGTGTACCAAGTTTCATGAAGTTTCATGATCATATCTTATGCACTTTTCAAAACATTATAGCATTAAGTTTATTTCTATTTTTAGTAACAGTAATGTGACCTTTGACCTCTGGTGAAAAATAAAAGGTCGTGCATAATTCTCACATTGCTGTTGCTATGTATACAAAGTTTCATCAAAGTGTCCTCAGTACTTTCCGAGTTATCACAGGATCCAGGTTTTGGGGACTGACGGACAGACAGACATACGGACAAATACACAGAACAACACATAGACAGATGGCAAACCTATAGTTCAATCTCTGTACCAAGTTTCATGTTCACATATTATGTCCATTTGAAATTATTACAGTATTTAGTTTATTTCTATTTTTAGTAACAGTCACGTGACCTTTGACCTCTGGTGAAAAATAAAAGGTCCTGCATAATCCTCACATTGCCATTTATATGTATACCAAATTTCATCGAAATATCTTCAGTACTTTTTGAGTTATCGCAGGATCCAGTTTGTTTCAGTTTATTTCTATTTTTAATAACAGTTACGTGATCTTTGACCTCTGGTAAAAAATAAAAGGTCGTGCATAATACTCACATTGCCGTTTATATGTATACCAAGTTTCATTGAAGTATCTTCAGTACTTTTTGAGTTATCGCAGGAACAATATTTTGCGGACGGACTGACTGACGGATGGACGTAGGGCAAACCTATAGACCCCTCAGGTGAAACACCCGTAGGGGACTAATAATTATTGGTACACATGTGTAGCATAATAAAATACAGGTCAAGTTCGACTCTGGTTACATGGCCCCTTTTTTACTTAAATTCCCGAAAAACATAGACAATAACTCATGGAAGGCTTCATATATTTAAATCATTTTTGGTACATAGGTGTAACATCATAAAATACGAATTAAGTACAACTTTCGTTACAAACCACAAAATGTTGACAGAGTTATGGCTCCTATTGAAATTAAATTTTTCCAAATACTCTGTTGACCATTCACAAATTAAAGCATTCTCTCTGTGTCCATTTCTTTCGAATGAATGCCATAGTTTTGTGACAAGGTCATATTGTGGGGGTATATCTGTCACTCATGTGACAATTCTAGTAACATTTGGCATGATCCAAAAGCCCAAAAGATAGGCTTATAGAAGGATGATTGTATTTGTTTCGATGGTTTCAAGATATGGGTCAAAAGACAGCTGTATTTAGTTTGAAAGGTTTAAATCAGTGTAATTCTATTTTGTTTCTATGCTTATACGGGCTTATAGAAAGATAGTATTTCCTTTGAAAGGTTTAAAAAAAAGGGCTGATAGAAGGATTGTGGTATTGGCCTTGATAGTTTGATATGAACGGTTCACAATATTAATGAATAAAGAAATGTTCATTTTTGGTTTGATAAGTTCATCATATGGATGGATGAGAAGAATAGTTGTATATGGCTTGACACATAAAAGATGGGCATACAGAAGGATAATTCTATTTGGACTGATGGGTTTAATATAGAAAGAGAGCTGTACATTTAATTTAATAGACCTAAATACTTGTAACTTTTTTTGTTTATATTGGCTAATAGAAAAATATTTTGTGTGAAAGGTTTAAAAGAAGGGCTGACAGAAGGGTTGTGGTATTGAGCTTTCTGGGTTCAAAATAGGTGTACGGAAGCATAGTTGTATTTCTTGTAAAGAGATCAAAATATTGGCTTACAGAGGGATAGCAGTATTTGATTTGAAAGGTTCAAAATATGGTCTTATAAAAGAATATTCTAATAAGTTCAGCATACGGACTTTAAGGATAGGCTTGACCCTGAAGATGGGCTTCTAGAAGGATAGTTGTATGTGTCTTGACCCAAAAGTTGGGCTCAAATAAGAATAGTTGCATGTGGCTTGATCCAAAAGATGTGCTTATTATATGATAGTTGTATTGGACTTGGGCTGATAGAGGATAGTTGTATGTGGATTGACACAAAAGATGAGCTTATAGAAGAATAGTTGTATGTGGCTTGATTCAAAGATTGGCTCATAAAAGAACAGTTGTATTTGGCTTGACCCAAAAGATGGGCTTATAGAAGGCAGATAGTTATATTTGGCTTGACCCAAAAAATGGGCTTAAAGGATAACTGTATTTGGCTAGACCCAAAAGATTGGTTGATAGAGGATAATTGTATATGTCTTGATCTAAAAGATGAACTTATAGACAGATCATTTTATTTGGTCTTATGCGTTTAACATACAGTTTCAAAGACAGCTGTGTTTGTTTTTTTAATCCTTGTATTTTGTTTGTGTTTATAGAAAGATAGTATTTAGTTTGACAGATTTTGAAGATTGGCTGATAGAAGGGTTATGGTGTTGGGCTTGATAGGTTCAAAATGGACATAGAAACATAGTTTCTATGTGGTTTGAAGAGATCCACATATGGGATTATAGAGCAGGACAGTTGTAGTTGATTTGATAGGTTCAAACTATGGACTTATAAAAAAATATTTGTTTTTAGTTTGATATGTTCAACATATAGATTTATAGAAGGGTAGTTTTATTTGGTATGATTCAAAAGCCCAAAAAGATGGGCTTATAGAAGGATGATTGTATTTGGTTAGATGGTTTCAAGATATAGGTCAAAAGACAGCTGTAGTCTGTTTGATAGGTTTAAATCTGTGTAATTCTAAATTTGTTTGCATGATAATATGGGCATAAGAAAGATAGTATTTGGTTTGAAATGTTTAAAAGATGGGCTGATAGAAGGTTTGTGGTATTGGCCATGGTAGAAGCACAGTTGTATTTGGTTAGAAGAGATTAACAAAAGGACTTATAGAAAGCTGTATTTGATTTGAAAGGTTCAAAACATGGACTTAAAAAGAATGTTCACTTTTTAGGTTGATAAGTTCAACATATAGAGTTATAGCAGGATAACTGCATTTGGTTTTACCCTAACAATGAATTGAATGTGTTTTGACCCAAAAGATGGGCTTATAAAAGGAAAGTTGTAGTTGGCTTCACCCAAAACATGGACTTATATAGGATAGCTGTATGTGCCTGGACTCAAAAGATGGGCTCACACAAGAATAGTTGTATGCGGCCGGATCCAAAAGATGGGCTCACAAAATGACAGTTATATCTGGGTTGACCAAAAAGATGGCCTCATAAAAGGAGATAGTTGTATTTGGCTTACCCCAAAAGATGGGCTACTAGATGGATAGTTGTATATTGCTTGACCCCAAAGATGGGCTCATAAATGAACAGTAGTATTTTGCTTGACCCAAAAGATGGGCTCATAAAAAAACAGTTGTATTTGGCTTGACCCAAAAGATGGGCTCATAGATGGTGGATAGTTGTATTTGGCTTGACCCAAAAGATTGCCTTATAGAAGGATAGTTGTATGTAGCTTGATCCAAAGATGTGCTCATACAAGAACAGTTCTATTTGGCTTGACACAAAAGACAGGCTCATAGGAGGTGGATAGTTGTATTTGGCTCAACCCAAAAGATGGGTTTATAGACGGGTAAATGTATGTGGCTTGGCCCGAAAGATGGGTTTATAAAAAGATAGTTGTATGTGGGTTGACCCACAGATGCACTTATAGATGGATAGTTGAATATGGTTTGACCAAAAAATCGGCTCATAGTGGGATAGCTGAATGCATCTCATCCCCAAAGATGGGCTATTAAAAGGACAGTTGTATTTAGCTTGAACAAAAAGATTGGCTTATAGAAGGATAGTTGTATTTGGCTTGACCCACAGATGGACTTATAGATGTTGAATGTGGTTTGACCTAACAGATGGGCTCATATACGGATAGCTGAATGTATCCTGACCCGAAAGATGGGTTATCAAAAGGACGGTTGTATTAGGCTTGACCAAAAAGATGAGCTCATTGATGGGGACAGTTGTATTTGGCCTGACCCAAACGATTGGCTTATAGAAGGATAGTTGTATTTAGCTCGACCCAAAAGGTGGGCTTATAGTTGTATGTGGTTTGACCCAAAATATAGAATAATGCGCGGATAGTTTTATATTGCTTGACCCAAAAGATTGACTTACAGAAAGATGATTGTTTTTTTTTCTGATGGGTTATAAATACAGGTTCGTAATCAGCTGTTTGATAGGTTCTTTAAATCCTTGTTTTTTTTAAGGCTTATAGAAAGAGATTATTTGGTTTGAAAGGTTTAAAAGATTGGATGATAGAAAGATTGTGGTATAAGGCTTGATAGTTTAAACAAGGACATAGAAACATAGTTACTATTATGTGGTTTGAGGAGATCCACATATGGATTTATAGAGCATGACAGCTGTATTTGAGTTGTAGTTATGATCTAAAAGCCCAAAAAGATGGACTTATAGAAGGATGATTGTGTTTGGTCTGATGGTTTCAAGATATGGTTTAAAAGACAAAAGACAGCTGTAATGAGTTTAATAGATTTAAATCTGTGTAATTCTTTTTTGTTTGTATGGTTATATGGGCATAAAGAAAGATAGTATTTAGTTTGAAAGGTTTCAAAGATGGGGCTGCAAAAAAAGGATTGCGGTATTGGCTTTGATTGGTTGATATGAAAGGTTCACAATATTATCGAATAAAGAAATATTAATTTTTGGTAAATATAAGTTCAATATATGAATTAATGAGAAGGATAGTTGTCAAATGGCTGGACCCAAAAGGTGGGCATATAGAAGGATAATTGTATTTGGTCTAATGGGTTCAAAATATGGGCTAAAAACAGCTGCATTTAGTTTAATAGGTTTTAATCATTGTTACTATATTTTGTCTATATTGGCTTATAGAAAGATAGCATTTTAGTTGAAAGGTTTTAAAGATGGGCTGACTGAAGGATTTTGGAATAGGGTTTTCTGAGTTCAAGAGAGGCATACAGAAGCATAGTTGAATTTGGTTTGAGAAGAAAAACATATGGGCTTACAGAAGGATAGCTGTATTTGATTTGAAGGGTTCACAATATGGTCTTAAAAAAGATCATTTATTTTTTTGGAATCGGAAAGTTCAACATAGACTTATAGAAGGATAACAGTATTTGATATGACCCTAAAGATGGACTAATAGAAGGATAGTTGTATGTGGCTTGACCCAAAAGATGGGCTTATAGAAGGATAGTTGTAGTGGGCTTGACCGAAACTATGGGCTTATAGAAGGATCTCTGAATGTGGCTCGACCCAAAAATGGGCTCACAGCAAAATAGTTGTATGTGGCTTGACCCAAAATATCGGCTTTTAGAAGGAGCGATGTATTGGACCAGACCCAAAAGACGGGTTGATAAAAGGATAGTTGTATGTGGCTTGACCCAAAGATGGGCTCATCAACGAACAGTTATATTTGGCTTGACCCAAAAGATGGCTTCATAGAAGGCGCATAGTTGTATTTGTCTCGTCCCATAAGATGGACTTAAAGAAGGATAGTTGTATTTGGAATGACCCAAAATATGGGTTTATAGAAGGATAGTTGTATGTGGCTAGCCCCAAAAGATGGGCTTACAAAAGGATAGATGTTTGTGGTTTGATCCAAAAATGGACTTATAGGATAGTTGAATTGGGCTCGACACAAAAGATGGGCTAACAAAAGGACAGTTGTATTTGGCTTGACTAAAAACATGAGCTGATAGAAAAGGAGAGTTGAAATGAGCTTGACCCAAAAGATGGGCTTATAGAAGGATAGCTGTGTGTGGCCTGACCCATAAAATGGGATGATGAGAGAATAGTTTTATATGGCTAGACCCAAAAATAGGCTTATAGAAAGATAGTCTGATGGTTTAAAGATATGAGTTAAAAGACTGCTGTATTTAGTTTGATAGGTTTTAATCTGTGCAATTCTATTTTGTTTGTATGGTTATATGGGCTTAAAGAAAGATAGTATTTGCTGTGCAAGATGGGATGATAGAAAGATTGTGGTTTTGGCTTTGATAGGTTGATATGAAAGGTCCACAATATTATGAAATAAACATTAATTTTTGGTTTGATAAGTTCACCATGTGGATTGATGAAACGGATAGTTGTGTATGGCTTGACCCAACAGATGGGCATATAGAAGGACAATTGTATTTGGTCTGATGGGTTTTACATATGGGCTCAAAGACAGCCGTATTTAGTTTAATAGGCTTAACTATAATTTGTTTATACTGGCTAATAGAAAGACATGTGCAGTATTTTATTACAAAGGTTTAAAAGATGAGCTGACAGAAGGGTTGTTGTATTGGGCTTTGTGGGTTCAATATCGGCGTACAGAAGCATAGTTGTATTTAGTTGGCGGAGATCAACAAATGGGCTTATATAGAAATAGTTGTATTTAATTTGAAAGTTTCAAACTATGGTCTTACAAAGAATGTTCATTTTTTAATTGATTAGTTAAACATATGGACCTATAGAAGGATAATTATATTTGGTTTGACCCATAAGATAAGCTCATAGAAGGATAATTGCATGCAACTTGACCCAAAAGAGGGGCTTATAAAAGGATAGTTGTATTGGGCTTGACCCAAATATTGGGCTTGCAGACGGATAGTTGTATGTGACTTGACATAAAAGATGGGACTATAAAAGGATAGTTGTATGTAGCTTGACCCAAAAAACGGGCTCATAAAAACAGTTGTATTTGGCTTGACCAAAAAGATGGGCCCATAGATTGACCCAAAATATGGGTTCATAAAAGAAGTTTTATTTGGCTTTACCCAAAAGATGGGCTTATAGATTAGATGGACAGTTGCATTTGGCTTGGCCCAAAAAATGGGCTTATAGATGGATAAATGTATGTGGCTTAACCCTAAAGATGGGGTTTCAAAAGGATAGTTGTATTGGGCTTCACCCAAATGATGGACCTATAGAAGGATAGTTGTATGTGGCTTGACCCAAATGATGGACCTATAGAAGGATAGTTGTATGTGGCTTGACCCAAAAGATGGGCTTTTAGAAAGATAGTTGTATGTGGCTTGACCCAAAAAATGGGCTAATAAAATAATAATTGAATGTGGCTAGACCCAAAACATGGGCTTATAGAAGGATAAATGTATGTGGCTTAACCCTAAAGATGGGGTTTCAAAAGGATAGTTGTATTGGGCTTCACCCAAATGATGGACCTATAGAAGGATAGTTGTATGTGGCTTGACCCAAATGATGGACCTATAGAAGGATAGTTGTATGTGGCTTGACCCAAAAGATGGGCTTTTAGAAAGATAGTTGTATGTGGCTTGACCCAAAAAATGGGCTAATAAAATAATAATTGAATGTGGCTAGACCCAAAACATGGGCTTATAGAAGGATAGTTGTATGTGGCTTGACCCAAAAGATGGGCTTATCAAAGGATAGTTGTATTTGGCTTAACCCAAGAGATGTATGTTACAGGCACTCGAGTTTGAAAAATTAGAGCCAACTGGGTCAAGGTCTGTTAACTAAGTATCCAGTGTGGAGTTTGAGGCTATTGACAATTGAACAAGACAAGGACAATAGTTAAAATGGTAGGGGAAAAGGTAATCATAGAGTCAGTGTGTATCCTGATAGAAAATCTTTTGTATGGTATATTTTGAATTAACTTACTAGAAGCTATAGAAAGAAATGATCGTTATTACATGCAAAGTTTTGCTATGACTTAAGACATTGTATTTTGGAACTGTAGAATGGTATAGACATGAGGGAAATTAATGCAAATCATGACATAAAAGAGTCAGTTGGGGAAAACGGAAAAGGGGATCATTATGTCATATACGGGAAAGCCATGGCTTTGAGTGAAAGACATGTCATATCAAGGGGAAGCTATGTGACATAGAGAGAAGCATTGTAAAATAAGGTGTTCCTTGCAATTTAAGCGGGATGCCATTCAAGCCATATCATATAAGGGGCAAGACCTATCATATATAAGGAAGCCCTATATTGATAAGCCATCTCCTGTAGGCATGAAGCCATGTCATATAAGGGAAAATCCATGCAATACAGAGGTGGAAGCCAGTATGTGATACAAGGCAAGCAATGTCATATATAAAGGGAAAGCAATTTTATATAGATTGAAGCCATGATATAAGGATACCAACATGAAATACAATGTGAAAGCCTCATGTTAAGGCAAAGCAATGTCATATAAGATTGATGCCATATTATATATAGAAATGTCATATAAGCTTGAATAAGAAAAGTGTCACATTATCTTAAGGGGAAAGCCATGTAATATAAGGGGGGAGCAACAGAAAGAAGCCATGCTGTTGAGAGGAAATTCATGCCATATAAGGGGGTATCGATAGCATATAAGAAGAAGGTAATGCCATATTGGGGGGTATATCCATGCCTTATGAAAGGAAAGGCATGCCATACATTGGGGTATCCATGGATTATACAAGGCACATTATGGGTTAAAACAAATGCAACCAAGCTATATTTCTCTACCTGATCTGGCAGGTAAATATTTCAAGCATAATGCTAGGCATATTGGTGTCAAAGAAATCAAATGATATATGAAGATGGCAATGAAATTTATCATTTGAGTGTGTTTTTGTTGCTGTTTATCTGAGGGTGTGGCAGGCAGCAAATCTGCAAACAGGTAGATCAACAGCTAACAATAGTGTTTGTTTAGAAGAGAATGCTCAAAGGGACTGATAAAGAAGCTATGATAATTATCAATGCTAATCCTTTTGGCTTATAGGCCTACTCTAAGCAATGTCTTTCCAGAAATTCTGGAGGCATCTGAGGTTACCCTAATGAAGAGAATGATAATAATCAGACTTAGTCTGATGTGTTCTGGGTTTAAATTGACACAGAAGGGCCATCTCATGAATAGCAACTATTTTTAATTGTTAAGTGAAATCATGAGAAAAATGAAAATGGAAGCAAATATGTACAGGTACCGACAGAAATATTAACCTAATTAGTGAAGTCCATATTTGGTATAAGCCGACAATAACCTTGACCTAAGTTTTCCATCAAATACGAATCCCATCAAATACAAATTTGACCAGGGTCGGTAAAGAACAGCCCATTGCTATCTAGATATTTGATGTCACTCATAATTATGTTTTCACCAGTGCATTGACTCCTTTATACCAGCAATTCCAAATAAGTTTGAACAGTAGAATATCTACCAGTTATTCTTGTTGCTGTTACTAATTAAACTATCAAAGACCTTGACATTGGATTCAAGGCCCACCTTTTCAGTTACACCCTTGCTTCGAGATGTCTGTATGCAGTCAGGGATAAGTCGAGTACTGGAGATCAGTACTTAAGTAATTACTGAGGACTCGATAATTCCGAAGTACTTGAGTAAGTACTGAGTACTCAGTTTAGTGCCTGTACTTAAATCAGTACTGAGTACAACATAAAGTACTCATTACTACTAATGAGTACTTTTGGGTACAGCATTTTTTATAGACTAAATATAATTTATAAATGCTGGTCACAATACAAATAATATACATGACTTGTAAATGCTTCCTGAAGTTCGATGCAGTTTTTGTGTTGCCATATATGAACTGCATATGTTGGCAGTGTTGGCATTTTGCTCTTACATCTCCAGCTGTTCCCCCAGGAATTACAAAGTGTTTCAACACTGTTGTTTTCGACATGACAACTACAGTCATTAACTAGTTTTTAAATGAATCCAGACATCTTAAGCAGTTTACTCTGAACAAGCCTAAGGGTGTGAATTTGTGACTTCTATTTACCTAACTGAAAACCGCCAGTTTGTAAAGGTATACCATAATTGGTTTCTACTGTACATGTAATGTATACTTGTATATACAATGTATTACATGGAGCTATCAAGTGCATGCCCAAAAGGTAATTTTATTCTTTCTTTAAGTGTCACAATTCTGTGAACGCTATCAATACCGGATATAAGATAACTTGGTTGAATTTTATATTATCTGAATTTATTTCACATTAAATTTTGATTAAAGTATGAAAGTACCCATAGAGTACTTATAAAATATTCATAAGTACTGACAATTTTGCTGCAGTACTCGAGTAAGTACGAGTAAGATTTAAGTTGATTACTTAGTACTTATGACTGAAAAATCAGTACTCGAGTAAGTACGAGTACAAGTACGAGTACGAGTAGCAAATCCCTGTGCAAAGATTCACTCAGAAGGGATGTAGACATTTAATTCACACTGACCCCAACAGTAATTGTAAAATATTGTCATGAAATAATGCTTTGACACGTTTTATAAGTATATGACACTCCTAATTTGTATTTTCATTCTTTGTCCATGTGATTGTGATTTAGGCCCTTTTGACCCAATTGCACTCTTGACCTTGACCTTGCTTCCACTGACCTCATACGCAATCCCTAACTGTCCCCACTGAAGTGACTGTTACCAAGTTTCATTAATGTGGCATTTGCTACAACTATTTTTAGCCATGGTGACCATGACCTTGGCCCCACTGATCCAAAATTCAAACAGTCTCACAAGATTGTTTTATAATGTGTGGAATACAATGTCTGCACTGCATTAACTACTCAGACACCATCATACATGATAAGAAAAATAATGAAAAGAAATGGAAATCTTGTTTTGAGATGTATGCATTATTGATAAATATTTTTGGAAATAAAGTACATTTCAATTTTAGTTGCAGATTTGTGCAGAACGGAGAATATGCATAGAGAAATCAGAGAAAGCCTTTCATATTTTTTTAGTTTGACATAATGACCTTCTGATTACATTGATAGTTTGACATGACATGAAGTATGAATGTCCATGGACACTACTTTTGTTGGCATGTTTTATCAGTTGGAGACAGAGGGGGGGGGGGGATGCAATACTGGAGAAATTCAGGATAATATCATGTCCAAGATGCCGGTTCACTGAAAATGAATAAAGAAAATAAATGTATCACCAGCTAAGCTGATTCTGTTAAAAAGACAAATTCTTTTTATAACAGATGCCAGTTACATGCTTGAGATGGATAGGGAACTTTGGGATAGCATTTTTTTGCTCCGAGTATCCACCTAAGGTCCGTTTCTGTACGTCTACAGTCAACGGGTAAATTCAGTTTGTTTGTTGTATGGAAGAATTCATGGTGTTTTGTATGCGGCCATGCAACATTATTTTGGAGTTCTAATGACAGTTTTAACATCACAAAAAATGCTGACATGATTCAATTGATGTTGCTGATTCATGTATATGGTTATTTCAGCAATAGGATATTTAGTCACAATAACACTTTTCTGCATTGTTTTGGAATGAAATAGTTCTTTTTGGTCATTTTTATTAAAAACAAGAACATTGTATACAAGAGGGCCAGGATTGAGAATGATTATTAGTATTTATGACAGCAAAATTAGTATTTATAACTGAAAAAGCAGCGCTATTTAGTTCATAAGACTTCAGTTTTAAACTGTTGAGCAGTGACTGAAACTGTGGGAAGCTATTTAAGGCAGAATTTATAAATGTAGAAGGGAGTGCGGTTCTTTTTTATAATATTTTAGTTTTAATTGCTGCAGTGATTAACACTGTTTAAAGCTATAGAAGACAGTTTAAAGACATTATTTATAATCCCTAGTCTATAATAGATGGCCTTTTTGGATGATAATGTGAGATAGTCAGTCATTACCTGTAGATTTTTTAAATAAAATTGTCTTTGTAATTTTATTTTAGACATTATCATTTTGCACATGCAAAACATACATATTATTTAACCAAAAACATCTGTACTGATAAGATTTGATAAAATCCTAACCATTCCCACATGGATGTCTTCCTAGTAAGAGCTGAGGAGCGATGTGTCCTAACTGTACCTATTCTACCTTACTACCGTGGTAGTTTTCTACAACTACGTACTAGCCTATCTACGACTATCTCAACGTGCAGGGTGACACAGATCAGAAGACTATCCATGTTTCCCGACAGGTGTGATATTCACAAACATCAGACACAAGTCTCCAGCATCTAATACTTCTGGAGACAAAGAAGGACCAGATGCTTTGGTCTAGATGGTGATTTTAGCACAGATGTCATGAACATTAAAAATAACTACATATTAATCTTGTTTCTGATTCTCTCGAAAATTGTCAAAAATTAAGGTATATTGAAACAAAAGATAACAACATGTTTAACGTTATAAATGTACTTTTACATGTACAAGTAAATGGAAGTTATTTGTATAAGTTGTTAAATTTACTGAACTTATAAGCAATATTAAGTGACTGACTGCCATCTTCACATTCTGTCTTATGCTATGAGGGAGTAAATTACTTCCGGAACACAAATATGTTAAACATTTAGAAACACAAGCAGCCCCCCCAAAAAATCAACTTAAACAATTTATTATTTCAGACAAGTAGCCAGATATCAGCACAATGGGTCACAACTTTGGTGCCATGATTGGACACTGACGTTGTTCTTTCATAACTGCACAATGGCCATCACAGACCATGCCTAAACACTACCAAGAAAAACAGACTATATCGATTAAAATTTGTCTTTGTCTGGGAACTGATTCTATAACTAAGGAAGCTGATAAAATAAGGACAGTACCAAGAACAAGAGGGCCCTGAGGGCCCTAGGACGCTCACCTGAGACCTTGTAACCCAACTGGACTTTGCATCCTCAAGGCGTGGCTTATTTTTATCCCAGGGGCATAATATGAACAATCTTGCAAAAACCACTGGGTCTTGTGGTTTCAGGTAAAGATTTTCTAAGTAACTTTGCTATTTAAGTCTATATAAAGAATGTCACCCCTCGGGGTGCCACCAGATTTGACCCCAGGGGCATAAATTAAACATTCTTTGGAGAGGACCACTAGGCAATGTTACGTACCCAATATAGGAAAGCTGTGGGCCTTGCCCTTTCAGAGGAGAAGATTTTTAAAGTCATTTTGCTATTAAAGTCTATATAAAACATGTGACCCCCGGGGCGTGACCAGATTTGACCCCAGTGGCATAATTTGAACAATATTTGTAGAGGACCACTATACGGATGTTACATACCCAATTGAGAACCCAATTATACTACGATTGAGTTTTTCTCCAAAATAAATAAATACATGTATAATTATATGAATTTTTAGTAATGTTTTCTGTCAAAATAATACTTTGTGGATTTATCTTTGAAATATTACAATAACTTAGACATTTTTAGTAATGTTTATTATGTTACGTTTATTCATTGTAAATTAATATTACTAAATAGAAATTATTGTAACGTGTATACAACAATTTAAAGACACTCTGTTTATGTATGTATGTATTTTAATTTAAAATAATTTGCACCTGTAAGCTATTGACAATTGCATTGTAATTATTATTTGTGTGTAGAATGTGTATCAATGTATACCCATGGGCATAATGCCTAAAGTATGTATAATAAACTAAAACTATCATACCAAATATGAAACCTCTAGGCCTTGCGGTTTCAGACGAGAAGAATTTTAAAGTCATTTTGCTATTTAAGTCTATATAAACTACGTGACCCCTGGAGTGTGGTCCGTTTTGATCCATGGGGCATAATTTGAACAATCTTTGTAGAGGACCACTTGAGGACATTACATACCAAATACCAAACCTCTGGGCCTTGAGGTTTCAGAGAAGAAGATTTAAAAAGAAATGTTGCTATAAAAGTTTATATAAACCATGTGACCCCCGGGGCATGACCAGTTTTGACCCCACTGGCATAATTTGAACAATCTTTGTAGAGGACTACTATATGACGTTACATACCTCTGGGCCTTGCTGTTTCTGAGGAGATGATTTTTAAAGTCATTTTGCTATTTAAGTTTATATAAATTATGTGAGCCCTGGGGCTTGGCCAGTTTTGACCCCAGGGGCATCATTTGAACACTATTTGTAGAGGACCACTATAGGATGTCACAAACCAAATATGAAACCTCTGGGCCTTGCAGTTTCTGAGAAGAATTTTAAAGACATTTTGCTATTTTAGTTTATATAAACCATGTGACCCCGGGCGCGGCCAGTTTTGACCCCAGGGGCATAATTTGAACACTCTTTGTAGAGGACCACTATAGGATGTCACAAACCAAATATGAAACCTCTGGGCCTTGCAGTTTCTGAGAAGAATTTTAAAGACATTTTGCTATTTTAGTTTATATAAACCATGTGACCCCGGGCGCAGCCAGTTTTGACCCCAGGGGCATAATTTGAACACTCTTTGTAGAGGACCACTATAGGATGGTACATACCAAATAAGAAATCTCTGGGCCTGATGGTTTCAGAGAAAAAGATTTTAAAAGTCATTTTGCTATATATTCTATATAAACCATGTGACCCCTGGGGGGTGGCAAGTTTAGACCCCAGGGGCATAATCTGAACATTCTTTGTAGAGGACCACTATACGATGTTACATACAAAATATGAAACCTCTGGGCCTTGTGGTTTCAGAGAAGATTTTTAAAGTCATTTTTCTATATATTCTATATAAACCATGTGACCGCCGGGGTGTAGCCCGTTTTGACCCCAGGGGCATAATTTGAACAAACTTTGTAAAGGACCTTTTCAAGGATGTTAAATACCAGATATGAAACCTCTGGGCCTTATGGTTTCAGAGGAGTAGATTTTTAAAGTCATTTTGCTATATATTCTATATAAACCATATGACCCCCGGGGCGTGGCCAGTTTTCACCCCAGGGGCATAATTTGAACTATATTTGTAGACGACCACTATAGGATGTTACATACCAAATATGAAACCTCTGGGCCTTGTGGTTTTAGAGGAGAAGATTTTTAAAGTCATTTTGCTATATATTTTATATAAACCATGTGACCCCCGGGGCATGGCCCATTTTGACCCCAGGGGCATAGTTTGAACAATCTTTGTAGAGGACCACTATAGGATGTTACATACCAAATATGAAACCTCTGGGCCCTGAGGTTTCAGAGAAGATTTTTAAAGTTTACACTTTTTAAATCTATTTTTAGCTCTGTTGAACTACATATGCAGCGGACCGTAACAATTTGAACAACTTTGAAAGAGGGTCACCTAAAGATCATTCCTGTGATCATTCCTGTGAAGTTTGGTGAAAATCTGCCAAGTGGCTTAGGAGATGTTGTTTGAATAAAAAGTTGACGACGCACGCACGCACGACAGACAACGGGCCATCACAAAAGCTCACATGCTAGCTTGTCTCAAGAGAAGAACAAGCCATTCAAACACTGATATTTTGTAGAAAAAGGACCCCAAAATGAAATACACCAAATCCACTTGTGTACAATAGACAGGTTACTCTAATACATAGCAAAGGACAGTGGAATTATTTATGGACCATGTGCCACTACAGATAAGATCCAACTTAAACAAAGCAAAGAACTTCTTAACTGATGGATCCTATAGTTCAGACACATAAACCTGCCTTTCAAGAACTCATGATTAGCATAATTACACGCTTGAATTATCTCCAATATTTTACTCGGTTTTGTTCATGCACATGTTTCATATGTTTATTAATGAAATAACTGTATTTCAGTTGAATACTCTTCGATTTAACTGGACTTTGTAATGGAAACTAAAGGACTTGTAATATATACATGAATAAAGGTCAGTGTAAGGTTAATATGTCCAAGCTATACCAGAAACTGAGTAGTAGAAGTAGGAGATGTTGTGAATTTTTTTTTCTTGCACAGTGAAATGTGTCAGCCCTAAATATGTTTTTTCTGCACTGAGAAAGACAGCATTACAGGAAGTAGAAAGTGCCATGTATGCTCTTTTTGATGTGACTGAATTGTGAAAAAAATCATTAAAACAGAAATTAACATTGATTAAGAAAAAAATCATAATGACAAATTTACTCATTCATTATGAATTACTTAATATGAATTTTTTACATGCAGTTTTGCTGATGCTGCTGACATTTACTTTTCTTAAATAATTAAATTAATGTTTCTTTTTAGTTTTTGTTGTTGTCAAGTCAGGGCCCCAGGATTTTTTTCAAGCGCCCCGGTCCCGAGAGGGGTGGCTTAGGGAGGGGTATTCCCTCCCTAACGTGGAAATTTTTTTCGCGGCATGTGTCAAATGACGTTATCTGATGCGTTTTAGCTCTTAAAATTTAGGCAAACAGCTTCACATTTTTTGTAAATGTTTAAACGAAATGAAATAAACAAAACATCACCGTTAAAACGGTATACCTCGTGCCTTTTAGAAGCATCGGGCATCAAGCTTTTTGCGAAACTGAAAGTGTTTTCCGGATGTTTATGTCCGTTGCGCATCCCTTTCGCACAGTGATGTCATGATCAAACCAACTATTCTCGTTGTTCTCGAATATTTAGGTTACACTCTATCTACTTATGGAGCCTTTTTTTGTTCGATTAATTATGTTCATATGGGCATGCGTTTAGTGTTTTAACACTGTTTTAATCATTACAACTGTTGAACATAGTATTGATTGAATAATTGGTGAATTGTAAAGATCTTGATTAAAATTATACATTTATATAATACATGCTTTGTTCGTGCAAAAATGGCGGGAAAATTTCCTCGTGCGCGTCGTGCCTTCGCGCGTCAAATGTTAGTACAGCACATGGTCGTACACACACGCTTTCCATGCTTGGAACTTGACGTCGTGGTTGTCAGCAGACATTTCATGCTCTTTGGTAGAAAACACGGGTTTTACATGGCATGCATGTAAAACAAGACAGCTTATTTTACGAAACTACAACAGTAACACTGGATAGGCTTTTCCGATAACTATTGCATATTAGCGTATTTTAGACTGATTTTTGCAGTTTATTTTTTTATTGTAGTTATTAAATTTAGCAAATAAGTAAGTGTGGATATTATAAAATACGCAAGGGCGAGGGTTTGTTTTGACATGAATATGAGGCTACTTGTGTGTGGATACATGCCGATTGTGCCGATTTGTCAATGATAACGTCGTTCCATAGCGAAGATAACCTAAGCGTTTCTATTGGCTTATATCGATTTGACTGCATCATGAAACTCTGCCTACAGAGGCGGGGCTTCACGGTGATTGATTGCGGCTTAGAAATAACTGCTAATTATTAAAATTTTCGGCGAAGTGAAACTCACTTTGATCATTCAACAACTTCGTTGATTGGGTGTACATGTTTATAGAGTGAAAAACTGCCTTTATGACTCAAGTGATTAGCTTTCACAGCAGGTACTGTCGGTCTACTTCAGTCAACATAGCTGATTAATTGATAAAATACAGGCGCCCCGGGCGATGTTTATAAGTGCAACACTAATTTAAGGCGCTCCGGGAATGTTCAAGTTAAAATTCAAGCGCCCCGGTCCCGGGGCCCTAAAGCGGCCTGGGAAAGTCCCTGAAAGTATACAGGTATAATTGTTCATGAACATAATTAACATTTTGTGGTCAATAAATATTGTATTCAAAACAACAAAAAATGCATGCAAGAACTATACAAACACCAGCTGTTTGTGGAACAGTTATGCCCCAACTAAGGTTCAATGCAATCTTTAAAATATCAAGTTTGGTAAGGATTGGATGAAAACTGACTGTGGAACTTTAAGACAGCGGAAACATCTAAAAATGCCAATTTGAGATCATTCAAGGGTCATAATTTCTAGAGCGATTTGGCTATTTATCGAACTTGCCTGAGATATTATGGCCACAAACATATTCATTAAGTTTGGTGAGGATTGGATGAAAACTGTTGGACTTGGAGAGCTGAAAGGAAAGTTGTCTATCGACTGACAGACCGACGGACGGACTGAGTAACCAACATGAGCAAACCAATACACCTCACCATCTTCGATGGGGGGAATAACAAATAGATATCAAACTAATTTATCAACTAAGACCTGGTCCCATGTTCACAAAGGTTTAACGTACAGATCAAAATCAGTCTTCGCTAAGATTGATATTTAAGCTGAACTTAGCATATTGTTTTATTATAATTTACAATGAAACATCAATTATATTCTACAGAAAGTCACATAAAATGGTTAGATTTTATTTAGATATGGTTTTATTACTATTGTATGAATCTGGTAACTTATTTACATGCAAAAAAATCTTGCTGAATCGTTCTGTGAACATGCAACCAGGAATCATATTCGCATAGAAAATATTATTCAACTAACAACTACAGCCTTATTTACATAGAATATTATTACATGTTTCAATTCAGAAGTGGCCTAAAGTTTATATAGCAACCTTAATTTATATGAAACTTCTTGCTCAAACTGTTTACATTAAAATTAGTTATTGCTTAACTAATACATGTAATATGTTATAACTTTTCCTTCACTTAAATATAACCAGAGAGACATAATGAGAGGAACTAAGACCCGAGTTTGTTGATTTTTAGTTCCTTGGATCTGCCATTATGATTTTTTTTATAAAAAACTAATTGGAACACAACCACTTTTTTCACGATGACTCTGTTTTCATCATGCATATAATGATGTGTTTTTTTCCAAAAATGTCCAAGAAAGTATAAATTAAAATAACTCTGGCCTATAATTCACAAACAAGAAACATGGATGTTCTAGGAAAATCAAATTTTTCGAACGAAATGCATAAAAGTCAGCACAATAATGAAAGAAAGTTCTGTGTCCCATATGCATTCCTAATCGAGGTCTTGTTATAAGGTATCTATGTATGAAATTTCATTAAAATATTGCAATGTGTTCTCAAATTATTGAGCAGAAACCGTTTTTGTATGTTTAGTAACATTGACTTTGACCTTGATCTCACCACACCATATGCAATCCCAAGCGCAGTCGACATACAAGTTATCAATGTATGAAGTTTCATTGAAATATCTTGAGAGCAAACCATTTTTCTATTTTTCGTAATGGAGACCTTGACCCCACCAACCCTATATGCAATCCTAAGTGAGGTCTCGATATAAGGTATCTATATATAAAGTTTCATTAAAATATCTCACTGTATTGTCAAGTTGTTGAGTGAAAACCATTTTTCTATTTTTAGTAATGGTGACCTTGACCCCACCCACCACATATGCAATCCCCAAGAGAGGTCCCAATATAAGGTACCTGTGTATGAAGTTTCATTAAAATATCTTGATGTGTTCTCAAGTTATTAAGCGGAACTATTTTCTATTTATAGTAACTATCACCTTGACCTTGACCACACCCATCCTATATGCAATCTCAAGCAGGGCTTCGATATAAGGTACATATGTATGAAGTTTCATTAAAATATCTCGATGCGTTCTCAAGTTATTGAGCAGAAACCGTTTATTTATTTTTAGTAACGGTGACCCCACCCACCCCATATACAATCCCAAGCGAGGTCTGGATATATGGTATCTATGTATTAAGTTTCATTAAAATATCTTTATGGATTCTTAAGTTATTGAGCAGCAACTTGTTTCTATTTTTAGTTACGGTGACCTGTACCTTGACCCCACCCCATATGCAATCCCAAGCAAGGTCTCAATATAAGGTATATATATATGAAGTTTCATTAAAATATCTTGATGCGTTCTAAGTTATTGAGCAGAAACCTTTTTTCTATTTTTAGTAATGGTGACCTTGACCTTGAACCCACCCACCTCATATGCAATCCAAAGCGAGGTCTCGATATATGGTATCCACGTATGAAGTTTCATTAAAATATCTTTATGGATTCTAAAGTTATTGAGCGGAAAGCATTTTTCTATTATTAGTAACGGTGACCTTGACCGTAACCCCACCCACCCCATATGCAATCCCAAGCAAGGTCTTGATATAAGGTATATATGTATGAAGTTTCATTAAAATATCTCGATGCGTTCTCAAGTTATTGAGCCAAAACCGTTTGAGCCACTCAAGTTATTAAGCGGAAACCGTTTTTCTATTTTTAGCAATGGTGACCTTGACCTTGACCCCACTCACCCCATATACAATCCCAAGCGAGGTCTTGATAGAATGCATCTATGTATGAAGTTTCATTAAAATATCTCAATGCCTTCTCAAGTTATTTAGTGGAAACCGTTTTTCTATTTTTAGTAACAGTGACCTTGACCCCCTCCACTCCATATGCAATCCCAAGTGAGGTCTCAATATAAGGCATCTAGGTATGAAGTTTCATCAAAATATCTTGATGTGTTGTCAAGTTATTGAACGAAAACCGTTTTTCTATTTTTAGTAATGGTGACCTTGACCTTGATTGACCCCACCCACCCCATATGCAATCCCAAGCGAGGTCTCGATATAAGGTATCTATGTATGAAGTTTCATTAAAATATCTCAATCCGTTGTCGAGTTAGAGAGCGAAAAGTTGACGCAGCCACCCCGCCCGACCGCCCGCCCGACGACATACCCCTGTCTAAATTTGGTTAAAAATCTATGATAGGCTGAGTGTAAATAAACTAATACACATTCTAATTATGTATGACCAAATTTTAAAGTAAAATTTAAGAATTTGCTCATTTACTGGCTTAGATATTTTATGAGTTACGTTTATCTCTTGAAATAAACTGAAAGCCAAGGAAGCTCACCATGTTACAATGGATATGATGTTCACCTTATGAAAAAAATAGAAATGTCAAGTTTAATCCTGGTCATCACCATTATTATATTATTATTATTATTATTATTATTATCATTTAATTGTATTATTATTATTATTGTCATTATTATTATTATTATTATTATTATTGTTGTTCATAATCCTAATCTTTGTGATGTTATCATTATTTAAGTCACTCTCGAAATCTCTCCACCCTTCACCAACCATCACATCTCTCGCTCCTTTGACTCATCACATCTCTCACTCCCTCCTTTCAACCCCACATGATGCTGTCATTTTTTCACTGCTCATATCTCAATCCTCCGTTCACTCACTCATCGTCAATCCCATCTGTCTTTCACTCATCCCAATCCTTTTTTCACTCACTCACCCCCCAACCGTTCTTTCACTAAGTCCCCACCCATCCCTTCTCTCACTCACTCATCATCCATCCCTACTATCACTCACCTCCATCCTGTCTCTCACTTGCTCATCCCCCATTGTTCTCTCACTCACTTACCCCACATCCCTTAACTCCCAAATCCCTCAATCATTCTCTCACTCACTCATCCCCTCCCCCACCACATCTTTCACTCACTCATCGCTTATTCCTTCTCTTACACACTCATCCCCCGTCCCTTTACTCACTTATCTCCCAACCATTCTAATACTCACTCATCCCCTTCCCCATCTCTCACTCATTCATGCCCCAGCCCTTCTCTCACTCATTCCCTTACAATTCTCTCAAATATTCATCCACTCAACCCTTCTCTCACTCATTCATCCTCCACCCCTGTTCTCACTCACTCATCCCCCTTCCTTGATCTTACTCATTCATCGCAATCCATTCTCACTCACTCATCTCCAATCCCTTCTGTCACTCACTCATCCCCCACCCCTTCTCTCACTCACTCAGACCCCACCCCTTCTCTACCTCAATCATTGCCCACTACTCACACTCACTGGCCCCTATACCTTGTCTCATTCATTCACCCCCAACCCTTCTTTCACTCACTTATCCCCCATCCAATCACTAATCCACTCATTTCCTTCCCCTTCTCTCTATCCCTCATTCATCCCCCATCCAATCACTCACCCACTAATTCTCTTCCCCTTCTCTCTTTCCCTCATCCCCCAAACCTTCACGCCCTCATCGAGCCCACATTCCTTTTCTAACTCACTCCTCCCCCATCCCATCACTCACTCATTCCCTGTCCCTTCTCTCACTAACACATCCCTCACCATATCTTTCATTCACTCATGCATCACTCCTTGTCTTGCTCATTCATCCCCACCCCATCTTTCACTCACTCATCCATCACCCCATCTTTCACTCACTCACCCATCACCCCATCTTTCACTCATTCATTCCCCACCCCATCTCCAACTCACTCATCCCATACACTGTCACTCATTAACTCATCCCCCACACCTCTCACTCACTCATTCTCCATCCCTTATCACTCATTCATCACCCTTCCATTCTCAATCACTTATCCCCATCCCTTCTTAATCATTCATCCCCCATCTGATCACTCACTCACTCATTCCCTTCCCCTTCTTTCATTCACTTATGCCCCACACCTTCTCTCCCTCATTGATCCCACATTCCTTCTCAAACTGACTTATCCCCATCCCATCAATCACTCATCCCCTATCCAATCACTCACCCATCAATCAATCAATCGCCATCCCTTCTCTCACTAAGTCACCCCCATCCCATCTTTCACCGCATCTTTCACCCACGATGTGTGAGTAAAAGATGTGGTGAAAGATGGGGTGGGGGTGATTTAGATGTCACACTCACTCATCCCCTACCCCATCATTTGCTCACTAATCCCCCACCCCATCTCTCATTCATTCCCCACCAAATATTTCACTCACTCATATATATCCCCTTTTTTCACACACCAGTATTTTTTTTCACCTTTGGGGGAAAGGTGGCGGTGCCCTTCAGATGGGGAATTTTACGGCAAAAGGGGATTTTGTTTTTAGAAAAACACTATTACATGTTTATATTCTATATTGTAATAAAACATTAATTAATTGTTTTGCTACAAATGATAACTTAGATTAACTTGGTTTGATGAAAAATTGCTGGGATTGTTTACAAAAACCCCTGTATCTTAGTCAATTTTTGTCCGATTTTGGTCAATTTTTTTCAAAATGGAGCTTACATGCAGTGGGGAATTTTAGGGTAAATTTAGGGGAAAAATATATACTTTTTAAGCAGGGAAATGGGGCCGAATTTTGCAAATTTGCCCTAAAAAAAACACTGCACACTTATCCCCAACCCCATCTATAACTCATCCCCAAACCTATCTAACATTCACTCATCCCCCACCCCATCTCTAACTCATTAATCCCCAACACTTTCTCTCATTAATTCCACGTCCCTTCTCTCACTCATTATCTAACCCTTCTTTTGTTCACTCATTCCTCATCCCTTCTCACTCACTCATCCCTAATCTCATCTGTCACTCTCTCATTCCACACACCTCTCGCTCACTCATCACCCACACCTTCTGTCATTCACTACCTGTTCTCTCATTCACACATTTATCCCACATCCCTTCCCTTTCTTGCTCATCCCCATCTCATAACTCACTCATCCCTTATCCTTTCACAATCATTCATCCCCCACCCCATCTCTCACTCACTCATCCACAAACTCATCTCTCATTAACCCATCCACCACACCATTTCTCACTCACACAACCCTGGCACCTTCGCTTTGTTATCCATCCTACATTCCTTCTCTCGCCAACTCATTCCCCATCCCTTCCCTTACTCATCTCCCATCCCTTCTCACTCACTCGTCTCCAAATCCTTCTGTCACTCACTCATCCCCCACCCCTTCTGTCACTCAGTCATCCCCAATCCCTCCTCTCACTCACTAATCCCCCACCTCTTCTCTCACATATTCATCCCACACACTTTTCCTACTCACTAATCCCCTATCCCACCTTTCACTCATTCCTCCCTCATCCCTTCTTTCAATTACCCATCCCCCAACCTATCTCTCACTTGCTCATACCCCTTGCTCACATCTCTCACTCATTCATCCCCATCCCTTCTCTCACTCATTCATTCCCCCATCCCTTCTCCCACCCACTCATTACCCATCCCTCTGACTCAAACCCCATCCCTTGTTAAGTCATTCCATAAGTGAAGTTAAACAAATGAATATTTCAAACAATAAACATAGACCAGGAAAAAAACACCAGAAACAACTGCCTTAATAAATGGCTTTTTAAAGCCCCAGTCACCCTAGGGAACTGTTGCATGTCTCCACAGACAGCAGTTGATATTGAAAATGTGGCATGCTCACACTCCAAATATTTATTAAAAGTCACAAAAAACCGGGCCCGTATAATTTTTTGTGACTAATGTTTAACCACTTGTTTATCAATCGTTAATAATTATTATTTTACTAGTATTAGTATTACTAATACTTATTATTTTAACATTGCATTAAAGTACATATTGTTTCATTGGATTGTGTGAGAAACAAGAAACTGAGACTGTTCAACGACACTCAGAACACCAAATGAACTACAGAACTATCCAGAAAACCACAAAATTACACATAAACAACCGACTACACTAATGAAAAATCAAAGCCCAAACAACCCAACATGAACAAAATAACAAATAATTACTATTAAAAATTGACAAACATTGGTCTGATTGTTAACCATTTATTGGTATGATCATTCCTTGGTTGTTTGTTTTCCAATAACTATGTTTGTTGGTTTCAATATTCATTAGTATTTCATTTAGTTGGACATACTATAAAAATAAGAATTCATTAATTTGAATATATTATATTAACAATAAAGTACAAAAACCCGAAAACAAAGTGAATAAATGAGGCCATATATATAATTTCCTCTAATTCATCCTACATCCTTCTCTCACTCATCCAACCCTCATTCCATCTCTCACTAACTCAGCTGACATCTCTCACTTGACCATCCTGCATACTATCTCTCACTCACTCATCACCTACCCCTTCACACACACACTATTCCCTCATCCTTCACCCTTTCTCACTCATCTCCAACCATTCTCTCATTCATTTCTCACTCCACCATTCACTCACTCAACTCTCACCCCACTATTCACTCACTCATCCACAACCCCTTCGCTCACTCACTCATCCCTCACCCATTCTCTCACTCACTTATCCCACACCCTTTTTTTCACTCACTCATCTCCCCTCCCCTTCTCTCACTCACTCATCCCTCGCCCATCACACATCCCACACCCCATCTCTCACACACTCATCTCCCATCCAATCTCTCACTCACTCATCCCCCATATTATTCTCTCACTCACTCATCCCCCACCCCTTCTGTCACTCACTCATCCCCCACACCTTTTCTCATTCATTCATCCGCCACCCCTTCCCTAACTCACTAATCCGCCACACATTCTCTCACTAACTCATCCTCCACCCCTTCTCTCACTCAATCATCTGCCACATCTTTTCTCACTCAATCATCCCCCACCCCTTCTCTTACTCATCTGCCACATCTTTTCTCACTCAGTCATCCTCCACCCCTTCTCTCAGTCACTCATCTGCTACACCGTTTCTCACTCAATCAACACCTACCCCTTCTCTCACTCACTCAACCCCCACCCCTTCTCGCACTCACTCATCCCCACCAATTCTCTCACTCACTCATCCCCCACCCCTTCTCTCATTCACACATCAGCAACCCCTGCTCTCACTCAATCATCCCCCTTTCTATCACTCTCTAATTCCCAACCCTTCTCTCACTCAGTCATCCCTCATCTCTTCTCTCACTCATTCATCCCCCTTCTATCACTCATTCATCCTCCACACCTTATCTCACTCACTCATCTGCCACCCCACACACAATTCTCTCACTCCTTCATCCCTCACACCACCATTCACTCATTCATCCCTCGACCTATCTCTCTCACTCAGCCAGCCTCCATTCAATCTCTCACTCACTCAGTACTGATTCCACCATTTACTCACTCATTAATCCCTCAACCCACCATTCACTCACTTATCCCTCGCCCAATCTCTCACTCACTCATCCGTCACCTCTTCTCTTACTCACTCAGCACCCTTCAATTACTCACTCATATGCCACCCCTTCTCTAATTCACTCATATGCCACCTCTTCTCTCACTCACTCATCCGCCACCCCTACTCTCACGCACTCATCCCCCACCCCTTCTCTCACTTATACATCCCTCACCCTGCCATTGACTCACTCATCACTCACCCCTTCTGTAACTCACTTCTCACCCTCCCGATCTCTCATTCACTCAGACCCCATCCAATCTCTCAATCACGAATCCTTCACCCCACAATTCATTCACTCATGCATCCCTCACCCCACTTTTCACTAACTCATCCCTCGCCCCATTTCTCACTCACTCAGCCAGCCCCCATCCAAACTCTCACTCACTCAGCCCTCACGCCACCATTCTCTCACTCATTAATCATTCACCCCACCATTCACTAACTTATCCTTCGCCCAATCTCTCACCTACTCATCCCCAAACCCTTCTCTCACTCACTCATCCCCCACCAATTCTATCACTCACTCATCCCCCAACCCTTCTCTCACTCATTCATCCCTCAACCCTACTATTCACTCACTTATCCCTTTCCCCATCTCTCACTCACTCAGTCAGCCCCCATCCAATCTCTCACTCACTCAGCCCTCACCCCACTATTCACTCACCCGTCACTCAACCCTTCTCTCACTCGCTCCTCCCCCACCCTGATCTCTCACTCACTCAGCCCCCATTCAATCTCTCAATCACTCATCCCTCACCACTCAATTCACTCACTCATTCATCTTTAACACCACCATTCACTCACTCATCCTTCGGACCATCTCTCACTCACTAATCCCCCACCCCTTCTCTCACTCATTCATCCATCTCCTCTTCTCTCACTAACTCATCCTATAACCTTCTCTCACTCACTCATCTGTCACCTCTTCTCTCAGCCCCCAGGGGATTCAATCTTTCACTCACTGATCCCTGACCCCACCATTCACTCACTCATTAATCCCTCAACCCACCATTCACTCACTTATCACTCGCCCCATGTCTCACTCATGTCTCACTAACTCATCACCCATCGCTTCTCTCACTCAATTATCCCACCCCATTTCTCACTCACTCATCCCTCTCCTCTTTTCTCACTCAATCATCCCATAACCCTTCTCTCACTCACTCATCCATCACCTCTTCTCTCAGCCCCCATCCAAACTCACTCACTCTACCCTCAACCCACTATTTACTCACTCATTAATCCCACTCCAAACTCTCACTTACTCATCCCCTACTCCTTCTCTCACTCACTTATCCCCCACTCCTTCTCTCACTCACTCATCCCCTACACAGTATATCACTCACTTATCCCCCACTCCTTCTCTCACTCACTCATCCCCTACACAGTATACCACTCACTTATCCCCACTCCTTTTCTCACTCACTCATTTCCTACACATTCTCTCTCTCACTTATCCCCACTCCTTCTCTCACTCATTCCCCACTCCTTCTCTCACTCACTTTATCCCCCCCCCATCTTATTTCACTCACTCATCCCCCGCCTCTCCTCTCACTCACTTATTCCCTTACTCCCAACACTTCTATCACTCACTTATCCACAACCTCTTCTCTCACTCACATTGGTGTGAAATTATTTAAAAATCTAGCCATAGGTTTAGAAGAAATTGGTGTTTAGACATATTTCTATTTTTAGCTCTGGGGCCATCTTGTGCAGTGAAGCGGAACCATTTTCACAGGTTTGGTAGAGGACCATCCAATGAACATTTGTGTAAAGTTTCATCTAGATTAATCAAGAACTTTAGAAAATATGACACGAACACAAAACTTTTAACGCAAATTCTATTGATAGCTCTAGTGGCCGCGTCTCTCACTGACTAATCTCCCATCCCTTCTCTCATTCACACATCCCTCAACCCTTCTCTCCCTCACTCATCCCTCAATTCTTCTCCCACTAAAACATCACTCAACCCATCTTTCATTCACTCATCCCTACACCCTACTCACACTCAAACATCTCTCAACTACTCTTTCAATCACTCATCCCTCAACCATTTTCTCACTCACCCTTCATTAACCCCATCTCTAACTCACTCTTTCCTCTCCCCATGTGTCACTCACCCCTCAACCTATCTCTCACTCATTAATCCCTCAGACTTTCAATCACTCATCCATTAACCTGTCACTCATCCCAAACTCATCTCTCACTCACTCACCCTTCACCCCATCACTTACACAGTCATCCCTTACCCCATCCCTCACTGACTCATCCCTCACCACATCTTGCTCTCATTCATCCCCAAACCCTGCTCTCACTCGCTCATTCATCCCTCACTCCAGCATTTTCTCACTCATCCCTCAACCCATATCTCACCACCTTTTTCCACTACTCATCCTTCACCCCATCATTCACTCACTCATCCCTCTCCTCACCTCTCACTAACTCATCCCTCACCCCATCATTCACTCACTACTACTTCATCCCATCTCTCACTCACTCACCCCATTATTCACTCACTACCCCTTCATCCCATCTCTCACTCACTCATTCTTCAGCCCATCATTAACTCACTCATCCCTCACCTCACCTCTCACTCATATTTCATCCCATCCCTCACTCACTCATCACTTCCCTCACTCACTCATACCTCACCCCTTTTCTCACTAAATCATCCCACTTCGAATAGTCGAGCTAAAAATGGATGATTACTACTACGGGATGGGACAAGACCTGCTAGTTAGGCATGGGTCAATGGAGGACTACTACATGGGCATGGGACAATGGAAGGCTACTACTAGGGGGTGAGACAATGGAGGACTACAACTAGCGGATGGGACAATAGACGACTACTACACTCGCTCATCCCAAACCCATCTCTCACATACTCATCCCTCATCCCATCACTTACACAATCATCCCTTAACCCATCTCTCACTCATTCATGAATTTCACACTCACTCATCCCCCAACCCTTCTCTCACTCACTCATCCCTTACTCATCTCTCAACCATCTCCCACTACAATTTCTCACTCACTCATCCCTCTCCACATCTCTTGCTCACTCATCTCCCACCCCATCTCTAACTCATTCCTCACCCTTCTCCCACTAACTCATCCTTCACCTAATCCCCAAATCACTCATCCCTCTCCCCATCTCTTGCTCACTCATCTCTCACCCCTTCACTCACTCACTCATCCCTAAACATTTCTCTCACTCACTCATCACCCATTGTTTTTCCGTCTCTCATTCACTAATCCCTCACCCCATCTCTCAATCACTCATCCCTCAACTCTTTTTTCACTCATCCCCTATTTTTCCCTGTCTCTCACTCACTCATCCCTCAAACCTTCTCTCACTCATCCATCAACCCTTCTCTCACTCATTTACACCCAACCCTTCTGTCACTCACTCATCCCCCACCCCATCTCTCACTCACTCATCCCCCACCCCTTCTCTGATTCAATTATTCCCCCCTCTTTCTCACTCACTCATCCCTCTCGTCTTCTCTCACTCACTCATCCCATAACCCTTCTCTCGCTCACTCATCCGTCACCTCTTCTCTAAGCCCCCAGGAGATTCAATATCTCACTCACTATGCCTTGACCCCACCATTCACTCACTCATTAATCCCTCAAACCATCATTCTCTCACTCAGCCATCCCTCAGCCCACCATTGACTCACTCATCACTCGACCCTTCTCTAACTCACTCCTGCTCCTCCCCAACTCTCACTCACTCAGCCCCCATGCAATATCTCAATCACTCATCCCTCACCACACAATTTACTCACTCATTCATGCTTCACCCCACTATTCACTCACTCATCCCTCGTCCCATTTGTCACTCACTCAGCCAGCCTCCACCATTCACTCACACATTTATCCCTCACCCCACCATTAACCCACTCATAAATACATCGCCCCACCATTCTCTCACTAATCACCTACCCTTTCTCACACTTACTCATCCCCCAACCCATCTCTCACTCACTCATCCCTAAATCACTCAGCCCTTATCCAATCTCTTACTCACTCATCCGCCACCCCTTCTCTCACACACTCATCTCCCACCCCTTCTCTCACTCACTCATCCTGTGCCCCAGCTCTAACTCACTCACCATTTCTCTCACACACTCATCCCCCACCCCTTCTCTCACTCATTCATCCCTCACCCCATTATTCACTCACTCATTAATGCCTAACCCCATACATCTTCTCTCACTGCTTCATCCCTCACCACTCCTCTCACTCACTCATCCGCCACCCCTTCTCTCACTCACTCGTCCCCCACCCCTTCTCTCACTCACTCATCCCCCACCCCTGCTTTCACTCACTCATCCTCCACACCTTCTCTCACTCACTCATCCCTTCCCTCTTCTCTCACTGACTCATCCCCCTTCTCTCACTCACTCATCCCTCACCCCTTCTCTCACTCACTCATCCCCAACCCCTTATCTTACTAACTAAGACCCCATCCATTCTCTTACTCACTCGTTCCCCGTCTCTTCTCTAACTCACTCATCCCTCACCTTTTCTCTCACTCAATCATCCCCCATTATCTAACACACTCATCCCCCACCCCTTCTCTCACTCACTCATCCCCCACCCCTACTCTCACTTACTCATCTGCCACCACTTCTGTCACTCATCCACCACCCCTTCTCTCACTCACTCATCCCCCACCCCTTCTTTCACTCACTCATCCTCCACACCGTCTCTCACTCACTCATCCCTTCCCTCTTCTCTCACTGACTCATCCCCCTTCTCTCACTCACTCATCCCTCACCCCTTCTCTCACTCACTCATCCGTACACCCTTATCTCACTAACTAAGACCCCATCTATTCTGTTACTCACTCGTCCCCCGTCCCTTCTCTCACTCACTCATCCCTCACCTTTTCTCTCACTCAATCATCCCCCATTCTCTAACACACTCATCTCCCACCCTTCTCTCACTCACTCAACCCCCACCCCTACTCGCACTTACTCATCTGCCATCCCTTCTCTCACTTACTCATCCCCCACCCATTCTCTCACTCACTCATCCCTCACCCCTTCTCTCACTCACTCATCCGCCACCCCTTGTCTCATTCACTCATCCCTCATCCCGCCATTCACTCACTCATCTCTCACCCCACCCCACCATTATTGTTTATAATAAGAATAATAATTATTATTATCATTTTTATTATTATAATATTATTTTTTTTGTCATTATTGTTATAATAATTATTATTATTACTATTATTATGATTAGTAGTAGTAGTAGTAGTATTGTTGTTGTTATTATTGTTACTGTTACTATTATTATTATTATGTTGATTCTTAATTCAGTTAGCATTGCCATTTATTTCCATAGTTGTTTCTTATGTTCATGACCTAGCATATGCGTTTAAATAAGTGCAATATTTGCGAACTTGCTTACCAATATAAACACTATCAGTCTCAAAGCCAGATTTTCTCTAAAATGGGAACTTTCTGTCTATGACTGCAGCATTATACAAAACCATGTCTTTCTCACCATTTCCCTCAAATTTATATTACTTTGTGTGTAGTTATCATTATTTTATTATTTTTTATGATTATTTATTATTATTTAGTATTAAATTATTTTTTATTATTTATTTATTATTATTATTTTTATTATTATTATTATTATTATTACTATACATGCTTATAGTTATATTTAATAGTCCTCCCAAACACTCATCACGCACCTCAAGCCATCTCAATTTCACCCATTATTATTATTTCCGCCTTTGTCTATTATTATTATTACTTTTATCATTATTTATTATAATTATTTATTATTATTATTATTATTCCTCCTCCTCCACCTTATTATAATATGTATTATTATTATTACAACTATTATTTATATTATTATTATTATTATCATTATTATTCTTCTTCTTATTATTATCATTATTATTCTTATTATTATTTTTATTCTTCTTATTATTATTATTATTATCATTATTATTATTATTATTATTATTATTTATTAGTCTTATTAGTCTTACTGCAATATATCGCAATATTTAAGCAATATATTGTGATATATGTTGCTTAACTATTTCATTATTTTAGACCAGTGAATGTTAATGCCTAATTCAGCCAGCAGTCACTATATATTTAATACAGTGACTGTATGCCATGACATCTGCCCCGTGCCTGTTTCTAGCATAATTATCCACTCAACAAAGTCCTTTCATTTCTATGTAACAACACTATGTAATAGCCATAAAAAAAATTGTGGCCAACAGAGATATTCACTACAGTCAGTTTCAGTTACAGATCACTTTTCAAAAATAAAGCTATTATCAGTCTACTCTAACACAGGGTTCAGACTTTAGTTTACATGTATTTTCATAAGTGCACACCACATCCAATACAACCACGATAGTGATTTTATTATCTCAAAATAATCAATGAATTCTATGTATTTACTGACTATATGGCACATTTTTAATGTTTCCCAACCCTAATGGACAATATAGTAGTGCCTTTACCCTTATGCTATTAAATAACTTGGGCTAACGCCCTCGTGGTTTAATAACTATGCATCAGAACTCCAAATTGTTGTTTCTTGGCCAATAAACAACAATAAATCAAAAAAAAATTCTTTAATTATCAATAACATCATTGATATAATTCAGACAGCCATGCAATTATATTCTCAGTACTTAAAGTATAATGTAAAACATAACTGACTGTACGCTTTGGGATTCATAACCACGTCTACTTAGGTCAAACTCCATTGAAAGTTTACAATGGTAACTAATGTTTTTACAAGACATCTCTGTCAAACAATTACATCCCAGCTTTCTTGAAAGCATATAAACACAATGACAATCAAATCTTCTTGTACGGTCAATTAGTACCCAACTTCTTTAAAGTAATTAATGTCGAGGTATCGAGTGAACAAATATAAATCATATAATTGATGTATACAGTGATTGTTTCATTGATTAGTGAACTCAGGTCCGGTATCCAGTAGATAGGGTACTTTGCATCTTGCCAATTTGGAAAAAATTAATTTGACATAATATTTCACAACACAATACAATTTAATATTCACTGCAATCAAGTTTTTTTAATGATTGATTAAAAATAAGCTTTATCGTGATTGGGAACAAGTTCTTTAATGGGACCTGTCTAACAAATGAAAAAAAATCACTGCATTAGGCAATGCATTTCTATAACAGGACCAGTTCACAGATATGCACATGTTAATATTTTCAATTTAATTTTATTTGACTATTCATTTAATAAGTTTGCCAGACTTTTTACGTTTATTTAATAATATTAAATGATTCCAATTTGCATTGAAAATGGCGTATATTATTCAAAAACAATCTGTGAATAGGTCTATTTCAACAGTAACAGTAAGGAAAAAAAAAAGTTCTATGTTTCAGGCAACCCGACCCTACGAAGCGAAAAAAAACCTACCCTTAAGTTTTCAGCGAGAACTGTTTTCAATGAAATCATTATTTGTCAGATTTTAGATAATTTCAATGTTTTTTTTACTGAAATGTGTCTTTTAAACAGTTCTGTAAAAAATCACTCCAAACTTTTTTGAGAATGTTGCCCGAAACACACAATTTACTGTTTGGCCTAACTTGTAGCTTAAAAACACTTACCAGCACTGATGTTTTGCAGCTGCTGGTATGGACAACTGTCTTGGCACTGATCCACACATTTGCAGGTGGTCCACAGTTGATGGCAACAAGGTAACAAACACATTTTAGTCAACAACACAGTATTAAGTCCACAACACAGTCCATGGATCGGAAAGTCACTTGCAGTCCAGTCTTGGACCCAGGATGCGCGTCACTGTAGGCGAAGCTTCCTTCACGCTTACATCCATCGGGTTGTGAAAATGCTGCATGACTCAATCCCAGTTACCCTGGACAATTCGTGTCGCCGGAATTTGATGAACGGCGGTAGAAAACTGCATTGTTCTATGACAATAAAATAATCGTATTATTGTAAAGTGATGCAATTTTCATTATTTTCAAGCACTATTTTTGCCCTCTAACCGTAATGGATGTGAAAAGTGTGTTGTATGATGGCAGGCATATCAAAAACTGGGTGTCGCCGGAACCGAATAAATAAATAAAATGAGTTGTTAGATCTCATAAACACATTCATGGGTCATCTTCAGATCGTTATAACAATATAAGTAATCACCGTGATACATTTCAGTATAAGTTTCAGAGTATAAAACGATTGTCTGCAACATTTTTGCTTTGGATATAACATGTCGCCAATTTCAATAAATTTACGGGACAAATGTTTTATAACCAAAATATTTAGTTTAAACTTACTCAGGGTACGTCAATATTCATGAAATCTATCCGTCCTATTTACACAAGTTGTTAAAAAAACATTTTATTGAAGCCATTCAGATGAAACTAATAAATGACATATGTCAAAATAGGAAATCGAAGCGTAATTTTAACCCGGTAACGTACGGGACGTTTTCTAGTTGTGGTTTTGAAGACTAAATATCGCGTATAGAAGCAAACATTTGCTTTCAGAACATTTCCAGATAATTATAAAAACCATTAAATGAAGAAATTTTACTGAAGTAGGATAGCGTAAATTTCCGAAACAGAATGAAGCCGGAAGAAAACATTGGTCGTAACGTACGAGACATAACGTACGGGGCATGTAGATGTTAGAAATGAGCACAATCGGTTATTTTGTTTCCTATAAATTATCACTTTAGGTTAAATTCATCTCTGGCAACTTACCCGGATGAAAACAAAAGTTAAAGCCCGCCATTGAAGTAATATTTTCAACGTATAACCACGTGGGCAAAATAAAATTAAATATTGATCATCAGAAAGGTAAGCATCGGTTGGTTTATTATATGTTTGTGCGTAATTTATGTGTTTTTTTTAAGCAGGTTTATAATGCATTTAAAAAGGAGTATTTTAAATGCTTTTTCTTGTTTCGCAAAATTAAATGCTTTAGTCATAAAGGCATGTCCCGTATGTTATTCGAAAATGTCCCGTATGTTATATTATAAACTTGCAAGATTCATTTGCGAAGAATGAGCAAATTAATAAATTAGATACGCTTTAATTATACGTTATTTGTGAACAGGGGGTTTATTTCACTGAATTGAAGCAACAAACACTTATATGTACGTTAACACAAGAATAATACGCTCTAAAGTGTTTGGCCTGTTTACTAAATATTCTGAGTTGCATATATAAAATATTTTGATTGCAAATATGTCTCCATGAAAAAAGCATAATATTATAATGTTGATGAAATATTGTTATCAATGATATATTAAACGCAACCTGTAAATCAGCAAAGCATTAAAGACAAGTATAGTTATAGAGACACCATTCTAATATGCGTCCCGTATGTTATGCGGTTTCGTCCCGTATGTTATTGAAAGAAACAAAGTTGTTAACACAGATTTTCACAAACGATTACTTTTAATTAACCATTAATTAAGCAGGTTTGCTTTGTTTTAATACACACATAACATATTATGCAGCATGGCGAAATCAAAGTCACAGCGCATGCGCGAATATCGACAGAGAAAGAAAGAACAGCTCGGAGACAGATGGCTGAAGGCTGAAAGAGAACGAGTGAGGGAATACTTTGTTCCTATATCCGATTTGGACGATGAAACTCAACAAAGGAAGAGAGAACTCAACAAAATAAGACAGGCCAAATTCAGAAATAAGCGAAAACGGCAGAACCAAGAGCAGGAGGCAAGTATTGATAATGTAAATCCTTCATCCAATGATACTGAACAGCCATCGACAAGTGACAATGCTGTTTTAAGTTCATCTGATGCATTGATGACTGTGAAAATGCCATTTGTGAATAGGAGCAGAGCGTCTGAACGTGGCAGAAAGAGAGCATCAAGAGCCTTAGCAAGGTCTTATAGAACCATAGAGACTCTACAGAATAAGACTGAAGAGTTGAAGAAAAAGCACAAAAATGCCCAGAAACGACTTCAACGGTGTGAAAATAGAGTGGGCATTGCAAACACCCCAAAAAGCAAAAGTGACACTCTCTTGAAACGGTCTGGAATTAACCCGAAAGATGTTCCTGAAGTTCGAAAGAAGCTTATACTGGGTGAATGTTTGTCAGAAGAAACAAAGACCGCTAAGAATGCTCAAGAAGGAAATTCTGAAAAAGCACAGATTGTTCATAGAGTTGCTTCAGGAAAGGTAATTAAGAAGTATAGATTAAAAAGCACACTAGAAAAGGTCACTACCGTTAACAGAAGGAAAACAGTTTCGAACAAGAATGTGGTACATGTGAAGAGGAAGAGACTTGATGACATTAGGAAGCGAGTGAACGACAAGATAGTTGGATTCCTAGAACGTGATGACAATTCAAGACAACTACCGGGGAAATCTGATGCAGTAAAGGGTGACAGCGGGAAGATACAAAAGAGAGTGCTAAATGATTACATGTACAACTTGCACTTAAAGTTCAATGCAGAATCGGATATCAAGGTTTCCAGAACTACATTCCATAAAGCACGGCCTAAGTACATAAGCTTAGTGAATTTCACGTCTCGAAGTGTTTGTCTTTGTTCTAAACACCAGAACTTCTGCTTCTTACTGAGATCACTGAAATGCTTGAACGTTACAAGCTGTACAAATCCAGATAAGTTTGTAGAAATGTACAAAGACAGTAGAGCCTCATTGAATGAGATGCTTGAAAAGATACCAAACGAAGGCGAAGACGTTAAGTTTCAACAATGGAAAAGAGTGAAGCTTCAGAATGGCAAAGAGAAACAACGTGTAGTTGAAGTTCAGAAACCCAAAGTTGTGTTTGTTAAAATGATGTTGGAAACCTTTCAAGAGTTTGAGGGCCATATACAGAGAGTGAAGAGTCAGTACAGCGCAGTCAGTAAAATGAAAGAAAATCTACCAAAGGAGCAGGTATTAATCCAGATGGATTTTTCAGAAAACTATAGTTGCAATACTCTTGAAGAAATCCAATCAGCGTATTGGAACAGTAGCATGGTTACACTTCATCCCGCCGTTATTTACTACCGAGGGGAGTCTGAAGAATTAAAACATGTAAGCTATGTACATGTATCCGAAGTTCTAAATCACAATGCTACAATGGTGATATGCATCATAAACAGTCTGATGAAAATAGTTAAGACACTTCTTCCAAACCTGAAGGCTGTTCATTTTTGGACAGACTCGCCATCATCTCAATACAGGAACAAGACCATATTCGACCTAGTGAGCAGATTTCCTGTTGAATACGGAATACACGCATCGTGGCATTACTTTGAAAGTGGCCACAGAAAAGGCCCCTGTGATGGAATTGGGGGGACAACAAAACGAAATGCCGACAATGCAGTGAAACAGGGGAAAGCTCTGATACAAGACGCTACAGATTTTTATTCATGGGCAACACAGAACCAACAAGGAATTCGCTATGAACTTGTATCAGAAGAGGATTACAACATAACTAAAATAAATGTTGACAAACGAAACAGCCAAATAAAACCAGTAAAAGGATCTATGAAAGTACATGCAGTTGTGGGGGCTGAAGATGGCAAGATAGCAGTAAGAAATACTTCCTGTGCGTGCAATGATTGCTTCAATGGATCCTTCAATCTTAAGTCGGCGTGTTTATGGGAAGAGTGTGCACTTGATGTCAAAGGAGACAAACCACAAGAAGGTAGAAAATTCAATGGATCGGAAAGGATCGAAGATCAGGCATGTGAAATAGTTAACACCAACAGTGAAGCAAAAGAATGCACATCGATAGGTGCTATAGTACGTAGTACGCAAAGCAGACAAAACAAAGACGGTCGAAATTCTAATGAATCTGAAACAATGGAAGATCAAGCCAATGAAACAGTAACAGCAACAGCTGAGAATGTGGCAACAGAAAGTACAGCAACTGATCAGTTATCTGAAGATAGAAAGGGCAGCAGACACAAGGAAATTGGTTTAAATCAACTTGTTGTTTCCATGTATGATACAAAGTGCTACATCGGAAAGGTAATTGAGGTCTGCGATGAAGACAAAACAACACACATTTCGTTTATGACTGAGTGCGGAAAAAGCAAGGGGACATACAAATGGCCAGTAGCCGAAGATAAAGTCTGGGTGAAGACAGCTGATATCGTTCGATTGATCGAACATCCAGTCCCAACAAGCAAATCAGGACGAATGTTTACGTTCGATGACGAAATACTTCAGATGATTTCGAAATAACTGACGTATGATAAGAGTGTTATACAAGTATAACTTACGGGACAGTGCGTCACGAATTTATTTGTGACGTATAGTTTTAGTGTTCAAAATAGTGTGTTTCATAAAAAGCTTTAACACATAAAAATTGATTAAATATATCTTGTATTTCAAGGAAATAAATTCCAGAGAATAACGATATAGATTTGTATTTTCTTTTAATATCATAATCGTCAAGGCAACGATATTATATAAACTAGTTTTGGTCAATTAATACTAACGTTCAAAAGACAATGATCGCAGTTTTATTCTTTAGAGAAATGTGTTTTAGCCATGTTTTATTGTGAGTTTTAGTACTGATGCGAGTACAGATAATTACTATGATAGTTTGTAACATACGGGACATGACGTTGTCATTTACGGGACTTTTACATTTTGTAAAACCGCTTCTCTTATTTATGACTTTCATTGGTATTTTGTAAATCTTTTTTTCTTTAATAGTTCAATATTGTTAATTGAAACTGTTACACTCGTTTGAACTGTTCGTGGCTTCTTTAATTTGAAACGGAAATTACCGTTTTTGATAAAATAAAAAATCTTTTTGATTTTCTGTTTGTTTGATTTTATTTTATTGCTACATTGCTTAAGAATTGAAAGCTAAACCATGTTTTTCTATTGCAGGTATGTCCTAATTTTGATTTAAAATATGTTTTGTTTAACAATTAGTTCAATTACGTCCATCCTTTGAGCATATTAACTTGTAGACCCTTACTAATTAATACGGCTGCTTTTTTATTCAAGGTTCAACAAGCGATGCTGTTTTTGAAAAAATGTGAAATCTTAAGTGGTGAAGTTTTGAAATTAGGTTTCCAACACCTGTCATGACAAAATAAATCCCATACCATATCATTTTAGTGAGATAAAAAAAATTGTGTTTTGGATATGCCAATTGTCCAGGTTAACTGGGATTGAGTCTGCATACAGAGAATGGAATCATTATTGAATGTGCTTATAGTTAAAATGGACACAGAAAAATAATTGTATTTACAATATCTGATGAAGTTTTGTTTTATTAACATTGTTATATAAAAAATAAAGAGTATGGTGCAGATAAAACTATGATTTACAAACGGTTTTCTTCATTACACTGCAGTTTGTGATCATAATTTTTCATCTGTACCTTTAAACTATTTTAGTGATATTACTAAGCCACAACCTTGTTCTAAGAATTTTTATTGCTGGATTCTAAGCATAAACACATTAAACAATGAAAAAATACTGTGTGTTTTTAATGCAGAAATTAAGCTTAAAGAAACCTTACCTATGCATCAGCAGCAGTGGCCTGGAATGCATATTTCAGTGGTATTTGGGCAGTTCTCCTGTACTTGGGCGGCATACGGAGCATATCACCATGGTTACACAGTCAAGGAGGTAGAACCAGCAACAGACCATCAAGGGCTGCCAATCTCCCTAGATAAGTGGAGAACTGTTGACAAAAAAGCACCTTTATTTTAAAACAATTCAAAAGCCTTATTATTTTTCAAACAAGTTCAATATTTAACTCTACACTTTCATTCAGTCAAATTTTTACCATTCACTTGTCATTTATAACTTTAATTTTCAACAGCATGAACATTTTGTTAATTGCCAGTAATAATTACTTTATTATAGAGATTATATTCTACAGTTAGAAACAATAAATAAATATTTCATTTATTAATATATATTTGTTTATTTACCTTATCAGGTAAGTGTCACAGCCATTCAATTCAATGTCTGGATAATAAATAATCAAAATGGTCGAGTGAAAATTTTCACAGCTTACCATAACCTGACAAGAACTCAGTAAAGTGCAATGTGCCTGAGGCACAGATTTCAAGATGGAACAATTCATTACACAGTTGATCTTTCATTGAGTGCCCATGGTATTTACAGCAATTTTCAGCTTATCCATTTATATTAGGCTGACAATGTCAGATTATCAAAATAATATGTCACACATCCTGTGTGCATAACTGTTCACTTAAGCATCTTATCCTATGTCACCACCAAAAAGTAAATAATTATGTTTAAACATGGTGTAAAACTAATGTAATTTTACTCTAAAACTTAGAATACATTTTTAAATAAAATCCAATCATATCTTACTCCAAACTGTTTCCTCAGGTGCATATGCAGTCAGATGACTCCTTAAAAACCCGAACTACATAAAACTCAAAATATGGGTTCACTTTAAAGGTTCTGTTACGCTTGTCTACATAAAACTCAAAAATATGGGTATCACTTTAAAGGTACTGTTACACCAGTCAATATAAAACTCAAACTATGGGTTCACTTTAAAGGCCCTGTTACACCAGATCTACATAAAACTCAAAATATGGGTTCAGTTTAAAGGTCCTGTTACACCAGTCCACATAAAACTCAAAATATGGATTCACTTTAAAGGTTCTGTTACACCAGTCTACATAAAACTCAAACTATGGGTTCACTTGAAAGGTCCTGTTACGCCAGTCTACATAAAACTCAAAATATGGGTTCACTTTAAAGGTCCTGTTACACCAGTCTACATAAAACTCAAAATAGGGGTTCACTTTAAAGGTCCTGTTACACCAGTCTACATAAAACTCAAAATATGGATTCACTTTAAAGGTCCTGTTACACCAGTCTACATAAAACTCAAAATATGGATTCACTTTAAAGGTACTGTTACACCAGTCTACATAAAACTCAAAATATGGGTTCACTTTAAAGGTACTGTTACACCAGTCTACATAAAACTCAAAATATGGGTTCACTTTAAAGGTCCTGTTACACCAATCTACATACAACTCAAAATATGCAGTGATTCATTTTGACATGCGTCCTGCGTCAGAGACGCAATACTTTTTGTAAGGACGCATACAAATCAAACATGTGTATCTGATGAACGCATAAATCAAAAATGATTTCGTTATAATTCTTGAACCAAAACAAACCAATGAATGACGTCACGGATGGTAAAAAGTATACGGACACCGGCTGTTTCATCCAATCACAGTGCATGGCTCTTACGCTTACCCTGACAACGTCCCATGTTTTTCTTTCGCGGTGTTTGATTGGATGCATTACTACGAGTTATCCAATCGCTGCTCTTGTTACTCAAATGAATGTTTATTAAAATCCCGGATGAAGGTCACCTTTAGAAATACGAATAAAACCAAAAATAAATTATACATAAAATAGTAACATAAAAAAAAATTCAACAGCGTTTTACGGTAATGCCACCAAAGAAACCAAAGTTAGATATCAACAATAATGAAATGACGCTCAGTGGTTTTGGGAAACAAGGCAATTATTCTGAAATTGAATCCAATTGGCACAGTCAAACAGCCGGTGGCCTTGACGTCAAAGATTCAAGTAAGCGCAATTAAGGAACGTAAGTTTCTGCCAAAATGGCTAAATCTCTATTCGTGGCTCCATTATGACAATGAGGGACCTACTGATTATATGTATTGCGCCCTAAAAATAATCTTACAATAACATACACTTTACAATCTCTAGGGTAGCTCTCAGCCTTGACAAATTATTGTTATTTTGCATTTTTAAACTTGATCAATAATCAAATCTATTTTTACAGCATTAAGCTAATAATTATGTAAAGCCACAATTCTTGTGACTTTTAGTATTTTTATGTGTTTTTATTCTTTAATTTTTTATATTTACCGAGATATTGGTATTTTAGGCCAAGGGTCATTTGACAATTGGTTTTCTGATTGTACTGAAATCCAATTGAATAGTCAATACTAGTCAAAATTTGTTTTAACTAGTCAATGGTCATGTTGTATAGTGTAGAATTTAGTTGTTAGTTTGAATTGTTTGTGTGGGTTGTTTAATAAATTATGTTCAATCCTGTTAAAAGTGTTGTATTGCAATTCACTTCAAAAGCAATTATTAGATGAAACAATATTGGGACTCATTGAATTGGTTTGAGACTCATTGTTTCAAAATATGTGAGTAACAAGGACTCATAATGTCAGATTTCAAAATGAATCACTGAATATGGGTTCTTTTTAAAGGTTCTGTTACACCTATTTACATTAAACTCAAAATATGGGTTCACTTTAAAGGTACTGTTGCATCAGTCTACATTAAAGTCAAAATATGGGCTCTTTTTAAACATACTGTTACACCTGTCTACATAAAACTGAAAATACAGGTTCACTTTAAAGGTCCTGTTACACCTATTTACATTAAACCCAAAATATGGGTTCACTTGAAAGGTCCTGTAACACCAGTCTACATAAAACTCAACATATGAGTTCACTTTAAAGGTACTGTTGCATCAGTCTACATTAAAGTCAAAACATGGGTTCACTTTCAAGGTACTGTATAAAACCAGTCTACATAAAACTGAAACTATGGATTCACTTTTAAGGTCCTGTTACACCAGATTTACATTAAACTTACAATATGGGTTCTTTTTAAAGGTCCTGTTACACCTATTTACATTAAACTCAAAATATGGGTTCACTCTAAAGGTCCTGTTGCAACAGTCTACATTAAACTCAAAATATGAGTTCACTTTAAAGGTCCTGTATAACCAGTCTACATTAAACTCAAAACATGAGTTCACTTTAAGGTAGAAAGATCCTAACGAATTCGGAAATACTTGGGAAATATTGGTTTACTTCGGCCCATTCGCCACTAACCGTAAATATAATCGATCTGATCCAAAACAGAAATTATTTTCGAGAAATAAACATTACTTTTCGAATGATTAGTCATTTTCAATAAAATGTGTGAAGTAAATGCTTATTTGTGTTCAAAGATGAAAGAAAAATGTAGTTTGAAGAAAAAAAGGTACTCTTGCATGGGAAATACCTTCAAATGACGTCATTGTTGGGAATTTCTGTTTACATTTAATCATGACATTTTTGCGATATGTCTGGTGTATTTCATTACACTAAAGTTAAAATAGTTATAAATAAACGTCCAAGGTGTATTAGTATTATTGAACATCATAATTCGTATATAAAAACATATCTGCGTGAAGGAGATACGTGCTCCTTGCTGTGAAATGACATTCATTCACACCAAAATCTTGGAAAAATAGTCAGTCGAGATGGGTGGAGAGCGGGACGCCGGTGATTGAATTTGTCGTTCTGTTGGAGAATTTCAAATACTGTTCATTGTGTAAACTTGGACCTGTTCCACTGAGGAATTTTGACGAGATCTACCGCTGTAAAAAAAAACACATGAAAATTTGCCAGTTTTTTAAAGCTTTTGTTAACCCAATGTAATGAAAATGTAAATTGAATTTTTTTAAACACACACTTATAAAAAATGCTTATTATTTTTCTGAATTTGGTAACAAGGACGTGAACCTCAGCTAGTTACATTTGTATTTTAAATGTTTACACAAAACACTATTCCTTTAACATTAATGCAAAAATGATTCATTTAATATGGATACTGCTATTAGATTATAATTAGAAGAGAAAAAATTTTTTTACATAGATCTAGAAGGAAATTTACTTGTCTTATTTGTCATAATTTTCATTTTTTTTTTTATAACAGGGCCGCTTCACTGCAAATGTTATACCTTGAGATTTTTGTGGTGAACCTATGTCAATTTATAGCTTTTTCCTCTCAGATAAGGTTATATTATATTTTGGGATTACTGATTTTGATATACTATGAAATAAAGTTTAAAAAAAAAAAAATGGTGTTAGGCGTATTTTTACTGTAATGAAATCTGTTGTTTTTTACTATATGCTTATCCAAATTTAATGTCACAAGTATTGTTGGTCAACTTAAGTATTTATGTTTGTTATACTTTTTCATAAGATACATCTTTAACGTATCAATTAAAGCTATTCAGGAATAAATAAAATACATTTTGACAATATGTCAGTCATTTTTGTAAGTGTACCCCATCAAAATTTTAGGTTGAAGTAGAAAAATGAGGGGTTATAACAAAAATCAACACGTGTGGTTAGATTTTGTTTATATTTCACAGTTAAGTCTCATAATAGATTTAATGATGAAAGATAATAAGAAAGTCAAGGTCTGAAAAAAGTCCCATTAGGGGCTTTCTACCTTAAAGGTCCTGTTGCATCAGTCTACATTAAACCCCATATATGGGCTATTTTTAAACATACTGTGTTACACCTGTCTACATAAAACTTAAAATACGGATTCACTTTAAAGGTCCTGTTACACCCATCTACATTAAACTCAAAATATGGTTCATTTTAAAGGTTCTGTTACACCAGTCTACATAAACATTAAATATGGGTTCACTTTAAAGTCACTGTTAGGCTATGCAAACTCAGCATTATGGGTGCATTTTAACAGTTCTGTTTTACCAGATTGCAGGGCTCGACGTTAACTTTGGAAACCACTTGTCCGGTCAGACTAGTAGCCCAAAATTTCACTCGTCCTGACCAAAAAGTTACTTGTCCTAACCTTCAAATGTAATTATACAATATTTCACGACAACAATTAAGTGTTTGAAAATATATTTATTAAACACACATTTATAGACACAAACACTGACTAGAAGGGGTGTCACCTGCGACTGTCCCCAGAATCATTCACTATAATTCACACAAACTAATGATGCATATGGTAAATTGTATACAAACTCGCATTTTCTCTTTTTTTTCATATGAATTACGTTTTGTTTCTTTTCAACCTTTAGGGGATTTTTTTTGATGTTTCTGCTGATTTTGACGGGGAAAAAACCAAAGGAAAATAAACCTGACATTTTAAGCAGACGACATGGTACTTTAATGTGTAACTAACATAAATAAACCGCAAGTGAGAATGATGACGTAAAATAATACATAAGGGGAGTAAGCATGCCAGTGCAGCGAAATAAAAAGTGTAAGATTTATTTCCCTTGTCAACAGTACGGTGTAGTATTACATGTAAGTATCGGAATACCTCGCGCTTTATCGTTAGAATGTAAACAATAACTTTTCAAAGGCAATTCAGTAAAACTAATGGATTTTAAACCACTTTTGTTACTACGTAGTTAGCGATAAAGAACACTTGTCCCGTCGGACTAGCAGATTCTTTTAAACTTGTCCGGACCAACAATTGTCCCGGACAGTCGGACTACGGTTAATGTCGAGCCCTGCCAGATTGGGCAAACTCTCAAAGAAACGGTTAACTTTTATAAGTACTGTTACACCTGACTATGCAAACTCTCTAAATATATGTATTCACTTTAAAATAAGGCTTACATGTTCACGTAAGTTTTGTATACATTTAAATGACATGAATTTATATGCAACAATACTGTTTCAACGGCCATACAAAATACTCGGTGACACAATTCTGCAAATTTGCCTCACCGTTTCAACGTTTCGACAATAGACTGTGACCAAAAACTAATTTAGTACAGCAGACAGTGTTTCATTTCAATGTGGAATTTATACTAATATATTTATATATATTTATACTATAGAGCTAAAACCTTATGTTGAAAGTAGCTGTGGCATATTATCCTTGTGGAGTATTCCTATTTAGACATATATACGCATATATATATATATATATATATTATTTAATATTTGTTCTTTTTTGGTTTTATGTTTGCAGCAGCAAGAGTGAAATGTATATATTTGCAAACATATCATGGATGTTTTTGTGATTTATGCTTCTTGTTGGTATAATTGGATTTTTTCGATTAAATGATTTTTAATTGTGTCAATGTGTTTTGGTTCAACACAAACTGTTACCATTTAAATGTGTACTGGTTAAATTTGAGAGCCTTACAGTGATTTTGTTTAGGCAAGTTGGGGCTGAAATAGGGCCCCATTCACAAAGCAAAAGAACCATTTTTTCACATATTTTAATCCAAGATTCACAATTGATAGCAAGTTAATGTGTAACTTTATTTTCATTTCATGCAAAGGTTTTCTTCTAGACTGATTATTGTCAGACCATGCAAATAAAACTGAAGTAGCCCATTCCAGAATCGTATTCCATAATAGAGTGTTTTAAGATGTTTATATCTAAAGGTATATAATATGTTCAAATTCAATTGAAATTGTGTAATTGAACCTTGATAGAATAATTTCATATAATCATAATAGCTTGAAATGTTGTTTTCACAAAATGTGGTATTATGGCGCTAATTTTCACAATATGTGGTATTATGGCGCTAATTTTCACAATATGTGGTATTATGGCGCTAATTTTCACAATTCAAAGGGCCCTGGGCCCCATTCCAAAATGACTGGAGAAAAATACTGATTACTTCAAAGGTACTTTTACACTAATGCATTGATGCCACGTTAGTATTGTGACTAATTGACAAATTGTTTGTGTAGAATTTTCGCTGTTTATAATAGTATTTCAGTCATATCACAATGGTCAGGTATTCTACTCTACGCGGGTTTCCAGTACTAACTAAATGCACATAGTGATACTTCTGCCAGTAAATGAACACTGCCCTACTTGAATCAAGAGTTAGGGCAAGAATGGACGTATAAATAATTTCTTGACCAATCCTCACACCAGTTATGTGGCTGGGCTGAGGAGTGAACTCACAAACCCCCAATTGACAGTCCATTTTGATGAGGTTTGATTAACAATGAGTTCAGCCAATCAGAAACCCAGGCCTCATTGTTGGACGGGGATGTCTTTTAAAACATGTGTATGCCGTGAACGATGTTTGTCGGAGACTGACCCTGAGTAGGCATTGTTATAATGTTGGCGATCTCGTTGATCTCGCCAGTTTAAATTATAGTGGTATTTAACCTAAATACTGTAAATTCCATACGAATGTATGTAACATCGTTTTCTCTGTAAATGTCTGTAAGCGTACTAAAGCGTATTTGTTATTCAAAATAAAGATACTCTTTTGTATTTCTGCCGATTGTTACCTTTATGCTAATCATTTTTACCCCTTAATTAACTATTTAAACTCTTCAGGTAGTAAAGCACATTTTTTGGGTTTTTTTGGTTTCACTCGGTCTTTATCCGCGGAACGGCGTGACGTCATGCTGTGTGTAAAGTGCGGGCGTTTTAAATCTTAGTCTATCTGGACGTTCTGATTGAACGAGACGGCCAAACTGTGCTCAACGGTAGGTTAAGTTTGATAAATTATTACCTAGAATAAAGATTAGCTATAATACAAGTCACCATATATTTAATACGTCTATTTGATTTACAAACTTATAGAGCAAACAAAATAAACATATTTAACTGTTTCATGTAGACCTATTAATATAAAGTTATTTTAATTTTATTATGAACATACATGTAAGCTAACACTGGTATCGATACTAAAGGTGTTAAAACACTTTTACTCTCTGTATTATGGCTATTTACTGATTTGAATTACAACGAGCCAATATATACTTGACATTACAAAGTGCGTGTCGGCTCTATCACTTGTTTTGTTTTTTAAAGGAGGTTTACGCGTACTTTGTCAATGCACGCCTCAATGAGATTTAAGTTGTATAGTCCGACAGCGACCTCTGAGACACTAAAGATCAGCACAGTCTATTTGATAAGGGTATCAATGAAATTGCTATTTTAATTGTATGTTTAACGTGATAAAAAGACAACCATAAATCTACAGAAGAATGGTCGAGTGGTATGCGCTGAAGATTTTGGTGACGGCGAACCGGGTTCGAATCTGGTCTGAAAACATTTTAGTAAAATTTTATTTCTAATTGCAATTTATGAAGTGATATTTGTTTTTTATATTCTGTGTCCAAATGTTTTTTGTGCATGTATTTTGTGTTTATGTTTGTTTGTTGGTGTTCTTTTTTCTTTCTTGTTTTCATTTATCAATTGAATGACAATAATAACTAGGACACATTCAAAACCAATCACGCCCTTCACTTAATTGCTGTGTCGGTCTCAGAGTCATCAGCATTTTCTTCATTGGCTGTGTCCGTCTAAGAGTCGTCAGCCTCTGTATCTGACTCTATACTTATAACAAGTTCTTCTGGAAAGGTGTCCACACGACGTCGTCTCGTCAATAACGTTCTTTCACGCCGACGATATGCCTGATACTTATTACCGAAGTCCTTAGCTATTGAACGCCAACTGAATTTAACACTATGCGTATGACCGCATATTTGCACCGAGCATGAACACAACACTGAGAGGAAATATACTACCTTTATAACTTCTGAAAAAAAAAAGTTTCACCAGCAAGACTCGAACTCCTGTCTATTGGTTTAAAATACCGCGTCGCGCTTTTACCGTCTGAGCCATTTATTCATACAGATAGATGTGTGCATATACGAATACAAACATTCACTTTACCAGTACACTGAGTTATCATTTCATTGCAGTTACCTCCCGTTTATATGATCTACCTATTTTCGGAAAAAAAGCATTTATCGAGAACATGGTCACGTCTCAATGCGCAATGTTTGTCTATACCAAAGGGCATAAGTCTTCTATAACTCGGAAAAAGTAACCTTTAATGAATGCATTATAAAACTATTACAAAACATTCCATCATATATTGAAATAAATCTTGTTTATTTTTTTCATGTTGCTAAACAAAACTTTACATCAGTTTTTTATATGAAAAATGTAAACAATCACCACACTGATTCGCAGTAGCGGATTCGTGGTCTAGTGGTAACGCACTGGCTTCACAACCCAGGGATCGCAGGTTCGAGCCCCCGCTACACACTAACCTACTAACTCGTCTTTCGCATGAGACGTTAAACCGAGGTGCAGTGTACTATGTGCTTCACACCGGGCACTGAAAGACCCAGGGTCGTCGCTGGAATGGGGCGTCTGCTGTATCTTGCATTATCCACCGTAAACAACTAACAAGTCTTCTGGAGGCGATGGCCATATAAGAAAGAATCCCGGTGCATTCGATAAAAATGTACTACACACACACACATACACTGATTCGCACAAACTAGGCCGAAGTTAAAAGTAGAAAATACATCAAGAATTAAAGGGACTGTGTGAACGAAATGGGCCCCAAAGCGGCAACTGCATTAAAAACATCTGAAAACCAAATATTAATATTGGCATATAATAAAGGTTTAAATAATGTACATATAATGGAAAAAGAGTTTATGCATTCTGAGCAAAAAATTATTGGATAATTTAGGTAGTGTTTGTTTTGCCCTTTTCTTGTTTATAGTTTGACATCAGATTTGTGGGTATCTTAGTATGCACATGTATTTTAACGAGTCAGAATAGCGCAGTTGGTAACAGCGCTGTCTTAGTACTCTCATTTGTTAATACGACTCCGCCGTCGTTAGTTCAATACCCACTCTGGAATGTCTTTTTTCAAGTGGTTTTTATCAAAATCTCATAACGTAGTTAATTAGTCATACGTTATTTATTATATACGCGTTTATAAATCTCATTCCTGTAACAAAATACCATCATAACTGCTAAAGTAGATCACATTTTCGTTGACATAGTCCCTTTAAATTATGATTCTAGACAGATGTGTCAAATCAATTTGTCCAAGCTATATTGCAGCTATATTTCCAGCTATTTCTTTACACATTCACAATACCTATAGCAACAAGGACTATCTACTTGTACCAATTTAATACCTCGATATAAATTGTTCAACAGTTTTACAATTTATACATACGTATATTTTATAACTGGTACATGCGACAAGATAACCAACAGTTGTCAAAAACAAACAAAACAAAAACAGCCAAATATGTGTATTAAAGAATAGCCAACAAAACAGATGGTCATGCATAATTCAGTTGGTTGTTGTTGTGGTTGTTTTTACATGTGATGTCATTTTGTTAGTTATAACAATACAAGCACGCACTATGTTAAACTGATGATTTATGTAAGTTACATCATGATTTTCACAAACATATTGACTTAATTGTAATATACGAGTTTTAGAAATACATAAGCACTACTTTAACAAACAATTCTGTAAAGGCTGTGACATTGATATCAGAATAATCATTGGAAATTTTATTGTTATTTGTCAAAAAGTGGAATTATTTTGGCATGATTAAGACCTCAGCAAAAGAAAACAAAGTCAATATACTTTTTATAGGGATAATATTTAAGAGAAAAATCAAATAAATTACTAAGAGCACTTGATGAACCAAACAAAACAATCTGTGGAAGTAAAACAGAGGCAAATTGACAAAGTCCATAAAGTTAAATACATTTGCACAAGTTAGAGCGCACAACACAACAGGCGCACATGAAAATAAACTGACTGGACATCTTCAATTTCTATTCATTCATTATAATTTTTAAAGACACTTGCACTGGCGGAAATTTTGAACTACATGCTCAAGCTTCACTTTGTGTGTATTGTTAAGTTGCTGAAGTCAACATTGTAACTATGTTGTTGGTTGAAATTTAATAAGTTAATTTCACACAGTTATTGCCTGCAAGTTTATAGCTTTTTCGGCTGTCTATCCTAGGTACACGATGTTCTTTTTTACGGTACTGAAGTCCAAATTGTACACTGTTGGATGTATTAAATTGTTTAGTACACATCGAAATCCAAATTGTATATATTGCTAGTTGTAATTGTATACAGGTTAGTTCATATAAGTTTATCGTCTGCAAGTTTAAACAACTCAAAACGGTCAAAAGTCAAGACGATCACAAGTCAAAAGGGCCCAAACTCAAAACGGTCAAAAGTTAAAACGACCCAATATCAAAACGGACACAAGTTAAAACGGCCTAAACTCAAAATGGTTACGAGGTAAAACAGCAAAAACTCAAGGTCACAAGTAACAACGGCCCCAACCCAAAACGGTCACAAGTAAAAAGGGCCCAAACCCAAAGTGATCACAAGGAAAAACGGCGCAAATTCAAAACGGTCACACTTCAAAACAGCAACAAATAAAACGGTCCAAACTCTAAACGGTCACCAGTCAAAACGGCCCAAACACAAAACGGTCACAAGTCCAATCGTCAACAACTCAAACTGGTCGCAAGTCTAAACGATCACAACTTAAAACGGTCCTTACCCAAAACGGTCACGAGAAATAGTGGCCAACTTCAAACCGGTCACAAGTCAAAACTGTCACAACTCAAAACGGCTTGATCTTTAAACGGTCAAATTGAAAACGGCCCAAGATCAAAACGTGTATGTTTGTGTAAGGTGTATTTTTATTAAATCATATTGGATTGAAAGTTGAGCTGATGGCTTTCAAAGCTGGTACTTTTCGTAATTTCATGTTGAAGAGAACTTTGTTGTGGTAATATTTCAGCACGTTTCTTTACGTGTATTTTGTTGCAAGGTGTATTTTATTAAATCATCATGGATTGAAACTTTATACTAAGTACATTACAAAGATGGTAGTTTTCAATAATTATTGGCTGTAAAAATCTTTATATAGTAATATTTCAGCACATCGCTTTACGTGTATGTTTTGTAAGGTGTATTTTATTGGATATTCTTGGATTGAAACTTTGTTCTGGCTACCAAGGACATTGCGCTATTCGTGTAGCTGTTCTGTTTATAATCTCACCTTAAAATAATCAGCAAACGGAGGTAAGTCTTACATCATCAACAAGTAGTTTTCGATGTTATCTCCCGTTATCGAATGACAACGATGACAGTATTATTTTCAGAGAGCTTTTCGCTATAATAGTAACAACTTATCACTATGTGACATGCATTGAATTATTTGATATAATCAATCTGAAAGGCGCTCATATGTTTACCTGCCATCTGATATGCATCATAATTTAGCATGCCTTACATCTATGACATGAAGTCCTTTCTAAAGACATGTTAATTCTCCACGATAAGCAGTGCACTCCATGACATACTCACCATACACGGCATTCGATTAGTCGATTAGTCTATCCAATATCATACACATACACGAAGTTTGTAATTCCTTAATTCTATAATTAAGAAAAAATCTCCGATTGAGAGTTGTTTATCGTCTAATAAACGACGATTTGGAGTTCTGATGCGCAGGAATTAAAACACGAGGGCGTTAGCCCAAGTGGTTTAATATACCGCATCAGAACGACAAATTGTTCTTTATTAGCCGATGAACAATGATAATGCGAAAATTATTTCGATTCTAACATGACCTGTCGACATTTTCTGGCATTTCACAACTTTTTTTTCGGGTTGTTTATTGGTAGTTTAGCAACGGTCAATTTTGTTCTTGTCTATAAAAAAAAAAAAAATGCGCGTGTCATGTTAGAATTCCTTATATGGCACGATTAATTATCTATGAACTGAAATTCAGTGCGTGACAAACATGAAAGGTATGATATTCGATTCCCTTCAGACAATGTGTTAGTCATGGTATAAATGGGAAGTTGTCGCATAAATGGGTGTAATGATAAATAAAAACACAGACTCATTTTAAAAGCATCATTTTCTGCATCTGTTATTTTTTAAATATCCAAACACGCATTACTTTTTATTGACATATGGAGTCAGTAATGTTTCGCCAGTTATTTTTTTAACAAATGTTTCCCTTGGATTGTATTAATAAAAATTCTATTCTAAATCTTCGATAAATTAAGATCAAAACAATAATGTATATTCGAAATATGGTACAACACGAAGCGTCCTTTGACTCTTAACACAAATTATACATTTATATGTAAATTAATTATAATACAATATCCACATATATGAGGAAGTAAGAATTGTATTGATAAGACATTTACTTTAGCTAATAGTATGGACAGCTATGAATACAGCCCTTATCGATATGAAATAAGCGAGGATTCCCCATTGATCATCTTAGCCAGGAAATCCAGGACCTTTGCAGTATCTAGCGCACGGTGACGTGCAGCAGAGCTCTCCCTCCTCGCAGTCGGCGTCGGTCTTGCATTGGTCGGGTGTGTTGCAATTAGGGTCCACCATCATAATGTGTGCCGGACACTCGTTCACTGCAATTGACGTTTGTACAACTATTAATAATCTTCATATCAATTAATTTATTCAATCACATGATAGGTTACCCTATGTTACACAAACCAGCATTTCCTAAGGCTTGCCATGCATTTGCCGAAGTTGTAAAGGGATACAAACCTCCCAGAAATAGTTTTCCAAGAAAAGTTAAGGTGCAGAATGTATGTGGGTTTTTTTTAACAATCGCAAACATAAAGACAGTATTGATCTAAACTGAAGTAAAATGTTAAACAATAGTGATAGTACAAAAAATTATGTTATTCCACAAGATTTGATATAAAGTATTATTAAATACTTTTCAGTGAAATATCGAATTGTATTGGTGAAATAAAATCTTATATTTTCACTGTTGGAGCAGTGAAAATATAGGATCTTAAATTTTCACTGCAGTGAAAATATAACATAAAACGCACTATTTTTCTATCAAGAGCATCGATCTACCATTAAAGTTTTACCTTCCTTAGCAAATGTATGTACATGTACAGTATTTACATACATTTGATTACAGAAAACACATGATAAAATTCAACAAAAATATGATTTAGCGACGATGAACACATTATGGCACTTTTTTCCCACCATGCTTATAATCAACAATTTTGGAATAATTTATGACCTCATTTTAATGACGTCAATATACACAAACGTGTGACGCTTGTCCAGAGCATTAAATATAAATAAAATTTGTTGATTTAAGTGAACGATCGAATATTTATTTCACTCGTGGTCATAGAAAACTATGTTTTCTCTCATGGCTACGCCACTCGTGAAAATATTTTTTATAGGACCAAGAGTAAAATATAATACTATCATTCACCGAAATCAACAAATATCCTCTATATATTAATTTTAAAGCACTTAACAATACGTTAATAACAACTACACATTTATTTGCAGATTCAGATTTTGATGCATTCCTGTGGCATTGTATTTCAAATTTAATACATCTGTAAGTAGATCCACATTGTCAATGTCTTACCAATAGTCTGGCAACAGATCCCGTTCAAACATTCATAGCCAGTGGGACAAATAGGCTCAGTACTAGTAGGCGGCAAACACACTCTGTCACTCGCCCTTCCATTCGGACACACGGGCTGTCGGCAACACTCGCCGCCTTGACACACGGACCCGTAAGGACATGGCTTTCTACTGGAACATCCGATACTCAGCTCTTCCGGTCGACAAGTATATTCCCGGCAGCAGATCCCCTTGTTGCAATAGTACCCGGGTTTGCAGGGATCCGTCAGGGAACACGTTGGACCCACGCCGCCGAAAGGACACGTGCCATCTCGGCAACACTTCCTCCTGCGGCACGTGTACCCCGGCTTGCACGGGTTCCTCTTGTCACATGATGGTCCTATTAACCCTGACGGACAGAACTTCAAGGGACGTACCGTGGTCTGGCAACATCGACCCTCAACACACTCCTCGTTTGGAGGACATTCTACCTGGCGGTATCCGGAGCATAACCTCCCGCTTCCTCTGCAGTTCAAATCTGCAAACACTAATGAACACACGCAATATGTAATCAAATCTATGACAGCGTTTAGTTTAGTTTCTTCTTTTCTTTCACATGACATATATACTACTTTTTCTATATACTACTACTACTACTACTACTACTACTACTACTACTACTACTACTACTACTACTACTACTACTACTATTACTTCTACTCTTCCTCCTCCTACTACTACTACTACTAGTTCAATCACTTCTACTCCTATTACTACTACAAAAACAACAACATCATCATCATCATCATCAACAACAACAACTACAACAACTACTACAAACTACTACTACTACTACTACTACTACTACTACTACTACTACTACTAAGCCTTCTAGTACTTCTTCTACTACTGCTACTACCACTACTAATTATACTGCTAATACTGATACAATTATAAGTTTTATAAAGTAATATAACTAATGCGGTACCAGTATTCTAAACAGAAAATGAAAATTATGTTACCGGTTGAAGCACATAGAAAATAGACACAGTGATTATGACAGTTTATACATATTGAAATCCGTCTTTCGTGAGCTAAAGCAAGGCTATTTCTTCACGTCGAATGATTTGAATGTCGTTTTTATAATCCTAAGCATACTTAATTAACGGGACATGCCTTTTGCCGTATACTGTATTTACTCTGTATATTGAGACAGTCTAAATGTTGCCAGTCTCAGAAACTTTGCACATGTTGGACTTTCCATCGACTACATGTACATAGCCAACCATACGTTCATCGCTCGTAGCGTACTTTTTAATTATGTAACCAGGGATATACCAAAATTAAGGCGTTGCCGAGTTCCAAGTGCGAGCGCTGCACACTTTGAGGCACCTGGCACACTGCACACTGTTTTAACATCTCATGAAAAGGATGAACTAGCGAGAATAAATGTAGCGGGCCTCGAAACTGACATAAAACAAATATTTAAAAAAAAAGATGTCTATATCTTACCATGTAAGTTATAGGTCTGCTATGTATACGAAATAACTCATAGTTACACCTTAAAGAACCTTATCAAACTGTTGTTTATATATGGGAGGTTCGCGTGCAAAATTAACCGCAATATATTAACACCACAAAAAAAACACACACACGTATGTAGATTATGATTATGTAAATTAACCTAATGTCGTCCTGCATGACAGATTGAAACATGATTGAGCACGTGGTGGAATGTTACAAATAAACGTTTATGGCTCGTTGCCGGTATTTTGTAGATTTACATTTTTAATATAAACAATGAAACATGTTTAAATAATTAATAATTGTTTAAAAGTTCAAGGAAGGGACTTGTTCACAGATTTTTGCATTTTTGAAGTATGCAATTAAATGTCTTAACTTGACAGATTTAAGCATTGGAGCAAAATAACAAGAAAATGATTAAAAAAACAGAAAATAAAAAAAAATTCTTCCACCGGGCTTCGAACCCCAGACCAACGGATCAAAAGGCTATCGCCTTAACCATTCCGACTAACATATTTAGCCCCGACTTTTTACTTTATGTAAGTGATCCACGTGTTGTCAACGATTTTAACTAGGGATGGGATCGAATAATCGAATATCGGATAATATTGGAATATCAAAAAAACGAATACGAATATTCGATTTTAAAATTTATTTAAAGAACAACATTTCTTTAATATTTTTTGTCCAGTTTGATTGCAAAGTTAACATGAATTCCAGTCGTATTTCCTGCCTAGCAGGTGGGCGAGGGTAGTGTAACGTTTTTACAACACATGCCAAACATGTCCAATTAACGCCAATTGATAATTGGCAGGGGGCCACGTCTTTACAAGGGCCGCGAATTAACGGTTTGTAGGAGGCGCGAATAAGACGCGTCGTATCTACAAATAACAAACTGGGCCATGTTGTGATAACGGTTTCACAGTTTGCACAAGGCGTATATTGTTGTTTACTGTCCTTAAGTGACATCTATATGGTTAACTTGTTTACAGTAAATTACAATTACTCTCTAAGTAAACCAATCAAAATGAATCCATTATCAGCCAATCAATTTCTTTAACAAGCTTAGCATGATCTGGTCAATCTTAATATACGTCACTTGTACATTATTCTCCATTATATCAACACCGTATATTAGACAAGAGTCTTGATTAATAAACAATGCCACCATCATGTGCTTGGAAGTACTTAACGCAGTCATTAGACAAAACCCAGGCAACGTGTAATCTATGTAATGAGAAATTTGTGTGCGGAAGTATTAACAAATTAATTAACAATACATTTAACAATATCTTACATTTCTTTATATTTGCCTAACACTCACTAAGTTATATAGCTCATTTACCACTGAAACAAGTTAAAACAACTACGTACACGTAGTAAACATATTGGGATAGGTAAATATTCGGACAGAGTGCCGTATATAGTAGTATTTATAAAACGAATATTCGAATATATTCGAATACCTAAAAGGAATATTCGAATATTGATTTCAGTATTCGGTTTCATCCCTAATTTTAACGAAAACATCAAAAACGCTCCAAATTATTCCATCGATTAGCGATACAAACGCTTTATAATTTCTAACTATTTCAACTGATGATTACTCATTAACGAAACGGTATTTACAGTATATTTCTATGTCTGTGGTGTTATTTCGCTCCTTTATATAAACTATTAGTTTATTTTTGGAATCTGTGACAAATCATTTTGAAAATTGTCAAATAGTCAATCTGTGAACATGCCCCTATATAAGTTGTGTACGTGATACTACGCTTAATATTACGACTGGAGTTCATATAGATTTAAAGATAGACTTAAATTGATATATTATGATGTTTTAACACCAGCACAGCACTTTTGATTTCTACATTAGCATTTTCTGTTCAGAGACTTTCTTGTCTTTGTACTGCATAACCGTCATCACCATAATTATTATAACTAATGATAATAATAAAATTACAATATTTTATAACAATAACGAATTATACTACAATGTGTGTTAAAGCATTAATGGAACACTTTTTGTGTGTTCGTTTGAATAACAAAATAATTAACCTAAACGTGCTGATGATACAAACCATCATCTTTATCATTATCTTTGTCGTCGACTCGTCGTTACAATCGCCATCATCATCATCATCGTTGCCTTTATCTTCATAGTTTATGTTAATCCTTTTCGTCATTAAGGACATTTTTTAAACATCATTGATCATAATTTTGGAAGTCATACCTATTGCCAACAACAATAATCTATTTGCATACTTGTTTCGGTCCTCCATCAAACATATTCAAAAACATCATAACAACAAATAAACAAAACGATTTTCAAGTTAATTATTTTATTTCTGAAGTAGAAATACATGTGCGCAATTGTATGATTATTTTCAATGACATACTTTTGCAGATGTACTTCATGCCTTCCTTCCATCTCTTCAAAGATCGGTTGGTCCTTTACAATACCTATTGGCACAATCGTCACTACAACACAGTTCGCCTTTCTTACAATCGGCATCTGTTTGACATTTATCGGGTACTTTGATACAGTTTGGGTTCACAACAGCTGGGAACATACGGCACGAGTTTTCTGCAAAGAAGAATTAATCATAGAGCCTTGATGTTAAAAAGTACAAAGTTACGTCATTCACAGAGTTGTACACAATTGAGATCTTAAATGAATGTTGCACAAACATTTTTTATTGAATGATATAATGGTCATACATGGTATGGGTACTAATTCATAATTACAGTTATGAGGTTGTTCAAAATATATAGTTACACGATTATTTAAAAACTTACCTAGACAACAAATCCCGTTCAAACACTCATAACCAGTTGGACAGATAGGTTCCCCACCTGTTGGAGGTTTGCACAAACCGTCACTTTGCCTTTCATCCGGACACATGGGCTGTTGGCAACACTCCCCGCTTTGACACACGGATCCTTTAGGACATGGCTTTCTACTTGAACATCCGATTTTGAGTTCTTCCGGTCGACAAACATATTCCAAGCAGCAGATCCCCTTGTTGCAATAATATCCGAGTTTGCAGGGATCTGTCGGCGAACACGTAGTATTCTCGTCTCCGAAAGGACACGTGGCAATTTGGCAACACTTTCCTTGACGGCACGCGCTCCCTGGTTTGCATGGGGTTGTCTTGTTACAAGCATTACCAATAATACCTGTGGGACAGTTGTTGTTGACCTTCTGTTGACAACAGCGACCTGTTTCACAGATCTCTTTTGGTGGGCACTTCAGCGGAAGTCCAGCGCATGGTCTGCCGCTACCTTTGCATGTCTTACCTGTTTCGGCTGTTGTAAACAGGATTAAATATGTATTTTGTATGATCTTCACTATAAAATACATGATTTATAAAAATAACGTGAACAGTGCATCTCCGTTTAACAAATCTTCATAACACTCAGATATTTACGTTTTACCTGTGTAGACACACAACAAGAGACAGCAAAACATCAGTAGCCTTTCCATGTTACAGTTTTGTATTGAAGTCAGACGGATCTATGAATCTTAAATACTGTGCCATTTTTATAGACTGGTATAAACTGTATCACCGGTTAAATCCAGTATTTTAAAGGTACTAGCGCTGATACTCGAAACCAATAAAAATACATGGTATTGTGGATGTGTTTTTGTTATTTTGGTGTCGTTGTTGTATGTTTTTCTTTCAACTAAACATTTTGTGTTTTAATGACATTTAATTTGAAATGCTTATGTAATTATTACAAACACAAATGTAGCAAGATGAATTTATCAAAGAGGTCTATATTTAATCCGCATTCCAGTATCACGTGATTATGACTAAGCGTTGCGAATGTTCCTGTTAACAATAATTATACATTTAGTTGTATCTTGCTGCAACACACTTTTGACTGTATATACTGAATATAGTAATATAATAAGTTTGGTGCAGAACGTTACGTTTTTAGGGCCCAACTCGCGCTTATTTCAGACAGATTAATAATACCTTAATGAACACGTATAAAACTGATTATCCATCGCAGAAGATGTTTGTAGTTTGGAAACGGTTTAGGATGTAACGAATACCATTGTTTCAACATGTGAAAACAATTGTTAAAAATGGGCATTATTTACAATGACATTACTTTATTTTATGTGTGAAAATAACGTTTTGTAACACACGTTTACCATATATTGTTAAACCCGTAGTAAAAATTCGGAACCAATGCAAGTTTCATCTCCAAACGTTCCCCTTCTACATTTTCATTTTGTTCGCGTTTATGCTGTGTGATATGAGGATACAATCTGTTATTGAGTGCACATTGATTCGCTTTGAAATGGTAATCGCTTCAAAAGACCAGTGAGTTTGCTACGGATGAGAGACATTCAATACACGCATATTCGCATTCCATAGTTGTTATTTTTCTAATGCCCGTTGAACTCCGTGACAAGCTAATGGATAATGTTGTAGCGGTGGATCGACTGCGACCAATCAAATGGTAAGCACTATAGACCACCGATCCGCAAATCTGGTTAGAAAAAATAGCGCTACAAGCTGGAATTGTGGAATCAATCAACACGTAATAGGCACGTGATGGTTATGCTTTTAGTTTACAAAAGATTGTTTTAATTTTTTGCATTGTACCTTTACAAAGAAAATTGCGACAATGTTGTTGACGCTAGATTTGCGTTAGGCGACACATGTTACACATAAACACGCAAGATTAATTTCCAGATGAACATATTAAGCGGAAATGTAGGTACACGATTAGTGTACAATTTTGATTGGTGTTCATTTTGCTGACATGTTTAAATATGTTCTTAGCAATTACTAGCTTTCTCTAAAATAACATTTCCGTAACAGGAAATATGTTAGTTTTGTAATACGTTTGGTAATACATGCAACACATTTAAGTTTAAGTATTATTAGTTTAATATATGTAAATATTAAAGCTATATCGGTAGTATTATTAAAGTTTGCTTCTTAACTTATCTATGTGTTCAAATAACATTTGTTAAAGGCTGTTTTGCCTTTGTTTGTAACAAGTTAAGTGTTGTTTTTGTTTGACCTTTAATATTAGAGCTACCATGTGGTTTCGAAATAGTTAGCAGAACAGTAATAGTACTTAAAGTAGTGTTAGAGGTAGTAGAAGTAGTAGTAGTAGTGTTTTATTCCAAATTATTTAAATTAATATACATTTCTACACTAATATTATCAGTGCAGTTCTAGAACTAAGTGGTTAGGGACGTATATTAGCACATATCTACACAACAAAGTGGTTAGGAACGTATATAGACATTTGTCTACAATAACACTCAAAAGGCAGTATATGATGACATTCCGTCGACAGCGTCCCTTCATATAACGTTTGGCGGACAATTTACGAACGGTACTCATGTGCATGCCTTCCCGATATTTTTTAACTCTCTGCCTTCCACCGCAGTTAAAAACATAAAATGGGTTAATTGTTGCATTTTGCAACAATTAAATCTTGTTGGAACATGTTTTTTTTTATTGCGTTTATATAAGTTTTCTTTCGTAAGTGTGGCATTACGAGAATTATTGCACGAACGTTTTTAAGATTTAACTTTGCAGATACACAACATAAGGCAGCAAATCATCAATCCATGTCACCGAGCTCTTCTTGATACAGCAAATCATCAATCCATGTCACCGGGCTCTTCCTGAGACAGCAAATCATCAATACATGTCACCGAGCTGTTCATGAGACAGAAAAACATCAATCCATGTCACCGAGCTCTTCATGAGACAGCAAAACATCAATCCATGTCACCGAGCTGTTCATGATACAGCAAAACATCAATCCATGTCACCAAGTTGTTCGTGAGACAGCAAAACATCAATCCATGTCACCGAGCTCTTCATGTCGCAGCTAGATTGCTCTGTAAATCGTGTTGTATGGGCATTTATAATCTTTATAAACTGTTACATCCGGGTTTGAAATGCACGATTGCTTTTAATCTTTAAAATAATAATTATACTTACTATCAGTCTTTTGGTATTTTGTTATCGTTGATGTTGTTGTATCGTGTTTCGATTTTTGGTTTTAAACAAAACATTTATATTTGGTTTATATTTTAATGACATGAAATTTTCTAGACTTAGATTATTGGTGTAAACAAAAATGAAGCAATATGTATCATATTGTAAATTCGTATTCTATATCACGTGGTAATACTTTTGTGTAACGAATGCTTGCGTGTGTAAAAGTATACATTCGGTAACGTCTTGCTATAACATATTATGCTTAACATTGTAATAAATATTTAAAATAGTTGGTGCATTCAGTTGCCTTATTTGGGCCAACTCCTATATCCATCGATTCCAGACGTCTTGGTAATTTAGTTAATGACTTTACGGCATGATAAATTATACGCACACCATGGCGTTTTAGTTCCCTATAAGAAGTACTTACACCATACAAATACATCATACGCACTAATAAAATATTGGGGTGCAGCAGTGGCTCGATCTACGATCATAGGGATGCGAAGCCCATTAAATCAGTAGACTTTACTATGAAGACAGAACGTCACATTTTATACGCGTGTTTGATTGGCAATATGGCATCGAAAACCACGTCGTATGCACGTGATGTTTATTAATCTGAAGTAAACGTTGTTTCATAAAATAGCCCCAGTATATGCATGGCGTTGTACTTAAAATGTGGTAACATATATACGAATTGAATTCCCTTTACAATACTATCCATGTGGTGTAATTACATATTCAAAATCACAAAGAATACCCCCTGTTACGCTTCAAATGCCGGTGGTTTATATTCTAACTTTTTGTTTCATAACTAAACATGTTGCTGCAAAACAAAGATTTCGTTTGATGTACATATTAAGTTGAATACTAGTAATCACATCCGATCGCCATCGCATGACATGGTTTCTAAGGACATTATTCATTGCTTTGCGTGGACAGGATTCGTTTGTTTATATCGACACGATTCGTTGACAATACGATTAATTAGACCACCATTAGCAAGGCCACGCATAATCTTGCCCGTTTAAATGTAACACTTTTTATGTCCTGTTTGTTGACTGCAGCTGTTTGTTTTTTATTTAATTAACTACTTCTACTGGAGATGTCACAAAACGATCACCGTTTCATCCGGAACAGCTGTCTTGTGTATAGAAACACAAACCACAAACCACGAACTACAGCCGTCTAAATATCGAACAAGTTGCAGATGATGAAAATGCTTTTAATTGGACTGTGCATCGTGTGCTTATTGCAAATAACAACATGTACCAAGATCATGTTTCCTCATGTCACAGTTATGAATATACTTTCCATAATTATTGTTGCTGTTTTTCTGTTTATTGTTTTCATCTTTTGTATCTTTGGAGACTCATTATTTACAATATTGTATATTTGTTTTGGGGAATATAGAGTTAATGCAATATTTTACAGCATGGTAACATCTTTATCAGAACGATGAATCTTAACAATAAAAATAATCAATAAAACACGCTTTATTATTGGTACTGGCGAGACCATTTGTGGCAAATTTGATATATTTTTTCTAGGAAATAATATACATTTACGTTTGCAAATTTAAAATTCTATTGTTGTACAAAAAGACGGAGCATTGTTAAAGACTTGTGTTTCTTAAAATAACATCGTATCAATTATGAACTATACTATTAATGTAACTGTGTGTTGATAAACCAGATCATCGATCATCGAACTTAAATACAATTAATAGAAACTGGAAAAAGAAACATTTGTATTTGATCATTCGCTTTAGTTTTGATGTATAATGAAAGCTATACGCAAGATACTATTTATGTTTATTATTCCTCATTCTTCTGTTTTCCCTCAGTGTTCATTTAACGTCATGTCTGTAGACACATGTTTCGGTATAATTCAATAACTATTGCATTCTTTGAGGGCAATAGTGCATTTTGTCAACCCTCGAAAAATAATGTTGCCCGCGGTTTCGCCTTGGGCAACATTATTCCCTCGGATGACAAAATGCACTATTGCCCCCAAAGAATGCAATATTTATATATTATTATACATCACCTTTCTTTTCTCGTTCTTCGTTCATACGGAAACGGAAAAGTCAATACTTGGAAATATCATAGTGCAATATCACCTGCTATGACGTCGAGGCGATAGACAATTTGATCGGAGTTAACAAGCTTATAAAACAGCGAGTAAATGAGATAATCTACTCCGTAATACGAAAGCGATTGTTTATCTAGACGCCATCTGACTTGGTTTGCGTCGGAGGTAGAGGATGAAAGTGCATTTCTTCAACAAAATGTTCGTTTCGGTATATTAAAATAAATATTGCATTCATTGAGTAATTTTATAAGACTGCACACGTACAATCATATAAGTTCAGTTTGTTTGTTTGGATTTTTCGCCGTATTCAACAGTATTTCAGTCATATAACGGCGGTCAGTTAACCTACTCACACTTTTCCTGGTTAAACTGGTTTACCAGTACTAAGTGTACATACTTATGCCAGTAACTGACAACTGCCCTACTTGAATCAGAGGTAGGGGGAGAATGGCCGTAGAGTCAAATAATCCAAAAGATGTAAATGGACATATAGTAATGGTCAAACATAGGTACCGAATGACATAATTGAATATTACTAAAGATATGTTCGAATACGGAATAGCTACAATTATTGTCTTGCAGCTCAGTTTCCAGCCGCCTGCCCCTTAATAGTTCTCCCTCCAGACCCATCAACGTGCCTGCCGCCAGTGATTGGGGAGTGCTGCTATGGACCCTGTGGAAATCGGTACTGCTTGGACGGTTAAGCGCTGGATACCAGACAGTCTGTTTCTATGGGGTCCCAGATAGTGGAGACATTTTGTCGCTTCATTTGGTTTTCTTTTTCCATAGTCTGTTGTGTGGCTTTATAGTTCTACCCATGTTGATACCTTTGCAACTTTATCATTATTAATGTTTTAAGTTTTGAAAAAAAAGGTAATATGTTATATATACAATGATCCAAATTATAATTTCCTTCGCTTGTTTAAGATTTGTGACATTATGCTTCTTTGCAACATATTATTCTAGTTCACTGTTATTTACCTTTCTTTTTATCAGATTTTCATTATATTTAAATTTTACACAATCCCACTAAATTAAACGACATATTACAGACAACAAATTTGTGCGTCCGTCTGTTAATTTAGATAAGGTTTGATTGTCAAAAATCGCCTATGTTATTTGATAATATTGTAACTACACATGTATAATGGTTTGCAACTGTGTCTAAAATAAATAGGTGAATACTTAACAAATTTCATGAATAAACAATTAACCCATACAAATAGTTATCATCCGGCATGTAATAGACAACTCGTCAGCATTAAAATAATCGCCATCATCATCATCTTCATCATCATCAGCAGCAGCAGCATCGTCATGATAATAATAATAATAATAATAATCATCATCATTATCATCATCAACAACAGCAACAACAACAACAACGTCACCGTTATAAATGAAAAGAAGATTATTGTAATATGCACGTATATCTATGGCGAGTTAGGCAACATTCAAACCTGCCGCCCTTGTTTGACCAACGATTACCTGTAAAAACAACATGAGGGCACGAAACCATTAATTAGGATTTTTAACCATTTGCAGCAAACAACAAAAGTAATAACGATATCAATGCTCAGTATGAAACAGTAGTAAAACTGCTGTTTGCGATATTTATTCGATCTTTGCAAAATGTGTCTTCTGTTGAAGGTTATATTTGCACATTTTCGCAAACAGCAATATGTCTATAAAATACATATCAACTTTGAAAACATTGATTCATACCCAGTAAATAATCGCAAACAATATGAAATGTTATACAACATTTCATCGGAAACCGGATTTTCCTCTGTCTTTGAGACAGTTGCCGTGACTGATTAATCACGATTTCCGGTCACAATTATCGCTGCAGCAGCGTCTTCCGATCTTGGCGACGCGGAGCACTCGTTTGGATTTGGCGGTTTGGGACACGGCTAGTAACCTGCATGGTGAGTTTAAGTTGGACATGTGCATGGCTTTTAAATAACCAATACATTAGTTGCTCAATTATATTGTAGGAGGCTAATCGTACATATAATTTATTATTGAAGCATGAGTCATCCTCATTGTTAAAATAATAGACACCATCTATCTCTCTGTCTGTATGTATGTGTGTGTGTCTGTCTGTCTGTCTGTCTCTGTGTGTGTGTCTGTCTGTGTGTGTGAGTGTCTGTCTGTCTGTTTGTCTGCCTGCCTGCCTGCCTGCCTGTCTGTCTGTCTGTCTGTCTGTCTATCTGTCTGTGTGTGTGTCTGTCTGTCCGTCCGTGCTTTCGTCCGTCCGTCCGTCTGTCTGCCGGCCTGTCTGTCTGCCTGCCTGCCTGCCTGCCTGCCTGCCTGCCTGCCTGCCTGCCTGCCTGCCTGCCTGCCTGTCTGTCTGCCTGCCTGTCTATCTGTATGTCTGTCAATCTATCTATTTATTTTCTTATTTCTTTTATATTTATTTTGGTGATGTAATACTCGGCCTTATAGAGGTATTTGTCATCGACATAATATTATACGACTATACAACAATCTAGAAGACCGAGACCTTTCTCCGTCTGCTGGCGTCGAAAGACCATCTGTTAGGCTTTAGGACTCTGAGTAAGAGGGATCAACTGCTGCCGTTGTGGGACAAGTAGAGGGATTAACTGCTGCCCTTGTGGGACAAGTAGAGGGATCAACTGCTGCCCTTGTGGGACAAGTAGAGGGATCAACTGCTGCCCTTGTGGGACAAGTAGAGGGATCAACTGCTGCCCTTGTGGGACAAGTAGAGGGATCAACTGCTGCCCTTGTGGGACAAGTAGAGGGATCAACTGCTGCCCTTGTGGGACAAGTACAAGAAGCTTAAGTAGGGCACAAATCGACTGAAGAATGAAAATAAAATTTATTTAAATACTTATTGCGATCAGTATAGCGCTATCCATAAAACACTTAACTGAATTGACAGCAATATTAACAGCATAAGACTCGCATATAACACCGTCATTATACAGACCATTTACAATAAATTCTTTAGCAGAAGCCAGCAATCAGTGAATATATACTATCCTCTTCATCTTTTATTTAATACATTTCCTCAATCAATGCCGCCGTCATTTACCTTACTTTACATCAATAACATGTATCTAAGTACCAGATGTCAATCACATAAGCTTAACAATTGCTTAGGAAATGTAAGTGGCTTAAGGGATGGCCGTAATGGTCCGGTTTGAAGCGGCTTAGTGTCTTGTGAGTAGGGTAATGTTAATGGTATTTCCGGCTCGAATCTGAATCATCTTTGTGTTCCCAATAGAACCATTGTTCTGCTATAAACACGAAAGCATCCGTTTTGCATGCATTATTCACAGCATATATCAATCAACACGTAACACAAAACATTACAATCACAACGTTAATTACTTAATTGTGCGAGCAATATTGAATTATGAATGGTGTGATGTTGCAAAATATTATTTATTTTAGTCTACTTTACATTTTACTAATAAGAACAACAGGATACTGTAGATCTTTAAGCATGTTTCAAACAATAAAACAATTATGATAAATAGTGTAATGTCGTTATCTTTACGTTATGACTGCGCGATATATCCAATGAGGGTTTGTTTGGCTGACAGCATCGTAATATGTATATATTATGTTTAGTAAACCATATGTTTTATTTCAAAGCTTAAACTGCAATAACATGACAATCAGATCATCATATAAATTATGTTTAACATAATTTAAGGAAATTATCACTGTCGCGTAAACGGTATAAAGAAACACCTATGTTCCATGCTTAAGTTTTAACGGAACAAGATAAATATTATGCATCTATTAAATACATTTTAGGTAACACCTGTTTTTCATCAAATTACTGCTAGAATTTTTATATGTCGTTTCCGTCATATCTAATTTACTTTTATTAAATTTCCTCAATGTATCTACGACAAATTATGTTGTAGTTAGTTTTTTGATCAACATGTATTAATTATTTAAATTGTGGATCAGAAGATTGGGGTCTTAATGTGTCCATGACTACAGAGAGTACATTTGTATAGCCAGGAAATTAAGGACCGTTGCAATATCTGAATACAATATTTATCGGTATGAAATAAGCAAAGATTCCCCATTGATCATCTTAGCCAGGAAATCCAGGGCCGTTGCAGTATCTGGCGCATGGAGATGTGCAGCAGAGCTCCCCTACCGTGCAGTCGGCGTCGGTCTTGCATTGGTCGGGTGTGTTGCAGTTAGGGTCCACCATCATAATGTACGCCGGGCACTCGTTCACTGCAATTCACGTATTCAGTATCGTCATCTATATTCATATTAACTAATTTATCCAAAAATATGATTATTTATATCCACTGTACACCCAATAGCACACATCAATGCCGATATAATTTAAAACATTATAATGTATTCTTACCGATACAATTGCAACAGATCCCGTTCAAGCATTCATAGCCAGTGGGACAGATAGGCTCAGTACTGGTAGGCGGCGAACACACTATGTCACTCGCCCTTCCATCCGGGCACACGGGCTGTCAGCAACACACGACAGCCGCCTTGACACACGGATCCATACGGACATGACTTTCTACTGGAACTTCCGCCACTGAGCTCTTTTGGTCGAAAAGTAAATTCCTATCAGCAGATCCCCTTGTTGCAATAATATCCGGGTTTGCAGGGATTCCTCGAGGAACACGTTGGACCCTCGCCACCGAAAGGACACGTGAATCTCGGCAACACTTCCTCTTGCGGCACGTTTACCCCGGCTTGCACGGGTTCGTCTTGTTACATGATGGCCCTATTACACCAGAGGGGCCATTTTTGTTAACTTTCTGTCGACAACAGCGACCGATTTCACAGCTCTCGTTTGGTGGACACTTTATGAGCGGAAATCCAGCGCATGGCTTCCCGCTGTCTTTACATGTTCTGCCCGCCAGAGCTGTTACAAACATAAACTGGTTTCAATGGGGTATTGTAGAGTTGTGGATTGAATACAACTTGTTATGTTTGTGTGACTTTATTTCATTATTTGTTGCATTCATACAGTTTACGTTATAATCGTAGGTAATTTCATACCCAAAAGCCATGGCATTATAAATATAAAAGATACGGAAAGGCGAGCCACATAAGCAGTAGAGCAAACCTAATTAAACCTTATTATTCGTCTAAGTGCCTTTATTACAGGCAAGCGACCATTTGCCCATCATGTCGAATCCTGGAGAATGCATCTGTATGTCTTCAATACACAATATAATATACACCACATAGACATTAGATACTCTTCAAAGATTCGTGTTTGTTGGCATTTGCATTTCATTAGACCAAGTCTTGCCAGTCAGAGCTGCAATAGTGTACGTATGACCAGTTCATTCCTTTATTTAAATATTCTGTGCTAACAGTAACAATTACTTTAATTAGCGGATACATTGCATGAAGTAAATTATATTCAGCGTATAAACGTATTATGTACGAGTTTAATTATAAAAATAACGTCTGCCATGTGTCTCCACATATCATCTTGCATTAAAATAAGTTATTGCAGATTTACCTGTGTAGACACACAACACGAGGCGGCAAAATATTTATGTATTGTCTTAGCACCTATTAATAATAAGTTCCTAACACGAGGTCGAACTCGCATGTCATGAAATAAACACACTGAAAACATGTAGATTGAAAATGGGCATTTATTTAAAATGCCTTAAAAACATAATATATACATGAATATACAAAAATATAAACTGTCACATATAATATGTATATCATAACGTATTACGTCAAGGCAATGACATGTCTGGGCGGGCAAAATACCGCCAGACATGAAAACAACAATGACAATATTATAAATACATATCAATGGTACATACACAAGAATGATATGAAAGAAAATTGGCACATATACAATGGACGGACAACAAACCGTCCGATGCAGAGACCCCAAAACATGAATGGCTATTTTAGAAATTTCGCCTAACGGCGCAGAACTAAGAATGACATAAAGCAATACATAACAATTGGGTGGTGGAGGGGTGGCGGTGGTTAATAAAAATAAATTCGACTGCAAAAATGGCGAGGCAACTGCCCACGCCAACAACAAACAAAGGAATGACTGATGCGCCCTACGGTGGGCGCTTGAGCACGCTGGTGCGTGCTACGATTGGCTGATAAGCGTCACGTGGTGTGAACGGACGGCTTTGATTAGCTGATAATGTGAACAAAGAAATTTATACTATTCCTAAATTCTGTACTTTATAATACCATTACACAATGATAATTCCGACCTATATACAATCGCAATACAATGACATAAATATTTTTATGTGGCCATAAAAAATTATAAATATCCTCGTCATGTTACCGTGCTTTTTGTACGGAGCCAGACGGATCTGTGAAATTAAATGTAAACCCTTTGTTTTATAGGTCTGATTAATCTGTATCACCTTTTACATTCAGTGTTCTAAAGGTACAACTGTTACAGCTGATGGTTTTTTTCTATTTTGTTGTCGTTGTTGTGTGGGGTTTGTTTTGCCTTTTTGTTTTAAACTATACATTTTATATAGTTTGTGATTAAGTGACATGGCAGTGGAAAGTCTCAGATAATTGTTACAAACACAACTGTAGCAAGCTTAAACAAATCAAAGATTGTGAGGGTGCCTTTTAAAATATACAATCCGTTACGTTTGGCAAGTAGACGCAGTCCATAATTTTAGTTCCCTAACGTCTGGTTAAACGCCCTGACAATCAAATGGATACTGTTGTATGTGGATCAACTGCGACCAATGAAATGGCAAGCCTTCTAGAGCACGGATCCGCTGTTCAGATCAAGAATGTCACTTAAAGCTAGATTTGTGGTCCACTCGCCACTTGGTAGGAACGTGATGTTTATGCTTTCATGTTACAAAAGGTCGTTTCACTTAAACGTTTTTTTCATTGTTCCTTTAACTACAAAATACGAGAATTACGTACAGTATTTAGCTCTGCGTTAGGGGTCACATGTTACACATAAACACGCGAGATTAACTTCTAGGAAGGTGACACATATTGCACTGACATGTTTACTGATTTACTGTGATTTTCCGTTTATAGTTGATTATTTTATATTAAATTCAAGAGCCAACAGATGTTTGGTTTTCGACATTATCAATTATGCATTTATACAGTACATATTAAATAGAATTCTAGAACATAGTGGTTAGGGACGTATACAAGCACTTATCTACACAACACATCCAGGTCAAACATTGATAGCCTATCGTGCAGGTAGGTTTCCATTTTACAGAATATAACACAGAGTGGAAACTTTCCGTCCTCTCGGACACACGGGCTGTCGGCAACACTTTCAACCTTGATACGCTGACTCGTACGAATATGGCTTTGTAAGATAACATTTTTCACAAATCATATTTTTTACATCTGTGAAAAATAGGATCTCATTCTTCACAGGTGTTAAAATTAAGATCTTATTCTTCACACATCACAGTCTTATTCTTTTAATTTTATGTGAAGTTTGTGATTTTTGATGCAATTAAATCATATTTTTGTGTGATCCTCAAGCGCACCCCGTTTTGGGCCAATCACATTCTTTACAATTAAAAATGTGACATATGAGATCCTGTTCTTCACAGGTGTGTGAAAAATATGATTTGTGAAAATTATGATCCTTCTGGTTGACAGATAGTTTCCAAGCCACAGGTCCTTTTGATGCAATAGTACACGAGTTTGCTAGGATTATTTGGTGAACATGTGCGACCATCTATTTTTGCGACCGCAAATATAACACAGACTACGCGGATTCGTCGTGTTACAATAGTTTTACAATTGGTGAACATGTGATAACATCTGTTTTTCAAATATAACCCGGACTACACTGGATTCGTCGTGTTACATCATTGTTACAATATTATAATAATACCGGAACGGCAGTTTATGTTAACCTTCTTTCGACAACAGCATCCAACCACACAGCTCTCATTTGTCGTTCACTTAAAGAGCGGAACGCCGTTGGATACCTTATCGCTACTTTTGCACTTTCTTCCTTCAACGGCAGTTGAAACAAGAAATGTCTTTAAAAAAGACAATCGGCGTTGAAATTAATATTGATATATCACTTTTACCCCAAACTTAATACAAGAGGGCCAAGATGATCGGTTACGTGACTTCTCGGACCCCATATTTTTTGGCCCCACTTATATAATGAGACTTTTAGGACCCCAGATTTTTCGAACACTATAAAAAAAATCTCTCGGACCCCAAAATTAATTTGAGATTAATTCAATCATTATTGATATATGTACAGAGAATAAACCGATCAAACCGCCCCTTTTTTCTTACCAGTGATAAATGCATAACCTTAATAATTTACGTTAACATTATTGTTATATAAATGTGTCAGGCAAATTTAACAAATTAACAGTGTACGAAAATAAATGATCAATAGATACTTGTCAATAAAGGACTGAGTTGACCAATTATAGGTTTATATTTCAGTGGTAAATAATAGCACATGGTTGCATAATCCAACCTATTTACTTCAAATCCTTGGACAAACAACAGAAAGGCGGAGCGATCTATGGCTGTCTACTGGTTAATTGCGGAAATGAATGGAAATTATTTTGTATCAGACGAGTGTAGTTATTATTAAGTAATATACCCTACCTTCGTCTTTGAAGTTATCTAATGCATAAACATTTCCAAGTCAAATAATCATTTATACTGTGCACATGTATCCTAATGAAAATCAATCTTCAGGAAACATTCAGCGCATTTGAAATAATGATGACTTCATTTTTGATAACACAAACATAACATTTCATTAGCCTATGGCGATTTAAAATTATATTCGGTAGGAATATGATGTAAGAAGTGTTCATGTTTATAATTTGTATTGCAAATAATGTTTACAAGATACGCAAACGAAGCAAAAGTAACATGAATAATATTTTGACGTATTCCGAGACTTCTTTCACCACATTGTATTTATAGAAAGATGTTACATCTTGTTACAGATTGAATAAAATATGTTGTAGAAGTTGATTGAAAGGTGCAATACTAAATAATTCTTAATAAAACACAACCGCATTTCAAATCAAATTAAAATGCACAGTAAGTTTATAAATATAAATCAACTATTTCTTTAAATATTTGGGTTTATTATTCTATGGACGCTAATTGATGCATGTATATTAACACAGGTATATATACGGTTTGCTAAATGCGCGCTAGTTTTAGAATCTGGAATGTGTTGAACTCATTAGAATGAAAGGGAGCATTGCACAATTGCTATTTATAGAGCGTGCCGTTTATGTAGGCTAAACAAACTAGTTATTTCATTCTGGGAATGAAAATAATTTTGTGTTCATGACATAAAATGATAAAATATGTTCATACTTATGCTCAGTTATAGAGTGTATGTCGAGGATATGTGTATAACTTTATTTTAACCTCTTATGTAAACAGTTCTGTAAACTTTATTCCCCCAAAATATGTAACAATTATTGGTAGACAATAAACCAGTGTCGTAAGTTTGCATTCTCTAAAATTCTCTTGCGCAAGACAATTTGCCCAGTAGAATAATGGTATTCACATTTATCGCTGCATAATTAACTTATCGCGCCAAATTTCTAGCTTTTCGTTGTTGCACATTTACAAAATTCTAGGTCAAAAGTGATCTTAGGCAGCTACGCCGAAAAATTAAACGAGTTTAATGTTGCTGTGTATAATGAAACGTCGTTACAATGTGTTTTTATTGCGTTTATATACGTTTTCTTTTGTTAGTGTTTCATGACACCAATAGAAGTTATTGCTTCAAATGCTTGGACTTTAAAACGTTTTAAATACACTTAGCGTTTTTTCAGATAAATTATTACAAGAACGTTTTTAAGACATTTTCATGTTATCGTGCGTTTTTTTTTGCCGATGCTAGATTTGTCTCTTAATCTTAAATAGTTTTCCCTTTGTATTTTATAGACATGTATGGTCGTTATAAACTGTTAAATTCAGTATTTAAATGCACCACTTCGGATAATCCTTTAAATAATAACTTTACTTACTATCAGTATCTTGCTATTTTGTAAGCGTTATATTTTTTATTAATATTAATAACATTTGGTGCATTCCTTTTCGTGTTTGGTGCCCAGTCCTATGGCCATCGCTCCCAGGCGTCTTGTTAGTTAAGTTCCTGTCGAGAGGGCAAAATGCAGACTGACGCACATACACTATAATAGTACAGTTACGTACAGTTAAAAAGTTTGGTTGTAACGGGTCTTGATATACTACCATGAGGGTACTACTTAACGCGGGAGCCGCTACTAAAAAGACAGAACGTCACATTTTATACCCGCGTTAAATTGGCGTTAAATTAGCATTATGGCATTAAAACCACGTAGTATGCATTTGATGTTTTATTGATCTGAGCTCAACATTGTTTTATTTAGAAGTATATGCATTGCCTCATTTTATGTTTGGCGTTGTACTTTTACGTACACATTGTGGTAACAGAAAATACACTTGTATGAATTCCCTTCAACACTACCGCCATTATTAGTTATTACACATTCAATATACGCAAGGAATATCCGCCAGTACGCTTCAGATGCCGGTGTGTTATATTCTTATTTATTGTTCCGTAACTAAACATGTTGTTGTTGCAAAACAAATACTTTGTTTCATGTGCGCCTTCAGTTGATTCATAGCAATCGTCATCGCATGACAAGGTTTGTATGGGCATGATTCATTGCTTAGTATCAACATGATACGTTTGTTTTTACGACACGAATCTTTACGATTAATTAGACCACCATTAGCAATGACACCATTACATGTAGCACTTATTATGTCCTGTTTGTTAACTGCTGTTTGTTTTTCACGTCGTTAACTACTTCTTCTGGCGATGTCACAAAACGATCACCGTTACATTCTGAACAGCTGTCGTGTGTATATAAACGCAAACCAAACACCACGGACTACAGCCGTCTAAACATCGAACAAGTTGCCAAGATGAGGAAAATGCTTTTAATTGGACTGTGCATCGTGTGATTATTGCAGATAACAACAGTTACCAAGATAATGTTTCTGATTATACTTTTCATAATGATTGTTGTCGTTTTTCTGTTTATTGTTTTCATCTTTTGTATCTTCGGAGACTCATTATTTACATTATTGTATATATGTTTTAGGAATACTGAGTTTATACAGTATGTTTTACAGCATGGTAACACCTGTATCAACACGATGAATCTTAACCATAAAAAACACTCAATAAAACACACTTTATTCTTGGGATTGGCGAGATAATCTGTGAGAAAGTTTATATATTCTTTCAACAAATAATATGCATTCGCGTTTGCAAATTTAAAAATATTACTTTGTACAAATAGATAAATAAATGTTACATAGTTGTCATTTTTTACACACAAAAAAAACATCCTAGATTATTTGTGAACTACAACAATGTTACTGTGTGTAGATATAGAGAATTCTAGGTTAGTGTTGAATACAGATACGTTTATTTAGCGTGGCTTAGAAAACCTAGAGCCTTGGCGAGTGGTTTAGGTTTTCGTGCCGAGCAAATAAACGTATCTGTATTCAACACTTACCTGGTATTTTATTTATCTTATCACTTTCTGTCTTTATTTCGAACATAGACGAAAGAAAATCACAAAATAACACGAAAAACACCAAATGACGTCACAAAAATGAACAAAAGGAAGTCATTACAATGCGCGTGTTTGCTGTATTCAACAAGGTGGAATACAGATAAGTTTATCCCACGAGGTTTTATTTCCTCAATGTAGGCGTGATGATGGGATAAAAATCATATAATCGATCATTGTTCATTTAAAAACACAGCAGTCCATAATTGAAATTATTTTAACTCACCCTTCTTTGTCCATTTAAAAACGGAGCAGTCAGTAATAGGCAGTAATAGGACTTATTACGTAATTTACTATATAAATGATAATGAAGCGTTTTTAACTGTTTACCACTAACGGCCTCGGGGCAGCATTTCAAAAGATGCCCCCCCCCCCCCACTTCAGGAAAACAATTTGTTCGTTACCAAATACCAATAAAATATCTGTATAATATCAGAGTGCAATATTACCAGATATAACGTCGTCTTTATCACAAAATCTTTGGTTCTGTATAATAAAATTAATATTGCATTCTTTGATGGCGATAGTGGATTTTGTCAAGCCTCCAAACATTTTTTGACAAAATGCATTCAACTGCAAAGAATGCAATATTTATATCAAAATGAATACCAGTGGGACTGCATGTTAAGCCAAATGGTGAACAGACAAGTTTGTTTACGACATTAATGCAAAGCATATTTACGACGCTTTCAAACCACATTTCACTAACAAAACAACAACAATATGTTAACGACACACTTATAGGTACTTAATATTATAAATGTACACACGTACAATCGTACTGGTTAAATGTCCAAAAAAATGTAAATGGATATACGCCAAACAAAGGCAACGAATGACATACTTAGTTATTATTAAACATATGACTGAATAAGGTATAACTACTACTATTATGTTGCAGCTCGGCCACAGCTCACTTGCCCCCTGCAGATCCGTTAATGTGTCCGCCTGCAGATCCGTCAATGAGTCCGCCGCCTGACAATGAATGCTCGTCGGACAAGGATTGCGGACGTCTTGGGAAGTGCTGCTATGGACCCTGTGGAGGTCGATACTGCTTGGTCGATTAACGCTGTATACCAGAAGGTCCAGTCTGTTACCATGGCGTGCCAGATAGTAGAGACTTTCTGTTTTAACATGTTCTCTTGTTTTCGATGGTGTGTTCGTCTTTAGCTTAAGTTGGACATATACCACTCATTTTTGCAACTAATCAGTATTCATATGGATTTAATTAAAAACTATTTTGGTAATAAGTTAAATATATAACTTCTGATCCATATTGTTATAATTGTGTTCTTACTTGTTCTATAAGATATATGTCACTATTCTGACTTCTATTCATATTTATTGATCACTTTTATTTACTTTCCTTTTCGGACTTACCCGATTTTCCATTACATTTAAACTTTACACGATCGCACTAAAGAAAACCAAATATAACAGCCTGCAAATTTGTGTGACCGTGCATAAAGATAGAATTTGGTGGTCGAAAATCCTCTACGTTGTATTCATTTGATAATGATGTGAATATTGGTTGCAACTATGACTAAAATAACAAGAGCTGTCGAAGAACAGCGCGCTCCACTTTTATTGTGCTTGTCAGAGTTACTGGCATTTTTTTTCTAAAACAAGAAATATGGAAATTCCACGAAAACCATTTTTTTAACCAAATGCATTAAAGTGAGCACATCAATAAAACTTTTAGTAAAATTGACCTTGACCTTGACCTTGACCCCACCCACTCCATATGCAATACCAAGAGAGGTCTCGATATAAGGTATCTATGTATAAAGTTCCATTAAAATATCTCAATGCATTCTCAAGTTATTGAGCAGAAACCGTTTTTCCATTTTAGTAAAAGTGCCCTTGACCTTGACCCTATATGCAATCCCAGGAGAGGTCTCGATGTAAGGTATGTATGTATTAAGTTTCATTAAAATATCTCAATGCGTTCTCAAGTTATTGAGCGGAAACCGTTTATCTATTTTTAGTAACAGTGACCTTGACCCTACCCACCCCATATGCAATCCCAAGCGAGGTCTCGATATAAGGTATGTATGTTAAATGTTTCATTAAAATATCTCAATGTGTTATTGAGCGGAAACCGTTTTCTATTTTTAGTAAAAGTGACCATGACCTTGACCCCACCCACCCCATATGCAATCCCTAGCGAGGTCTCGCTATAAGGTAATCTATGTTTGCAGTTTCATTACAATAGCTTAATCCGTTCTCGAGTTAGAGAGTGGAAACGAAAAGTTGAGAGACTAGCTTACCGAAAAACTTTAACCTGTCCATATAGCTTATATGTAAAATTTTTAAATGTAAAAAGGCCCATAATTTTGACAAATTTCAAACTAGAGTTATCAAAACTGGCCCATGAGTTCATTTCAATATAAGGAATAAGTGTTCTAAGTTTGAATAAAATCCATTAAGCCATTCCTGAGAAACCAGCTTACCGAAAAATTTTAACCTGTCCATATAGCTTATGTAAAATTTCTAAGTGTGAAAAGGCCCATTATTTTGACAAATTTCAAACTAGAGTTACCAAACTTTGCCTATAGGTTCATTTTAATGTGGGGAATAAATATTTTTAGTTTGAATGAAATCCCTTTTCTGAGAAACTAGCTTACCGAAAAGCTTTAACCTAGCTCGGACGCCGACGCCAACGCCGACGTTGACGCCGGGGCGAGTAGAATAGCTTGCCTTTTCTTCGAAAAGTGGAGCCTAAAACGTAAATTTTAAACAAATTGCTTTGGTAAACAATTATCCAATACAAAATTGTTAACATCCGACAGAAAACTACTCAGCAGAAAAATCTCTTCACCCTCAGGTATAAATTTGAACCACAATATAAGAGGTAAAAAAAACTAGAATCAGGAATTTAAAATCAAAAACAAATCACAAAAGAAACAAATATATTACTGCCCATTATGATACAGAAGTAACAATGACGTTTACGAAATTAAATTCGCAAAATGTGTCTGCTGTTTTCGGTTATTTATTCAGAATATTTGCTCATTTCCGCACATGCCTATAGAATACTTTCTTCTGTGAAAATAATGATTCATATCAGTGAATAGTAGCACAAAATATGAAATATTATACAACATTTGATCGAAAACCGGATTTTTCTCCATCTTTGAGACAGTTGCGGCGACTGATAAATCACGATTTCCGGCTACATACGTCCCTCTTCCGAATCTGCAATGGGCGACGGTGGAGCACTCGTTCGCCTTTGCTGGCTTGGGACACGGCCAGTTACCTGCATGGTGGGTTTTAGTTGGACATGTCCATGGCTTTTAAATAAACAATACATTCGTTGCCAATTGATTTTAGAGGCAGGAGTTATCCTCATTTACCCTTATTTATTTATTTATTTATTTATTTTTGTATGCAGGAATGTATGTATGGGTGGGATGAATGGGATTAATGGATGGCTGGATGAATGGATTGACTGATTGATTGATTGATTGATTGATTGATATTTCATTTACTTATTTGTATCATTGAAGTATGTCGTTTCAGTCATATCTAATGAAGTTTAATTAAAAATCTTCTGCATCTACGACAACGCATGGTGCAATTAGTTACAAATGTATTTGGTCAGCTTATTTAGATTGTGGATTAAGAAACGATGGCGGTATAAACTGTGCTCATGACTAGAGAGTGTAGATTTATTTGTATTTGTTGTAGCGAAACTTATTTGTTTTACTATCCAAACACAAAAGTATTTTCCAGCAAGGCTGATCTGAATTTCTGAATGGACTGGCAAAGTTTCAGTCTAATATATGTCGTTAAAGCCGCAGTCCATAGAATATAATTCAATGCATCTTAAATTGGCATTAGTTCTGACGTTTATTCGGATGAAAAATGTTTCTTATTTACGAAAGACATTTTATAATATTTATGTTTGAAAACGCTTGGTTCGAACGGAATATACACTAATGTACAGCTGATTTACTCCAGAGGCATCACCAGCTAGAAACGATTTCTGCAAAGTTTATTTTATGAACATATTTCTGGACTGCTGCTTTAATTTCTTGTGGCATCTTGTACCTTTCAAAATGTTTAAAAAGGTGATTAATTAAAAAAGTAAGGTTTTAAGTAATATGAGCAAACATGCCAGAAGAAAATGTATGCGAACGAGAGCAAATTTAATTTTGATAATAAATATGAACGAACTTGCCTGTAATTTTTTTCATATATGAATATTTTTTTTTTCATTTATTGTACCAACCTGTGTGTACTTATTTAATCCGCCATTGAAATTGCATCGTAACATTCGGATCGGATACAGTTGGTTTATACTCAGTGCTACACACAGATTGGACGTCGTTCAACCTTTCACACATAGGACGAACAGTAATATTAGGCTAAACAAAATTAATGATTTGTTTCTCAGGCAGCGCCGCAACGTTTTATAATGGCCCGCCACGAATTTTATTTATATGCCAATTTTGTTTTTAACTATTTATTGACGATCGCGCCCGGGTATTAACGGAGCAGTGCAGAAATATGCTAATAAAAATAAAACTTTGCACTTTTCTAATGGGCTTGTTACCGAACAAAAAACAAACAAGAGGGCCATGGTCGCCCAAAGCGCTCACCTGAGAACTGGTACAGATGAAGACCATACTGTTGTGACAGGTTTGAAAATTAAGGTATCTGAACAATACGCAGAGGGGGATAGAATCAATTTTGATTTAAAACATCGGTTTGTGCAATGGGCTAACTAAAGTACAAGTTGGGTAGTGGATGTGCGTTTTGTTTTGCTAATGGTTCTCAAATCACTTTTCTCGATATTCTAACCTGACCCCTTTTCATTAAGTCATTGACAATTTTGGAAAATGCAGAAACAGTAAATTTTTATGTCTTTTTTCATAAACAGTTTTGGATAACTAGTTGCAATGCAATAATTGCGATGGCTATGCTTTAAGGTCAATTTTGCTTTTTCATTGATAATTTTCTGTCCAATTATGATAAATGATGTTAATGCAGGCTCTGAAGCCATCAATGTTGCATGTACAAATAACTGCATGCACTTCTTGCAACTGTTGGAAATCAAATTTTATCAATCAATGTTTATGGTCATGCGCAAACTGTATAAGTTTGGTCAACATTGAATAAAAAATCATGTGTGCAAGCCAATCATTGATTACTTGTTGATGTTTTTTTCCAAACACAAGGGGCAATCACTCTGGTGTTTCTGGCCCGATCACGCTTTTATTCGACTTCACCTGTAGTCTTACGTTCATAGACAAACTGTACACGATTTGTGAAGATTAGATGAAAAAGGAAGTTTCTATCCTGAAAAATGTCCATGTTTGCATTTTTTTTTCACAAACTTCAACTGTAGTCTGATGGTAACAGACAAACTGTGCAAGATTGGTGAAGATTGGATGAAAAATGAAGTCTCTATCCTGAATAATGTCCATTTTTTTGGTATATTTTTATATATAAACAAATGGCAATAACTCTGGTGTTTGAAAACGATCTAGCCCATTTTTGGCGTCTGCTGAGATCTGATGGTCATACACAAACTGTGAAAGTTTGGTTAAGATTGGATGGAAAATAAAGTCTAAACATTGGAAAAGGACATTTTTGCACTTTTTTTTGCATGAAAAAGGGGAAATAACTCTGGTGTTCCTGGTCCGATTGGGTCCATTATCAAACTCGTCCAAGATTTTATGGTCATACACAAACTCTGCAATTTTGGTCAAGATTGAATAAAAAATGTAGTCTTTATCGCGATAACGGTCCAAATTGTTGACGGCACATTGACGGACGAATAAACACCATAAACGTTAATAAGAACTATAACTAAAATTACGATGTATACATATATGACAGCGGCCTAAAATTAAACGATTCCGCATTTTTAACATAGCTAAAGAAGAGTAGCCCGGTGGAGATTTCGGTATTTCCAGTAAATTTTGTCCTGTCCGATTTAATTATATCAATCGGATATACACAAATTGTGAAATACTGTGTACATTTTGCAAAAAAGTCATATTCGATGGAAACTATGTTTCGTAGATGCTTTTGCTTGTGTAATAGCATTCCATATTTTTTGAAAGAAAATCTGTGTCAATATAAATCCTATGGAAACAAACGCATTGACAAGTGTTGATATTCTTTCCCAAACATTATTGGTGATTTACTGCAAAAATAATTCCTATTTTTGAAAGTTATAAAAATATGAATTACGAAAAGTTAAATTTTATAAATAGAAGTACTTAAATGCTGATGGTATATCAATTTGAAGGCACTTATGTTAATTATGAACATTCAAATTGATTGTCTTTTTGCGGTCAGCTTGCATAAATGAATAAATTTATATTTAGAATTTTATCAAAAAGGATGCTTACGTTGTTATTAAAACTTAAACACCGGAGTACAATATAAAAGGGCCTGAGGTTTAGAAAATGTCTACTCTTAAACACTGGTCTGTCAGGAGCAGAAGGATGAAAACACATTTTCTATTTTCTCTGGTTTCAATGATCATTTTTCTTTAAAATTTGGCACACAAGTAAATTAACAGATACGCTTTTGGCATACTAAACATGAATGCTGTAAAACACCATTTACCATTGTTTTCAAAATAAAATATGTTTATTGTAAACATATATAAAATATATGTTTAAAATAAACATATACAACAAAGCTATGTAATCTGGCTTTTTACACCCAACAGTACGGCTTCTTCCTGAAATTATATGACGATGAACTGAAAATTGAACTATATGATGCTATGTCCTGAAAACATTTTATAAAAGACGAGATGTAGTTGATACTGTTTTTTGTTTCATTTCATCGTGCCTCAGAAAGTTGCAATTCTGTTACTCTGGTTAGCATCTACCCATTGAGTAATTAAATGGTAATTAGATTGAATAGTATTCTCTTTTATTGCTGTTTAATTTGAAATGTTAAGAGGTTAATTTTTTACTTTCACTTACATGTTTTGTGAATAATTCTGGGCCAAATGTGAGGTTCGTGCGCACGTAAACCGGTTTTAACCCCCAATGCTTTGCATTGACCGTTCCAAGGCGGTGACCCCAGATTTATTCATGTGTGTTTTGTGTTTGTTATGTGTTTTTGTGATGTGCTGTGTAATATTTTGGCAATTGGTCTCTTGCCATAAATAAAGGACCTCGGGCTGCCTATAAGAGTTCTCTCCTGCTGTCGCAACTGGAGTTTCGCTTTGTTTATATTCAAATAAAATATTTTGTTGTCTGCTAGAAAAGATAGTCCCACCCACAAAAAGGTCATGAACTTTACACAGCCAGTAGAAAGCTGCTGACTCAGTGCAGTGTGTACATCCTGGGTCTCATCTGATAGATGGCAGCAGAAGAAATTTGCATCGTTGTCACTGCTCTCTTGTTCAAACACGTGTCTCTGTTTAGAAACTGACTGCTCTTATCTCCAATTACTGTCTGATAAGCTCAGGCCACTCTTCGAATGTATGTTAATTGCTTAACCACCGAAAAATCAGAGAAGTGGACCCCGGCATTTAAAATTATCTGTAATCTGTACTTATTTACTTGATTTAATAAACCATTACATAGTGCCAAAAAAAAAGAGTAGGAGAAAAACAATTGGACAAAAAATACTTCAATAATAAAAAAAAAAGCGCCCTCCCTCCTGATTTTTTGGAAAAAGTGCCTGAGAAGCAACTCATTAATTTTTTTAGCCTTAGTGGGTAAATCTATAGCCGGGTTTTGAAACTGCAGACAGTGTTTAACAACCATATAATTCACTATAATAAGAAACAAGCATTTGACAAAATACAAACGCATCATGAAATAAATCGTCTATTTTTTATCATATTATTATAACATAGCTTAAGGTTCAGGCTTGAATTTACGTGATTTATGAAACAGGTTTCATTGAAGTATAATATATAAGCACAAAAATGATTTACACGTTTATTAATTTATGTCCAAATTTGATAATACATGTGAACATCTCGGTGTATGTTTGTTAAAAGTTTGCAGATCTACTCAAAGCGTCACATCATTTCAAGGATCGTTTGGTCCTTTACAACACCTGTTGCCACACATGTCACCACAACACAGTTCTCCTTTGTTACAATCGGCATTTGTTTGGCATTTATTCGGTACTCTGATACAGTTTGGGTTTACAACCGCTGGGGACATACGACACGAGTTTTCTGCAAAGAAGAATAATCGTAATGTCGATTTCAATAATTTTCATTTTTTTTAAAGAATTTCTTGCGATGTAAGATTATTATACGAAAACGTCCTACAAGGCACTGGATGCTTCGCTTCCTGCTTAAAAATTGAGTTGTTCAAAAGCAATTTCAGTCCGTTAGTCGTATCATTCCTAAACGTTTTATTAGTTGTCACGTTTTCTTCTTCCGTTTTAAAGTCACCGTGAACATTGTGTGCCCTTTACATAGTTTTTATTAATAAGACATACGCTAAGTTTCATACTCTGGTTAAGCAGTTTTATTTTGTGTACTACTTTATGCTCAGACAGGGAACTGTGACCACATGTATTGGTACGTGCTGTTGAAAGTATTGAACACAGTATGCGATATAATATCGAATAATGCAAATACGTACATGCAAATATGGACATGGCTTTCTACTGGAACATCCGATACTGAGTTGTTTCGGCGGACCAGGGTCAAAACTGGCCACGCCCCGGGGGTCACATTGTTTATATAGACCTATATGGCAAGGGTGCCTTAAAAATCGTCTCCTTTGAAACTGTAATTCCCAGAGGTTTCATATTTAGCATGAAGCATTGTGTAGTGGTCCTCTACAAAGAGTGTTCAAATTATACTCCAGGGGTACAAAATGGCCACGCCCTGGGGGTCACATGGTTAATATAGAACGAAATAGAAAAATGATTTTAAAAATCTTCTCCTCTGAAACCGCAAGGCCCAGAGGTTTTATATTTAGTTTCTTACATTGTATAGTGGTCCTCTACAAAACATTGTTCAAATGATGCCCCTGGGGTCAAATCTGGCCACGCCCCCGGGGTCACATTGTTTATATAGACTTCAATAGCAAAATGACTTTAAAAATCTTCTTCTCTAAAACATCAAGGCCGATAGGTTTCATATTTGGTATGTAACATTGTATAGTGGTTCTCTACAAAGATTGTACAAATGACGCCCCTGGGGCCAAAACTGGACACGCCCCGTGGGTAACAGTGTTTATATAGACTTAAATAGCAAAATGACATTAAAAATCTTCTCTGAAACCGCAAGGCCCAGTGGTTTTATATTTGGTATGTAACATTGTATAGTGGTCCTCTACAAAGATTGTTCAAATGATGCCCCTGTGGTCAGAACTGGCCACGCCCCGGGTGGTCACATTGTTTATATAGACTTAAATAGCAAAATGACTTTAAAAATCTTCTCCTCTGAAACCACAAGGCCCAGTGATTTCGTATTTAGTACGTAACATTGTATAGTGGGCCTCTACAAAGATTGTTCAATTGATGCCCCTGGGGTCAAAACTGGCTACGCCCCGGGGGTCACATTGTTTAAACAGACTTATTTGGCACGTGGGCCTTAAAAATCTTCTCCTTTGAAAACGTAATGCCCAGAGGTTTCATATTTAGCATGGAACATTTTGTAGTGGTCCTCTACAAAAATTTTCAAATGATTCCCGTGGGTTCCAAACTGGCTACGCCCCGGGGGTCACATTGTTCTATAGACTTATATGGCACGTGGGCCTTAAAAATCTTCTTTGAAACTGTAATGCCCGGAGGTTTCATATTTAGCATGAACCATTGTGTAGTGGTCCTCTACACAACTTGTTCAAATTATACCCCTGGGCTACAAAATGGCCACGCTCTGGGGGTCACGTGGTTTATATAGACTTAAATAGCAATATGACTTTAAACATCTTTCTTCTCTGAAACATCAAGGCCCAGAGGTTTCATATTTGATATGTAACATTGTATAGTGGTTCTCTACATAGATTGTTCAAATGATACCCCTGGGTTCAAAACTAGCCATGCCCCGGGGGTCAAAGTGTTTATATAGACTTAAATAGCAAAATGACTTTAAAAATCTCCTGTGAAACCACAAGGCCCAGTATTTTCCTATTTGGTATGTAACATTGTGTAGTGGTCCTCTACAAAGGTTTTTCAAATGATGTTCCTAGAGTCAAAACTGGCAACACCCCGGGGGTCACATTTTTTATATAGACTTATGTGGCAAGTGGGCTTTAAACATATTCTCATTCGAAACGGTAATGCCCAGAGGCTTCATATTTAGGATGAAACATTGTGTAGTGGTTGTCTTCAAAGATTTTTCAAATTATGCCCCTGGGGTAAAAACTGGCCATGACCCGGGGGTCGCATGATTTATATATAGACTTAAATAGCAAAATAACTTTAAACATCTTCTCCTCTGAAACCGCAAGGTCCTCTACAAAGATTATTCAAATATTCCCCAAGTGTAGAAAGTGGCCACGCCCTGGGGGTCACATGATTTATATAGACTTTAAAATTTTTATCGTGAAACTGCAAGGCCCAGATCTTTATACCCAGGTAAGTGTTTTAGGGTCATTTGGTCGTCTTAATTGTTATAAGCCTTTATGATGCCTTAAACTCAGGTGAGCGACCTAGGGCAATCTTGGCCCTCTTATTTGTTTTCTCTGTAAATAAGTTTATTATCCACATGTAATCAACGGACAAGCATGAAATGTTATTGGTATATGCTGGAGATGAGCCAATGAACGAATGATACGTACGTATGGATCGAGGAATATGTCGGAGCATCTTTAATTACTGTAACATATAGCAAGAGAGGAAACCGATTCGTAGATAATCCAGTTGTTAAGTAGGCTTGCTATTGTGGAAGTGGGCCTCCCTATCCGAGATTGTTGTTGTTTAATATGTTTTTATTTGTATATACAATTTATGATGATGACGAAGTCTATAATTAAAAGGTTCCATTTTAAAAAGGGAAAGTCCAATCATTCCCAAATTACAGTTAAGAAAATCGATTTTTCAATGGTTATTTTTGTTAATTTTTTTATATAACGGACGAGAATATATATGAAAAGCACAACAAAGTGTCATTTCTTGAGTATATTCACATTATTCCATTGAACTCGTTGTAATCAATCAATAGAGTTTCATTCAAATAAATGACAGAAAAAAATATAATTTCTTACAGAAAAATATAAATCTGAATGAAATTCAATTTGATAAGCCGGCTTATCATTTCTTACAGAAATATTCAAATTTGTATAAGAAAGCAATTTGATAAGCCGGCGTTATCATTTCTTACAGAACAATAAAAATCTGAAAGAAATTCAATTTGATAAGCCGGCGTATCATTTCTTACAGAAATATTCAAATTTGTATGAAAAAGCAATTTGATAAGCCGGCGATCATTTCTTACAAAAAAATAAAAATTTGAATAAAATTCAATTTGATAAGCCGGCGTATCATTTCTTACAGAAATATTCAAATTTCTATGAAAAAGCAATCTGATAAGCCGGCGTGTCATTTCTTACAGAAAAATAAAAATCTGAATGAAATTCCATTTGATCAGCCGGCGTATCATTTCTTACAGATATATTCAAATTTGAATGAAAAAGCAATTGGATAAGCCGGCGTATCATTTCTTACCAAAAAATTAAAATCTGAAAGAAATTCAATTTGATAAGCCGGCGTATCATTTCTTTCAGGTATATTAAAATTTGTATGAAAAAGCAATTTGATAAGCCGGCGTATCATTTCTTACAGAAAAATAAAAATCTGAATGAAATTCAATTTGATAAGCCGGCGTATTATTTCTTACAGATATATTCAAATTTGAATGAGAAAGCAATTTGATAAGCCGGCGTATCATTTCTTACAGAAAAATAAAAATCGGAATGAAATTCAATTTGATAAGATGGCGTATCATTTCTTACAGAAATATTCAAATTTGTACGAAAAAGCAATTTGATAAGCCAGCGTATCATTTCTTACAGAAAAATAAAAACCTGAATGAAATTCCATTTGATAAGCCGGCGTATCATTTCTTACAGATATATTCAAATTTGTATGAAAAAGCAATTTGATAAGCCGGCGTATCATTTCTTACAGAAAAATACCGGCTTATCATTTCTTACAGAAATATTCAAATATGTATGAAAAAGCAATTTGATAAGCCGGCGTATCATTTCTTACAGAAAAATAAAAATCTGAATGAAATTGAATTTGATAAGCCGGCGTATCCTTTCTTACAGAAATATTCAAATTTGTATGAAAAAGCAATTTGATAAGCCGGCGAATCATTTCTTACAGAAAAATTAAAATCTGAATGAAATTCCATTTGATAAGCCGGCGTATCATTTCTTACAGAAATATTCAAATCTGAATGAAAATCAAATTGATACGCCGGCGTATCATTTTTAACAGAAAAATTCAACATTTAATGAAAAAGCAAGTAATAAGCCGGCGTATCATTTCTTAGAGAAAAATTGAAGAAAAATCAATTTGATACGCCGGCGTATAATTTGTAACAGAAAAATTCAAATATGAATGAAAAAGCAAGTTGATAAGCAGGCGTATCATTTCTTACAGAAAAATTAAAGTTTGACTGAAATTCAATTTGATACGCCGGCGTATCATTTCCTACAGAAACAACCAAATTCAAATGAAAATCTATTTGATAAGCCAGCATATCATTTCATACAGAAAAATTAAAATCTGAATGAAAATCAATTTGATACGCCGGCGTATCATTTCCAACAGAAAATTCAAATATGAATGAAAAAAGCAAGTTGATAAGTCGGCGTATCATTTCTTAGAGAAAAATTTGAATAAAAATCAATTTGATACTCCGGCGTATCATTTTAAACAGAAAAATTCAAATATTAATGAAAAAGCAAGTTGATAAGCCGCGTATGATTTCTTACAGAAAAATTGAAGTTTGAATGAAATTCAATTTGATACTCCGGCGTATCATTTCATACAGAAATATTTAAATTGGAATCAACAGCAAGATAATAAACCGCCATATCATTTCTTGGACAAAAATTTAAATTTGAATGAAAGACGGCGTATCATTTCTTACAGAACAATATCAAATTTGAATGACAATTAAGCCAGCGTATCATTTCTTACATAAAAATTCAAATTGGAATGAAAAGCAAGTTGGTAAGCCGGCGTATCATTTCCTATATAACAAATAAAATTTGAATGAAAAGCAAGTTGATAAGCCGGCCTAACATTTCTTACGCAAACATTCACATATGAATGAACATCAATTTGATAAGCCGGCACATCATTTCTTACAGAAGAATTGAAACTGGAATCAAAACAAGTTAATAAGGGCAGAACATGAAGAGCAGAACATGACAAAAGAACATATAGTAGAAATAAATAAATAAAACCTGCAACGTATATACAACAGTTTCCTGTATTTTTAACCCGGCACACATACAAACGTATACAGTTAAACATTGTACACCTAATGAAGCCTTTGGAGATATATTTTAATGCACATCAATATGGTAAATCCTAGATGTCGAAAACGAAAATCTAGACAAACCCAGTGGATGGTAAATGAGTCATTAATGCATCTATGATCAAAATATATGGTTTTAAGAAAAAAATGATTAATTAGAGTTCCTACCAAACACATACATCAATATACTAACTACATGATCCACATAACAAAATGTAGGGTTTATGTATATTAATTTGTAATTTACTTTTTAATATCTGGAGAAACATCTCTCTTTTACTACATGATTTATTTAATTATTATTTTGCTTTATTAATTAAAAGGTGTTGTTGTCACAGTGATAGATCAGCATGGTGCTACTGAGTGTGTCCGGTGTTTCAGTTGCACAAAATGCAGAAGAAATGGTATTGAATTGTTTCTCATCATATGATATCAGTATGAACAAAGTTACAAATATGTCATGATCAAGTTAACAAAATAAACTAGAATTGTCACATGAGTGACTGATATACCCCCACAATATGGCCTTGTCGCAAAACTATGGCATCCATTCAAAAGAAATGGACAGAGAGAGAATGCTTCAAATTGTGAATGTTCAACAGTGTATTTGGAAAAATTTAATTTCAGTAGAAGCCAGTACTCTGTCAACATTAAGTGGATTGTAACCAAAGTTGAACTTGATCTGTATTTTATGATGTCACACCTATGTACCAAAAATAACTTAAATATGTGAAGCATTTCATGAGTTATTGTCGATTTTTTTCTGAATTTAAGTCAAAAAGGAGGCCATAACTGTGTCAAAATTTAGTGGTTTGTAACCAAAAGCAAACTTGACCTGTATTTTATGATGCTACATATGTATACCAAAAATCTTTTTAATATGTCAAGCCATTCTTGAGTTATCATCCGGAAATCATGTTTTTAGGGATTTATAAGTGGAAAGGGGCAACAACTCTGTCAAACTTTAGTGGTTTGCAACCAACATTGAATTTGACCTGTAATCTATGATGTTACATATGTGTACGAAAAATTATTTGAATATGTCAAACCTTTCTTGAGTTATCATCAGAAAACCATGTTTTTAGGGAATTTTAGGTCAAAAAGGGGCCATAACTCTGTCAAAATTGAGTGGTTTGTAACCAACATCGAACTTGACCTGTATTCCATAATGTTACACATGTGTACCAAAAATTATTTGAATATGTCAAGCCTGTCTTGAGTTATCATCCGGAAACGAAAAACCAACAGATCGACAAGCTCACTCCTTTATACCCCCCCTAAACTTCGTTTGTGGGGGTATATAATTATATATAACAAAGTAAGTTTAAAACACTTTTAAGATACACACTAATATCACCACATTCAGAATCACAAAATCTTAAATATAATTGGAACAGACAAGAATACCAATTGTATTTATAGAGGAAAAAAGTCCTAAAAATTACACTTGTCACTGAAGATGTACAAATAATGATTTATTAAAGAAAGTAATTATTTGCAACAAATGGCAAAAAGAATTACATATTATAATGTATTCATCATTAGCACATAGTTTTAATTACATTATTATTAAGCACTTGTTCATCGAAGACTATATAAGCATGGCTTAAAAGGGTTAAAGCCGATATCTTATCCAGTTATTTTGTTATTTTCAATTTATCAAAACTTAAACCAAATTTCCTAATTTCAGAAAGGGTCATAATGATGTACATATGTCAGCCTGAGCAATAGAACTGGTCAAAGGCATTGTATCTTATGATTATTATCAAGACATGAAAGTCTAGGGCTTGTATTCTAAATAGTTTTTCATTTATATCCAAGTAAAACAACTTTAATATAAGATCAACAAGGCCAATAATTCTGTAATTATGTAAGCCCGAGTTATGGGACTTGTCATAGGCATGTGTCTTGACAGAGTAATGGACATTTGTGAACGTGTGAGTATTTTGAGTTATGGCAGAAGGTTATGGTTTTTTTTCACAAAGATGATGGCGTACAATGATATTCTGGCCATTCCAATAATTGCTCAAATAGAATAAACTAATATTAAATTCAGCAATAAAGAAAACTAACCATTCTTGAACACTTTCGTAACAGTGGCATCCAACCATGAGTCAGTCCCATCTTCATCTATCCACTTCGCCTGTACTTTATCACCTTTGCTTAGGTCGCACTGAAAACATAAGTGAAGCTGTGTGTAAGATAATGGGAGTCAATATCTTACTCTATTTTTTTGGCAGGCAAGAGTGAACTATAAATCCCATTTACTTTTTTCATGTTGATGAAGATAAATTATTCGAGACAAATTAGAGCTAACAATGTCCCTTGATATAAATGTGCCTATTTTTCCCCCTTATGTTATCTGGATGTGCATACCAGGTTTCAATCAATAACATAACAGTTTTGAGTTATGGCCCAATGTAAATACATGACAGATGACTATGACAGCGAGCATACCTTGGCTATAAAAATGCCTTATTTTTGTGAAAAACAGACTGGCTAAAACAGACGTGTCCCTTGTACACAAGTCACATCATTTTTGGATGGAAATATTGGGACAAGTTAATGCAAAATCCCTCTATGAATAAGCCAGATACAGAATAGATACAGATTGTACTTTCTGGACGGACTGAAATACTCACTGATAATGTGATAACTACATGCCAGTCTTTGGGGGCATAACAATGATAAATGTGTTTTAAATCACATAGTCTGTCTCTTAATACCCTAGCAATGGAACAATTTTTACTAGCTACTTACATTATATTCACTGGGCCGCTTGACGCCTCTGTTTTTTCTGAAATGGAAAATATATTGTCCTGTGTATGTTTTATTATCTATGTTTATAACGAGAAGGCTGCTACCGAACGCTAATGGCATTTAGGAGTCACAGGCTGTCAACCAAGTTCTCTAGAAAATATCGGTACAATATTGATATATTTTCACCAAAAATATAGGACATTTTTGCTGATTTTTTTTTGACATTTTTAGGAATTTTATGTTGAAAATACTGCATTGCAAGGATAATATGGGATCATATTCTAGACCGATATGTCTTACAGATTGTGTTTTAATGAACTTTTTTTTTTCAAAATATACGTTTTCTTGCCAAAATACAGGAATATAGCAATTTGTTGGTAGTCCGGAGTCATACATAACAAGAGCTGTCGGGGTAAACAAACTTGGCCGATGGGTTTATTTCAGTATTAGAAATAAATGTGTTAAGTTTAAATAAAATCCCTCAAGCCATTCTGATGATACTAGCTTACCAGAAAAACTTTAACCTACCTAAATAGCTCGCACTATAAGTGTAAAAAGCCTATAATATATAAAACTGGAGTTACAAAACTTGGCCTATGGGTTCATTTAAAAACTGCAAATAAATGTTTCAAGTTCAAATAAAATCCCTCAAGCCTTTCCTGAGATATACTAGCATACCAGAAATCTTCAACCTAGGCAAAACAACAACAAAACAAACAAATTGCCAGCGCTTTAAAGGCAATACTATTTATCCATCAACATGAAGACATCCAGAATACTCAGTTAACAATATAAAGAACATTACTAGGTGTAAGGTATGTGCTACTAACCTTCCTTCGCAGCCTGCATTTCCACCAGCTGGTGCTGGATCTGTTTGTACTTGGCAAGAAGTGCTTCATGCTCAGCCAGCATGTTTCATGGTCACCCTGAACACAAATGATACCTGACATATATGCCCATGCTTTTATATTTCAAACTAAATGGCATAATGTAATATGTAAAGATATAGTTATGGTCAAATTCATATTTCCTGGAAAATGACAAGTTACATCAAACAAAAACTAACACCACCAGTTCTTTGAGTTTAACAAGAGGGCCATACGGCCCTAGGTCGCTCACCTGAGGGGCTAAGGAATTAAACTGTTCTGAGCAAGTTACATGAAGATTCAGATAAATTGTGACCTCTTGATTGTTCGCAAGCTTGTTTTGTTTCAATTTGTCCTGGTGACCTAGTATATGTACCACATGTGACCTGGGTTCGAACTTGTCCGGGATATCATTTTGCAACAGATGTTCTGAGAAAGTTTCATGATGATTGGGATGCAAATGTGGCCTCTAGAGTGTTCATAGGTTTGTGGATAGATGGCAGACAAAGATTGGTCACAAAAAGGAGGGACTTCAATGATCATCACAGCGAAGTCAGAGCACTGAAAGCAAATTTGGTCAAGTGGATTAAGAGATGTCATTTAAAGCAAATGTTGATGACACATGGACATCGATTGATCACCATGAGATGAGATCAGAAACATATTACAATGTGCTCCAGTCAAATAGATGTAATAGCAAATTTGTGGTAACTTAAACTAGACTTCGGGAATAATAATCTGAAGTTATATTAAAATCCATGCAGGCATTAAAAAGTTACAGACCGGGAATAAAGTCTGGACGGATGGACCCACCCACCCACCCACCCACAGACGGACGGTGCGACTACTATATGCCATAATTCGGGGGCATAAAAATGTCAAAGGGCCATTATTCTGCCGAAATCGGTCAAAGTTTTTTTATTACCCACACATTAAGGTTCTTCAGGTGGGAAAGTTTTACTGAAATCCACCCAGCCGTTAAAAAGGAGTTGAGTCCACAAAATTTCAGGACGTACATAATGACGGACAAGTGCAATGCTTAATGCCTCCCACTTTGTGGGGGCATACAAAGTTTCTTCACCATTTTGATCACTTTGTATGTTCTACAGGCTCTTACCTGACAAACCGATACTTGAGGTGTTCATGCTACCAGGTCGAACGGCACCGTCAAATCCTGAAATAAAAAAACTGTTTACTCAGAAAATCTTAACGCTATAATGCCAGTGACCTTATATAATGAATTTGAAGACATGTATGAAGTTTTAATTGAATATATGTAGTATATATAGAGATATGAAGTTGTTGCACGCAAACACGAATTTTCGAAGTACACAAATGGGCATAATTTTGCTATATTGGAGGGCAGAGTTATGGGCCTCGGTCAGTGACCTTGTATAATAACCCTCAAGACATGTATGAAGTTTCAATTGAATATCTGTCGTAGATATGGAACTGATGAAATTTCTAAGAAAACAAGGTGCATAATTCTGCTTAATTGCAGGTCAGAGTTATGGGCCTTGGTCAGTTACCGTACATAATGACCACGAAAACATGTGTGAAGTTTCAATAGAATATCTGTAGTAGTTACAGAGATATGGACTTGTTGCACACAAACCTTAACCAGAGCATTACGCCGACGAACAGGTGAGTAGTATAGCTCAACTATTCGGTGAATAGTCAAGCTAACAATGTGACAATAACTTTTAAAAGAAAAGAAAACATGCTAAAAAACATATGCTGTATTTCAAAAATAAAGAGGAGACACATACAAAACTTACCACAGTCATCGTTTGAGTCACTTGTACATTCTGGTTGGCTATCAGAATTGCATCTACTGTCGGATTCGCTGGAACTACCAGAATCAGACTGACTCGGCAAAGTTCTGAAATCTCCAATGAAATTACCAAATGAGCTCCACCGAGCAACAAATTTGCTCCTAGATGTTACCCCATCTTTCTTCCGCAGAGGTGGCATGGATCGGGTCACCTCAGACCCCTCATCCTCAAACATCTCCAAATTTAGCGAAACTTATGTCTGGCAACAGAGACGAATCTGAAATTTTAAACAGAAATAGTTTATGCAACACTCACTGTACAGCATATGTAATACAGGTACCAACAGACAAAAACCCGAAATTTTTCAAAATCTGTCACAGCATATGATCTTACAAAATGTCTGAATCTGCATGACATCCATAGACTTTTTAATTTTTCACTCTACATCAATCTTATGGTGCCCATGTGGGCACTGTGACAGTACAGCATCTGTAGGATTTGTAAGTAAGTAGTGTTTAAATTGCACATCGCAAAAAGGCTGTACAAGGACAGCGCTCACCACTTTCCCACACTTTAGCAAGAAAATATGTTTGCAGTCTTATGGTTCTTATTTAGTTTCTTAGTCACAGGCATTTCTTTCAAGACTACAAGCATGGCCCTAACAAGTTGAGGTGGGGTACTACCTTGTTCTTTTTTTGGTTATTTCCAATGAAACGCAACTTATCAAAATCAGAACCAAATGTTCAAGGTCAAAAAGGGAAATAGATCTGTAACTATGTGAGCCAGAGCAAAAGGAATTCAGAACTTATCAAAAGTTTATAAGCTCAAAAGGGGCAATCTCTCTGTGATTATGTAAACCAGAGGAATGAGACTTGTCAAATGCATGTATGTTATGACTATCAACAATGCCTCAGCCTGAAAATCTGTTGGATTATTGGTAAGCCATTGTATATATGCATCATGTTTATGAATATTGTTCTGGTTTGTAAGCACATGAACATTGTTCAGTATTGTCTAGAGAACATTAAAGGAACTATGTAATAGAAAAGGGCCCCAAGTGGGCAATTTCTTTAAAAGATCTTAAATTTAAATATTAATACTGGCATATATTAAAGGTTAAAACAGGGTATATATAACAGGAAATAGGCCTTTTTTGGCTTTTAGGGGAAGGTGGCGGGTCCTTTCAAGAGGGGAAAATATGTCTAATAGGGGAATTTTACAGATAATTAAAATATCAACAATAGCACACTTTATTTAGTAGCGTTAGTCTACAAATCATAATATATGTTTGTAGTACATTTCAATTTTGTTTAAAAGGCAATGTCAGTCTTCACGCTAATTTTTTCAAAGCACTTGCCAGTTCGGGCAAGCTTGTTACCAAAACCACTTGCCCGAAATCTGTTTGACTTGTCCGAACTATTTAACTTCAAATGGTACTCTACAGCAATATCAGAAAATGTTGTTTTCTGTAATTTTATTTATTTATATTTTATTTCTATATACATGTGTGTCATCTTGTTTTTGTTGTTCTCCCTCAACATACATAAGGTTCGATCATACTATTTTGTGCATCATGCGTCACAATGTGATTAAAAAGATAAACAGGGAAATATATAGGGTCCAAAAAGGTACATGGATCTACTAATAAGGAGCAGTGTGGAAAGGTGGATCAATTTGTTGATATTTTCTAATAAATTGGTAACTCACTTAAATGCTTCTAATTAAGGTATTTAAACAAAGTCTATTTATTAAGTATTTGCAAAATAAATTGTATTTCAAAAGATATTCAACATTTCTGTGTTAACCAACCCAGAGGGGAAGCAGAGCAAAGATAAAAAGAAGCAGGTTGCAGCAATCAGCTATTTCGCTCTCTCCCTTTCACTTTCAAACAGCATGCGTTTTTTAAATTTTACAGTTCAAAATAGAACTACAATACTTATTTATATATTTGTTAATTAACCGACAACAATGCAAATATATGCAAACTTCAATTTCAGACAAACTGGCACGTACTCCAAAATTGCCCTTTCGACCAAAGGAGTCTTCTTATTAAGCTTATAACAAAGAAGCGTTTAGTCGACTGCGATCGATTGTCTATATATTTCAATAAGCTTCTACACAATAATGAACACCACACAGCATGATGACGTCAAATGTTTATGTGTAAATACTAGATTCCAATAATATAACGGGTTTTGTATATTTTGATTTTGATTTTGTTCTGAAAGAAAAGATACGCCGTCTTTCATTCAAATGTTAATTTTTGTCTAAGAAATGATATGGCGGCTTATCATCTTTCGGTTGATTCCAATTTAAATATTTCTGTATGAAATGATACGCCGGCGTATCAAATTGAATTTCATTAAAACTTTAATTTTTCTGTAAGAAATCATACGCGGCTTATAAACTTGCTTTTTCATTAATACTTGAATTTTTCTGTTTAAAATGATACGCCGGCGTATCAATTTGATTTTTATTTAAATTTTTCTCTAAGAAATGATACGCCGTCTTATCAACTTGCTTTTTCATTCGTATTTGAATTTTCTGTAGGAAATGATACGCCGGCGTATCAAATTGAATTTCATTCAAACTTTAATTTTTCTGTAACAAATGATACGCCTGCTTATCAACTTGCTTTTTCATTCATATTTGAATTTTTCTGTTAAAAATTATACGCCGGCGTATCAAATTGATTTTTATTCAAATTTTTCTCTAAGAAATGATACGCCGGCTTATCACTTGCTTTTTCATTAAATTTTGAACTTTTCTGTTAAAAATGATACGCCGGCGTATCAAATTGATTTTCATTCAGATTTGAATATTTCTGTAAGAAATGATACGCCGGCTTATCAAATGGAATTTCATTCAGATTTTTATTTCTGTAAGAAATGATACGCCGGCTTATCAAATTGCTTTCTCATAAAAATTTGAATATTTCTGTAAGAAATGATACGCCGGCTTATCAAATGGAATTTCATTCAGATTTTTATTTTTCTGTAAGAAATGATACGCCGGCTTTTCAAATTGCTTTTTCATACAAATTTGAATATTTTTGTAAGATATGATACGCCGGCTTATCAAATTGAATTTCATTCAGATTTTTATTTTTCTGTAAGAAATGATAAGCCGGCTTATCAAATTGCTTTTTCATACAAATATGAATATTTCTGAAAGAGATGATACGCCGGCTTATCAAATTGAATTTAATTCAGATTTTTATTTTTCCGTAAGAAATGATACGCCGGCTTATCAAATTGCTTTTTCATACAAATTTGAATATTTCTGTAAGAAATGATACGCCGGCTTATCAAATGGAATTTCATTCAGATTTTTATTTTTCTGTAAGAAATGATACGCCGGCTTATCAAATTGCTTTTTCATACAAATTTGAATATATCTGTAAGAAATGATACGCCGGCTTATCAAATTGAATTTCATTCAGATTTTTATTTTTCTGTAAGGAATGATATGCCGGCTTATCAAATTGCTTTTTCATACATATTTGAATATTTCTGTAAGAAATTATACGCCGGCTTATCAAATTGAATTTCATTCAGATTTTTATTTATCTGTAAGAAATGATACGCCGGCTTATCAAATTGCTTTTTTATACAAATTTGAATATTTCTATAAGAAATGATACGCCGGCTTATCAAATTGAATTCTCATTACAAATTTCAATATTTCTGTAAGAAATGATAAGCCGGCTTATCAAATTGAATTTCATTCAGATTTTTATTTTTCTGTAAGAAATTATATTTTTTTCTGTCATTTATTTGAATGAAACTCTGTTGATTGTTTACAACGAGTTCAATGGAATGATGTGAATATACTCAAAAAATGACACTTTGTTGTGCTTTTCATATATACTCTCCCAAAAAATATGAAAAAATTAACAAAAATAACCATTGAAAAGTCGATTTTCTTAACTGTAATTTGGGAATTATTGGACTTTCCCTTTTTAAAATGGAACCTATTAATTGTTTATTTATGTTCTAGTTTGTTTTGTTTTGTTGTTTTTGCCTTTTATAATTGCCACTGAAGTCGATAAAGCGTATCATACGTCATATCAAAGACAACTACATGTAGATATTGACCAAATACAGTGTATGAAAACAATACAATGCAAGATACTGTCTAAATAATTTATATTGTTGGACATTCATAAATACCTAACGTAATAATATATAAAGATTATATCGATACCAAGAAGCCATGTTTGAACAAAATGTACACACAAAACTACCGGTAATTGAAAGTAGATAAATACAGCTTCAAAACTGAAAAACCTTTTACGACTCCTCCATGACGTTTTGCCACTGATATACAACATATGATTGTGTGTATGTGATTTAAATACTAAGTACAAGGACTGTGTTGTGCTCAAGTATGCTCATGATTATGGTCAAATAGCGATGTCGTGTATTGATCTAGTGCGGTCGAGAAGTGATCGGGACGTTGATGATTTTACCTCGATAAAACTAGATTTCTACACGATAATTTCCCTATTATACTTGACATCTACCCGATCAACTCCCGATCTACCCTCGACTGATTCTCGGGTGCTTTGTTACCAGATCACTGCTCGACTTGTTTGACATATTCGAGTAGGAAGTCGACCGAGGTAGACCAACCGGACCATTTCTTGCGACCGAGGTAGACCAACCGGACCATTTCTCCCGAGCGAGTTAGACCAGTTCCCGATCGCTTCAACTTTTATCGGGCTTAATCGAATTGATCTGATCGGCAGTGGGAACGTGATTTAAGACCGATTACTGTATGCTTTGACAACTACGCACACGTCCTTGTACACGTTCATACTAGTATGTTCTCAGCAATAACACAATGGTACTAAGAATATACTACGGATGTTTAAAACGTCTAGGCCTAAGCGAGGTATGCAGATTGGTGATACATAGCCGTATCGGACAATATCCTGAGTCGGATGCCATGGTTTTTGTTATAAATGTAAAGTATTCGCAGATCACAGCGTAGCTGACTATGACAGTTATTTGCCCTGCCACAGGTATTTCGCTCGAAAGCTGTATAAAGCAATTAGGTAATTTATTTATTTCACCTTGACTCATAACATACATACGTGTTGATTTGAAAAGTATTGGGTAATATGCCTTCTATTCTATATTTGACTGACAACCTTCAATCCGGTTGCCCATAGGGACCAGGGTGGAAGTAGAACAATTTTGACAATACGTTATTATTATAATATATCACAAATTTAGAATCATGAAGTTGAATAATTTATTTAATAAAAATAACAAAAAAAGAACAACAATTGCGATGCAAATAACAATATTTGTGTAACAGAGTGATATGCGATGTACAAAACGACGTTTGCAATCAGTATACGTGCAATGTGTTTTCAGTCTGAAAATGTCATGGAGTATTTGCACGTGACGCAGAACAGCAATATTTCTGTCAATTTTGTGTTAAAGTATAAATGTCGTTATACAAAAGTAACTGCACACAGCAAGAAATTAGGATAACATTTCAATTCTTCGCTCCAGACCGTGAACCGGTGCTTTGTCTTTCTTTTCCGCCGGTGCGACGACTGCGCAAACACGACTTCCGGCCACATCCGTCGGTGCAACACAGTCGCCTGAACATGCAGTCAGCGTCGGCAGAGCACTCGTCGGGTTCTGCTGGGTTTGGACAGGGTTTCGAGCCTGTTGGTCGGATTTCAGTTGGACATGTGCGAGGTTCTACAATAGGGACGAAGCTTTAGGTTCGACCATATCAATATTACTTATATTGATAATGTATTAACTTATCATTGGGTCGACAATTAAAGAAAATCAAGATCACCACTTAATGTTCATTCTAATAAAATCGTCATTTTCTTGTTGTTGTTTTTTTTATCATGATCAATATATTAATCAGCACTTTCAATACCGTAACAAAATTCAAATATATAATATAAATAATTAAGGCGATCAGTTTATTAACCTAAGAGAACTATATGATATTTGTTATCAATGAGTCCTTGTTAACGGAAAAAAAACAACATAATTATGGATTAATGTTGAATAGTAAATAATTATTACCGCGTTTAGAAGACCCAGATTTTTATTTTTCTCCTCTGCGACTTAAGCATGACTTCCATTGACAGCCATCGGCACAGCATGGCCTGCCCCATTTACAGTCGGCGTCGGTGTTGCACTCGTTGGGTTTGGCGGGACTCGGGCATGCAGCAGAGTCAACCGGTGTCACCGCAGGGCAAGTGCGCGGAGCTGTAGCAGAGAACGACAATGTCTTGTTGGATACTATCATTGGGTGGAAAATTTATTGCCATTGCCATCATCACCATCATAATCATCATTAACTCATCATCATCATCATCGTATCAGCAGAAGCAGCATAATCATCATCATTTGATATCTGCCAACTAAAATAATTATATTCAAGCGTTAGTGGTATACATTTCCATGCTAAATGTGTTAATGGTGCACAGTTGTATCTTACAGTATCTTCAGTAACAAACAGCTAAGAAGAATTATATAAGTTACACTTGCTCTCGGGTTTGCAGCAACTACCGGTAGTCATGCAAGTACTTCCGGTTGGACATCGTTGGTCAGCTTTTGAACAGCTTCCGGTTCGCACTTTCCCCGTTAGGCAATCCGGAACAGGGCCTGGTGTCTCTGAATAAACAAACCACAGTCATATGAAAAACACTGAATATTCTTAATAGTTAAGGAAACAATGTCACATGTTTGTTCAATGAATCTGACATATTTGGAATATGTGCGTTAACGTCATTGTGTTACCGTTGATATAGAGCTGAATATAATGTAAACGACACAAACAATCACATACGGTCAACGATACTCTTTTAAATTTACTTCCTGATTTGGGCTTGAAAATTATAGTACACATATATGTTTTAAAAATCAAGTAACAAGAATAATCAACGGTATCGAATGACTTACCAGTGACCAGAGAGGCTTTACAACACCATCCATCCACGCACGTAAAACCCGGGTTACACTGGGGAGCAGCGACCATTGGCAGCCGGCACAGTCCGCCTTCTTCGATTCCAGCCGGACATCCGTTCCAGGGCGTTGACCCTGCTTTGTACGTAAGAATGAGTCGAGAAAAAGAGAGGCAATCACCGGCAGAAACAAGGGCTGGGACGAATAATCGGGTATCCAGGTACAAGGTCGGGAATTATTGGTTGCGTACTTTAAAGAAGCTACTATCAGTGTATACACCGATAAGACTCAACATTGAAAAATAATGTATCAAAAAACTTCTTGTACGTACCCGCTGCTGCAGTTGTCATTTCCGGTTTCGGAGCATTGGGGCAGCAGTAAGTCGAAATGCATGTGGAACCAGTGGGGCAAACCGTGCCGTTTATTTCGCAATTCCCAACTGAACCGACACCGATACATCCACCTCCGTAAACTGGTAATATATAAATCAGGCGTGCCGTGGGAATATCGGGCTTAATGCATATGCGTAAAGTGTCGTCCGCATGCGTTAAGCCCGATTTTCCCAAGACACGCCTCAAATAGATGAACATGTGTTACTCTTGAGCTACATTTTATATAAGCACTATTTGTGTGCCGAATTTAGCCCTATATAAAGTACTACTAAACGCGTTGCACGGGTATGCTAAATATCATTTATCATTTAAAACAGTGAATTACCGATTTTATTTCACTTATATTTCCCTTTAAATTACTGGAAAAAAGCATAAATAAAAATTGACAATATTTGTGTGACTATTAAGCCCTTTATAAAAAGTGACTAAACATTTCGTCGCACGGTTTATTAATTAGACACACGAACACACACAAACACACATGCACAACAAATCTGACTACATTTAGATGTGTCCAGGGTCGCACTTGATTGGGCTACTCTGTTTACTCGGTTTAAGATTTTTGCTCCAAAATTGAATCTAGTGCAGCAGAGTGTCTACTCTGAACACACTCTAAACTCTACAGCGATCGGGGAGGAAACTTTGGAGCGTGACGTCATAATCAAGATGGCTTCCTCAAGTGAAAGACGCACGATGTTTCAATGTGAAATGTGCAAACTATTTTTCCTGTCCATGGAGGCGTTTTCAAGACACCCATGTGTCAGTGCAGGTAAATAACTTGAATTAAATATTGAAATTAGTTTGCGATAGTAAATAATGGCAGCGAAAAACGTACTTTGTTCGAAGTTTTACCTGTATCGAATACGGTCCAGCGAGGGTGATGGAGGTTTCGTCACACTACAGTTTCGTCATACTTGTTTTGTGTAAGGGGGGAGTGGAGGTTTCGTCACACTGATATATAGTATAGTAGTATACATGATATGAACATTGAATATCATTTGATATGATTTTTAAAGCATGAGCAATAATAATAATAAAATAAAAAATAATTAAAAAATAATTGTTTTTAGTCATTTATTTTTGGAATGCTTATAAAGTATACATCAAAATAACGTTAACAAATTCTCTTTACTGTACATATATTATTTTTTTAGAACCTGATGTCACAGGTGTCAATCTTTCGCAAGAAAGAACGGAACACCAAATTGAAAACGACAGTGTGGTTCAACAAGAGGAAGAAAACTGCAAATGGACTCACAGGGCAACCCTCATGCTTATTAGTGAGTACAAAATAAGACAAGAAAGAATTGATTCGGGACGATTAAAGAAAAAAAAAGCATTCGAAGAAATTTCTACAGTGTTGAAGGAACATGATCATCAATATTCTGATGCTCAGTGCGCGTCACGCATGAAAACAATAATAAGGCAGTACAAGAATGTAAAAGACAACAATAATATGTCTGGTGCCAAACGTAAATCATTCCTATACGAGAGTGAGTTGGACGCGCTATTCAAAGATCGCCCAAACATCCAACCTCAGTTTGTACTGAGCACCGCCACCAGCAGCGTAGATACCAATGAGTCATCGGATGAGTCATCTGATGAGAATTCTTCAAAGCAAACAAAAAGGAAGACAGAAAACTGTGAACAGGAAAAAGGTACTATGAAAAAATCAAGAAAGACTCAGGTTTCTGAAGTACTAGAATATATGAAAACACAATCAGAAGAAACGGAAAAGATGTATCTAGAAAAGGAGAAAAAAAAAGAAGAGAGACACAATGAGAAAATGCAAATATTTAAGGAGCTGATCAATGCTTTTAAAAATGATTGATTTCACTTCTTTTCCAACTCTGTTTATGGCTAAGATACTAATAGGATGTGTTATACATATTTGTTACAACTAAACTTGGCAAATGTGTAATAATTCAAATTTAAGTAATATAAACATTTTATCATTTGTTATACCCCCCGATACGAAGTATAGGAGGGTATACTGGAATCACCATGGACGTCTGTCCGTCTGTCTGTCTGTCCGTAGACACAAATTGTCCGGAGAAGTTCTCCTACACTTTTCAACGCACAACATTCAAACTAGCTAGGATTTTTCCTGATGATATTAAGTTTTGCATGTGCGATTTGTATCGTCGTACGTTAAAAATTACAAAAGTTATGCCACTTTTTCAACTTAGAATTTCTGAAAATCATTATTGTTACTAAAGACTTTATTAGCAAAAATATACATCTTTGAAACTACATCATCCAGATGTGTAATATTTGATATGGAACATTGTATATTGGAAGAAGCACCCTAATAAAATTCGTTAACAAAATACAACGAAATAAGCTAAAACCAGCAATTTTATTAAGATGTTACTACCTAAACATGCATTTATGTTAATTGCAGCCATGCTTAACAGAGAATATTTTATTTTCAGATGAAGATTTATGCAAAGTTTGCATGGACAAAATGGTGAATACAGTGTTTACAGACTGTGGTCATATGGCATGTTGCACATCATGTTGTGTACTGTTAAGCTGTTGTCCAATTTGTAGGAAAGGGAGCAAAGCATGGATTAAGGTTTATAAAGCATAGGCTAGTTAGTGTGTGAGTGGCACAAGATTTATTGATATCAACAGACTTTAAGACAGTCTTGTATGTCTTAAGATTGAAAGCACTTCTAGTCTTGAGATTTTTTTTCTGTCAAAAATTGTATGAAACTTGTTCTGTGATAGAAATCATCTGCGTTCGCTGTTAACACTGTTGTATATCACAGAATTTCACAGATTGCATAAACTTTGTGTAACATCATATAGAATAATGTTATCAATTAGGTAATTGGCTTTGATGATGTTTATGTTCTGTTTTACAATTAATTACATGTTCAATGTTTAGCTCACCTTAGCACGAAGTGCTTATGGTGAGCTATTGTGGTCACCCAATGTCTGTTGTTGTGTGTCGTGTGTCGTCAACTTTTAGCTCGTTATCGCTCTAGAGGCCACATTTTTCATCCAATCTTGATGAAACTTGGTCAGAATGTTTATCTTGACAATATCTAGGCCGAGTTCGAATCTGGGTCACGTGCATCGCAAAACTAGGTCACCAGGTCAAATTTTAACAAAACCTTGTTACCACTCTAGAGGCCACATTTATGACTCACCCTTAATGAAACTTGGTCATAATGTTTACCTTGACAATATCTAGGGCAAGTTAGAATCTGGGTCTAGTGGGGTAAAAAACTTGATCACCAGCTCAAGTCTTCATGAATTGGTGTACCATGAACTCAGGTGAGCGCTTTAGGGCCATCATGGCCCTCTTGTTTATGTTGGTTTTCTAGTGAAAACAGACAGCTTTAACGAAACATTACATTGTTTCATTTTCACCGTAATTTGCAAGAAGAGACGTCATATACTTGAGATTGTTGCCTCTTTAAGTGTTATATCTTATTTACACCGTTTGTTTCCAAGAGATATTTACGATTGTAGTGATGATGTAAATAATGTGTTCAACATGTTTTATATTAGTTATGTTAACATTGTGAACATAACATTTTTAAACATCCAGTCAGGTAACTAATTTATTTGTATTTTTGTTAAGTCAGTTACCAAGTGAAACCAACTTAATGTACATGGACAAGCTTTAAATGACATCGAAAGTCATGCTTATTATACCCCCACCACATAAATGTCTGTTTGTCCGTCTCCATTGTCATGTTAAATACTATCAATGTATGAATGTATTGAAACCCAACTTGTTCATTTCCCTCAGAACCCTCGATTGTGCCAGCTAAAGGCAAAGGTCACACTTTATTGACAAATATTAGATGACCATTTTTGTAATTTTTGTGTCCTCTTTAACTCGTATAACCCAAATCGACTTGCATAAGATCCTGTGTCAAATCTGCGGTGGGGGTATTTGTCACATTCTGTGACAAAGCTGTAGTAGATTAAGGATTCGATTGTTGTTGGTTTTTTATTTCTGACTGACTGCCTGATTTGCTTTGTTTGTGTCTGTCAGTCAGAGTAGCTGACTGTCTTGAAAAAACTGATTTTAGTCAGACTGTCTGTGTTGGTTAAGGTCAGGAAAAAAAAAACACTAATGGAAAATTTTAAATTTCAAGAAGAAATATATTTTTAAGAAAATGTTAATGATGTTTGACCCTTTATCTTACCAATTTATAATTGTTCTATTTCTATTATTTCTGGTTTATAAGCAAGCAAGGACTTGTTTATGTTGTTCAATACTGGTGTTCTATATACTATGTTTTGTTTAAAGCTTTTTATATCAGATGTTATTTTATTGTTATTGTTTTATTGTTATTTTATTGTTGCCAAGTTTTTTTCAAAAGAATTGTTATAAAGTTAAGGCAAATTATTTTTCTGTTGTATTTTATCACAGTCAATACCACAATCTACACGTACACAAAGTGGAGTTCTTAGACAAATATGCTAAAATACTTTGGAACAAAATTATTCTTTTATCGACACCATGAGTTTTAGGTAGGCAAGTGCTTACTTATGACAGTGTTCAGTACTGGTACTATCCAGGAACAATGATGGTTAACTATTGTTGTGTATATGACTGAAATACTGCTGAAAACAGGCGTAAACTCCAATAGACGAAAACAGACTCCAAACTTTTACAATTCACACACCTTTAATACTATTTATTTCAATCATTTTATTTCAGAAAACAGTACAATTTGTCGAATACTTTTTGCAACTTATCCTTACATTGACATTTAGCGTAGTAGTCTATGCTTGTACTCACAGCACTTATAGTTAAGGCAAAAGAGTACATATATGGTCTCTCTTGAGAACACCAGCTGCATCATTGTCCTGAAGTCCGGCATGTATGTTCTGCAAATGTCCTTCATTATCATTATAATAATCATCCAGTTCATCTGCTTCAAGTATGCATATATTGTGTAAAATGCAGCCTGAAATGCAAACTTTAACAACTTCTTCAACATTGCATATGTCCACGTTTTGCAAACGTCGGAAACGCCCTTTTAGTAAACCAAAAGATCTTTCTATCACCTGGCGTGTTGATGAAAGGCAATAGTTGTAATGCTTTTGACGGTCTGTCAGATGTCCATTGTCCCTAAATGGGGTCATCAACCATTCCTTTAAAGGAAACCCTCCATCCCCTATTAAGTGTGCATCCTGACAAAAATTGAGAGCATTCTGGTACAAGTCTGTGTTCTTCAAAACTCTGGAATCATGGCAACTCCCGGGCCATCCAGCAAAGCTGTGTGTGAAACGCATATCCTCTCTACATACACACTGCAGAATGATTGAGTGGTAGCCTTTACGATTAACATAAGTTTGAGAATGCTCCTGTGGTGGTCGCAACTGAATATGGGTACTATCTATTGCTCCGACGACATTTGGAAGCGCTTTTTTTGTCTCTGAATGCATTTATGACTGTCTCCATATCTGGACCATGTGGCCACTTAACATACTTAGTTTTTAAATGTCTTAACAACATTTTACACAACCGACGACGAATTTTAATCACAGAAAACTCAGTAACATTAAATCGATCTCCAATTCTGCAAAGTGGCTCAAGACTGCCCATGTACCATAGAAAAATCATCAGCTCATTCTGTAGAGGTATAGGAGGTCGTCCAGATGGTCGGTGAGTTTGGTACTCAGGCAAATGTTCTGCAAGCTGTTGACATATAACCTCAAACGTATGCCTTGTCATTCTGAAGAAACGTCTGAAGTCATCGGGATTGTAGCAAGGAACAACATCATGAACATAATTTTCTACTTTCGCCTTCTTATGACGAAGCCTGAAAAACATCATTATACATATAACTTAGATAGATTTATTATAAAAATTTCTCAGTAACAATACTAGTTATTGTAACGTCAGCTTCCACTTTTTTTCTTTAAACAATGGCATTAAAAATGTATTAATATCTATCGTACCGGTTTTAAATTTGCGATCGTGTTACAGCTTACAGTACAGTAAGAAATTTGTTTCTTCTTCGTAAGCAGCTGCATATTAAATTATAAAGCACATAACGTACACTGCCAGAGCAAAAAGAGGTACAATTTCTTCCTCGTCAGACGAACTGCTACTAGATTCGTCAAGAAAGGCCATTAATGCTGTAGCAACGATTTTTTTCTTCATGGAAGCAGCCATGTTTTTACTCCCGACCTACTTGATTGACCCGAACTGATGGAGTACTCCGAAGTAAACAGAGAGTACTTCGAATCAAGTACGCCCCAGGGTCGCACTTGATTGGGCTACTCTGTTTACTCGGTTTAAGATTTTTGCTCCAAAATTGAATCTAGTGCAGCAGAGTGTCTACTCTGAACACACTCTAAACTCTACAGCGATCGGGGAGGAAACTTTGGAGCGTGACGTCATAATCAAGATGGCTTCCTCAAGTGAAAGACGCACGATGTTTCAATGTGAAATGTGCAAACTATTTTTCCTGTCCATGGAGGCGTTTTCAAGACACCCATGTGTCAGTGCAGGTAAATAACTTGAATTAAATATTGAAATTAGTTTGCGATAGTAAATAATGGCAGCGAAAAACGTACTTTGTTCGAAGTTTTACCTGTATCGAATACGGTCCAGCGAGGGTGATGGAGGTTTCGTCACACTACAGTTTCGTCATACTTGTTTTGTGTAAGGAGGGAGTGGAGGTTTCGTCACACTGATATATAGTATAGTAGTATACATGATATGAACATTGAATATCATTTGATATGATTTTTAAAGCATGAGCAATAATAATAATAAAATAAAAAATAATTAAAAAATAATTGTTTTTAGTCATTTATTTTTGGAATGCTTATAAAGTATACATCAAAATAACGTTAACAAATTCTCTTTACTGTACATATATTATTTTTTTAGAACCTGATGTCACAGGTGTCAATCTTTCGCAAGAAAGAACGGAACACCAAATTGAAAACGACAGTGTGGTTCAACAAGAGGAAGAAAACTGCAAATGGACTCACAGGGCAACCCTCATGCTTATTAGTGAGTACAAAATAAGACAAGAAAGAATTGATTCGGGACGATTAAAGAAAAAAAAAGCATTCGAAGAAATTTCTACAGTGTTGAAGGAACATGATCATCAATATTCTGATGCTCAGTGCGCGTCACGCATGAAAACAATAATAAGGCAGTACAAGAATGTAAAAGACAACAATAATATGTCTGGTGCCAAACGTAAATCATTCCTATACGAGAGTGAGTTGGACGCGCTATTCAAAGATCGCCCAAACATCCAACCTCAGTTTGTACTGAGCACCGCCACCAGCAGCGTAGATACCAATGAGTCATCGGATGAGTCATCTGATGAGAATGCTTCAAAGCAAACAAAAAGGAAGACAGAAAACTGTGAACAGGAAAAAGGTACTATGAAAAAATCAAGAAAGACTCGGGTTTCTGAAGTACTAGAATATATGAAAACACAATCAGAAGAAACGGAAAAGATGTATCTAGAAAAGGAGAAAAAAAAAGAAGAGAGACACAATGAGAAAATGCAAATATTTAAGGAGCTGATCAATGCTTTTAAAAATGATTGATTTCACTTCTTTTCCAACTCTGTTTATGGCTAAGATACTAATAGGATGTGTTATACATATTTGTTACAACTAAACTTGGCAAATGTGTAATAATTCAAATTTAAGTAATATAAACATTTTATCATTTGTTATACCCCCCGATACGAAGTATAGGAGGGTATACTGGAATCACCATGGACGTCTGTCCGTCTGTCTGTCTGTCCGTAGACACAAATTGTCCGGAGAAGTTCTCCTACACTTTTCAACGCACAACATTCAAACTAGCTAGGATTTTTCCTGATGATATTAAGTTTTGCATGTGCGATTTGTATCGTCGTACGTTAAAAATTACAAAAGTTATGCCACTTTTTCAACTTAGAATTTCTGAAAATCATTATTGTTACTAAAGACTTTATTAGCAAAAATATACATCTTTGAAACTACATCATCCAGATGTGTAATATTTGATATGGAACATTGTATATTGGAAGAAGCACCCTAATAAAATTCGTTAACAAAATACAACGAAATAAGCTAAAACCAGCAATTTTATTAAGATGTTACTACCTAAACATGCATTTATGTTAATTGCAGCCATGCTTAACAGAGAATATTTTATTTTCAGATGAAGATTTATGCAAAGTTTGCATGGACAAAATGGTGAATACAGTGTTTACAGACTGTGGTCATATGGCATGTTGCACATCATGTTGTGTACTGTTAAGCTGTTGTCCAATTTGTAGGAAAGGGAGCAAAGCATGGATTAAGGTTTATAAAGCATAGGCTAGTTAGTGTGTGAGTGGCACAAGATTTATTGATATCAACAGACTTTAAGACAGTCTTGTATGTCTTAAGATTGAAAGCACTTCTAGTCTTGAGATTTTTTTTCTGTCAAAAATTGTATGAAACTTGTTCTGTGATAGAAATCATCTGCGTTCGCTGTTAACACTGTTGTATATCACAGAATTTCACAGATTGCATAAACTTTGTGTAACATCATATAGAATAATGTTATCAATTAGGTAATTGGCTTTGATGATGTTTATGTTCTGTTTTACAATTAATTACATGTTCAATGTTTAGCTCACCTTAGCACGAAGTGCTTATGGTGAGCTATTGTGGTCACCCAATGTCTGTTGTTGTGTGTCGTGTGTCGTCAACTTTTAGCTCGTTATCGCTCTAGAGGCCACATTTTTCATCCAATCTTGATGAAACTTGGTCAGAATGTTTATCTTGACAATATCTAGGCCGAGTTCGAATCTGGGTCACGTGCATCGCAAAACTAGGTCACCAGGTCAAATTTTAACAAAACCTTGTTACCACTCTAGAGGCCACATTTATGACTCACCCTTAATGAAACTTGGTCATAATGTTTACCTTGACAATATCTAGGCCAAGTTAGAATCTGGGTCTAGTGGGGTAAAAAACTTGATCACCAGCTCAAGTCTTCATGAATTGGTGTACCATGAACTCAGGTGAGCGCTTTAGGGCCATCATGGCCCTCTTGTTTATGTTGGTTTTCTAGTGAAAACAGACAGCTTTAACGAAACATTACATTGTTTCATTTTCACCGTAATTTGCAAGAAGAGACGTCATATACTTGAGATTGTTGCCTCTTTAAGTGTTATATCTTATTTACACCGTTTGTTTCCAAGAGATATTTACGATTGTAGTGATGATGTAAATAATGTGTTCAACATGTTTTATATTAGTTATGTTAACATTGTGAACATAACATTTTTAAACATCCAGTCAGGTAACTAATTTATTTGTATTTTTGTTAAGTCAGTTACCAAGTGAAACCAACTTAATGTACATGGACAAGCTTTAAATGACATCGAAAGTCATGCTTATTATACCCCCACCACATAAATGTCTGTTTGTCCGTCTCCATTGTCATGTTAAATACTATGAATGTATGAATGTATTGAAACCCAACTTGTTCATTTCCCTCAGAACCCTCGATTGTGCCAGCTAAAGGCAAAGGTCACACTTTATTGACAAATATTAGATGACCATTTTTGTAATTTTTGTGTCCTCTTTAACTCGTATAACCCAAATCGACTTGCATAAGATCCTGTGTCAAATCTGCGGTGGGGGTATTTGTCACATTCTGTGACAAAGCTGTAGTAGATTAAGGATTCGATTGTTGTTGGTTTTTTATTTCTGACTGACTGCCTGATTTGCTTTGTTTGTGTCTGTCAGTCAGAGTAGCTGACTGTCTTGAAAAAACTGATTTTAGTCAGACTGTCTGTGTTGGTTAAGGTCAGGAAAAAAAAAACACTAATGGAAAATTTTAAATGATGCTAATATATTTCAAGAAGAAATATATTTGTAAGAAAATGTTAATGATGTTTGACCCTTTATCTTACCAATTTATAATTGTTCTATTTCTGTTATTTCTGGTTTATAAGCAAGCAAGGACTTGTTTATGTTGTTCAATACTGGTGTTCTATATACTATGTTTTGTTTAAAGCTTTTTATATCAGATGTTATTTTATTGTTATTGTTTTATTGTTATTTTATTGTTGCCAAGTTTTTTTCAAAAGAATTGTTATAAAGTTAAGGCAAATTATTTTTCTGTTGTATTTTATCACAGTCAATACCACAATCTACACGTACACAAAGTGGAGTTCTTAGACAAATATGCTAAAATACTTTGGAACAAAATTATTCTTTTATCGACACCATGAGTTTTAGGTAGGCAAGTGCTTACTTATGACAGTGTTCAGTACTGGTACTATCCAGGAACAATGATGGTTAACTATTGTTGTGTATATGACTGAAATACTGCTGAAAACAGGCGTAAACTCCAATAGACGAAAACAGACTCCAAACTTTTACAATTCACACACCTTTAATACTATTTATTTCAATCATTTTATTTCAGAAAACAGTACAATTTGTCGAATACTTTTTGCAAGTTATCCTTACATTGACATTTAGCGTAGTAGTCTATGCTTGTACTCACAGCACTTATAGTTAAGGCAAAAGAGTACATATATGGTCTCTCTTGAGAACACCAGCTGCATCATTGTCCTGAAGTCCGGCATGTATGTTCTGCAAATGTCCTTCATTATCATTATAATAATCATCCAGTTCATCTGCTTCAAGTATGCATATATTGTGTAAAATGCAGCCTGAAATGCAAACTTTAACAACTTCTTCAACATTGCATATGTCCACGTTTTGCAAACGTCGGAAACGCCCTTTTAGTAAACCAAAAGATCTTTCTATCACCTGGCGTGTTGATGAAAGGCAATAGTTGTAATGCTTTTGACGGTCTGTCAGATGTCCATTGTCCCTAAATGGGGTCATCAACCATTCCTTTAAAGGAAACCCTCCATCCCCTATTAAGTGTGCATCCTGACAAAAATTGAGAGCATTCTGGTACAAGTCTGTGTTCTTCAAAACTCTGGAATCATGGCAACTCCCGGGCCATCCAGCAAAGCTGTGTGTGAAACGCATATCCTCTCTACATACACACTGCAGAATGATTGAGTGGTAGCCTTTACGATTAACATAAGTTTGAGAATGCTCCTGTGGTGGTCGCAACTGAATATGGGTACTATCTATTGCTCCGACGACATTTGGAAGCGCTTTTTTTGTCTCTGAATGCATTTATTACTGTCTCCATATCTGGACCATGTGGCCACTTAACATACTTAGTTTTTAAATGTCTTAACAACATTTTACACAACCGACGACGAATTTTAATCACAGAAAACTCAGTAACATTAAATCGATCTCCAATTCTGCAAAGTGGCTCAAGACTGCCCATGTACCATAGAAAAATCATCAGCTGATTCTGTAGAGGTATAGGAGGTCGTCCAGATGGTCGGTGAGTTTGGTACTCAGGCAAATGTTCTGCAAGCTGTTGACATATAACCTCAAACGTATGCCTTGTCATTCTGAAGAAACGTCTGAAGTCATCGGGATTGTAGCAAGGAACAACATCATGAACATAATTTTCTACTTTCGCCTTCTTATGACGAAGCCTGAAAAACATCATTATACATATAACTTAGATAGATTTATTATAAAAATTTCTCAGTAACAATACTAGTTATTGTAACGTCAGCTTCCACTTTTTTTCTTTAAACAATGGCATTAAAAAAGTATTAATATCTATCGTACCGGTTTTAAATTTGCGATCGTGTTACAGCTTACAGTACAGTAAGAAATTTGTTTCTTCTTCGTAAGCAGCTGCATATTAAATTATAAAGCACATAACGTACACTGCCAGAGCAAAAAGAGGTACAATTTCTTCCTCGTCAGACGAACTGCTACTAGATTCGTCAAGAAAGGCCATTAATGCTGTAGCAACGATTTTTTTCTTCATGGAAGCAGCCATGTTTTTACTCCCGACCTACTTGATTGACCCGAACTGATGGAGTACTCCGAAGTAAACAGAGAGTACTTCGAATCAAGTACGCCCCAGCATTAAGTCACTGCAGGGTTCATATGATGAACAATTACATAAAATACAAGAAACACGCAGAAAAATAAATGACACTTTAGACAATATTGAAAAAATCACTTTAAAGGAAATGAAAAATACACTCACAAGTCTGCAAGCTTCTCTCAAGACTGATGTGAACAACTGCAGTATGCTTCGTGACGACTTGAAAATACTGCATGAAGCCATTCAGGACATAAGTGATATGAGCATGAAAGAACTCTCCTTTATAGCGAGCAAGAAATGTAGCGACAAAATACAACAGTCTGAAACATATTTGAAGGAGAACTCTGTTCAGGTTAAAAGTTCACTAACATTCCAGCCTAACAGTGACATTGAGCAGTACTTGTCCAAACTGTCAGGTCTGGGGAGGGTTGTACACAGTACCCAGCCATTGACAGTGCAGGGAAACCCAGACCAAGTATTGATGGTTAAAGGAAAGTCTGAGTATGATTTGAGCATACCAAGTAATTCATCCAAGTGTGATATCATAGCCATCTGTGTTCTCCCTGATGGCCAGATTCTTGTTGTAGACAGCAGTAATAAGAAATTAAAGCTGCTGGACCAGCAGTACAGGGTGCTGACTCATTGTGATGTGTCTACTTATCCATGGGACATATGTCATATAACACTCAGTGAAGTTGCTGTTACTGTGAATGATGCTAAAACACATGAGATCCAGTTTATCTCTGTCAACAATGGGCAGCTGGTGAAGGGCAGGAAGCTTCAGTTACAACATTACTGTGCAGGTATCGCCCACCACCAGGGGGAGCTGTATGTCACTGATCAGACTGCACTGTACAACTACAAACTGAGTGGGAAACTGGTCAGCAAGCTGTATGAGGATACATCAGATGATGATACAGGTTAGAATCATGGCGGGTTCATCCGGATATTATTAGAAATATGTATCATAAAATAATTGTAAGACTGCATAGTTGTAGAATGTACATGTGTCAGTTTAAGTTTACAACAGCAGTTAAGAATGATTTTCAATATTATTGATTTATATATATAAGTTATCAGGCATTTTGACTGTCACTTCTGACTTCATGGCATGTCTATAAATAGACAGTGAGTGCAAATCAATGACACACTCTGTGACCTGCTGTTTATATTTTGTGGTTTTCAAGTAAATATACATGCATTATTGTTTCATAATTCATCGTGTTTCCAAACGTTATATGAAGTAAATAAACTTTAAATTGTTGTAGTTGAAATTTGTTAAATTAATAGATTTGTATTTGTAAAACTGTTTAAATAACAACTGGCTTTTGTTACTTGTGTAGAAGAACAAAAGAGAAAAGTTTTATTTCAGGTTGTTTTGAAACATATTTCCTGTTGTAAAAGCTTAACTTCTGTTATTATAATGTACATGTACGTGTTATAAATATGTCAGCCTGTGTCAGCTATAGAATAACACAGATGTCAGTAATCATGTATACATGTATTGAAAATCTATTAATACTGCATATGCCATAGTTGCATCAGCTGACACATTCATGTATACATGTATAGGAAATCTGTTATTACTGCATATAGTTACACATTCATGTGTACATGTTCATTGTACCGTGTAATTGTTTCCATCTGTGTAATTGTGGTAGACTTCAATTCTAACTCACCAGTGAACGTGTCAAACTTGTAGGCAATAAACTGATACAGAACCTTCCTGTCACACTAAAATATTTATTATTATTGGATTTTATGCAGATCTTTAAGATGCGTAATTGTCTGCTGGACAACACATTAATAATACAATGTCACTGCAGTTTGTGTATTAACGTTATTAAACATTTGAAGTAATTTAATATCTTGATGTGACTCTGTTTTGCAGTATGGATGTGTGCTGTGAGTCCCACTGGGGATCGTATATACATCACCAACTGGTCCCAGTACAAGCTCCTCACCTTGGCCAGGGATGGGTCAGTACTGTCTACATTGGAGGACCCTGGACTACAAGGCCCACGTGCTGTACATGTGACACCTGCAGGCCAGGTGTTGGTCAGTGGAGGGCAGTCCCACACTATCATACAGGTGGACAGGGAGGGCAGGAAGAAGCTGGCCACTCTGGCTAGAGGCAGGGATGGAGTGTGGTTCCCAATGTCAGTCTGCTACAACAGGCACACAGCCTCCATCATTGTGGGACAACGAGGCAACAACATCCTGGTGTTCAAAGTGCAATAGCTTACTTTTACATGTATCAGACATTTGTATAATAACAAATATGGTTATCTTAAAATGAGTTTGTAAGTTAGAAATGATATATTGTGTACTGTGTTATATTTCTGTATAATATACTTTTATCATAATTATGACAGTATGACTTTGGAACCAATATTCTGTGTTATTTGTATCAAATAAGTGTTTTTGCATTTGTCCTTAACTTAACAAGTTATATATGATGTATGTTAAAGGACAAATACCTGGTACAATTTTAATTTAGAAGTCAATGTGTGTAAACAAATATACATGTAAAATGTACATGACAATTGCTATTTTTAGACTGTCATTTGTACACATATTTGAGAAATGTATTTGATCAATTACTTGAAAACATGACACTGTAATGGTATATAAATACTTGTTTTTGCAATATGAAGGATTTATTTTAATTTTTTTGCATTGAAAAGGCATTGATGATTTGAGTATTGTTTAGTTTAATGATATAAAAAGAAAACATGATGTTAAATTGGTTAATTGTATTTAGTTTTATACTGATGATGATTTAACATTGTTTATTATAACATTGATACTTGTGTTGGAAGTTAAGTGAAAACAATCAGACATAAATAACTTACCTGCTTGTAGTGTTGGATGCATCTTGATTGAGAGTTTTGAACATTTTAATATTCATTATATTTTGTATACAAAACAACAAAATCTGCAATAGATAAGGGCAGAAAAGTAGCTTTCAAAATTGGCATCATTCGTTCAGTTTTCATCAACAAAACTGACATTGCAATGAAACTGTATTACTGAAAGACATTTGTTACATGTGTGTCTTCTAATTGCATGGGAAGATGACCTGCAGTTTGATAATGTTTGTCTTAGCCATTATGAAATCTAAATTGTGTTTTATGTTATGTATTGTGCAGTAACTGTTGTACAAATTATTTGGGACTAAAAGTGAGTGCTGCCCTGACTGCGCTAACTGTTAAAAAATATGTTCAACGGTCTCATCATACTCACAGTTTCATATTTACTGCTGCCAACGGTCTTTTGAGAGTTTAGCTTATGTTTCTCTAATAATAATTCTGGTGAAACCATTGTGAAGCCTGCCTCATTTATGACCTTGTGGAATTTCAAGGAATAGACACTTAATTTGAAATCGGTCATCAAGCTTTCTGGAAAGTTGCCATCTCCGAGTGCTCCAAAAACAGATATCAAGGTTGTGAATGTGATTTTGAAGTCGGACATGAAACAACGATAGACGGATGGAGCACATACTTCAAGAGACTGTACTCGTTTGCAGAGAACCCTGAGTTTGAAGCCAACCACAAACATTTCGTAGATCTATGTGTTACATCTTATCTTAAGACATCAATCAAAACCACTCCACTGAGAGCTTTACTGCAAAACAAGCAAAAGAGACCTGCAGAGGCTAATAAATGGTCTACTGAACAACAAAAGTCTACAATGAACGCCATCACCTACGAGCACCTGAAGTGTGGCAGTCTCGAACTAACATCTTGTCTGGAAGCTGTTTAATTCAATAATGTTTGATGTAAAATTACCGGCCGGTTTCGATCATGGCCTTACAGTGACATTACATAAAGGAAGGGGAAACACAAGCAGACTAACAGCTTCAGAGTTATATCGCTTATACCAGTGATATCAGAATTGCTCCAAAAGCTGACAATTCACCGCATTGGGAACACACAAACTCGGTCAAATTTAAACAACCTGCTGTTTGGATTCGGAAGCACAAGAGCTGCAAAACGGCCCCGTACATTCTTCAAGTAGACCATGATTTCGGCTGGCAACGTGGAAGCATTCTGAACCTATCTTGGCCGAAGTCTGCAAAAATGCACAAGCTGTGTCCTCTCCCATGGATGCGTGTTAAAGCCTTTCCCAATTGAGCAGTGTACCAGACATGTCAGGGATAATACCCCTACGACATTGAAAGCACCAAGCAGGCGATCACACAGCGTCCGGAAGGTACTGTGATAACCTAACATTGCTTCTGAAATTTTTACGATAGATCAGACGCATTGACCTGACACTCCCGAACTCTATTAGCATTAATTACGCTCTTGAATTATAACCTATGTTAAAGAGTAATAATAATAATGTGCAGCGATTTATTATCCATGTGTATATACAGCGCCTATATTGATCGATTGTTGGCGCCTTCACAGTTCTTTCTATCTCATTCAAACCCGAATGTAGTCGTTGCTGAAAGATAAACGGGTCTATATCGACAGAAAATATATATTTGCATTTTTTTTATAAAATGAATAGTTTTTGTCAATGTTAATGTGTTTTTTTTTATTTAAAAAGGTGTTTTGTTAGAGGGATAATAAATATGTAAATAATCAGATCGTCCCTCTTTAGTACGTGGTTTTTGTTCGTGCATTTGTTCCGTGCGTTCAGTGATGCCGTAACTGTATTTTCAATGGAATACTCTTACATCAATTTAATTAGATTCAAATACAGAAACTAAGTATTCATCATTAACGGATTAGTAATACAGTCAAAACGCGATACTTCGAATCACCATACTACGAAAAGACGGGATACTATGAATATGGCTGTCGGTCCCATCCGTTTTTCTTATATGTTTAACCAAAAAAAGATGCGATTCAACGAATTCGCGAAACTACGAAAGATGCGTTACTACGAACACATTTTCTGGTCCCATCATAATTTACTTTGAAATGTGAACGCGCTACTACAAATCATATTGTCATGTTGACTTTTCACACCTTCTCAACGAAGATTTCACACCTCTGCCCAGTTAGACACTAAGCCAGTTTGTTTGCCCCAGGGACAAGGATTATTTTTAACACGACTAGTAATCATTGGAAGCCAGTTTAAATGATGCAGTGTGAGATTTTACTTAATGACTGTTGCATTTGCCGATAATATGCTATTGTGAACTAGATATTTTTTGGTCTTTTAGTGTTCCTTTGTAATCAAAGACATACACAAGTGTATTGTTAAATGCAATTAACATAATAAGTGTGATATTGTTCGTTAACTGGTAAACTCTACATGACGAAATTAACCCTTCATGTAAGTTTACGTTACTACTGTTATTTTATAAAGATGCCATACTACAAAAAACGCAACAGATCCGTGTCTCCCATGTCATTTGGTAGTATCGCGTTTTGACTGTATACTCATGCATAAAAGTCAGTGTCAGGTTAATGTGTCCGAACTATACCACTGTTCTTTCCACAGCTCTGTTTGGATGCAATGTATGGAACATGATCTCCAACGCATACATGCAGCAGTTAAAAATAGCACATCACTGCTGTCTAAAATGTGCTCAAGATCTGCCCCACCTTGCTGGCTTGGACACGTTTATCTATCTGATGGGAATGTCGTCTCTTGAAGTGCCCAGCGGCCTCGAAAGTCATTTTTCTTGCATAACTGTCGATTACCTCTGAATGACTAATGTTAGCTACATGGCATGCTTCACAAATGAAAGTGTATATCCAGCAAAAGCGACATGGATGTCAATCTGTAAGCAGGCAATACACATGTATAAGGAAGGACAATGCCGCTATCTACTACAACAAGACAAGGGTTTTGTCTTCAATAAGCCTCACTGCAGCCACCATATGGAAGGTAGCAAGGATATGCCCTGACAGCCGCAAACTCCTGAAGTTCCTGTCCTGCACGTGCTGAAAGACACCGCCTTATCACCCCCCACCCATCACCTGTGCAAAGTGTTCATAACGAGTTATGTGCAGCCTACTGGAAAACATTATATCCCACTGTCCGTCAAATTACTTGCTATCCCAGCTGCCAATATTCTTCGACAAAGTCCGTTTTCTTTGCTTACCACTGAGTGAACCTCCAAGACAGGCTCGACACGCAGAACTGATGTCATATTTCCTCTCGGCATGGTTGATGATGTCATCGTTAACTTTGTCCCAGTAGAACACTACCCATAGATTTTGATCATGCATGCAGAACTACTTTATTAGCTATATGATTCATACAACCTTAATTGTCTGCAGAAATCTTTTATAACATTGTCTAAAATTGCTTTGCAAACACTAAGTAAATCTGTGCAAAGTGTGAAGAAAATGAACCCAGAAAAATTGTCCAGTGCTGTCCCTTTAACGGACGCTTGTTTGTTTATTTGGTTGAAGTGTTTCACCATCTCATATTTTTAGGGTTCAAGAATGGCCAACGCTACAAAAAATTTCCAGTACCTAGTTTAAACCTATTTATTTTAGCTCGATGTCATAGAAAGCCTAAGGCTTATTGAGAGACACTCTCGAGTCCGTTTCCTGGGTAGAACCAGTACTTGGTGTCTTTAGGGGAGATCTTGAGAATGCTCCCAGAGTGGGGATCGAACCCAGGCCCTCCAGATCTCTAGGCGGACACCATATCCACTAAAACACCGCGACTTCAAGTGCTAATGTACTCTTGCTTCTGTTTAGGGTCACTATTTTACTTTTACATTATATTTTTAGGATATGTTTGCATTTTCTTGTGTTTATTGTATTCATGTTTGTAAATTATATGCCATTTCCTATGCATTTTCTATTCTGTATAACTGATGTATGTTAATCTGAAGAAAATGGAGCCACTTAAGATATATAATTATTTTTCATGTATTTAAACATTTACTTAAAATGCATTGATGACATAATTAAACATATGTGATGATTGTTCTATTATTATTATGTAGCATGTTATAACCACAAACTTTATATTGTGCGTGTGAATAAAATTTTGATTCTTTCACCTTTGTGTTTGATGTCATTTATAAACATTGAAAAAACTGTTGATATATTTGAACATGTACGTCATTACTGCTATATTGTTTAATTATAGGTCTTAATATGCAGATTATTACATTAATAAACGTTAATAGTTAAAAAAGCACATACTCAAAACCATTTAGCCTGTAAAGTATGGAACAAAAGGTAGATACTTTAATTGAAGGTATTAAAAAACTTTGATGCTCATGCACAAATACGCCACATGAACAAAAAACAGCTCTTTTGTTACGTCCCTTTGACCGTCATAAATTATGTTAAAACATTTCTTACACTTATTGAAGTAATTTTACTGTCAGTCAGTAATGGAACAGGGTAAATGATCAGTGTTTCTCTGATTAATTTTAAGGCACTAACAAGGTCTAAAAAGTAAAAGATGTACATAAAATGAATGGTATTTAAACAGTTTTAAATTCAGTTTGATGTTGACACTTTTACGCTATGAAACTAGTTGAATTCCTCATCTTTTATGTGGAATATCGTGTATATCGCCAAATGTTAATGGTTAATAGTCGGATGTCATTTGCGTTGCCATGAAATTGGGCAAGTAAAAAAGCTTGTGTTTGTAAAAAGTTTTACTTGGTGTGTTTCTTCATTAATCAGTATCCAGCCAACCAGTTGTTTCTATCAATGGATTCAAAAATTATTTCACCGAAATGTTCTTTGGGTTCTTTTGTCCTCTACCAAAATACTTCAAATTTTTGTGATTTGTTGAAAAAACACTGCCACCAGGGCAGGGGGGGGGGGGCGGGGCCTTTTCCTTATATGACTATATTGGATCAAAATAATTTGGTAGAGGGTCACCCAAGGAACATTTGTGTGAAATTATTTAAAACTCCAAACAATGGTTTCTGAGATTTTAACATTTTTCAATATAGCCATATCAGGAAATCTATTCCCAAGAATTGCCAAGTTGAATTTAAAGTCTCCAAGCAGTTTCAGAGAAGTTGTTAAGTAAATGGTTGACGACGACGACAGATGATATTAATATGGAAGTCCACTCTTCTGAAACATCTATATCTCATCTTGATTTTCGGTACAAAAGCGCCCGTTTATCGCCGCATACTAAAAACAGTTTCACATAGCACCATACCCTTTCTAAAACAAACAAATATAATAATTCATGAAATGCACTTAATCTGAAACGAGCATATAACAATTAGGACTAGAATAAACCAAAGCCACAGACATTATGACTCCTAGCTTGTTTATTCTAGTCCTAGATGTGTGGAGGATTGTTCTTGCAGGATCTGGCGATGTTACAGTGACCGGTATGTCATTCTCAAGTTTATTGCCTGGGTAGAACCAGTACTTGTTACCTGTGGAAAATATCTATTTTATAACTGTAACCACATTTGATCATTGAGTAACGTTTAAGTCTGTGTGATGTGTTAAATGTCTATAATTAGATGGAGAGGCCTGGACATTGTGGACTTGCAGACTGAATGTGACAGCAGTGCATAGGTGGTTGAGGGTTTGAGCCTGTGTCACAGTACCGAACTAAAGCAGGATTGGTGATTGGTGTGTAAGCGGCCCGGTTAGCTCATTCGGTAGAGCACTCGGCCTGTTGGCGAGAGGTCCCGGGTGCAAGTCCCGGACTGGCTGCACACTTTTCACCACCCGGCGACATTTTGCGCCCAACGTGGGACCGTGGCACGAGCAATTCTCCATAGAACCTGCCCGTGGGTTCGTTGGGATCAGGTTTATACTGTTCACTATGACTCGAATTCGAGACAAATTCCAACTTGGCAGCGGAGAATTTCACAGTACCAAACGAAAGATTGGTGTTTAGCAGCCTGGTTACCTCACTCGGTAGCGAGAGGTCCCGGGTTTGAGTCCCAGACTGGCTGCACACTTTTCACCACCCGGCGACACCTGCATGGCAGAAAGTGCTTCTTGCTGAGTCTGAACATCCAAGCTCACAGTACTGGTGAAACATTGATCACAGAACAACACTGGGAAGTCTTGTTTGGTTATAGTATGTTTAATTATATGGGTAATGTATATTTAATATTTATGTTTTGTTTTGCCCCCTCAAAGCGTATTTTACTCAAAGTTTCAATGCTAAAGAACCTTAATGTATAGGTGATCGTAAAGGAAGGAATTATTGCTGTGACCAATTTTAGCCGAATTATGGCCCTTTGTCATCGTTCAACTATAGCATATATTTTATGAAAAGAAAAGGCGACATCGGACTTGCCCTTTGTCTGTGTCCAAACGTGTCGTGGGGGGCGTTCGTGTCTGTGACACATCTCGTTTTTTATTCAAATCATTCTACTCTTGTATCTCGATTACCACATTGTGTTAAATTTTGATTGATACCATGTACAGAAAATTCTCATCAGGAATGTGTTGTTCTTAGTCACAGTTTTCTCTGATCAGATCAAATCTCAGTTGTATTGTTTTATGTGCTGATTGTTATTATTTGATTGTATTTTTTAATATTATTTTAATAGTTTTAACTTATTTAAGCACGATTGTGTCGAACGCCTGCGCTTGGTGAGACGCCTGTAAGCCCGTTTTCTGGGTATAGCCAGTACTTTGGTGTCTTTATGAAAAGTTCTTTCAAACTCCGGACCTCCGAAGCGCAAGGCGGACACCATATCAACCACACCGTTGCGACACCGCTGTAATTTCAAGTGATTCGTTATATATAATTTTTAAATTATAATTATTTTTCTCTTAATGTGAAATATGTGTTCCATTTCCAGTTTTGTGCAATTTTAGAGTACTTCGTAGCAGACGAGAACACAAGATAGACTACAACAATGACGCATGCGCGGGAAACAAATGGAGGACAACAAAAACTGGTTTACTGAGCATTGAAAAGCCGTGATTTGCGTAAGATCAACGTTGTGTTTCTGTTGATTTCATGTTTTGGTTGTACTATTCATGAGAATTTAAGTTTAGTTTAAAAATATTTAAGCTCGATTGTGTCGAAAGCCTCAGCTTAGTAAGACACTTTCCAAACCGTTTTCTGGGTAGAGCCAGTAGTTGGGTGCCTTTTTGAGAAATTTCTTCCGAAAGGCTTCCCGGGTAGAGATCAAACTCTGGACCTCCTGACCGTAAGACGGACACCATATCAACTACACCACTGCCACCCCAATTGATTGGTTAAATCTTGGTTAAAATATTAAGTGATTAACCAAACGATGAATAACGAAAAACAGAGGCTTGCAATTGTGTAGTTGTCCACTTAATGTGAAAATAGTTCATGTCTACAACTCGAGACCGATGCAGACGACAGCCGGAGCTCCATCCACTGCCTCCACTCACTCGTTGCGCATGCGCATGAGACTCTTAAGGACAACAGCGACAAAACGTAAACCAACAGACCTAACGAGCATCAAAGGTAAATTTCTGTCCCAATTCTTCACTATAATTCAGGGTTGTTCCTTTTCTTCTGTTTGCATGTTAACGTTTATAAACAAATTATTCTTACATTTACTGGATTACAAAAATGTAAACTTTTGTGAATATAATATACGATTGTAGAAATAAGTTGTATTAATAAATATACATACTGTTGTCGAAATTTTACAATAATTAATCAAAATTTTAAACATGTTTGTAACGATAGATACAAATAATGGTGATGATGGTGATTGTGTTCATAGTGTTATGTTATGATATTGTTATGATGATACTTGTCATGATATTGATGATTCTCGATGAAGACTACATTAGCAAACGATTCCGGCGACAGTCTGCGGACGATGCCGGCGATAAGCAGCGGACGATGCCGATTAGCATAAATGGTAATTTTTTAATCAATAGTATTTTCATGAATTACGGTCAATATCACAAAGCTTCATTTGTTTTATAATTTTAAGACCTGTATTTGTTAAGACTAATTTAAAAGTGATTTTCAGGGTTCACGGTTATTTGAAAATGTTAGCTTTTCTGAATAAAATACATTTATACGATATAGTCATGGGAATATCATTTGTAGAAATAAGTTGTATTTGTAAATGTATAAACTGTTCAACATTTACAATGATTGATTGAAAATTAAAAAATATTGTAACGATATATACAACTAATGATGATAGTGATTATGTCTTGATAGTGTCATGTTATGATATTGTTATGATGATACTTGTGATGATATTGATGATAGTTGTCTCGATGAGGACTATTCCGGCAACAACGTATGGACGATTCCGGCGACAATCTACGGACGATTCCAGCGACTATCAGCGGACGATTCCGGCGACAATAAGCGGACGATGCACGTGACCACCAGCGGACGATACCTTCGACAACCAGCGGACGATGCCGGCGACAACCAGAGGACGATGTCGGCGACAAACAGCGGACGATGCCGGCGACAACCAGCGAATGATGCCGGAGACTGGTTGTAGCGGACGATGCCGGCTACAACCAGGGGACGATACATTCGACAACCAGCGGACGATGCCGGCGACAATCGGCGGACGATTCCGGCGACAATCAGCGGATGATTCCGGCGACAACCAGCGAACGATTCCGGCGACAATCAGCGGATGATTCCCTATAACTCTGTTTTGTATATTGACAAGAGTTATGCTCCTTTTTAACATAGATTTTCTGGTTAAAGTTTATATTCAACAGTTGTGTTACTGCTGAACTACAAGTTATAAACTTGAAACTTTGAATATGCCTTTGTCATCAACTCGGGTGTCATGGGTAACATTCCGTTTAACTCTGTTTTGTATTTTGTCAGAGTTATGCTCCTTTTTCACATAGATTTTTCTCGTTAAAGTTTATATTCAAAAGTTTTGTAACTTCAGAACTACATAAGGTATTCACTTTAAAATAGAACTATACCTTTGTCATCAACTCCAGCATCAGGGGCAACCTCCATATAACTCTGTTTTGCATTATGACAATGTTATGCCCCTTTTTATATAGATTTTCTTGTTAAAATGTATACTCAAAACTCTTATAACTTAAAAACTACACACGTTATTAACTACATAACGTCGAAACTCGGAATACGTTAATAATTGCAATAACTCTGTTGTTTTTCAACACATTTATGCCGCTTCCACTTTCCATTAATTTGTACCAACTGAAATACTTCGAATAGTCGAGCGCGCTGTCCTCTGACAGCTCTTGTTTGTTGATACACAGGAAAGAACTTCGAAATCGGTGTTCATCTATTTTCTTTTATTTTCTTGCAGAAATGCCTTGAATGGAAAAGCGCAACTGAGTTATCAAAAAGAGGAAGAACAACAAATGGTCTAAAACTCTAGAACAGATGATTGAAGCGTCATAGGAAAACAGACAATTAACTGTGTATAGCTCCGAAAATTTAACAACAACAAATGATCAGTACGTAAAATACAAACAGACGAACAGATATTTTATTGACGAATTCAAACCAGTACATTGCCATTTATACGTGATAATTTTATGCTAGTAATTAACATGTCATTGAAACATTTTTAAAATCGATATTAGACTTGCGAAATATGTTCTTCACTTTTCCAATGTAACAAAGATTTTGGATTGTAAACAAGGAAACGAATTGAACTGACATTACTATTGAAATTAATCATCGCTAAAAATTATGTGTACACTTTTTTTAATATTTGTTTTTCCAAAGATTCCACGTGTTAATTAGAACAAATACAGTATTTATACTAGTGTATACCGAGGCCAAAAAAATAAATTGTGTGTTTCGGGCAACAGTCTTAAACAAGTTAAGTAGGGTCGGGATTTATTATTTTTATTTTTTTGTTAACTGACACATTTCGTTCAGAAAAGAACATTGAAAATTTTCTAAAATCTGACGAATACGGATTCACGGTTAACAATCGTGCCTAAAAACTTTAGTTTCCGTGGCTTTTCGCTAGGTAGGGTCGGTTGCCCGAAACACAGAATTTTTTTTTTTTTACACTATTGCAACATATATAGTTGCATAAATGCAATTAACAAAACAATCAAGCTAGTTTTTAATCACCAAATAGTTTGAGTCTGTACAGAATGCATGTATATACGTTGACTTGGCAATTTGTTTAGGCTATACACCACTAATAATTGCTGCAAAAGTCTGCACTAGAAGATTTTGATTTATTCTGTATTGAAGTGTTTCTTTCGTCGTTTGTATCGTTTTCTGTTTGATTTTAATTTGTATAGTCACTTTCATTTGCTTTTTAAAACAATGTATATAATAGATCGTACATACACACTTTAAAAGTTATAACTTCCTTTACATCTTTATGCAATTTCAAGTTGTTAATAGTTGCAGTTAGGTGTTATGTGTTAATATGTAATAAAGCCCAGCATTGAACGATGAAACATGACAAAACATTTTACTAGGTTATGTGTTTTATTTATTTTTACGTTACTGAGTACTTACTTTATAGATTAAAGACACCGAATCCGTATTGAATATGAACATTTTCAGCAGCTGTCATGTATGTAGAGATTAAACGAAATTACAAAAATAATAGCTTTTGACGACTTGTCAATATGTTTTTACAAGCTTAATAATTCATTTGTTTACAGGGTTGGCGTTTAATTATTAGGTAAACTTGTTAAATCTTTCGTTTACGGAATACTATACGAACGAAGAAAATTGTGTTGAGAAAATGCTTAATGTGTTCACCGAAGATATATTATTTTAAAGTTATCGTTTATGCTCAATGCAGATTCGGTGGCTTTAATTACACGTTGAATTTTGGCTGCGTTATAATTTGTGTGTTTTAGTATTTCTATCAATATGAACGTTATTTTTTGTAATACAGAGATGAAATACAAATTAATGAGACAACATAAATACTAAGCAGCAGCCATCAACACAACATAACCGGCAACATATTTTCCACAGCAACCAACATATTGCTATACCTACATGAATAACAAGAGCAACATCTATTTCTACTACTACTAACAATCTATTGTTATTATTACGTCTGCTAACATTACTACTGCTTCCATTCGACCTTTGTTGCTGCTGCTGCTGCGCTACAATTGCTGCTGCTTTTGCATATACTGCTGCTGCGACTACTGCTGCTGCTGCTGTTGATACTTCTACAACTACTGCTGCAACTGCCGACGAAGCTGCTACAGTTGGCAACTACTGTTGCTAATAATAATAATAATAATAATAATGACAATAAAAATACTCACAATTATACAAATAAAATAAATGAATAAAATGAATGAATAAGTAAATAAATAAATAAACATTCAATAAATACAATAATTATAACTACAGTAAGAATAATAATATAAAACTAGGGTAGGCTAAAAAAGGAGATCGGATGGCCCGAATAGTTGCTGTGAGAGTGTGGGGAGACTTGGGAGAGAGGTGTGGTTAGTTTTGTGTAGGATAGTGTAAGGTAGACTCTGGTCTGGCTAGCCTTGTTTGCCGAGAAAAATAACAACATTTAAATGGTTCAAATCAGTTGGATATCAATATGTAACATGTAAATAAAAAATAAAAACTGTCGAAATTAAAGAAAAATTAATATATAACTAAAATTTATGAAATAATAAAAGTATTATATTAATCAAATAAAAAGATAACCTATTTTTTATATGCAGCAGCTGCTGCTTTCTGTTGCTGCTTCTACCTATGCAACTACTGCAGCTTGAACTACTACTGCAACTACTGAAACTACTGATGCTTCTACTGCTGTAGCTGCTACTTCTACAACTGTTTCTGCTGCTACTACTGCTGCTGCTACAGTTGCAACTGCTACCATTGTTGCAGCTACTACTACTCTTATACTGCCGCTGCTGCTGTTACATCTACTGATGGTGCTATTGCATCTACTGCTGGAGATGCTGCTGCTTCTACTGCTACTGCTGCAGCTACTGCTGCTACTGCTTTCGATACATCTGCAGCTGCTACTATTGCTGCTACTACTATTGTTGATGCTACTTATGATGCTGCTACTGCTACTGCTGCTTTAACTACTGCCTCAATTCTGCTACTAACAACGCTTCTACGTCTACTTCCCCTATTTACTTCTACTATTAACATTAACACCAACTGCTATCACTGCTGCTGTTGTTGATCCTGGTTTAACTGGTTATAATTACTGATTAGTGTACTTATCTAAGCTGAATTTCGGACATTTATCGATTTCATTATTACTTTTATCGCAGCATTAGATGATTATAATAGATTTGATCGTTCCTTTTCTATGTTAACCCAAACCTTATTTTTTATCTCCGCCAATGTGGTTATTTTGTTGCTGGCAATTGATTGTTTGTCTGTCTATATATTAATAAGCAACTTCTATATATTAATGCGCAACTTCATGCAAAAAGCTATAATGAATTTGCATGCAATTTTGTAGGAAGGTGAAAATGGGTCAGTGGTTAGATTTTGTTGGTGGTCCGGATCATCGTCTGGATCCAGGATATTTGAATTCATAGGAAATTGGATAAGGGAGCTAACCAAACACTGAAAAAGTCCATTGTTATGTAGGGTTAGTGGAGGTCTGTGCTCTTCAGATGCATTTAATTTACATATAAGAAAAATGAAAATTGAAAGTTTTTACTTTTGTTAGTTTAATGTTCTAGTGTTACTATTCTGGACTCTTAGAGGGATGGTTTATTCAAGACCCAACAGAGATTAGTTTTCTAGCACTTTATTCAGTACTACTATCAAAGACGAACTGATCACAAAACAAGCATCTAAAATATATAGCAAGCATCTTATTCGCCGCGTCTGAGTGTAGGCGGAGCTTATCAGGCATCGCCGAGTAGCTGACCATTACAGTTAGCACAGTTTGTGTCTTAATTGCTTTCATTATTAGTTATTTTTCCACTGGATTATATAAAACACGTTTGATATGTTCATATATTTCTATTATTATTTTTAGTTTATATTTTTGTTTACAGTTTACATGCTGCATGTAACGTTAAAGGGGTTTATCTACGGTAGATCGACAATTACATTTGCAAACATAAAGTTCATTAACAGACAATTAATTAATGACGCATTGTTAAATATGATGTCTTTGTGCCTATAAACAGTTGGCCAATATATTTAATTTCAATATCTACTAGGCAAATCTCCCAACGCATATTTATATTTGACCATAAAACCTTATTCATAAATATATATAAATAAAATTTTCAGACATGTTACTGCCATTTATCATATCGTTTCAACATAATAATAAGTGGTAAAATTGATCGGTCAGCTAAGGTTATTATTTTTGACCCATTGGTTGTTTCCGCTTCCATGTAACATACTGACAGTATTTGTTATGTGCGTCAGGAGTTTTGCCTAGTATATAATATTTATAGGAAATACCGTCGATACGCCCCTTTAATATTATGTTGACTTTTCAAAAGTGGTTTATGCTATTAACTTGTGTTAGCACAATGTATTTTTATTAGCTCGACTATTCGAAGAATAGGTGAGCTACCCTACTACCCCCGGCGTCGTCGTCCGCGCCCACGTCTGAATTGGTTAAAGTTTTTATTCAAAAGTCTTGTAACTTCAAAACTACATAAGTTATTCCTTTGAAACTTAGAATATACCTTTGTCATCAACTCCAGTGTCAGGGGCAACATTCCCCATAACTCTGTTTTGTAATTTGACAGAGTTATACCCCGTTTTCAGATATATTTTCTGGTTAAGGTTTATATTCTAAAGTTTGGTAACTTCAAATCTACATAAGTTATTCACTTGAAACTTCGAACTAAACTTTGTCATCAACTCCAGCATCAAGTGCAACATTACCTATAACTCTGTTTTGTATTTTGACAGAGCGCTGTCCCTTTTTTCACATAGATTATCTGGTTAAAGTTTATATTCAAAAGTTGTGTAACTTCAATGCTACACAAGCTGTTCACTTGAAACTTGGAACTAACCTTTGTCATCAACTCCAGTATCATGATGAACATTTCCCATAACTCTATTTTGTATTTTGACAGAATTAGCCAACTTTTTACATAGACTTTGTTGTTAAAGTTTTTTTTTAAACATTTAAAAACTATTCAAGGCTTCACTATAAAGCTATGTATTTTAACAAATGTATGTCCCTTCTACTATCAAAAATATGTACCAACTGAAATACTTTGAAAAGTCGAGCGCGCTGTCCTCTGACAGCTCTTGTTGCTTCCGTTATTTTTGCCCAGTCGAATATTTATACGATTTTTTTGTTTTGATTTGAAACATAATTTTATATAGTCTTATGTTTATAAAATAAAATAATTATTTTATATGATAATTAAAGCTAAAAACTAAGAAACGTTGTGTTTCATTATTATATTTATAATACCCATTATAATATAGAACAAATCACAAAACATTAATTGAGGCGATGACGAGTGCGTATGTTAAGTCATTTGAATCTGTCAATCGAATGGTCTTTAGACCAATTTGTCTTGGGACCGAATTGTCTTAGGATCAAATGATACATTACTTCCGGTAAAATGGCTGAAATTTCAACACAAATATATACAGTTGCAGTTTATTAAAGGATTTAACAATTAATTCGGACGTGACCAAGGTAACATTTGATTGTTTTCATTTCCATATACAATAATAAAACAAATAACATAAATAAACTGTACTGACATATATATTTAATACAGAAAAAATCGAAACAAAGTCATCGTCAAACGTACACTTTATACAGTACATGAAGTGATTAGAACAGGCACTAGGTCTGGGATGCACCTATCAATAGTTTCTCCAGAGGGGGGAGCGGGGTGTGGGCTAACCCATGGGCAATTTGACTTTTTTTGGTATAATTCCCCAGCCAAGAACCAAGCATTTTTGTCTAATGCCCCACAGTGGGAAATGGTTGGGGGTCTATATTACCAGGATCTAAAATCCGACATAAAAATCCTGGGACCCAGAATTATTTGGCGTGTCAAATTCCCACCTGTCTGGAATCTCTTTCAATCTTAAGTCTCGTATATGCCCATCCACACAAAAATATTGATAGGTGCAGGACACAGAGCAACTTACTTTAAGCTGGCACTGAATAACTTGTTAGGCCCTTGGTAAATATTTATTTTAGTAACTGTATACGGGCAACAGTTGCCAATATATAAATAGATGTCCTTACCCTGGATAGTCTAAATTCTTAGTAATAAGGTGTGCAACTAATTTCTAACTAGACGATAATGCCCATATAAAAAGTAGCTCACTATTGGCGACCAGAGCCTTACAGGTAACGGTGTACCGTTGCAAATATACCAGTCACAGACCTTACCATTGAAGACCATTTTCTTGGTGGAATGTTTCGCTAAAGTATGAACGCATATTGCAGTAATAAAATATCTGTTTGCTACTTTTACATGCTGAAATAACATAGTTTGCGGCAGTTAGCATTATTGTTTAGGCAAGTTGAAATTTTATGGTCTATGCCCGAATGGGCAAGTCTTTGAAAAAAACTATTGTGAAGACTGATACTATAGTGTAAATATTGTGTTGTAAAAGATGAATTTGCAGCTTATAAAGCTTAAAACATGAATTCATAATTAAAAATGCTGTTGGAAACTGACATTAAACAAAGTAAAATTGGTATTTACAAAAACATAAAATATGAAAAACTTTTAACATGCATGAAAAATAAAGAAAAACACAACAAAATTCGTATTTATTGTGAGTATTATTCCTTGTGTCTAATAAGGTCATTTAACAGCGTTGTGTACCATGATATAGTTGGATAAGTACACAGCATGCAAACCATATTGGAAGAGTTGATAGGCAATATTATATATTGAGTGCATATAATATGTCATGTTTAATAAATACACTGTTCATACCAGGGTTTCCATAAAAACCGGGTTTTATAGTATTGACCGGCCCAGGCGGGTAATACTGGGAAAAACCGGGTTTTACTGGGCAAAAAAGATACTGCACAATTATGTTTACGTTAGATACTAATAATTAGTTTCTACATATAAACACATATCTAATAACAATTATATACTGTAAGTAACATTGTATATTTTTATGTTTATATTGTTGGTAAATTGTAATTGTCTTCTTTTTTTATGTAGTATATGCAGTTTTATATAATGTTATGCAGTTTTATTGACATTTTATAGCATACATATATATTTTTATATGAACAACATTATTATACATTGAAATAAGCAGGGAAAGTATTGAAGGTTTATACCGGTATTTGAACTCCAGTCCCACAGCTCCGTAGTCCACTGCTGTATCCACTGCACCGGCTTGTGGTTTTATTGGTATTTAAAAGGGATTATATGGATAAAATGAGTGCTAAATATAGCAATCACGACTTGGACTTGGTCACATGACCATAGTCCTGGTCATGTGATTTTTTTTTGAGTGTTATGTTTATTGAAAGGATAAATAACTGTTTTGAACGGCTTCCAGCAGAGGCCTCAATAGCTCAGTTGGTAGAGCAGTGGTCTTGAGAGGCTTGGTGTGTGGGTTCAAATACCGCTCTGACCAAGGGGAGTTTTAAACAACTCCTGGGGGGGGGTAGGGGGGACACAACCTCCACTTTCCAAGGGAAAGTGGAGTTTCTACCCCCCCTAGCCAGGGTTAGGTAATACTATACTTTTTAGTACAAAATGAAAAGAAATATAAACATTTTATCATTGTCCCTACCCCCACGTAATTTTTTGTGTAAATAAAAACAAACACCAGGAGTGTTCTTAATTTTTTTTATTGATCTTAGGCATTGTTTTTTATAAAAGTCATGACAAATACTTTATACAATGTTTAGGCCAAGGAATAAAAACAAGTGGTTCAGGTTTCACGACAGACCCTACTTACATCACCTCATCCTGAAGAATTTTTTAAGCGAAACAAATTGTTTGGTATAAAATTACATATTTTTTTCCCTTGACCTAAACTATACATTGTATGCTAACCATTATACATGTATATTTCCAGAAATCATTCACTGAGATGTATCGTCACCTGAGTTGCAGCAGTTATTGATTAAACAAGCAAGCCATGGTGTGGGGCAGGATTTCAATGTGAGATGTGATTTAAAATTCTGTTTTCTATGGACCTGATAAAGAGTACTTGTTACAGCTTAAAATTGCACTAATAAACCCATTAGTTTGAATCGCAATGTTGTCTTTTCTTTGTTGTTTTTTTTTATAGAAAAGGCACATGCTAAGAATTTAGAACTCCAGCTGAAATGTTTTGGAAGGAAAAGTATGTCACACACAAGACTTTAGGCAAAACCATAATGAGACTGGTTTTAAATTCACACCAGTGTGGAAGTGAGGCTTAATTAAGCTTTTCTAAATATTTTGAAATACATCTAAATTTTGTTATCTCGAACTCGCTTATGTCAGAGTGGAAAATATTTTGGGTTGTTTCTAGCCATGACCAAAGTTTGTCACACACTGGAAACATCTTTACAGTCATGTTTTCTTCAGTTTTAATAATCACATGTTAGTTTTCAATGAATCATTGTTCAATTTATGTATTCCGAATTGCTATTTTATGTTATAATTTTACAAATAATTTAAACTCGATACTTATAAAAATTATATACTTAGATATGTCAAACTTCAAATGCCAAAATTACATTGAATTCCTTGAAACCTCGAGATAACAACATTTAGTCGTATTATAGTACCACTGTCAAAAGAAGATAAAGATTTTGTAATGCCATCACTCACCAATTAATGTAGGCAGCAAAACAGTTATATTTAAAAGCATAACCTATAAATACAGGCAAGTCATGTTTTATGGTGAGGCCCAAAAAAATAATGTGTGTTTCGTGCAACCTGACCCTAACTAGCATAAACCCCCCAACCCTAAAGTTTTAGCGACAACTGTTTTCCATGAATCCATATTCGTTCAATTTTATACAATTTCCAATGTTGTTGTTTTTTTTACCGAAATGTGTCTTTATTAAAAAAAAAAAAAACTTAAATCCTGACCCTAAGTAACTTTTTTGAAACTGCTGCCCGAAACACACAATTTATTTAGTTTGGCCTGAGTAAGTAATAAATCCCAATGGGCAAAATTAGACGACTTACATTAAAGGCACCAAATCTGTTTTAAATGACAATGTTGTCAACATGCTATGATTATCTAGAATAGAATATATTTATAATAACATTTTTTTGTACACTCGTCATAATTTAAAATAGTTTTACATGCTAAGAAAAAGAGTGTGTTATGAAAACTGCAGACATTATTACAGCAGTGATAAACATTGTAAACATGTTATATTTTCGGATTACATAAAAGTTGCTCTGTTTAATTGTTTTATGTGAACAACAAATATCTAATTGTTCAGTTTTTTATTTTATACTCAATGCGGATTCGGTGGCTTTAATTAAGCATCAAATTTAATGTTAAAGAACTTTCCCGATATTATCCCTTGGTTAATAAATGACTCATAACAGAGGGACAGACACGCATAAAACTATATTCCTCCACATTCGGGAAATGATGAAATCCCACTGATGCATAAAACTCGGAATTCACTTAAGTAATTGCTTATTATTTATGTCAATGGAAGTTACACAATCTGTGTAAAGTTCTTTCTCTGTAATGCTTGAAAGAACATGTTGTTATTGTTTTAAAAATTAACTTCTGTTGTCAGTGGTGAAAAAATTAAGTATCAATTGAGCATACAAGGAAAATTGAAAAGACGACTGATGACGCAGGAAAGGTCCCGTATTCCAATAGCTCACAATGAACGTCATGATCGTGGAGCTTAAATATATACTGAACTTTTACAAAAGCATGCATTGATAACATAAGCTTAATACATGCAAATATCAGTAATGCACGCATGTATCATGACACAAAATAACTACTCGACCAAAAAAAAAGACTCAACACTATAATTTGTTATCTTTTGTTTTTATATTAAATCAACCACAATGTCAAAATTTATAATTTATTGATACATGCCTGAAAACAAATCAAAATGCACATCTGTGTTATCAAAACATTCTGTTTTAATAATCAACCATTGTTTATGCTGTATCTTGATACGATTCCAGGAAAGTTGATCACTTGATCAAAAAACTATACACTTTCGGGTTTCTTTTTTGGTCCAGTATAAATGTCCATAATAACATTCAAAGAAATACATCAGTGGTGAGTTGCTCAAAACTAACTGACAATTCAGCTAACAGTCGTAGGTAATTGGGTGAAATTATTCTATAAATATGACAATAAATGTTAAATTGTGAGTTTAATGTGAACAAACTGTTGTTATGAATTTTAATGAATTCTAAAAATCTTGATGATAAGTTATTAATATAATTTTAATTTTATTTACATCTAACTTAAACAGGCTTTATGAAAGTGTAAATGAAGTTTTGAGCAACAGGGCCTACATATTTTATCATTTAACATTCATTTATAAACTCACATTTGCAGCATGTAAATGATCTATGCCAGATGGAACAGAATAACATACTACTTGTATAACGTATGAATAAATTTACAAAATTCAATTGCAAGTTATGATACATTGCTTTGTAATCAAGTGGATTTGACAATTATTTGAAGCCATTCATATATTAAGGAGGAAATTACTTCTATAAATATGACATTAAAATGTAAATTTAATTGGAACAAACTGTTATGAATTTAATAAATTCTAAATTCTTGATGAGCATGTTGTTTTAATAATATTAATATACATCTAACATTAATTGGCTTTTTAAGTGTAATTGAAGTTTTAAGCAACTGGATCCATATATTACTTAGCATTTAATAGATTTACTTTCATTTATACATTTCATCAAATGTGCAGCATTTTAAAATGATCTATGCCTATTTGGAACAAAATAACATATGAATAAGCATACACAATACAAAAGCAACTTATGATACATTTCACTGTAAAACAGATGCCAACGCACAAGCCTAGACTTTCTAATTACAATAACAGACTGGCACAAAACTAAAGAATGTTCCACAGATTGATTATTTGTGATGCATTTTTAAATGATATAGAATCTTTTCTCCTGCCATAATTAATCATGATTCGAAAGTTTAAAGAAAGTTAGTAAACAGTTTCATCTACACAATGTTTGCAGTTTTGAAAAACAGAACAAAATTTTAAACCATAAGGCCCGAGGTCGCTCACCTGATAATTTGGCCTGGTGACCTAGTTTTTGACCCCACATGATCCAGTTTCGAACTCTTATGAGATATCATTAGGACAAATGTTCTCATTAAGTTTCATGATGATTGGGCTACAAATGTGGCCTCTAGTGTGTTCACAAGCTTTTTTTTCAATTTGGCCTGGTGACCTAGTTTTTGATGCCATGTGACCGAGTTTCGAATTCATCCAAAATATCATTGAAAAAAATGTTTGGAGCAAGTTTCAAGAAAATTGTGCAATAAATGTGACTTTTAAAGTGTTCACAAGCTTTTTGCCATAGTGACCTAGTTTTTGACACCACATGACCCAGTTTCGAACTTGTTTGAAACATCATTGGAACAAATGTTCTGGGCATGGAAATGTTTCATGAAGATTGGTCAATAAATGTGGTCTATCGTGTGTTCACAAGGTTAATGTTGACGACAAACGACGCACAACAAACAGAAGGCGATCACAAAAGCTAACCAGGAGTATGTTGTGCTCAGGTGACCAAAAAATGAATGTTCAAAATTATATAGAAATACACTTAAACAACTTAGAAAAAGCCATTAATACCACCATATATATCAGAAAAATGTTCACTGAAAGCTTGGCTATTATTGAGCATTCTGTAACAATCCAGAAGTTACATTAATATATTAAAGGTTTTATTAAAAAATGGAATTACAGTCTTAAGTATAGCTGGGAGTGAACAAAACAACAACTACAAAGATGAATGTTACAAAAATTAACACAACATTATAACAACATTTATGGTTCATGGTACTTCATATACTAATGAGTGAGTTATAAATACCGAAGGACAAAAATGAGCATTATTATAAATAATTGAGATAAAAAATCTGTTGTTATTAGTAAACTTATAACATTGTTCCCATGTTATATATATTTATTGTACGGACAATTATAGTTTAATGAAATTGTCTACACTAATATATTTGTTATGATTTAACAAAGTTGTTATGATTGGAGTGACAAAACAAGTTACCTCAAATCGAGAGTAACGGCACTCTTTTATCCCATTATGGAGATACTACCCAGTATATTACACATTATGGAGATACTACCCAGCATATTACACATTATGGAGATACTACCCAGTATATTACACATTATGGAGATACTACCCAGCATATTACACATTATGGAGATACTACCCAGTATATTACACATTATGGAGATACTACTCAGTATATTACACATTATGGAGATACTACCCAGTATATTACACATTATGGAGATACTACCCAGTATATTACACATTATGGAGATACTACCCAGTATATTACACATTATGGAGATACTACCCAGTATATTACACATTATGGAGATACTACCCAGTATATTACACATTATGGAGATACTACCCAGCATATTACACATTATGGAGATACTATCCAGTATATTACACATTATGGAGATACTACCCAGCATATTACACATTATGGAGATACTACCCAGTATATTACACATTATGGAGATACTACCCAGTATATTACACATTATGGAGATACTACCCAGTATATTACACATTATGGAGATACTACCCAGCATATTACACATTATGGAGATACTACCCAGTATATTACACATTATGGAGATACTACCCAGTATATTACACATTATGGAGATACTACCCAGTATATTACACATTATGGAGATACTACCCAGTATATACACATTATAGTGATACTATATTATTTCTAGATTTATTAGTTTTCATAATCGTAGTAAAGAATTTTAATGGACAGGCATACCTTGAACCTTTGTCTGTATCGTTAGCAGCATATAAAATGTATGGTTCTACACAGCATCATATAATGCATATCACAAATAACATATATCAATAGACATTGTCGTCATGCAAAAATATATTAAATGAAAACATTTATGCGACACAAGCAAACATATGAACAAGTATCAACATATAATAGCGTCAAATCTGATAATTATTAAGAAGTTACAAAGTGAACCGTTTGATAAAACATTAATATAAAGTTTTTTCAGTGACCGTTTGATAAAACATTTATATAAAGTTTTTCTAGTGACTTGATGAATGACCATAATGAAATGTTGTTTTTGTACTCTGTGCATTTTTTCATGCTTTCCAGCAATACACAGTTTAATTTGGATTTTTAAATCAAATACATGTGAGAATCAATCAAAGGGCAGCAACTATAACTTATAGAAAGTATTTTGTGCACTTTAAGTTCCATTAAACATCTCTTTTATTATACAAAGTTTGATATGAATCTTACTTAGACTTGAGTTTAGTTGTGTTGCAAAAAAGTACATTACAGTATGTTGTTTAGTTGTTCACATACAAATCAAAGACAATTAGAATAAGATCATGGATTGTAAGGAACATAACATCCTATTCTATAACAATATTATATTTAAGGTTATACATAAAATTTGTGAATAGGTGTATAGTTTTTAACAAGAAAACGAGAACAATCAAACAAAGGACAACTCCAAAAAACTTTGCTACTGTACTCTAACTCCCAACATCCACTAGCAGTATTTGAATGTAATTAAGTATGCCTTTTCTCAACATACTTAATAATTATATTTAAAAGTTTCATTAAAATAGCTTTTTTTCTGACATCGTTCCATCCTGCGTATATTTAGCTTTAATATGAATCAATTTTGCCAAAAACCAGTTACAGTATAGTTACCCAGTGTTACAATTGACTGAACCACCATTGTACTGTATCAGTATTGGCCTCTTTTGAAATAAACATACACATATACAATGCGAAGGATTTTTTTTTAAACAACATACAATCAACTGCTACATTTTTCAACTGTGTATCTAGAACTGTTTCAGCATAACACGAAACAAGAATGTCAGTTGAGCACTTTGGCCTTCTCAAAGACATTGCAGTAATCCTCGACCCACTGTGACTAGCTTGCCACGACCGGAAGACCCTGACTGCTATAGGGCCTGCAAAACAGAAACTGACTAAGAATGGATGACCATCTGAAAACATGCGTGTGAACCATCGTAACAATACAAACTTTTAATAGAAAGATTGGTATCAAAGATTAAATATGGTAAACAAATGTACACAAGTAATGAATACAGCATGAAACTCTAGCTGAAACATGTTCTGTTTTTAGTTAAAAGTAACATTGACTTTGGCTTATTAGGACTCGTATTTCAACCTAATCATGGCCTGGATATAATCTATATAAACAATTTTCCACAAGATTCTGAACACCACCTGGTACATTAACGGATGTTTTCCTTGGATTCCAGCAATACTTGATGGTATAGAAATTTTTCCAATAGATGTTTTTAATAGACAAAATGCAACAACCCTGTGTCGAATACTAAATATCTAACCTCAAACAAGATGCTGTGTTTGATAAACACACATGCCCCAGGTTGGTGCTAGATAGCCCATTTGAATTCTAAGTACAAATTAGGTCAAGGTCAACGTGAGCTTGGGTGATATGGAAAGATTGGGAATGGTCATATGTAACAACTGTGCAAGTATCCAAGTGTTGTAGCAAGCGGTGTTGGTGTTAGACGAAACGGTAAAATCTAGTACACCAAGAAACACTGCATACCTCTGATGTGCATTTCTGTGTAAGACAGGGAATGTCTGAGATGGAGTTGGTCAAATGTCGATACTGCCCACGATTGTCACCAGCTGCTTTGGCACAAACCTAGAAATGCAGAATAACATATCATTAAATAAAACAATGTTATATAACACATCTTTCAATAACACATTTATAAATATTAGGGATGCTTACGAGTATTCGGATATACGGATATCTGAATATGATCAAGTATCGGGACACTTAAAAGGGATTCGGATACCATATCGTGTGACGAACATGTTGTTATTGTATGTTTAACTTCTTTATGATTGTAAATGTAGTTGCAATGTCTGTTTCAATAGACGATAATCCGTTTACTCGTAACACATCATTGACAAACTGACATTAATCCATTTATTGGCTGTTTGCAGAAAGGGGCCTTTGACAGTACCCTTATCAACATGTCAATGGGCCTCTGACCAACTGCTTTGGCCTGTCTTGTCATTCACAGGTCAATTGTTTCATATTCTAGGCACTAATAAATAAGCAAAGGCCAAAATTTACCTAAGCCTAAATGTGTGAATTTTTTTCTACTGTCTACTCGATTCGAATTTACTGTATAATAGTAAGCATTTTATATTGTTTGACTATACAAATAAAAATTTCTTGTTAATTTCTTCTTCAAAACAAGTACTGTATAAATGGGGTTTTTATATAGTGTTACAAATTCAATAATTTATTATATTGTATGTACATCTTAAAAAAGAAACTATGGAGTAAAAAAATACTCTAGCATGATCTTATCTATTAAATCAACTTTAAGGTTTTTGACTTTTTCACATAAAAAGGTGTGCAACGCATATTTATAAAAATTAATAACAACACTGAAAACTACTAAGAAATGTCATTTCATGAATGATATCATCATTTTAAATGCCACAGGAGCATTCGACGTAATAAGGTTTACAAAAATTACGCTTACGAAGGATACGGATATCCGGATAGTATTGGGACACTGGATACAGATATCCGAATACCAATTTAGGATTTACTATGGTTCCCTAGTAAATACTGATACAAATCTGAGGAAGAAATACTATTTCCTTCATTTATGTCAGGATGGGTTTTTATTTTATTAGGCTTGCATTACTTAACCTACTGAAAACAAGAGGGCCATAAGGCCCTAGGTTTTAGGTCGCTGACGTGAGGGGCTAAGGTTCAAAACTCTTCTGAGCAAGTTTCATGAAGATTCGGCTAAGAATGTGACTTCTAGAGTGTTCACAAGCTTTTTCTTCAATTTCACCCCATGTGACCCAGTTTCAAACTTGTCCTAGATATCATTGGGACAAATGTGTTCGAAGCAAGATTCATGATTAGTAGGCTCTAAATGTGGCCTCTTGTGTTCACAAACTTTTTCTTCAATTTGGTCTGGCGACTTAGTTTTAGACCCGATGTGACCTAGTTTCGAACTCGTCCAAGATATTATTGAATATGTTTTCTGAAAATTGGGCAAAAATTGTGACTTCTAGAAAGTTAACAAGCTTTTCCTTCAATTTGCCAGAGTGACCTAGTACCTACCCCACATGACACAGTTTCGAAATCGTCCACGATATCATTGGGACAAATGTTCTGAGCAAGTTTCATGTTGATTGGGCAAAAAAATGTTGCCAAAAAATATGTTAACAGGCTTTTTAAAGTTTTCAATATAGCCATATAAGGAAAACTGCCCCGCCCACTGGTGGCCATGTTATTCAACAGAGGGCAACCATTTTCAATTTCGGCCAAGAAATCATAACAGAGACATGTTTTAAACAAGTTTCAAGAAGGTTGGGCAAAAAATGTGACTTCTAGACTGTTAAAAAGTTTTTTATTCAATTTGACCCAGTGTCATAGTTTTTACACCACATGACGCAGTTTGGAACACAGCCGAGATATCATTGGCATAGATATTCTGGGCAAGTTTCATGAAGATACCTACTTCTTGAAAACTGACATTGTTACCTTCAGTGCCAACTTTCAATTGGGTCTTAGCTGATTTGTGGCCTTTCAGGGTTCATGTAGCAACAACTTCCTATTCAGTCAGTATGTAGTGATGTCAGTGCAACTGCACCTGAAATAAGAGAGTTACTTTAACTTACAAATTAAATAATTGTTAAAGGAACTTGTTCACTGATTTCTGAAAAATGCACTTTAGTATCTTAACTGCAAAATGTAAAGCATCTGGACTAAAAAAAAATTATATTAAGGAAAAAGAAGTTAATTATAACATTTGTCTTTGCCGGGACTCGAACCTGAGACCACCCGGATCAAAACAGACAAAGTATGATAATGATATACACATGCATGTACATAACATAATTGAAGCATTAAAAAAAAAAATTTTGTAAGAAATATCAAACTTGCTTCTTGAAAAAAAAAAACATTGTTACCTTTAACGGAAACTCTCAGTTGGTTCTGGTTTGTTGTTTTACCTTTTAGGGTTCATGTAGCAATAACTTCCTATTCAGTCTGAAAGCCTCCACTACCATCTTGTAGTGATGTCAGTGCAACTGCACCTGAAATGGGAGAGTTACTGTAACTTACTAGTTGCATTATTGTTAAGCTTGTAAACCATTTTAAATGAACATTTGAAGAAGCATTTATCATTGGATCTCAAACACATACAAATACGGACAACATTTATCACACGCTACTTTAGGGTCAGCGCAATTTCAGCCAAGACAGGCAGAATAACTTTAAAATCTGACACAAATCTGTAGATGAATATTGTTCCTTGATTTCTGTTTTACATCCATCAGATGACAGTCAGGAGGGGGTGATTTCATGGTGCTGGTATTACTGAATCCATTTTTAAAGTTCCTTTATATTATTATAATGTGAACTTATTAGAAAGGCAATCAGGTGAAACACAGTATACAAATTTTCTATTTGTATACCTCTGAAACAACTCAACACATGTATTTTATTAAAATTTACTTAATTACAAAGCAACAGAAAATACTGACAATAGAACAGAGACTAGTTTGTTATGTAAAATGTCATCCTAAAAAACCTATTGGTGACATATTGCTGTTTTTCCAGGATAATTGACAGGAAATCCTGAAACTAAATACACTGTTCTATAAGTATGTAAATAAAACAAATGCAAGATTTAATTACATTTTACATAAAGGGCCTTTAATAAACTCTTTACTGTACATTGATAGGAGTCCAGTTGGTAAATTGTAATTCTGAGCAAAATAATTGAAACATAACAAACCATATCATGTCGATAAGAAATTCATAGCTTGCTATAAAAAACACTAACCATGTCCTTTTCAAGACAGTCATCGTGAACCATGTTGGCCATTGAGAGTTCGTGTAGAAACAACTGTTTTCCCATCCATCGTGTAGTGATGCCAGTGTAACTGCCCCTGTAATATGTGAGGTGCATTATTGCTTGAACAAAACTTTTTACTACAAACATTTGGTCCTTAAAGCAGCAGACCGGAAATATGTAATAAAACTAACACTTTGTAGAAAGCAATTAAAATGGACATCTAACCGATCAAGACAAAAAAACGCATTGAAATCAGTAAACTAATAACGTTTAGATAACTTTTTCATCGCGATAGCTGCTGATGCCTCTAGAGTAAATCAGTGTGTACATTCGTGTATATTCCATTCGTACCAAGTGTTTTCTAACGTGGACATTATAAAATGCTTTTCGTAAATAAGATTCAGTTTTCAGTCGAATCAAGGACATTATGTTCAGTAGAACAATGATTAATTTAAGATGTATTTAATTATATTCTAACCCACTTTCTGTAATGCACATTGTCCTAAATATAATGAACATTTCTTCACTGTATAATCTGGTAGTCTTTCACTATGCTTGAAGAAACTTGACACTCACTGACACGGGCGAGTTTTTGGTATTTTCTTGTTTTTGACCTTTGCATGTAGCACTGGTAGTGATTGCGGCACAGTTGTATTTTGTAGCAGAAAATTGCAAAAATGGTCTTGAAAAGCACACAGATTGAGGGTGAAAAATGGATTGTCTTAAAGGGAAAAATGCTTGAAATACACAGACATTGTTCAATAGGCACATCTGAATATGTGTTTGTTTACAGGTATTGAGATTATTGGATCCTAGACTGCAGTTCAAATCCAGACCTGACAGATTGTGTCAGAGACCCAAGAATTTGTGGTTTGCACTTCACTCACAGGTTATAGTTGCTATCAACAAGCATCACATGTTCTCCTGAGGTCTTCATGTTTGTTATACATGGCATAGTGGGGAGTCTCGAACATGAGGTGTTCCCAGTAGTGGATCTCCTGGAACATCTTCAACAGAACTCTGAAATACCATGCTGCGCTAATGGACGTTATTTGAAAAGTTCAGCGCTTATTTGCTATATAGAGAATATTTGTTTGTTTTCGGTGTGACAACGCGTGATATCATTACAGGAAAGGGAAACAATTAATATTTTCTTTTTTGTATGCATTATTAATTGTTGTTTCACATTTTATTGGAAAATGTCGTGGGAATCATATCGTCATTTCACAGGGCGTATTAAGAAACCAGTAATCAGACAGTATAACACAAAACTCTACACAGACACACAAGTATTTCTCACTAAAACAGAACAATCCTGGACCATATCTATTGTTATTCACTTAGCTGTGGTCTATTCTGAGATGGACATTAGTTTTGTTATTATTGCTTGCACAGAAAATATTAAACAATGGTGGAACCAAACATTAGACTAAGTCATAAAAAGTCAAAGGAAAGAAAAATGTAATGGTTTAAAACTATAGATGTTGTACCTAAGAAAACCTCCCAGGACCATGTCAAAGGGCCACTGCAGTCGGACCTACACAGACACAGACCAAGCGGCTACGTGCAAGCAAGATAGAAGACGTCAAACACGCCACAGGGGACTCAAGTAAAACCACTCTCCCATACCATCTGTGACCGATACCTGAAAGAGAAGACAGAATAGAAATGGCAGATGCAGATGAAATCACCATAGTTAATATGAACTGTTAAGAAAATATATTACAAGAAGTTCACAGACAATTTTACAAGATTTTTTATTCATTCATGGCTGCACAAAATGGGATTTACAAAAAAACAACAAAACATGCACTTTCTGACAGTATGTCCACAAAATATCTAAATCATGCAGTAATTACAACTTTGCCAAGTGGTGACTGTAATACATGTATGTCTATGTAAATATCAAAATACTCCCTTGCTTCAAAGCAAACTGGGGTTTAACCATTCAATTTCTTTTGTAAATTGCATTTGAATCCACACTTTAATATCTCCTGTCAAAATGAGGACCAGAGCAAGGAATGATCATGTATACATTTTAACTGTAAGGTCGCTTAAAACATTAATATACTTGATGCAATTAAAAACACCAGCATTAAAATCTGATACAAGTAATCAAAATGCAGCTCAATTTCACAGTATGGTTAACATATTTTTGCAGGAGTGTACTCCCCTGCCAGTCAGCATACCGGGGTATATGGTTCAAAACTGTCAAGTGCTTCCAATTAACTCCACCACCAGGAAACCTTGATGAAACAAGACAGCCTGAAGGAATTTTTAAAGTAGAGAATCAACCAAGCAAAATTGCTGTTAAATTATTTAGAAACCCAACATCATTCGTTTTCCTTTTGTTCACATGGCAACCAGAGTTTTGTGTGGATCAGTAAAATTTGTGATAAGATCCAAGTTATTAAATCCAGGTGGTTTCTGATTAGATGTTTAATGAAAAATGACAATGGACAACACATGACGAACGAAGGGCAACATCTCACCAAAATAGCTCATCTTAGACTATTCAGTTGGTACAGTAAAACCCCGTTAATAAGACCACTCACGGGACTTTATACAAGTGGTCTTAATAGCATGGTGGTCTTCATATCGAGGTTTGGCAGATCAGCACCTATAAGTATATAAATGTAAATGTATCCCTCTCCATTTTTCAAGATAATACATCAGTAAAAAATATTATTGTTGTAATTTATTATTTCCTTGAAAACAAATTTGAAAATACAACAAATAATAATATTTAATGTATACCATCATCATCATCAAAATTATCATCATCAACATGATCATTGTTTCATTCATATGTATAAGAAATCCTTGCTCATCATAATCAATTAATGCATATAACAACAAACTCATTTGATGCATATTAATAACAAACTGTAATAGTCTATGTACATCATCATCATCATTAACACCTTAATTTAAAAAAAAAACTTGCTTAGAACTGTCTGCTTAGCCAATGACCGAAGTTTCAAAGAATGATGTGGAAATGAGCTGTTTAGGAAGTCAGAGATTAAATAAACTTGTGCACAATTCAAATTGCATTTATAGGCTATCAGCGTACTTACCCACTGCCTGCCAATTAGTGTCAATTAGCACCAATCAGCGTAATCTATTACACAGACGATGTACTCATCCTTTATCAAAACATTTCTAATGTGGTTTTTCGCAAGTTTCAATTATACCGCAAAGCAGTCTGTAGAATTTCGTTAATTGATGCTGCAAACTGCTAACAACCGATTTACACTTTGGATGGCCGGTCGGATTAGCGGGGTCATTTTAAGCGTTAATTTACCTGTTTGGTCTGCGAAAAGTGGTCATACTACGGAATAGCGTTGCCCCTATAATCAGGGTTCGCGACCATTGAAATATATAGGAAAACAATCGGGTCTTTTAAAGCGCCCGCATCAGCGGGGTGGTCGTAAAATCGGGGTGGTCGTTAAGCGGGGTTTTGGTGTACATATTTTGGTAAGTGGAAGGGGCACACATTTGTTGAAATACAAAATTGAGTCATGGCAATTATTTCATCAAATTATTCCAAGTTTCAACCTTATGTAGTTGATGACTTATATAGTTATGAAATGATAAGAGTTTTAAACATAAACTTTAACCAAAAAATCTAAGTGAAAAAGTGGGCATAACTCTGTCAATATGCAAAACAGAGTTAAAGGGAGGTTGGCCCTGACACTGGAGTTGATGACAAAGTTATGTTCCAATTTCAAAGTGAATAAATAATGTAATTCTGAAGTTAAAAAACGTTTTGAATATAAACTTTAACCAGAAAATCTATGTGAAAAAGGGGCATAACTCTGACATAATACAAAACAGAGTTATATTGAATGTTGCCCCTGACACTGGAGTTGATGACAAATGTATAATACAATTTTCAAGTGAATAACTTATGTAGTTCTGCAGTTACAAAACTTCTGAACATAAACTTGTCAATGGAGTTGATGACAAAAGTATGTTCTAAGTTTTAAGGGAATAACTTGTTTAGTTTTGAAGTTACAAGACTTTTGAATAAAAACTTTAATCAAATTCAGACGCCGACGCTGACGCCGGGGGAAGTAGGATAGCTCACCTATTCTTCGAATAGTCGAGCTAAAAATAAGACTTTTTGAAAAACATTCCTATATTTAATACTTGTTTTAGCATAAGTTTGTTGAATAACGAGATTGCTTTTCAAAATGCTGTAAACTTTACAGAGCCAGATATTTATTGAAAGAACTTGTCACTACAAGGTGGAAAGACAGCAAAGGCAAAATCACAATATACACGCTTAATACATTGGCTGGGGGATGGATAAAAAATATATTGATAGCAGCCTGCACAATCACTAATGGCAGGATTAAAACTAATATGTTACCATCATATTCATAAGCCTTGGAAAATCATCAACCAACAGCAGTATTGTGCAGCGACAGGTTGAATGCTTTCTTTCAATGAGCACACTTTGAAGAAACATAAAATTAACGTCAGAGCTGCAATGAAGATAGCTGACGAGGCGATATGATATATAACGAGCATTTATGTTGCAGAATAAACAAACATGAAGAAAGAATAAAACATTACACACATTTTAGTTGATATCTGTAAGGGTTTTTCTGCAAATTCTGGAAAGGGGAATGACAGACACTACTGACCATAACAGCTCACATTGATCATTGCCTCAGTTAGCTAAAATCTCAATATCATCAAGTTTCTTCAATAAGGTCAATAAACAGCTAGCAGTCCGGCCCAATACTTGGCTATGGATGACGGACATTATCCTGATAGGAACCTGATTCCTTATGAGCGATAGTCTTAACAAGGATATTTAGTATCGAGTTATGCTAATATTTTTGAGTTATGCTTTTCTCTGCTTAGTTTTTATCTTAACATTTTGAAATGTACATTCAATTGCTGAACTTTCTATCCAGACCCTGACAGCATTGCAGTGGCAGACCAAGAGGGACGTCTGATGCATTGGTTTGCTGGTAAGGATATTCACTGAAATCATATTCTCATGAAAGAAAAAGGTACACAAATCATTTACATGCAATAGCTCATACAGTTCTCTGTTGTAGTTTTTTTCCCAATCAGTCTGCAAATTTGACAATAAGCCTCCCATAGGGTCTGTTCTATAAACCAGTAATGTATAACATGAAAACATTGTGTTCACATTAAGTGTTTCAGTTACACCAAAACCCCGCTTTACGATCACCTCGATTTTACGACCACCCCGCTAAAGCGGACACTTTTTAAAAGACCCGATTGTTTTCCCATATATTTCAATGGTCGCAAACCCCGATTATACGGGCACCCCGCTATTCCGTATTACGACCACAAATCCCAGACCAAAAGTACTAAATAATGCTCAAAATGACCCCGTTATTGCGACCAGTGTCATTTAGTCATTGACACTTAACATCATCAATTAACAACATATGTCGTGGAAGATAATGAACTGCTAATGCCGTATAAAAGGAGAGTGTGAACAATGGTACAAATGTTTTTATATGGGATTAACAACATTGTTAGATAACGTTAATCCAGATCAGGACAAATGAACTTAGTTAATCAAGTTTTAATCAATTTGCGACTTAATGTAAAGTTCATATTCATAACTATAAGTTTACATAATCTTAATTCAATAAAATTTATTGATTAAAAAATTAAATAAATTAATCGGAATTTTCGTATCATTATATAATTATGCATTATTTTCATTAAAACTTACAATTACACATACATAGTCACGTACTGACTCGACTATCTGCCGTACCTCAATATTACGACCACCCCGCTATTAAGACCAATTTTATTAAGACCCCCAAGTGGTCGTATTAGTGGGGTTTTGCTGTACTTACTTTTGACAAATCAGGAACATTCTTTCTTTCATCAAGATCCCATCTTTTTCTGCTTAAACTGCTGGTCTTAAAAGTGTCTTTGTGATCCAGTATGTCATCGGAAGTAACCTCTCTCTAGCCTTGCATACCAACGTAACAGAAGGACAAAAACATGTATATATGTAACAGATGAACTCCATCCAGTGTTCAAATATGGTAACAGAAGATAAAACATCACTAACAACACAATGCCTTGAAATCCGCTTGACCACACATAAATCGAGACATGCTGCTAACAGAAACCATTTTTTCACATTTATTTTGTTGCATCCATGTTTTGCATCTGTTTACTTCCAAACCGTACACAGAAAAGTATTTAAACATGCAAGCCACTTTGGGTGACAGAGTGAAGACTAGTCTGGCTTATTTAAGTTTTTTTGTGTGCAGATTTGTGTTACTTACGGAAAAAGAGTACATTATATTACCAGAAGTGTGACATCTAGAACATTTATTTTTGACAGAACTCAATATAGGAATGTGTGAAAGTTTTGATGCCAAATATCCCTTTTTCACCACAGGACACTAATCAAGCTCATCAAATTTGGACGGAGAAAACAATGGATTTACAATAGAGCGTGGCGACATATTTACCGGTATAGGACAAGGTTTACATATGCATGGCGTATGTTTAGCATGGTGCTAGTGTGGTACCAGCGACGTACAGTATTCTAAGACGTGCCGGATATGCAGAAGCTGCACGGTATGAACTCTGACATGAAGCACAAGGGATGATGTGCGTGGTAAGGTATTAGTGTTGACCGCCTGGTCATGTTGAGGACGTTGTGTAATTAGTACTGACGGGCTCTGGTGTGATAGCACCATTACTTACAGATCCGTATTCACCAACTGGGCTACTTACAGTTCTTCCTCCCAGCCATGACCTTGGCATTTCGGGGGGAGGGGGGCAGAGACAGGCAGTGCCTTCAGGTAAGGAACGCCTGGTCATGCTCCTCCTCCTGCCTGTCATCACTGTCTTTACTGTCATCCTCCTCCTCTTCATCATCATCATCATCATCATAATTATAATCATCATCTGGTGCTGGAGTGCTTCAAGCTGGTCCCTGCTTCTTGGACTGTAAGTAGATGGATATCTGTATAGTGTGCACACCAGCAGCAGCAGTTTCAGTAGTATACTTAATATTGCATTGTATTTATCATCATCAACATCATCATCATCATCATCATCATCATCAAACATTGCAAAATAGCAATTATAGTTCATTACAGTTTCAAGAGAGCAGAAACCGCTATAATGGCCAATGTCAGATAATTCAAGAGCCACAACTCCACAATTCCTGGGTGATTTGGCTGGCTGTCAAACTTTGCCAATATATTACATATAATAAAAAGATTTTCATGAAGTTTGGCAAATATCGGATGAAAACTGTACAACTTAGAGACCAAAAATGGCTTAAAGGACTAAAACGGCTAATTTTAGATAATTCAAGAGCAATAACTCAACAATTCCTGGGTGGATTTGGCTGGTTATCGAACTTTGCCAAGATATTATTGTTACAAACATTTTCATGAAGTTTGGTAAAGATCAGAAGAAAACTGTTGGAGAGAGAGTGGAAATGGCTAAAAAGGACCATTTTAGATTTAATTCAAGGGCCATAACTACACAATTCCTCGGGTGATTTGGCTGATTATCAAACTTGACCTAGACATTATTATTACAAATATGTTTATTAAGTTTGGTTAAGATCAAATGACAACTGTTAGACATGGAGAGCGAAAACGGCTGAAAGGAACAATTTCAGATAATTCAAGAGCCATAACTCATCATTCCTCAGGCGATTTGGCTGTTTAACTGGATATTATACCAACAAACATTTCTATAAAGTTTGGTGAATACTGGATGAAAACTGCTGGACCTAGAGAGTGGAAACAAAAGTGTTCTACCGACAGACCAACCAACAGACTTACCGACCGACATTAGCAAACCAATATACCCCGCCATCTTTGATGGGGGGCATAACTAGCAGTGTTTATCTTACCTTATGATACTGAAATGACTATTTGTTACAATTCAACATTAAACTTAAGGAGTTTTTTATTTAATAAAATGCTGCCTCCTACAAACATAGAAATTGCAAAACATTGAGCATATGTCTAACTGTAAAGTTCAAAATGGCAGATCTTGGATGGAGATTTTGAGTAGACCATTTTTTCAGCAACATACCGGAGATGTGGAGTGACAAGTTAAGCCCATTCTGCCAGCACAGGGTCTCTACATTTCTGACGTGCAAAACCCTTCAGGTTCTGAAATCCAAAAAATAATGGTACATGTATCTCTTCGCTTCAATCAAGCTCTAAAGTCTAGGAAACTCACAAACATACATCTGTGCCATGTATGATTATAAAGTAATACACATCTTAGAAGGTGGTCAAAAATATTTTTTATTCTACACACTTCAAACTACAAATGTTTTAATTTCAATTTGAATTAATATGAGTTTGTTTACAATGTATGATTTCCAAGCAATGTCACTCCATGTCACTCCATGCAGAGTCACTCGAGGTAACTCCACAGGGTTTTGTGGCGATTATCAGCTACCACTCAGCATAACTCTGCTTTGAATCGCAGAGTATTTACTGCCACATTCCAACATTCAGACTCGCTTGAGCTGTACCGTACAACCTGAATTTCTGCCACATTTACAGTTTCTCAAAACATTTTCCCAATGAAATGGAATTTCCCAATGTTCTGAACTGTCTCAAACTGCCCATGAAATAATTAATAATTTATGAGAGCCTACATAAATTAATATAACAATGGCATATAGTAACTAGAAAGTTAAATATTGTTCACATAATTACTAGAGGTCTGTAAGTTTCTACATGGAATAACTGCACATGAATTCCCTATCCAGGGATGGAATAGTATCTGTACCAGAACGCAGCCACCAGTTTCTTCAATGGTTTAATAGCGCAAAAAGCTGTAACAAGATGAACAGATATAACATAACTTGACAATTAATTTGAGTAGACATGTAAATACAATAATCAGAATAGATAGCAAATGCATTTAATGCAGTTTATGTATTGTTATCACGCAATATACCAAATAAGTAAACAAAGAAGCCTTAAGGTGAACATTTCACCTCAAATGAATGTTAAAGTAATCAAAATGGGCATGTTTCTTAGAAGATGCACGTGTAGAGCACATATTGACACATGATCAAACCTAATGTCACAGGGTGAGAAAATTGTGCGGCCAGTCCGGGACTCGAACCCGGGACCCCTCGCTATCAGGGCTAGTGCTCTCCCGACCGAGCTAACCAGGCTGCCACACAACTTCTCCCCTTTAAGTGACCAAAGTTCATGCCGTGACATACACCCTCGCTCAAATATGAATTCGTCCTCGGATTCATGGTGTTATATAATTTGTATATGAACTGACATTAAGTACAGTTGATTGACCAGTTCCGGAACACTTTTTATTTGTCTGCTGCAAGTTCATCAATTGCTATGCAGAAAATATATCAGAGGATATTTAATGAAAGATAAATCTTTCAGCAATAATTCTGACTCATATGTGATAAAATTGCTGTCGTAAAATATGAGATCTCGGTTGGTAAAATGTGTAACTAACTCCACCATTTTCGACACATGTAGACTAGTTCCGGTAACAATGTTTATTTTTAGAATCAAGATCTGGGGGGCATCTCAAGGGATGTTGTAACTGTTAAGGTACTGTCATGTTGTAACTGTCAAGGTACTGTCAATAAGTGGTGTATAAGATAATTTACTCATAAAAGAAAATAAGAATAGCATCCATTGATATTTTAAATTTCAGGACAAAGAAAATATAACTGTTGGAAGACATTCTTTTCATATTTAATACAATCAACAGTTTAAACTGTACTGTCAGTAAATATCTTTGTGACCAGCAAAGAAGTAAATGTAGATCCTTAAAAAAAAGCATGAGACAAAAATAAACTAGATCTATATCATAAAACAGTGTAGATTCTGTATTAATCTGTACAGATATAAAAGTGAACATTGAAGCTGAGATTAGCACATCATATATAGAAATAAGCAAGGTATTAATTGTAAAAGGTTTTCTTCTTCTTGAAAAAAAATTAAGAAAAGTACCTATCTACAGTATAGGCAAATACAGGTAATACGACTGAATATTGCAAAATTGTATGACTGTTTTAAGTAAACCTATATCATACATTTGTTCATGAACAATAATCAATAACAAATAAAAAACAATAATTTGACTAGTAACACTCTGACAATAATTCTAATATGTTATAAACAAAATTCTGTGTTATATAACAGAGTTAACTTACAGTTATCAATATGCACACACTTACATAGTTAAAAGATACATATATCAGACAAGAAATAAAATGGTCTAATCCAAATACAAAATGGTTCAATCCAAATACAAGCATTTCTATTATCCAATCAATAATTGATCATTTATAGTAAAGAAATGAATCAGACCCTTAAATTATTCTCATTGAAACTTATAACTTCAACAACACAACACAACATGTATTAAAACTAGCCATTACAGTCTTTCAGCATATCTTCAGTTTAATTAGTGACAGATACTGTCATTACAGAGCATTCCTCCTTAGCTTGAATGGCATTATGGAGGAGGGCTACAGTGCGTTCAACATTTTTAGTTTTAATATTATATGAACATGGTATAACAGCACACCACCAATCACATCCGGTTCTGGCCAAGGAGGGAAACTTTGTTGCGGTGCTCCAGTCACTCGAGCAGCAATACTGTTGTCTTCATCAAGAAGTTGCCGAAAACAACCACCCAATCCCCTTGGTACATGACCAATTGGCAATCCTGCTATTTCACTCAACTTGAGGTGACGAGTTATGTCAGTTTCAAGATCATGAAGTTCTTGGGGGTAACACTGAAGATTTGGCAACCACACCAAACAAGCGTTTTCGTCATGAATGTTACCATACTCTCGATCTATAATTAAGTAATGGCTCACTAACTGTAGGCGGTTTTATCTTGAAAACATGATTACCTTTAATAACGGACTGATTGACCAGCACTTGTTGCTCGGCTACATTTGTCTGTACAGTGGGTGCCTGGAATAAATGGCAGTTTAATGATAATATTAAAAAATTATCAACAAGCTTTTAGGCCCATTCCCCTTTGAGCCATCTCTTGAAGCCATTTTGCCATGGCTTCTTCTTCTTGTTTATTGAACACTGGTGATGGGCCATTTCTACTGTCTATAGCTACTTCACCAGTCAAACGTCATCTCAGATAACTCACCGAAACAGAACTGTCCTTAGCTGCGCGTCTTAAAGATGTCTTCTTCCCTTGCACTGCAATCAATGCTCTTCTGACTTCACCAGGAGACATGCCAAATTTCTGAAATAATCAAAACAAGAATGTTGTTTTCTTTACCTTATTTCAGATAGTGTATCATTAAATCATTCAATATAATATGAACACATGCAAACTTAAAACAATTAACAATGACCCAATAGCTTTTACTTTCTGTTTGGTAAGAATAGCTTATGCTGTATATATAATAATTATGTGTTACCATTTATCAATATTTTTTTGCTGAAAAGGCAAACAAAAATAGTCAAAAGAAAACTTAAAATGGTTGGTTGTCTTCGAGTGTGAAATGCCATTTCTTAAGATAATTAAACTTATCCGTTTCTAGATTTAAAGTACACTTCAAACATTCTATTAATTGTAAATGATTGTGTTTGTATTATAAGATTTCATTAAATTGGTATAAGGCACAGTTAACTTTCATTTATTAATGAAGAAGTTGCTTAAGAAGCATACCCGCTTCAAAGACTTTGCAGTCTTAGCGGCTGGACTTTTCTGTACTCTTCCCATTGAACTATCTACAAGTAAAATAACAAGGATGAGTTATTTACATATCATAAATGCATGCTAAAGACAATAGTAATGAAATATATTGCATATTATTACTTTAGTTAGCTTTTAACATCTTTTTAATGTCTGCCTATCCTCCATCAAACATTTCTTATTATCACAATACTCAAATAACACAATAAAGACTACCAATTCCAATCAGAATTTAATTTTGACAGGCAAAAAATTCTTTGATACGACCCCCGTCTTTATAAAACATGTGTACCGGAAGTGGTTAGAGCAGGGCACTTTAAATATACTCAGATAACCTGTCTATAAGTGAGTGTCATGCTAAATGTTTCATACTGCGAATACAGGGATATAAAATACACATATTTATATCGAAGTTATATTGCTTACCTTCTTTTAAACAGTATTTTTCTTACTTTAATATTCTGCGACTAGGTTGACCGCCATTAAAATAATCAATTCATCGAAACACACAATTGAAACTGCATGCGCTTGTTGACTCAGAGTGAATACAAATTAGCGAAAAATTAAACATTTCTTTTTAAAAATGTTTACTTTTCAAGAACCAATTGTAAAAACATGCATTTCTGTTCAATTTTTCAAAATGTTCAGGAAAGTGTTTCGAAAACCGGAACTGGTTAATCGACTGTATCCGTAATATGAGTCTATAGGGTACAAACTGTAGTGTTTTCCATTATAAACAGTGGAAAAAGATAATTGTACAAAAATGACAATCGTGACACTAAATTGTCTTACATTAAGGACCAACATATCCGTAGCTTCAAAAGGCTTTCCAATCAACAAATTTGTGCAGAAACAATGTAGCGTGCCAGAAAAAGTGGTTGCGGACTAACTTCTTTATAAAGAGCTTGAAGTAACAACAACGCAATAAGGTTACAAATCACTAATACTAAACGATTTAGAGGTGGCCATCACGGTGTATATGGTCACTGTATACTGATGTAATACAACTACGTTACTTTTATAATGAATGGATGGGTACCGCATACTTATGGACAAAAAAGCAGAGTGCAGTGCAAGAAAATGTTAATTTCTCTGCGTTTACATCATTGTCTGACAATAATTTTAGTTTTACGGAGCATAGTGGATATCGCTACTAAATATTCTTACAACATATTTTCCTGAAAATCGTCCCACGTCATAGGCAAAGTGAAAAAGTGTCCATGTCTTTTATTCACAAAGTGAATTTTCAGATATATATTCAGATTTCTCTTCCATTTTGGCTATAATTGGTGTGATATAAGCTCATTTAAGTTTCTGTAATCTTATCATTGTGTCTTTATTGAAAATATACGTCTGAAACTATTAACTTTATATTGATACTTAAGGTTTAAATGCGAATAATGCATATCATTCAATACAGGTACTTGTTTTTGACCGAGATCTACACCATGCTAGCACTATTTTACTAAAATTAAACGTTCACGTGTGTCTTTAATCATATTTTGTTTCGTGCAACTCGTGGTTTTATCATAGAGTATATGGATTGTTAAATATTTGAATTTAAATAAGGTATATCTTGCCTTTTCAACGACTTTTTCCACTAAGTATACTGTGCATTCCAATATTATTTCAGCAGTATGCGGTGACCATATGCACCGTGACAATACATACCTCTGGCTTTGTGCATGTTGCGTTCACCAATCGAGTAATGGCAACTAGAAACACTGCCAGACCCTCTCCGTGCATAGTGAATGAGGAACCCTGTACCTGCCATGGTGAAATACGACTGCTGAAACCAAGATATAGCATAAATACACATTAAATTACATACAAGAAGTTTTGTGAAATGCATAAATTCTGTATGTTTTGATATGTAGAAAAACCCTTGTCAGTAACTGCAAATGTGTATTCACCAGATAAAACATGTTTAGTGAATGTTATTCAAGGCAGTTCCAACTATCTTGCTGTTGGGCTAGCTCTTTCGCTCTTTAAAGTGACTGCCTCTCACGCTATAGACCTGGGTTCAATCCCCCAAACATGTCCAGGGTTTTATATCCCGTCCGGGTTTTTGGAAAAGTTAGCCATTTATTTTTAATAATTTTTACAAAAACATAGACAGACAAAATTAACATCACATACTGTTTCAATCTTTATTCATGAGTTTGATACACAAAAAACTAACCGAATTCAAGGTTAAATTACAAAGCAATCAACTGTCAAAATACGACTGTATTGTAACCACCATCTTGGAATCAAAGGTCTATTTTCGTGACAGAAGGTCAATATTTTGCGGAACTATTTTAAACGGTTTCACTTAATTGTAAATTGGTACATACTGCAAACTCTTAAACAACAAACAGGGCATATATGTAACAGAGGGGAGGTTTATAAAAAAGTGACCGGAGAAATAATATTATTACAAGGAAAATGAATATAATAGCAGAGGAGATAAATCACAACAGGAGAAATCAAACGTAACAGGGGAGATCTACCATAACTTGGGAGATAAAAAATCAAAGGGGTGATCAATCGTAACAGGGGAGATCAATACATATTTGTTGTTCCTAGCAAATGTGAATTTGTAATCGTAATCCTGAAGATATGCTATTTAAAGATGTTCTTCATTGTTAAAGTTTCAGTACTATGTTTAGAAATCGGCAATAAGCTTGGGTTAAAAAATGTATAGGCACAATAGGCGGAATCTACAAATCGACGCTGTAAGCGATAATTTGGGTCCGGAGTGTTTATACTCGTATGTGGCTACAAACAACTAACTTTAGCTAAACCCGGAATGTACAAAATAGTTCTAAAATAAAGCGTAAGTTTCATGACATTTATTTCATATTGACGTAATCGACTCGTTAAACAATGAAGTATCAACCCAGCCAAGAAAGATCCCCTCACCCCATCCCCCTTTCTTGTTTTTATTGCATTTTTTGCATATTAAAAATTTTCATCTCTGGAAAAAATGTATGGGTATAGGCACGTGCCTATAGTGCCTAAAGGAAGCTACGCCCCTAGCTAATACTAGCATTTGTTCTCGGGATTGCCAGAATAGTTGCGCGCGCATACGGATGCTTTGACGGGGTTTACATTAACGGGTCCAGGAATATGGTACGATCACATGGATCCAGTAATTTGCATTTAAATTCGTCTAATAACTAGTTTGTGTCTGATTCACATAAGCATGATACATCTGCAACGTTAGACGTGGTGCATATTCTTCAAAGTACGAGCTGTGATGACTCGATAGTAAAGGAACGTTCTGCAATGCTGGAATCAACACAAGGGACGTAACTCGCCTGTCACAGACATGTATGTATAGTATAAACAACTGACTGGATTGTCTCCCTTTGTGTAGTGAGATTCGTGCATTGACCACATCGTACATTTTGCAAAGAGTGATTAATCTTAAGACTTAATCAGGTTGATTATGATTAAATGCATGAGGTCATACTTTGTTGCAGCACACAACTTCCGAACTTTTCCACAATAGTAAGTTTTCTTTTCAGTTGTAGTAATAGTATTGGACATAAAATGAATGAATTCATCACTTAAATTGTACATAAATAATCATTACTCCTATACATAATATCTGAGGTCGGTATACACCGACCTCATATTGGTAAGTGCTATTTTCCTGTGGCAACATTCCGACATGTCGGAAACTTTTCTAGCTGCAATTTCTTTTTTTATCACTCATTATTCATTTAACAATGATTCAACATTAAGTATAAACATTAATTTACCAATTGCATGCCAAAAAGTCGACATAAAAAAACAAATTTAGTGCTACTTTTTAAAAGGGGCTAAATTGGCGTGAATAAATGAGACTTTTAACGTGAATTTAGTGCTACTTTTTAAAAGGGGCTAAATTGGCTGGAACGTCTCGTCACCGAATGACCATTAATGTGGTGGAAAATCAAAATGTCAAATTTTCTAAAATATCGTTCGAATATCAAAATAAAATCATCTGGTCGTAGATGCAACATATACTGTGTAGAATTCACGTCATTTCTTAAAAATATAGCTTGAAAATGATCTTAAATTGGAGTCTAAGATATGTTTACATCAACAGTGTTTTCTCGACAGTCTTGATAAAAATAGCTCAGGTGTATTTAACTATCCAATCAGAACGCAGATGCTTCTCAGCATGGTTATGAAGGATGTACGCGTAATTTTACAAGACGTTATATTAGGGGGACTTTGAAATAACGTGACAAACTGGTGCTATTAATTTAAAAAAAGAATGAATAATACACATAACGAATGTTTATTGAAAATTAAAACGAAACTTTATTTTTTAAATATGTATTATATGATAAAAACTTAACATGCAATAAAAATGACGGGTATATTGGCGAGAATATCCAACAGAACCAGGGGTCTTGATCTCCGTTTTTTGATGCAGAGATTCGGCATCATTCCCCCAACGAAAAAGTATATATTTTTCCCCCATTTCAGGCCCAAATTTCCCCTAATGAACTGCCATCGAATTTGTTTTCGGGTTGTTTATTGAGTAATTTTCGGGGATCAGATTTACTTAAGCACCGAAACAAACGGTTAACAATAAAATCCGAAGAACATCACATGGTCATGTTAAATGACCGTTTTGACTTCTCTGGTTCCCGATTATTTGTGCTTTCATAATAAAACTTCATTTTTATACAGTTAACTGCTAACTTGTTTGCTGGGAACCGTAATTTCTGTTTTGGGAAAATGGCTTCTGCTTAAAAGTTATCAAAACAGGTGAAGCAAAAATGCACAAATACCGTGTCTTACAGTCGAAAACACAGTTTATTACTGTATTAGAATTAGTATAAGCAGCTTAACAAAATTAATTAAGGTTACAACTTGGAAGTTAAAAAACCATTTAAAAATCGGAAGTGAAAATCTATTAGATTGCAAGAAAAATTATCTGTTGCACTGCTCCAGCTTATAATGTTCAAGTGGTAGACCGTAGATGGTTAAAATTTGACTAGTTAATATAATATTCAATTTATTGATAATTTTCATGAATAAAGTTGTCAGGTAAAGACTTAGACTAAATAAAGTGATTTAAAAAATATATTTAACAGTTTTTACTTTTGACTCGTTTGCTAAGTCAAAGTTTCCCTTTCTGTGTAAAACGATGCTAAAATTCCCCCGCCTGAGGGTACAGGTACTCTTCCCCAAACCAGAGAGAGACCCCTGAGAACATATCTCATAAAGTATGTCCACCGGTACGTTTCATTTATTTCTACTCCATGAACAGCTAAATATGAATCATGAATTTCAACATACTACTCAAATTCAGCTTAATCTGTTTATTACGGCCACATAAAAGGAACACACAGAAACAATACTGTGTGTGTGACGGAGAAATAATTGCAAAAATAATACCGCTCAGCGTGGTACCGTAAATCTTGACAAATAATACTCAATTCTAACTGAAATGGACAGAGACGTATATAGATCTTACATGAAAAATTAAACACTTAATAGTTTTTCATAGCAAAATTCACTATACAAAGAACATGAACATTTATCAAATTGCATGAATAAACAACAACAAAGCAGCAACGTTAAGACAACATAAAATAACAATGTGTGCGCTGCATACTGTACACACATCATGAAGAAAAATAAAAACATATTGTATGAACAAAATAATAAGCTGTCATACCTGCAAGATCAAAATGTTCAGCCGAGGGCAGTCGCAATGAACAGTATATTTTCGGTCTTAGCTTTTCGTTGCCTGTAGGAGTCGAGCTGTTTAGAAAGATTCTACAGCTTTGCTTTAAACTTAGAAGCGTCAATGTTCATGTTGTTCCTTATATTCGGAAAAGATTGGTAGAATCGTTCATTGGAATGTCTTGTTAGATGCTCCGGTTTCAACAAGGCCGTCATCGCAAACAAATCACTCTTTCGTTTAAGTTCTTTTCTGGATGAAGTTTCAGCTGGAATCTCGGTTAATTCGCCTTACACTTCATCCAGTACCTTGCCCAAATTTAGTTAAAGAATCTATTATCGTAGTTGCAATGTCAGCATAATAATAATGATAATAATAATGATGATGATGATGATTATAACAACAATAATAATCATGATAATAATAATAATGATGAAAATAAATAATAATAATAATAATAATACCTTTAAATTCCTTATTAAGGAACTCACTGACCAGGTCGGCTTCCACATTCTTTCCCCTTCCGCGGGAAATGTTGACAGTCCGATTCCATATCAAGTCTAGTAATATTGAACTAGTAATCCACTGGGGTTGCCCAAGTAGTCTTCTCGCCTATTGGCAAGAGACTGGTCTGGCAGGTAGATCTGGACAACTGGCGTTAGCGGTCATGTACTGCTACCCGCGCTCATTGATTAAACCAGTAATATACGAATCCAATGTGCACATTGCAAATGGTGAAACGTTTGTAAGGCTCTCTGTCTTGGAGCACCTTCTTACGGCAGGTATGGACCGAAACAACCTACCCAGGAATCGTCCGTGTTCCAACTCAGAATGCATCATCTGTGAGTGCCATTATGCATGTGCTGTAGCGTATGCTAGACCAACTGCCAATGTCCTGGCAAAATGCCGTACGTTGATCGTTCTCTTTTGTAATACGGGTTTATTGTGTCATGGCGTCTTAAAATGCTGACTTATTACTGAACATTTTAAGCAAACCATTATCATTCTCAGTCGATTTAGCAATGCGTTGCTGTGTATAGGAAACCCATTTAGTAACTATGTATACGAAATTGCTTTTTTTTTCATAATTCGTCTTAAGAACCAGATATACATAATACCAGTAATGAGTATATATGAACCCCCTGCACTGGTACTGCACTTGTTCTACAAACTAGTAGAATTCGTATCACTTCATGGTTATAGTAATGGTTGTGTGTATTGTTCTATGTATACTTCTTTGTTTGAGAACATATGAATATTTTGCAGGTGAACGTGTCGGTCCATTGAAGAATACATTATTCTTAATAAAACACAGTCAACAAATTATTTTATTTATATATACAAATAATGAACACACAAAACACAGTTTGTCACAAAATCCCTTACTGAATTGGTAAAAGGACATTTTGTTAATGTGACTTCTCTTTGCCATTTCCCGCAGTACATGATTCTGCAACAATATAGCGGAGGCGACTTATCGATCGATCAGTACACAGCGAGTTAAAGCGTGTGTTGTGTTGTTTGTGGTAGTGTGTTGATTAAAATCGCAAATGCAATGAAAATGGATGTATTACAACATAACTTTATACTGGACATTAATGTGGAATAGTGTCTTTCCACAGGTATGTAAATTTATTGCAAAATTTTAATGATGAGTATATTTTTGCCGAGTTCAAAAGTAGTGACGAAAATCCTGTCGCTACCCTATAGACATATAGGGAGAAATTTCCACCACAGTTTTGGTCCTTCGGCGGTTGGGCCAGCCCAATATTGCCCATATAAAAAGTAGCTCAATATTGGCTGGCACAGGGCCTAACTTGTTGTGCTAATTGAAATTATGCAGCGATGGGTATATGGGATTTTACAATGTGAAAACAAAGTGAGGTATAACAATTATATGAGGCCCATTGTGGGAAAACCGGACTTAATGCATGTGCGTAGTGTCATCCCGGATTAGCCTGTGCAGTCCGCCCATGCTAATCCGGGCCAGCACTGTCCGCTTTTATGGTATTTTCTGTTTCAGGGAAGTCATTTTTAAACATAAATCCACTGTAGTTTGAAAGTGCTGTCCTGGATTAGCCTGTGCGGACTGCACAGGCTAATCAGGGACAACACTTTACGCACATGCATTAAGTCCGGTTTTCCCACGAAGCACCTCATATATATTTATTATATCAACTGAGGCAGTAGCCGAGTTTGATATTACTTTTCGAGGGTTGATATTACTTCATATTGTCCTCACAGCCATTTGTTATTTATTTTATTATACCAAACAAACACGCGCAGTCTAATGACTTCATTTTGCTAATCTTTGTGACATTGTTTTATGTGTTTTGTGAATGAGTATTACAGTTTTAACTATACGACATGTAGAAGTTATGATAAACATTAATAAATTCCATTCATAACACTTAATTTACATAACATACTTACTTTTGCTAACTTTCTATTGGCGCAGTGATGATGTTGATTTCAAAATTCAACATTCTAGTGGCATTGCGGAATATATTTTTAGAAGGGTGATATTAAAAAATGTCACCTTGTTGCATAACTTTTGGTCTAAGTACAAAATGCATAGAGCAGTCACATGTGGTACAATAAAGTTTAGTGATGAACAGATGTAAATTACATATTCCAAACAGGATAATATGTAATACAAATAAACAGGATTTATGCGTCGTAACTAGATCCGCATTCATTATGATGAAAAAGCAAAACTTCCTTAACCATGTTGGTTATCATCTCTTCACAGCCGATTTGAAAAGAAACTGCCATGTCATGTCTTATATTACCGGTAATTGGAAAATTATTTTGGGTGTGCTGACGACACGATGATCAAAGGTGGTTATACAGTTTTAATGGCACAAACCACTTCAGTTATGTTAATGGGTCTTTTGATAAGTGGGTGTTTTTTGGGAGGAAAGAATATATTTTATGGTAGCTTTTAATGGAGCTCAGGTGTTCAGTAGCCCGATTGTCGCCGTGCATATCATTAATATCATGATAACATCTTAAAATGTCACATTTAAAATGAAATATCCAATGATTTTACCACTTTATACACCATATATGAATTTCACGTGTTTGTCTGTATCGTCAAAGCTGTATTTTGATAGCTCTAGTCTTTTTTTTTTTTTTTTTGTAAGATGTTAGCTGTAATAAGCCATTTCCTTGAAGGCAATATAAATATTACACAATTTTGTCTGTACATTTTTAGCTCACCTGAGCATGAAGCGCCTATAGGAAAATAGTAGAAAAACGTATACGATATGAAAATAGAACGAACATGCAGACAATATTTAAGTAGTATGAAAACGCAGGCGCAGTGAAAGAAGACTAAGTAGGAAAACACAGATTACACTTATTGTAGGAAGTTGAAAGGTGTTTTGTTGTTTGTTTATTGTTGATTGTTCTTGCAAAATATGTTTATAATGAGAAACAATTCTTGTCTAATGAAATGATGTTTTAAATACAGAAATAAATTATGTGTAGTTTTGGTTTTAATTAGAACTAATAATATTGCACATGATTACAAGAGTACAACTAATTGACCACCTTGTTATTTATATAGAATGTACTCCGCTCAATGTTAAAATGTTATAAATGTCTCATAAGGCATAATAATAGGTATTAAAAACAATAATAAGAACATTTTATCAATGTAATGTTATGTTTACATGTGTAATGCAACATTAGGGCGTTTTATACACAAATTAAATCTATCTACTTAAACCTGTATCCCCTCTGCATTTCCTTCTTTATCTATATGTTCTGTGTTTTCCTTCTTTATCGACAACTCTTTCTTTAATATTTACCGAGTTATTGCCTTTTGTTTAATTTTCTTGTGTGGAGCATGTCTCCATTAGTATTGAAAGGATTCAAATGAAACTTCATAAGTAGATAGAGGACAATGAGAGGAAGTGCAGAGCACAAGGACCATAACTATTTCTTCAATATTTACTGGAATTGCCCTTTGTTTATTTTTTGTGCAGAGCATAATTCCATAAGTATTGAAAGGATTTTAAATAAAACCAAATATATTGATAGAGGACATTGAAAGGAAGTGCATAGTACAATGACCAAAACTCTTTCTTCAATATTTATGGAGTTATTGCCCTTCAATTAATTTTCTTGAGCAGTGTATAACTCCATTAGTATTGAAGTGATTTAAAATAAAACCACATTTATTGATAGAGCATGTTGAGAGGTAGTGCATAGTACAAGGACCATAACTCATTTTGTAGGAAACGTCATTTTTGCCAACATGTAACTGACATTGTGTTGCCTTCCTCTGACAAGCATATGCTTCAGGGGAATACGTCATCCTGTGACAAGCCTTGTTTTAGCCTGGAGTTCAAACATTATTATTATAGTTCTATCGCTTGCCGAGTATAATACATTTCAATATGTTATACATTTAAAATTCAATGATACGGTTTGAAAAGTTAGACATACTGACGGTAGTGAAATAAATGATTGTTTAACTGCTTAGTTTTAGAAAAGTCTGACTGACTCTCTCTATGAAGATAGATTGTTCTGTCAAACCCGCAAAGCGAGCAGATATACTAGAAAACAAATTATCAATTAGTACAATGATTTGATGACAAAGTGCCCGCTAATTTGTGGATTAACACCTTTCACAGATAATGTCACTGTCGCTTAGCAACGTTGCTGCGGACCTGACACTAGGTCGCTTAATACATTGATTAGGGTAAATTGGGACCACTTTTGATGGAAAGTCCTGGAGTACAGGTGGTCGTTAATTAAAGCTGTTTTTAATTGAATTTGCGTTGGGAGGAAGTAGTGATATTCGTTAAATGGAGAGAGTTGCTTAAAGCAGGTGGTCAGTACCACAGGTTAGACTATATTTTAATACAAAGAAATCAAATTTTAAAACATGTCTACAAAAATGCATGGGTGTGACAATGTATATTGTCAGCTGATTTAGCAGGTAAAATATCGAGTAGTCAAAGTCAGATAAATAACATTCTAAGAAATGTACATTTGACTTTATAGTTGAAGAGAACTGAATGCCTGATTCATCCATGTTTTTGTTTTTGTTTAATTACTGGTTGTAATTTGTAGATTTTGTTGTTATGTTGGTGTTTAATTTAAATACATCTACAAGCTTTACTGAAAATGAAAAAGATCTGGAGTTTTACATGAAATGATTACTCAGCCGTTCTTCCTAAATAACTTCATGTATCCTGTGTTCCGCCGTGAATTTGGACTGTTGGGGACAACGGCCCTCTAGACTTGAAAAAGAAGGGACAAATTACAAAAATGTAGGGAAACTGGCTAAAATTGTTATTTACCTCATTAATATTGCCAAAGGAGATTTTGTTGAAAAAGTGCATAGCTGTTATGTGCATGGGGCCTTCAGTTTGTCCTTATTTTATATTCACGCACTACCAATCATTTTACCGTTAAAAAGTGTATAATGCACACTTTTTATGCCCACTAGCATCTTGATGCGGGAGGAATGTAGTGATTGTCCTGTCCCTCCGTCCGTCCGTCCTTCCGTCCGTCCGTGACAAGGTTAAATAGATTGTATCATTTCGTCTAGCAACAACATCGCTTACTAAAACACTTTAAACTTACACAGTTATTGCTGAAACTTACACAGTTGTTGCTGAAACTTACACTTTTGTTGCTTATGACCATTCCCTATCCACCCATATCACACATATCACCCAACCTCACTTTGACCTTGACCTTATTTGCACTTAGAATAATTCAAATGGGCTGTTTCTTGGATTGTTTCTTGGTTAACTAGATTTTACCGTTTCGTCTAGCACCAAAACCGCTCGCTACAACACTTAGATACATGCACAGTTGTTGCTCATGACCACCCCAAATCCACCCATATCACCCAACCTCACTTTGACCTTGACCTAGGAACTAATTTGGACTTATAATAATTCAAAATTGCCCTTTCTTGGTTTACTAGATTTTACCGTTTCGTCTAGCACCAACACCGCTTAAAACAACACTTGGATATTTACTCAGTTGTTACTTATGACCGTTCCCAATCCACCTGTAACCCAACCTCACATTGACCTTGACATTGACCTAAATTTGAGTATCCATGGGCTATCCATCACCAACCAGGGGCATGTGTGTTTATCAAACACAGAGTCTTGTTTACCCTAAAATTTGTCGATGAAAATTTGGTACATGTATACACCGAACCAGTCAGTTTCATTCATCTGTTCAAAAAAAGGTTATTACATAATTCATAATAGTTATTTTGTTCTGAATTAATTCACAATGTTCTGTTTATAAATGTTAATCTGCATTCTTATTACCTTTCATTATAAATTCCGATTCGAACGAACAATAAAATCTGCTAAAAACACAAGGGGTTAATAATGAAATCTGCACTGTACGTCATCAATTAGATCGGCATCCAAAACTTCAAGCCTTTAGCAACAACCACAGGAACGGTGTCGGTTCGACTTCAAAAGCCGAAATTGCTGCTTTCGTTTAGCAGTTTGTCACTATTCACATTTACAATTATCGATTGACACTACTGTAATGGAACTGCTCAAGTGCTGTCCATATAGCATTTTATATACTCTATTTGCATTTTATCAGGACTGAAATCTTATAAATTACATTTGGTATTTGTAAATTGCATGCACCCGCGGACTTACAGAAGTTCAGTGGGGACTCGTAGTTTTTTTCTGCGCCAATGGCGCAAAGCCGCATCCACGGCAGAACACTGTTTATGTGAATGGTATATGACATACGTAGGTGTATATGGTTTTTGTTTCGTAATTTTTAGCTCACCTGAGCACATTTTTTTATCTTTTAGGATTGCCGTTTGTCCGTCGATTGTCGGGCATTGTGTGTCAACATTTTCATTCAAAGAACATCTCCTCCTAAACCACTAGGCAGATTTTCAGCAAATTGACAGAAATGATCCTTGGGTGACCCTCTTTCAAAATTGTTCAAATCATTCCGGCCTGCTGCATATGTAGGTTACCAGAGTTGAAAATATATTTAAAGACTGAAAACTTAAAAATCTTTTCTAAAACCACAAGGCTTGGAGTTTTCATGTTTAGTATGTAATATCCTCTAGTGGTCCTCTACAAAGATTGTTCAAATGATGTCCTTGGGGTCAAAACTGACCACACCCTGTTTGGTCATATGGTTTATATAGACTTATGTTTTATATGTAATATCCTCTAGTGGTCCTCTACAAAGATTGTTCAAATGATGTCCCTGGGGTCAAAACTGGCCACACCCCGTTTGGTCATATGGTTTATATAGACTTATATAGCAAAATGACTTTAAAAATCTTCTCTGAAACTGCACGGCCCAGAGTTGTCATTTTTGGTATGTAACATTGTTAGTGGTCCGAGCAAAGATTGTTTGAATGATGCCCCTGGGGTCAAAACTGGCCACGGCCTGGGATTCACATGTTTTATATAGACTTAAATAGCAAAACTACTTTTAAAATCTTCTCCTCTGAAACCGCAAGGCCCCGTTGTTTCATATTTGGTATGTAATATTGTATAGTGGTCCTCTACAAATATTGTTCAAATGATAAACCCAGTGGTAGAAAGTGGCCATGCCCTGTGGGTCACATGGTTTATATAGACTATACAAATCTTCTCCTGAAACTGCAAGGCCCAGATCTTTATACTCCAGTAAATGCTTTAGTGCCATTTGGCCCTCTTGTTATAAGCCATTATGATGCCTTTAACTTAGGTGAGCGACCTAGGGCCATCATGGCCCTCTTGGTTTTTTAGCTCACCTGCGCACAACGTGCATGGTGAGCTTTTGGCGGTCGTCTTTCATTAGTCGTTCGTTTTCAAAATTTACCTTATTAACACACTAGACCACATTCATTGCCCAGTCTGCATGAAACTTTCTCAGAATATTTGTGCCAGTGATGTCTCGGCCTAGTCTGAAACTGGGTCATGTGGGGTCAAAAACTAGGTCACTAGATTATATTGAAGAAAAAGCTCGTTAACACTCTAGAAGTCACATTTTTTGCCCAATCTGTTTGAAACTTTCTCAAAACATGTGTTGTTATGATATATCGGCCGAGTTCGAAAATGGCTCCGATCCATTGAAAAAACATGGCCGCCAGGGGGCTGGGCAGTTTTCCTAATAAGGCTATATTGAAAACTTTATAAAGCTTGTTAACACTCTATAGAGGCCACATTTTTTGCCCAGTCAACATGAAACTTGGTCAGAGCATTTGTCCAAATAATATCTCAGCCAAACTGGGTCATGTGGGGTCAAAAACTAGGTCACTAGGTCAAATTGAAGAAAAAGCTTGTTAACACTCTGGAACTCACATTTTTTGCCCAATCTTCTTGAACTGTCTTCAAAACATTTGTTATTATGGTATCTCGGATGAGTATGAAACTAGGTCACATAGGGTCAAAAAATATGTCACCAGGCCAAAATGAAGAACAAACTTGTGAACACCCTAGAGACCTCTTTTATAGCCCAATAATTTGAGCATGAAACTTGCTCAGAATATATGTCCCAATGATATCTAGGACAAGTTCGAAACTGAGTCACATGCGATCAAAAACTAGGTCACCAGGCCAAATTGACGAAAAAGCTTGTGAACAATCTAGAGGCCACAATCTTAGCCGAATCTTTATGAAACTTACTAAGAACAGTTTAGTTCCTTAGCCCCTCAGGTGAGCAACCTAGGGCGCTCTTGTTTAACCTGCCAGTGGATTTTTAAAAAACAGCAACTCATAATCCAAAGAATAAAAAATAAAATAGCGGCCTAATTCAGTGAAAAAGTAAATAGATATGAGGGAGCACATTTTCCCACAGCATTGATTTCACTATCTGATTTCACTATCTATTTATCCACATGTCATTGCGAATTTGAGATCGGTGTTTTTTCTACTTGCCCTGTCCTCGGCGTTGGCATCCGGGCTAGGTTAAAGTTTTTTGTTAAGCTTGAGGACGGGCTTGAGGGATTTCATTCAAACTTTTTTTTCCTATATTAAAATTTAAAACCTTTAGGCTAAGTTTGGTAACATTAGTTTAAAATCGTTTTATGCTTTTGTTTCTGGTGTTGTTTCTCTATGCCATGCAGGGTTGCCAGCCGACTTGAAAAGTCAGGGAAATGTGATTTTTTTTTCAAGGTCACTGAATTGTCAGGGAATTTAAAAAAAAAAGTCAGTGATAAATGAAATTCCAAAAAAGTCCGTGAAAAGTCAGAGAACAATATGCCTGAAGGTATAAAAATAAGGTATAAAAATTTGCAGGATAAGGCTATGGCAGTCTTCAGGTGTTTTGAATTACTAAAATGTATGTATAAATGCATAATATGCTTATTTTTAGTCAGAAATATTTATCTTAACAGTTTTTGTAAATGTCCCAGTGTGACTTAAATATGATTTATGACTTCCTTCCTGAAGATTTGGACAGCTAAGAGACGAGGAGGAGGCCTTTGAAAAGTGGGGGGTATTGGTCAGTGAAAAACTGGATTTAGTCATGGAAAAGTCAGGGAATTTTTTTTTTCCCAGGTGCTGGTAACCCTGCCATGTTCTTGTAACATATTCTGAATAAAATTATTGTAAACAAGAAATGTCTTTAAAAAAGACAATCGGCGTTGAAATTAATATTGAGATGTCCTTTTTTTACCCTAAACATAATACAAGAGGGACAAGATGATTGTTAACGTGACTTCTCTGACCCCACTAAGGAGACTTCTTTCGGACACTATAAGAAACCTTATTGGACCCAAAATTAATTGGAGTTAAACTCAAACATTATTAAGATGTTAACCGTGAATAAACCGATCATACCTTTCATTTTTTCACTGGTGATAAATGAATAACCTGAATGCTAGTAATTTACGTTACTATAATTATTACATGAATTTGTCAGACAAATTTAACTACTTAGCATTGTCAGAAAATAATTGCTGAAATGAATGAAAATTATTATATATCAGACGAGCGTACATACCGGTAGTTATGTTAAATAATATACTATTCGTATCATAAGTTTTGCAAATAGTGTATTCATGCTACGCAAATGAAGTAAAAGTAATATTTGGACGTATTACGTGGCTTCTTTCTCCACATTTTATTTATAGAAAGATGTTAAATATTTTAAAATTGAATAACATCTACAGAAGAAGTTAATAGAAAGGTGCAATTATAAATAATTCTTAATAAAATGCAACCGCAATTCAAATATAAATTAACATGCACTGTAAGTTTATAAATATAAATTACCCATTTATTGAATTTGTCGGGTTTATGATTCTCCCGACGATGAATGTATATTAGCATAGCTCTACCACGCGCTATTTTAAAAATGATGCACCCTTTATCTCGAGTGTGTTGAATACCATTTCATACCGATCTTTGTCGAATATCAACGTATGGCACCGAAAGGTTTCAGAGCGCAATAATTCTCACAAAATTGGATCACTGTAATTGCTACTTATAGAGCGTGAAGCTGATGTAGGCTAGACAAAATAATGATTTCATTTTGTGAATACATATTACATTATGTTCATGACATACAATAAGTAAAATTGTTCATAATTATGTTCAGTTCTAGAGTGTATGTCGAAGACATGTTTATAATTTTATTTTAACCAATTATGCAAACAATTATGTAAATTATAATCCCCCAAAACAAGCAACAGTTATTGGTAGACATCAAACCATTGTTGTAAGTTTGCATTCCCTGAAATTAGGAAATTTGCTATTGGGATTCAAATTTCCCGCTGCATAAAATTATCGCAAGGTTAAAAGTGATCTTAGACAGCTACGCCGAAATATAATGTGATTAGTTTTTAAAAGTTTATAAACATGTTATATAATATCGTGCAAATATGTTGTTTATACTGGTATTTAAACAATAATAATAAGTTCAATAAATGCATTTGCACGGTTATTAAAGAGAGATATATCGTGGTACATTGCAAAATGTATCAAGATACGAGTCAGTGATATTGTTACACCCGTAACAGTGCAGGTGTCTGCAATTTGTCTGAACAATTAATTTTTTAAGCACATCCTGCTCCCATTACATCTTTTGGTACTAGATTACGTCGTAGATATATAAATAAGTATAATTATAATAATAATGTTAATTTATGCAGTTTGTAGTGACATGTGATTCTACATATGCAGTATTAAATTGAAATAACTGCGTGTCAAATCCCTATGAATTATACTTAAATTTCCATCAACTGACTGGCTTTTAAAAATTTGTCTCATTTATTTTCCTGCTTTATATATTTAATCAGTTTAAATTCAAATAGATATGAGGGACCACATTTTCCCACAGTATATATGTCATAGGCCTGAAAAATGATATATTTTGAAGTCCAATAGTTTACATTTTAGTGCTGAATTTGAGATCAGTGTTTTCATTGTGGCATGAAAGCTCACTATCAGGTTTAACTGTTCTGCATATTAATCACATGTTGATGTCATCTATTGTTATAAAGTCTTTCTTTTTTCAACCATTAGTTTCATAGTATCAGGTTTGTGTTTGAAACTGGGTAAATGTTTAAATATGGTAAATATATATTGGTCAATGTTTGGGCTATAGTTTTCGTTGTTTATTTAATTCACCATTGTTGTTGTAAATAGTATTTATTTGGTTGTTTATCCTACAGCAAAGGGTACATTCAGTTTTGACTTGGGACAATAAGAACCACACATGTGCCCATGTGCATATACATGTGGTATTATTTTTCTACTATGCAGTAAAAAACAATGTTAGTTTTAAAGTTCTCTTTTATTATGCAATCTGGACACAACTTTTTCGCAACATTGAATATAATTTTGTTAAAAGAAGTTCTTACTTATGTCAAATAAATGGACATGGTTAACTCCACGTGAGCTTATGCCATGGCGGTTCTTCTGTAGTGTATGCGTCTGTGCGTGGTGGTAAATGTAGTAGTAATAGTGGTAGTGGTACATGAAGTAGTAATAGTGGTGGTGGTACATGAAGTAGTAATAGTGGTGGTGGTACATGTAGTAGTAACAGTGGTGGTGGTACATGAAGTAGTAACAGTGGTAGTGGTACATATAGTAAAAATAGTGGTAGTGGTTCATGTAGTAGTAATAGTGGTAGTGGTACATGAAGTAGTAATAGTGGTGGTGGTACATGAAGTAGTAATAGTGGTGGTGGTACATGTAGTAGTAATAGTGGTGGTGGTACATGTAGGAGTAATAGTGGTAGTGGTACATATAGTAAAAATAGTGGTAGTGGTTCATGTAGTAGTAATAGTGGTAGTGGTACATGAAGTAGTAATAGTGGTAGTGGTACATGAAGTAGTAATAGTGGTGGTGGTACATGTTGTAGTAATAGTGGTGGTGGTACATGTAGTAGTAATAGTGGTAGTGGTTCATGAAGTAGTAATAGTGGTGGTGGTACATGTTGTAGTAATAGTGGTGGTGGTACATGTTGTAGTAATAGTGGTAGTGGTACATGAAGTAGTAATAGTGGTGGTGGTACATGTTGTAGTAATAGTGGTGGTGGTACATGTAGTAGTAATAGTGGTAGTGGTTCATGAAGTAGTAATAGTGGTGGTGGTACATGTAGTAGTAATAGTGGTGGTGGTTCATGAAGTAGTAATAGTGGTAGTGGTACATGTAGTAGTAATAGTGGTAGTGGTACATGTAGTAGTAACAGTGGTAGTGGTACATGAAGTAGTAATAGTGGTAGTGGTACATGAAGTAGTAATAGTGGTGGTGGTACATGTTGTAGTAATAGTGGTGGTGGTACATGTAGTAGTAACAGTGGTGGTGGTACATGTAGTAGTAACAGTGGTGGTGGTACATATAGTAAAAATAGTGGTAGTGGTTCATGTAGTAGTAATAGTGGTGGTGGTACATGTAGTAGTTATAGTGGTGGTGGTACATGTAGGAGTTATAGTGGTGGTGGTACATGTAGTAGTTATAGTGGTGATGGTACATGTAGTAGTTATAGTGGTGGTGGTTCATGTCGTAGTAATAGTGGTAGTGGTACATGTAGTAGTTATAGTGGTGGTGGTTCATGTCGTAGTTATAGTGGTGGTGGTTCATGTCGTAGTTATAGTGGTGGTGGTACATGTAGTAGTTATAGTGGTGGTGGTTCATGTCGTAGTAATAGTGGTAGTGGTACATGTAGTAGTTATAGTGGTGATGGTACATGTAGTAGTAATAGTGGTGGTGGTACATGTAGTAGTAATAGTGGTGGTGGTACATGTAGTAGTAATAGTGGTAGTGGTACATGTAGTAGTAATAGTGGTGGTGGTACATGTAGTAGTAATAGTGGTGGTGGTACATGTAGGAGTAATAGTGGTGGTGGTACATGTAGTAGTAATAGTGGTGGTGGTACATGTAGGAGTAATAGTGGTAGTGGTACATGTAGTAGTAATAGTGGTGGTGGTACATGTAGTAGTAATAGTGGTAGTGGTACATGTAGTAGTAATAGTGGTGGTGGTACATGTAGTAGTAATAGTGGTGGTGGTACATGTAGTAGTAATAGTGGTAGTGGTACATGTAGTAGTAATAGTGGTGGTGGTACATGTAGTAGTAATAGTGGTGGTGGTACATGTAGTAGTAATAGTGGTGGTGGTACATGTAGTAGTAATAGTGGTGGTGGTACATGTAGTAGTAATAGTGGTAGTGGTACATGTAGTAGTAATAGTGGTGGTGGTACATGTAGTAGTAATAGTGGTGGTGGTACATGTAGTAGTAATAGTGGTGGTGGTACATGTAGTAGTAATAGTGGTGGTGGTACATGTAGTAGTAATAGTGGTGGTGGTACATGTAGTAGTAATAGTGGTGGTGGTACATGTAGTAGTAATAGTGGTGGTGGTACATGTAGTAGTAATAGTGGTGGTGGTACATGTAGTAGTAATAGTGGTGGTGGTACATGTAGTAGTAATAGTGGTGGTGGTACATGTAGTAGTAATAGTGGTGGTGGTACATGTAGTAGTAATAGTGGTAGTGGTACATGTAGTAGTAATAGTGGTGGTGGTACATGTAGTAGTAATAGTGGTAGTGGTACATGTAGTAGTAATAGTGGTGGTGGTACATGTAGTAGTAATAGTGGTGGTGGTACATGTAGTAGTAATAGTGGTGGTGGTACATGTAGTAGTAATAGTGGTGGTGGTACATGTAGTAGTAATAGTGGTAGTGGTACATGTAGTAGTAATAGTGGTGGTGGTACATGTAGTAGTAATAGTGGTAGTGGTACATGTAGTAGTAATAGTGGTAGTGGTACATGTAGTAGTAATAGTGGTGGTGGTACATGTAGTAGTAATAGTGGTGGTGGTACATGTAGTAGTAATAGTGGTGGTGGTACATGTAGTAGTAATAGTGGTGGTGGTACATGTAGGAGTAATAGTGGTGGTGGTACATGTAGTAGTAATAGTGGTGGTGGTACATGTAGTAGTAATAGTGGTGGTGGTACATGTAGTAGTAATAGTGGTGGTGGTACATGTAGTAGTAATAGTGGTGGTGGTACATGTAGTAGTAATAGTGGTGGTGGTACATGTAGTAGTAATAGTGGTGGTGGTACATGTAGTAGTAATAGTGGTGGTGGTTCATGTAGGAGTAATAGTGGTGGTGGTACATGTAGGAGTAATAGTGGTGGTGGTACATGTAGTAGTAATAGTGGTGGTGGTACATGTAGTAGTAATAGTGGTGGTGGTACATGTAGGAGTAATAGTGGTGGTGGTACATGTAGTAGTAATAGTGGTGGTGGTACATGTAGTAGTAATAGTGGTGGTGGTACATGTAGTAGTAATAGTGGTGGTGGTACATGTAGGAGTAATAGTGGTAGTGGTACATGTAGTAGTAATAGTGGTGGTGGTACATGTAGTAGTAATAGTGGTAGTGGTACATGTAGTAGTAATAGTGGTGGTGGTACATGTAGTAGTAATAGTGGTGGTGGTACATGTAGGAGTAATAGTGGTGGTGGTACATGTAGTAGTAATAGTGGTGGTGGTACATGTAGTAGTAATAGTGATGGTGGTACATGTAGTAGTAATAGTGGTGGTGGTACATGTAGTAGTAATAGTGGTGGTGGTACATGTAGTAGTAATAGTGGTGGTGGTACATGTAGTGGTAATAGTGGTGATGGTACATGTAGGAGTAATAGTGGTAGTGGTACATGAAGTAGTAGTAGTGGTGGTGGTACATGTAGTAGTAATAGTGGTGGTGGTACATGTAGTAGTAATAGTGGTGGTGGTACATGTAGTAGTAATAGTGGTAGTGGTACATGTAGTAGTAATAGTGGTAGTGGTACATGTAGTAGTAATAGTGGTGGTGGTACATGTAGTAGTAATAGTGGTAATGGTACATGTAGTAGTTATAGTGGTGATGGTACATGTAGTAGTAATAGTGGTGGTGGTACATGTAGGAGTAATAGTGGTGGTGGTACATGTAGTAGTAATAGTGGTGGTGGTACATGTAGTAGTAATAGTGGTGGTGGTACATGTAGTAGTAATAGTGGTGGTGGTACATGTAGTAGTAATAGTGGTGGTGGTACATGTAGTAGTAATAGTGGTAGTGGTACATGTAGTAGTAATAGTGGTAGTGGTACATGTAGTAGTAATAGTGGTAGTGGTACATGTAGTAGTAATAGTGGTGGTGGTGGTACATGTAGTAGTAATAGTGGTGGTGGTACATGTAGTAGTAATAGTGGTGGTGGTACATGTAGTAGAAATAGTGGTGGTGGTACATGTAGGAGTAATAGTGGTGGTGGTACATGTAGTAGTAATAGTGGTGGTGGTACATGTAGTAGTAATAGTGGTGGTGGTACATGTAGTAGTAATAGTGGTGGTGGTACATGTAGTAGTAATAGTGGTAGTGGTACATGTAGTAGTAATAGTGGTGGTGGTACATGTAGTAGTAATAGTGGTGGTGGTACATGTAGTAGTAATAGTGGTGGTGGTACATGTAGTAGTAATAGTGGTAGTGGTACATGTAGTAGTAATAGTGGTGGTGGTACATGTAGTAGTAATAGTGGTGGTGGTACATGTAGTAGTAATAGTGGTGGTGGTACATGTAGTAGTAATAGTGGTGGTGGTACATGTAGTAGTAATAGTGGTGGTGGTACATGTAGTAGTAATAGTGGTGGTGGTACATGTAGTAGTAATAGTGGTAGTGGTACATGTAGTAGTAATAGTGGTGGTATTACATGTAGTAGTAATAGTGGTGGTGGTACATGTAGTAGTAATAGTGGTGGTGGTACATGTAGTAGTAATAGTGGTGGTGGTACATGTAGGAGTAATAGTGGTTGGTGGTGGTACATATAGTAGTAATAGTGGTGGTGGTACATGTACACTACGTCTAGCGTGATTTCTGCCTAAAACACAGACCCACCGTCGACAATTTTTCGTCAGCGTGGAAAATCACCGCGATTAAAAGATGGTTCCATCGCGATAGAATCGCGGTGGTAGTGGGTGAGCACCGCGGGCGTTATCGGGAAATCAATCTCACGGTGGACCACTGCGGTCGCGGTGGGTCGCGGTGAAATACAGGTACATGTGAATGAACAAGTACAGTTCGATATTTCAGACCGTATACTATTCGCAAAGTACAAATCGTCTTCTATTAACCGATACTTACCAATTAATATAATCACAGTTTGCAACTTTAATCTTTTTTATTTTGATCTCTTTTTTATTTTGATAATTTATTCCGAAGTTCCATGTTCGCAGTTGTGTTGTGAAATCGTAAACAAAGAGTCAAGGGCATTAATACAAGTCTCGCGAAAATTCGCAATCTGTGTGAATTGACAGTTTGACGTCTTCAAAGTAAAGCCTACAAGAAACCATAAAATAACACCTTTCTCGGCGATAAAATTGGCTTCTTTTGTTTAGAGAAGCGACATGCTTAACCAATCGCGTGTTTGTTACTCAGTGGCAATCGTCCTATTATGAAAGAGCACGTGCATAGCTCCGCCTTTCGAACTTTTACAGAGAACAAAGGTGTTGGTTATGTCAATCATTGTTATAAAATGACGTTTTTTACCGACATGTTAATCAATTGTTTTGATAGTCATATTAAAAATGCAAAGATTTGTCATAGAATCGGACAACGAATTTGATGAGGTCTTTGTGATTTGACTGACGCATATTTTCATTTTCCCGTTTTGTCATAATGTTCCGTATTTTCCGAAAACCATGTTCTTCGTCGTACCTGAAATAAAACGTAAAATATTTTTTAAAAAGCTCAATGTGAAATTATGACTCGCTAAAATCACCGCGATCCACGGCGATTTCTTATCAACATTTTTGATTGAGACTGTCACCGCGGTCACCGCGATTCGCCACGGCGACATCACCGCGTTCCACAGTGTTCCACGGTGTATCGCGGTGACTATAGTAGTGTGTCACGCTGGGCTGAATCACGGTGGTGCGTCGCAGAAGGCAGAAATCACGCTAGACGTAGTGTAGTAGTAATAGTGGTGGTGGTACATGTAGTAGTAATAGTGGTAGTGGTACATGTAGTAGTAATAGTGGTGGTGGTACATGTAGTAGTAATAGTGGTAGTGGTACATGTAGTAGTAATAGTGGTGGTGGTACATGAAGTAGTAATAGTGGTAGTGGTACATGTAGTAGTAATAGTGGTGGTGGTACATGTAGTAGTAATAGTGGTGGTGGTACATGTAGTAGTAATAGTGGTGGTGGTACATGTAGTAGTAATAGTGGTGGTGGTACATGTAGTAGTAATAGTGGTGGTGGTACATGTAGGAGTAATAGTGGTGGTGGTACATGTAGTAGTAATAGTGGTAGTGGTACATGTAGTAGTAATAGTGGTGGTGGTACATGTAGTAGTAATAGTGGTGGTGGTACATGTTGTAGTAATAGTGGTAGTGGTACATGTAGTAGTAATAGTGGTGGTGGTACATGTAGTAGTAATAGTGGTGGTGGTACATGTTGTAGTAATAGTGGTAGTGGTACATGTAGTAGTAATAGTGGTGGTGGTACATGTAGTAGTAATAGTGGTGGTGGTACATGTAGTAGTAACAGTGGTAGTGGTACATGTAGTAGTAATAGTGGTGGTGGTACATGTAGTAGTAATAGTGGTGGTGGTACATGTAGTAGTAATAGTGGTGGTGGTACATGTAGTAGTAATAGTGGTAGTGGTGGTGGTGGTACATGTAGTAGTAATAGTGGTAGTGGTACATGTAGTAGTAATAGTGGTGGTGGTACATGTAGTAGTAATAGTGGTGGTGGTACATGTAGTAGTAATAGTGGTAGTGGTACATGTAGTAGTAATAGTGGTGGTGGTACATGTAGTAGTAATAGTGGTGGTTGATCATGTAGTAGTAATAGTGGTAGTGGTACATGTAGTAGTAATAGTGGTAGTGGTACATGTAGTAGTAATAGTGGTGGTGGTACATGTAGTAGTAATAGTGGTGGTGGTACATGTAGTAGTAATAGTGGTGGTGGTACATGTAGTAGTAATAGTGGTAGTGGTACATGTAGTAGTAATAGTGGTAGTGGTACATGTAGTAGTAATAGTGGTGGTGGTACATGTAGTAGTAATAGTGGTAGTGGTACATGTAGTAGTAATAGTGGTGGTGGTACATGTAGTAGTAATAGTGGTGGTGGTACATGTAGTAGTAATAGTGGTAGTGGTACATGTAGTAGTAATAGTGGTGGTGGTACATGTAGTAGTAATAGTGGTGGTGGTACATGTAGTAGTAATAGTGGTAGTGGTACATGTAGTAGTAATAGTGGTGGTGGTACATGTAGTAGTAATAGTGGTGGTGGTACATGTAGTAGTAATAGTGGTAGTGGTACATGTAGTAGTAATAGTGGTGGTGGTACATGTAGTAGTAATAGTGGTGGTGGTACATGTAGTAGTAATAGTGGTAGTGGTACATGTAGTAGTAATAGTGGTGGTGGTACATGTAGTAGTAATAGTGGTGGTGGTACATGTAGTAGTAATAGTGGTGGTGGTACATGTAGGAGTAATAGTGGAGGTGGTACATGTAGTAGTAATAGTGGTGGTGGTACATGTAGTAGTAATAGTGGTGGTGGTACATGTAGTAGTAATAGTGGTGGTGGTACATGTAGGAGTAATAGTGGTAGTGGTACATGTAGTAGTTATAGTGGTGGTGGTACATGTAGTAGTAATAGTGGTAGTGGTACATGTAGTAGTAATAGTGGTAGTGGTACATGTAGTAGTAATAGTGGTGGTGGTACATGTAATAGTGGTAGTGGTACATGTAGTAGTAATAGTGGTGGTGGTACATGTAGTAGTAATAGTGGTGGTGGTACATGTAGTAGTAATAGTGGTGGTGGTACATGTAGTAGTAATAGTGGTGGTGGTACATGTAGTAGTAATAGTGGTAGTGGTACATGTAGTAGTAATAGTGGTGGTGGTACATGTAGTAGTAATAGTGGTGGTGGTACATGTAGTAGTAATAGTGGTGGTGGTACATGTAGTAGTAATAGTGGTAGTGGTACATGTAGTAGTAATAGTGGTGGTGGTACATGTAGTAGTAATAGTGGTGGTGGTACATGTAGTAGTAATAGTGGTGGTGGTACATGTAGTAGTAATAGTGGTGGTGGTACATGTAGTAGTAATAGTGGTGGTGGTACATGTAGTAGTAATAGTGGTGGTGGTACATGTAGTAGTAATAGTGGTAGTGGTACATGTAGTAGTAATAGTGGTGGTATTACATGTAGTAGTAATAGTGGTGGTGGTACATGTAGTAGTAATAGTGGTGGTGGTACATGTAGTAGTAATAGTGGTGGTGGTACATGTAGGAGTAATAGTGGTTGGTGGTGGTACATATAGTAGTAATAGTGGTGGTGGTACATGTACACTACGTCTAGCGTGATTTCTGCCTAAAACACAGACCCACCGTCGACAATTTTTCGTCAGCGTGGAAAATCACCGCGATTAAAAGATGGTTCCATCGCGATAGAATCGCGGTGGTAGTGGGTGAGCACCGCGGGCGTTATCGGGAAATCAATCTCACGGTGGACCACTGCGGTCGCGGTGGGTCGCGGTGAAATACAGGTACATGTGAATGAACAAGTACAGTTCGATATTTCAGACCGTATACTATTCGCAAAGTACAAATCGTCTTCTATTAACCGATACTTACCAATTAATATAATCACAGTTTGCAACTTTAATCTTTTTTATTTTGATCTCTTTTTTATTTTGATAATTTATTCCGAAGTTCCATGTTCGCAGTTGTGTTGTGAAATCGTAAACAAAGAGTCAAGGGCATTAATACAAGTCTCGCGAAAATTCGCAATCTGTGTGAATTGACAGTTTGACGTCTTCAAAGTAAAGCCTACAAGAAACCATAAAATAACACCTTTCTCGGCGATAAAATTGGCTTCTTTTGTTTAGAGAAGCGACATGCTTAACCAATCGCGTGTTTGTTACTCAGTGGCAATCGTCCTATTATGAAAGAGCACGTGCATAGCTCCGCCTTTCGAACTTTTACAGAGAACAAAGGTGTTGGTTATGTCAATCATTGTTATAAAATGACGTTTTTTACCGACATGTTAATCAATTGTTTTGATAGTCATATTAAAAATGCAAAGATTTGTCATAGAATCGGACAACGAATTTGATGAGGTCTTTGTGATTTGACTGACGCATATTTTCATTTTCCCGTTTTGTCATAATGTTCCGTATTTTCCGAAAACCATGTTCTTCGTCGTACCTGAAATAAAACGTAAAATATTTTTTAAAAAGCTCAATGTGAAATTATGACTCGCTAAAATCACCGCGATCCACGGCGATTTCTTATCAACATTTTTGATTGAGACTGTCACCGCGGTCACCGCGATTCGCCACGGCGACATCACCGCGTTCCACAGTGTTCCACGGTGTATCGCGGTGACTATAGTAGTGTGTCACGCTGGGCTGAATCACGGTGGTGCGTCGCAGAAGGCAGAAATCACGCTAGACGTAGTGTAGTAGTAATAGTGGTGGTGGTACATGTAGTAGTAATAGTGGTAGTGGTACATGTAGTAGTAATAGTGGTGGTGGTACATGTAGTAGTAATAGTGGTAGTGGTACATGTAGTAGTAATAGTGGTGGTGGTACATGAAGTAGTAATAGTGGTAGTGGTACATGTAGTAGTAATAGTGGTGGTGGTACATGTAGTAGTAATAGTGGTGGTGGTACATGTAGTAGTAATAGTGGTGGTGGTACATGTAGTAGTAATAGTGGTGGTGGTACATGTAGTAGTAATAGTGGTGGTGGTACATGTAGGAGTAATAGTGGTGGTGGTACATGTAGTAGTAATAGTGGTAGTGGTACATGTAGTAGTAATAGTGGTGGTGGTACATGTAGTAGTAATAGTGGTGGTGGTACATGTTGTAGTAATAGTGGTAGTGGTACATGTAGTAGTAATAGTGGTGGTGGTACATGTAGTAGTAATAGTGGTGGTGGTACATGTTGTAGTAATAGTGGTAGTGGTACATGTAGTAGTAATAGTGGTGGTGGTACATGTAGTAGTAATAGTGGTGGTGGTACATGTAGTAGTAACAGTGGTAGTGGTACATGTAGTAGTAATAGTGGTGGTGGTACATGTAGTAGTAATAGTGGTGGTGGTACATGTAGTAGTAATAGTGGTGGTGGTACATGTAGTAGTAATAGTGGTAGTGGTGGTGGTGGTACATGTAGTAGTAATAGTGGTAGTGGTACATGTAGTAGTAATAGTGGTGGTGGTACATGTAGTAGTAATAGTGGTGGTGGTACATGTAGTAGTAATAGTGGTAGTGGTACATGTAGTAGTAATAGTGGTGGTGGTACATGTAGTAGTAATAGTGGTGGTTGATCATGTAGTAGTAATAGTGGTAGTGGTACATGTAGTAGTAATAGTGGTAGTGGTACATGTAGTAGTAATAGTGGTGGTGGTACATGTAGTAGTAATAGTGGTGGTGGTACATGTAGTAGTAATAGTGGTGGTGGTACATGTAGTAGTAATAGTGGTAGTGGTACATGTAGTAGTAATAGTGGTAGTGGTACATGTAGTAGTAATAGTGGTGGTGGTACATGTAGTAGTAATAGTGGTAGTGGTACATGTAGTAGTAATAGTGGTGGTGGTACATGTAGTAGTAATAGTGGTGGTGGTACATGTAGTAGTAATAGTGGTAGTGGTACATGTAGTAGTAATAGTGGTGGTGGTACATGTAGTAGTAATAGTGGTGTGGTACATGTAGTATGTAATAGTGGTAGGTGGTACATGTAGTAGTAATAGTGGTGGTGGTACATGTAGTAGTAATAGTGGTGGTGGTACATGTAGTAGTAATAGTGGTAGTGGTACATGTAGTAGTAATAGTGGGTGGTGGTACATGTAGTAGTAATAGTGGTGGTGGTACATGTAGTAGTAATAGTGGTAGTGGTACATGTAGTAGTAATAGTGGTGGTGGTACATGTAGTAGTATAGTAGGTTAGTGGTGGTGGTACATGTAGTAGTAATAGTGGTGGTGGTACATGTAGGAGTAATAGTGGAGGTGGTACATGTAGTAGTAATAGTGGTGGTGGTACATGTAGTAGTAATAGTGGTGGTGGTACATGTAGTAGTAATAGTGGTGGTGGTACATGTAGTAGTAATAGTGGTAGTGGTACATGTAGTAGTTATAGTGGTGGTGGTACATGTAGTAGTAATAGTGGTAGTGGTACATGTAGTAGTAATAGTGGTAGTGGTACATGTAGTAGTAATAGTGGTGGTGGTACATGTAATAGTGGTAGTGGTACATGTAGTAGTAATAGTGGTGGTGGTACATGTAGTAGTAATAGTGGTGGTGGTACATGTAGTAGTAATAGTGGTGGTGGTACATGTAGTAGTAATAGTGGTGGTGGTACATGTAGTAGTAATAGTGGTAGTGGTACATGTAGTAGTAATAGTGGTGGTGGTACATGTAGTAGTAATAGTGGTGGTGGTACATGTAGTAGTAATAGTGGTAGGTGGTACATGTAGTAGTAATAGTGGTGGTGGTACATGTAGTAGTAATAGTGGTGGTGGTACATGTAGTAGTAATAGTGGTAGTGGTACATGTAGTAGTAATAGTGGTGGTGGTACATGTAGTAGTAATAGTGGTAGTGGTACATGTAGTAGTAATAGTGGTGGTGGTACATGTAGTAGTAAATAGTGGTGGTGGTACATGTAGTAGTAATAGTGGTAGTGGTACATGTAGTAGTAATAGTGGTAGGTGGTACATGTAGTAGTAATAGTGGTGGTGGTACATGTAGTAGTAATAGTGGTAGGTGGTACATGTAGTAGTAATAGTGGTGGTGGTACATGTAGTAGTAATAGTGGTGGTGGTACATGTAGTAGTAATAGTGGTGGTGGTACATGTAGTAGTTATAGTGGTGGTGGTACATGTAGTAGTAATAGTGGTGGTGGTACATGTAGTAGTAATAGTGGTGGTGGTACATGTAGGAGTAATAGTGGTGGTGGTACATGTAGTAGTAATAGTGGTGGTGGTACATGTAGTAGTAATAGTGGTGGTGGTACATGTAGTAGTAATAGTGGTGGTGGTACATGTAGTAGTAATAGTGGTGGTGGTACATGTAGTAGTAATAGTGGTAGGTGGTACATGTAGTAGTAATAGTGGTGGTGGTACATGTAGTAGTAATAGTGGTGGTGGTACATGTAGTAGTAATAGTGGTAGTGGTACATGTAGTAGTAATAGTGGTGGTGGTACATGTAGTAGTAATAGTGGTGGTGGTACATGTAGTAGTAATAGTGGTGGTGGTACATGTAGTAGTAATAGTGGTGGTGGTACATGTAGTAGTAATAGTGGTGGTGGTACATGTAGTAGTAATAGTGGTGGTGGTACATGTAGTAGTAATAGTGGTGTGGTACATGTAGTAGTAATAGTGGTAGTGGTACATGTAGTAGTAATAGTGGTGGTTGGTACATGTAGTAGTAATAGTGGTAGTGGTACATGTAGTAGTAATAGTGGTGGTGGTACATGTAGTAGTAATAGTGGTGGTGGTACATGTAGAATAGTGGTGTGGTACATGTAGTAGTAATAGTGGTGGTGGTACATGTAGTAGTAATAGTGGTGGTGGTACATGTAGTAGTAATAGTGGTAGGTGGTACATGTAGTAGTAATAGTGGTGGTGGTACATGTAGTAGTAATAGTGGTAGTGGTACATGTAGTAGTAATAGTGGTGGTGGTACATGTAGTAGTAATAGTGGTGGTGGTACATGTAGTAGTAATAGTGGTGGTGGTACATGTAGTAGTAATAGTGGTGGTGGTACATGTAGTAGTAATAGTGGTGGTGGTACATGTAGTAGTAATAGTGGTAGGTGGTACATGTAGTAGTAATAGTGGTGGTGGTACATGTAGTAGTAATAGTGGTAGTGGTACATGTAGTAGTAATAGTGGTGGTGGTACATGTAGTAGTAATAGTGGTGGTGGTACATGTAGTAGTAATAGTGGTAGTGGTACATGTAGTAGTAATAGTGGTAGTGGTACATGTAGTAGTAATAGTGGTGGTGGTACATGTAGTAGTAATAGTGGTAGGTGGTACATGTAGTAGTTAATAGTGTGGTGGTACATGTAGTAGTAATAGTGGTAGGTGGTACATGTAGGAGTAATAGTGGTGGTGGTACATGTAGTAGTAATAGTGGTGGTGGTACATGTAGTAGTAATAGTGGTGGTGGTACATGTAGGAGTAATAGTGGGTGGTGGTACATGTAGTAGTAATAGTGGTGGTGGTACATGTAGTAGTAATAGTGGTGGTGGTACATGTAGTAGTAATAGTGGTGGTGGTACATGTAGTAGTAATAGTGGTTGTGGTACATGTAGGAGTAATAGTGGTGGTGGTACATGTAGTAGTAATAGTGGTAGGTGGTACATGAGTAGTAAGTGGTGAGTGGACATGTAGTAAGGTGGTGTGGTACATGTAGTAGTAATAGTGGTGGTGGTACATGTAGTAGTAATAGTGGTAGGTGGTACATGTAGTTAGTAATAGTGGTGGTGGTACATGTAGTAGTAATAGTGGTGGTGGTACATGTAGTAGTAATAGTTGGTGGTTGGTACATGTAGTAGTAATAGTGGTGGTGGTACATGTAGTAGTAATAGTGGTGGGTGGTACATGTAGTTAGTAATAGTGGTGGTGGTACATGTAGTAGTAATAGTGGTGGTGGTACATGTAGTAGTAATAGTGGTGGTGGTACATGTAGTAGTAATAGTGGTGGTGGTACATGTAGTAGTAATAGTGGTTGGTGGTTACATGTAGTAGTAAATAGGTGGT